>JAQISU010000164.1:0-1200000 GCA_029339505.1 Unio delphinus
CTCCACAATGAAGTCAGAATAATTCCATGTAGTCAACCTTTACAAAAAACTATTCTGGAAAATATTTTATGACACCTGTTTCAAACGGACCACGACTTCAAAATAGTCTTCCATGGTTTTTCTCCGTTTTTATCTTCACTCTACGACTCTGATATCATGTTACGATTATACTCTTCTCTGGCTCGAACCGTTCAACAAGTTAGTCCCTAATTAAAACCCAAGTCATGCCCCAAACAGACCAGATTAATTATTAATAGTTGCAAAGCTATGGCGATCCTAGCCAATAGATCAATCTTAATGTTTACGTGTCACGCTGCGCTGACCCGAACACAATGAACTACAAAGAATGTACTTTTTAAATGTATATTACAGACATATCATTCTATAAAATGTTTGCACCATTACACACTAAATCTTTTAATTCGTTCTAGTTTTTCATAAATGAACATGGTACTGATCTTACATCCAATATGGCCGCTACATTGGCTAATTTGATAACCTTTCGCTCAAGAATATCAGAAATGGTTTAAAATCTCGCAGTTAAAAGGACGAAATGGTCTCTTTCTGAATTCTGGAAATTATTTATGGGCGGAATAACGTAAGATCCTTAGAGATACTCTTGTTTTCTGAGATTTCATTTTCCTAGAAAGATAAAATAACATTTGAGGCGTCTAATGGTAATTTACTTTGTTATTAAGAAGCAACCATACGGTGAAACTTTCATTAACCGGCTTCTCTATAACCCATGTTTCCATGCAGACGTAACATATTTGCGTTTTCTTAATAAAACCGTTATTATACTAATCAAACTATTTTTTATATTGAGCGTCACATTAAAACTACTATAATTTATCTGTGGGGACAATGTCCTATTAGAAACGTTTATTACGAAGCACAACTGAAGTGGTAGAAATAGCTTAGCAGTATAAAATCCATCTTGTACTCAAGACACTGACCTGCTAGTTTGTAATGGATCCTAACAGTCATCTGGCATCATCATCATCATCATCATCATCATCATCATCATCATCATCAAGAAAAGACATACCTGTTCTACATCCCACCTCAACGCAAAAAGCAAAAAAAAATCTATATGGAAACGAGAAAGAAAACAAACAAAGCATGTCTTCAAATACAGCTTATTTCAGGGGGGACTCGTCATATCCTCGACTTGAATAACCTACTAGGTTCACTCAACAAAGCTTCCCGCCTGGAAAGTAGTATATGGGGACTATCTAGCGTCAATGGGAAAATCCTATGTAAAACAGCTTGGGAACATCTAGCGTCAAGGGGAATTTAACATGGTGGGGACTATCTAGCGTCAAGGGAAATTTAACATGGTGGGACTATCTAGCGTCAAGGGAAATTGAACATGGTGGGACTATCTAGCGTCAAGGGGAATTGAACATTGTGGGTCTATCTAGCGTCAAGGGGAATTGAACAGAGTGGGACTATATAGCGTCAAGGGAAATATAACATGGGAAATAAAACAAGGAAAAAAGGGGTGGCAATGAAAGCTACTATCTTTTCGAGACTTATGAGTGGCCCTGAAAAGGACCGTTAGGTGTAATGTTAACGTTGTCTTGTTAACACAGAGGACATCTTACAGATCTTCTTCTCTTCCTTAAACTTCTCATTACTGTGGGTCCATAGAAGAGAACTCTCTTCAAGCAACCTTGTCTTTCCACATAGACTCTTCTCTTCCAATAGGCTGTCTCCGTCCTATCAATGACACTCCATGATGATCTGACATACATGGGTATGTCAGTCCTAAACAGCATACTTGACACAAGGGTTGACGATTCAACATTAGTCCACATCTTCTGATGAGAACAGGTGAATTGAATGCCGTGTACTGCGGTTATTTATAGGGGAAGAGCGGATTGAAACGGATTGAGTGTATCCACCAATCCAAACGTGCGTTACAAAAGTCAGACACAGCCATCCAATCGGAAGAGAGCAGTCTGTGACGTCACCTTTTCTATATAGAGGTACTAGCGCCTGTGCGCAGTCAATCGATTCAAGAGAGTTGTCAATCATGGCGGACAGTAAGAAGACAATGAATTGGAGTGAGACAGGAGTAGAGACAGCAAGTCATGGACCAACAGTGACTACTAAAGTCATGACAAATCTACATCCAGAAGAAGTGGATTTTAACTGGGATATTGTGGATTTTTTAACATCGCAAGAATTTATTCCGGAACCTTCGTTGCCTTCTGTATCTTCTTATGGACACGTCGATGATTTTAAGCAGAGACAAAAAGAAGCATTGGAGCGATTTTTACAACAACAGAAAGTAGAAGAACAAGCTTTTCTTATGCAACAGCAGGAAGAAGAAGAAGCAAGAAGAAAACACCAGGAAGAAACAGTAGCAGCAACGGAGAAGAATGAAGACCAAGGACAGAAAGAAAATAGTGAAAATCAAACGGTTACGACGGTACTTTTAGATATTTTAGCTGAGTTAAAGAGTCTGAAACAAATGTATCAGACTTCTTTATCACGACCGAAGAGAAAAAGACCTTCTCGAGCGAAACAACCCGATCTCTCTGTGACTACGTCTACCTTACCACCGTTAGTGATTTCTACCAAATCATTGACAGGAACCACCAGTCCCGAAGTAGGCCTTGGCCGTGGCAAAGGCTTAAGACAGCTCAAGAGGATTTCATCCCGTTTCTGAGTTTGTTTTGTTTTAAATACACAAAACACCAACGGTCCTTTTCAGGACCACTCCAATTATTTCGAAAAGAAATACTATGTCAATTGCCTATTTCAATGAAAACTCAAAAGTCCTTTATGTTTTTAAAAACCCATGATGTACGTGTGAGTGAATGAATGTGTGAGTGTAGGTAATTATACTATCAAATCAAAACCAAGAGACACTTACGTTTTTTCTCTTTAGTTTATTCTAGTACAAACGACACAATTCAATATCACAACATAACATAACACAAGACCACTTTAAAAAAGTTCATAGGTTTTCTTCTGTTTCACTCTTTCTGTTTTTTCATTTTCTTTACTGTCACAGCTTTTTTTTCTTCCTCTTCACTTTCGTTTCGTCTTCTTTTCTTGTTTTTGTGAACGTGACGGGGTTCTTCCTTGGAGGAGGGTACCTCTTTCTCCTCCTGTTCAGAATTTCTTTCCTCCTCCTCCTCCTCTTCCTCCACCTCCTCCTCCTCCTCCTGCTCCTGTTGTTTCTTAGGGCAGTTTGGAGACCAATGTCCTTTCTCTTTACAATAATAACAGGTATCTTGACTTTTGTCTCTATTGTAGCCTTTTTTATTTTTGTTACGATCTGAACATTCTGTAGCCCAATGTCCTTTCTTCTTACAGATATAGCAAGTATCTTGACTTTTATCTCGATAGGAGGGAGAGTAGGCTGTCGGCTGGTCTGACGAAAACTTTCGTATGACCCCACGTAAAGCTCTAATGAGAAGTTCCACTTGTGTAGGTTCTTCCATCGTTCTGGTCAATGTGAGAGTGAAAGGAATACTGAACCGTTAGACACTAACCCTTTATATATATATGCACGGATCGAACATGAATATATAGGGGTTATGGTCTTTAAAAGGTAGTCATTTGACTTTTTGCAGACAAGATGAAAAGGTCACATCATGCTGTGGAGAAAGGAAAAGACAGTAAGAGACAGAAACGTAATGTATCGCCTAGTACAGTAGCTGAAGTCTTGGCTCAAATTCATGCCAGTGATTTTGAAGATGACATGAGTGAGCCCGAATTTACACCTAAGCAATCGACGTCCAAGCAAAGTACACCACCCTTAGTTAACCCTGAAAATTACTATCACATTCGAGAGACAGAAAAGCGTTCCTCTCGAAAATTTAGAACAACGGCTTACACGTATGCCGTAAAGTTTAAAGATTTCAAGTCCAATGTACCTTTGGAGAATACAGAAGGGTTCATTACTGAGGTGTGGGATTCTGTGTTAACTGCACTGAAACAGCAATGTCAAGCCAAAGAAGACGATCGCTTGAGACTTTCTATTCATCACGATAATTTAAAGTCTCCCGTTTGGATCGAATTTACTAGTCCATCAGAACTGACACCTTCTAAAGTCATTGACAAAATTCAACATGTGCAACAATCCAATGACAAGTTTCACATTGACGATGGAAAAGCCACACTGTTCATGACCCACGTGTCTCTTCCCCAGGGGACAGGACGCAAAAAAGTATTATTGGTCGACAGCCTTCGCAGCACCAAACTAAGTCTCGTCCGAATTAACAATCCTCAAGACCAGATGTGTTTAGCCCGTGCTGTCGTCGTGGGACGAACGTATGCCAACAAGAACGACACGGTAGAATGGAAAAGAGCCTGGAAAACTATTCAACAATCGGACCGAGCCAAACAACGAAGTGAAGCAGAACTCCTGTTACAGCAAGCGGGGATATCCAAAGACACTCCTTGTGGCATTCCAGAAATGCAACAATTACAAGACGTCTTGTCTCCACGTTACACTTTGAAAGTACACCCTCAAGAAGTGCGTGGACCTCTTTTGTTTCGAGGCCACGATTTCAAAGACGGAAAATACATTCACGTCTATCATCACAATGGTCATTTTGATACCATTACCAGTATCACTGCATTCCAGGGATACGGTTACTACTGTGAAAAATGTGACTATGGTTATAACAATCGAGAACAACACAAACATTGTGGATCAAAATGTGAGGGATGTTTAGCCTCACAACCTTGTCTGGACCAAGGAAAAGAAAGAGTGCATTGCCCTGTGTGTCAGCGCACTTTTGTCAGTCCTACCTGTTACCAACAACATTTGAAGATGCAAGGTTCACAGCAGAAAAACACTTGTCAACTTCTGAGATTGTGCCCTACTTGTGGACAAGGCATACGTACCAATAGTGCCAAGTTTCACGTTTGTCGAGGGAAGAAACGATGTCACATTTGTCACCAAATCGTGGACTTGGAACACGAATGCTTCATTCAAAAATACCAACCCCATTCAGAAGATACCCAGAAGAAAGGGAATTTTATCTTTTTTGATTTCGAATGCATGCAAGAAACCGGTATTCACATTCCCAATTTCTGCGTAGCTCACCGTGCGTGCGAACAGTGCATCCAAGAACCTATCTTTAGTTATTGCCCTCACTGCAACAAGATTCCTGGAGGACGTGAAAAAATCTTTCGAGGGTCAAACACGTTAGCCAAGTTTGCCCAATGGATCTTAAACCCCATTGACGAAACGTGGAGTACAGAAGACATCGAACGTTACGGTAATTGTCATTGCCATGCTACGGTCATGGCTCACAATTTTTCGGGATACGATGGGCAATTTCTGCTCAGATACTATGCGGAACAATGTACCGAACGACCTCAAGTGACTTTGAACGGAGCTAAAATCATTTCTATGCAAGTAGGACAAGTACAGTTTAAAGATTCGATGTGTTACTTGGCCATGCCATTGAGTCGCATGCCTAAAACGTTTGGAATGACAGAATTGGTTAAAGGTTATTTTCCACACTTTTTCAATACCGAAGCCAATCAATATGCCGTTCTGCCCCATTTGCCGGAGGCTCACTATTACGACCCTGACAACATGCGTACCGAACAACGAGAAGCTTTCTTCGCTTGGTACCAGACTCATGCCTCGGACCTTTTTGACTTTCAAGAAGAAATGTTAAAGTACTGTCGATCTGACGTGGACATTTTACGACGTTGCTGTGGAAAATTTCGAGAATTGTTCATGGAGTACGGAGGGATCGATCCTTTGAAAGAAGCTTGTACCATTGCCAAAGCGTGTTCTTTAGTGTACCGAAAACGCTTTATGCCTGAAAATACTCTAGCGGTCATCAGTCCTCAAACGACGAACTTTGTTAAACGTCAATACTCAGTCAAAGCCCTGCGCTGGCTCCATTACTTGTGCGACAAGGAAGACAAATGGATCCAACACGCTCGCAACGGAGGAGGCGAAAAGATTATTGGAACGTATTCAGTGGATGGTTGGGACTTAGAAAACCCTCAGATCGTGTACGAGTTTAACGGATGCTTATTTCACGGATGTCCTATGTGCTACCCTCAGCGTGACATCAAAAATCAGTTTTTACAACGAACTATGGAAGATTTGTACCAGACCACGTGTCAACGACGTTTGAAGTTAGAACAACAAGGATACCAGGTAGTGGAAATGTGGGAACACGAGTACGATCAGCGTTTGAAAACCGATCCCGAGTTTAAACGCATCGTAGAAAGTTACAAGTGGGTGGACCCATTGAACCCCAGGGATAGTTTGTACGGAGGACGAACGAATGCTACCTGTTTACTGTACCAAGCGGACGAGGAGAAGGGAGAAGAAGAAATCAAATACTTGGACGTGTGTTCGTTGTATCCGTACGTGTGCAAATATTGTCACTTTCCCGTAGGGCATCCAGAATTGATGACAGAACACATTGACTTGGACCACATTCGTCAGTACGAAGGATTGATCAAGTGTAAAGTCTTGCCACCCACAGACTTGTACCATCCCGTTTTACCTCACCATTGCCAAGGAAAACTGATGTTTCCTTTGTGTCGCACATGTGCCGAAACGTTCAACCAAGACCAACCTTGTCATCACACTCAGGAAGAACGTGCCTTGACAGGAACGTGGGTGAGCGTGGAATTGTTTAAAGCTCTGGACATGGGATACCAACTGTTAGAAGTGTACGAAATTTACCACTTTCCCAAAACACAACAATACTGCAAGGGCGACAAGAGACAGAAAGGTATTTTTGCAGACTACGTGGATACCTTTTTAAAACTAAAACAAGAAGCTAGTGGCTATCCTTCCTGGTGTCACACTCCCGAAGACCAAAAGATATTCAAAGAAAAATATCGGGAGCAGGAAGGTATCACTTTAGACCACATCGAGAAAAACGAAGGAAGGCGTTCGTTTGCCAAAGTGATGCTCAATTGTTTGTGGGGTAAAATGGCACAACGTCCGTCTTTACCCAAGACGGAGTATTTGTCCGAACCGTCTCGCTACTTCCAGATGATTCACGACCTAACCAAAGTCATCAAACACGTGGACGTCATTCGTGAGGACTTGATCTTAGTCAATTACGAAGAAGAACTAGACTTTGTAGAAGCCGACAAATTTGGAAATGTCATCATTGCGGCTTACGTGACAGCCCACGCTCGCTTAAAATTGTACGAAGTGTTAGAACTGTTAGGAGATCGCGTGTTGTATTTTGACACAGACAGTTGCATCTACATTCACCGACCGAACGATTGTAACCCTGTCATCGAAGGAGACCGTTTAGGAGCCTGGACCGATGAACATCCCGACGACAAGATTCTAAGTTTTGCAAGTGGCGGTCCTAAAAATTACGGCTACGAATACCGAGACCCCCAAGGAAAAATGCACACCAAATGTAAAGTGAAAGGATTGACTCTTAATTATCGCACCAGTCAAGTGGTGAACTTTGACGTGCTTCAAGAAGCCTTACAGTCGGGACAGGATGAAACGTTTCAAGTGACTACCCACGAACCGCACAAGATTGTCCGTTTACCCACACACCAAATCGTTAGCCGACCTTTGGAAAAAGTCTACCAAATCGTGTACCAAAAGAGAGTACGACTTCCCAATCACTTCACTCTACCGTACGGTCACATCGAAATCGGGCAGCATATAAAAAGGGACATTGTCCAAGACCAATAGTTCATTGTGACTAACACAGCTAAGCGAAAAGAAGATGAATCCATTTAAACAGACATCATTCAAATTTGGGAATTCTCAAGTGGAGTGCGATGCTAAACCTTGCGATTGTAGTGATGCCAGGCTCTGTGACGTTAGCGATTCAGCAGGATATCGTAGGAACGTTGCTATGACTACTACCCCTATATCTACCCTGGAAAGTGATGCTGTGCGTGTCAAACCTGAGGGATGCGAAAGCGGTGCGACACGTTATCGTGGACTCCTAGGAATTTCACCGTACCTGCATCGAACAGAAGTAAGGAGAGTCGAATATTCGTTCCCGACGAGTTTGCCTGAATACTGCCACTTTAAAAGTCGATTTCAAACCTTCAAAGATAAATGGCCAAAATATCTGCCTGGACCAACTCCTGAAGAATTAGCCAGAGCTGGATTTTTCTACTTGGGCGAAGGGGATAAAGTCAAGTGTTTCAGTTGTGGTGTATCCATTTACGAGTGGGAACATAAAGATTCCGCTTACCTGGAACATGCTCGATGGTCTCCGAATTGTCAATACCTACCTTTAGTGGGACCTAGTGATTGGAAGTGACACTACTACTCCATGTCGTGTAACACACCTAGACCAGTATATAATATAAAACATAATATTCAAGGATTGCCTCGTGAATTGCAAGAGAAGATCTACAAGGACGTTTGGCAAGGCCTTGCTAAAGAAAAATCTCAATGGGTGACTGTAGAACTTTTGTGTCGTGAAATTCACAAGAGGAAAGTGACAAAAATTAACCGACGTGTTAGATTTCTCTGGATTAAGGGTATTTTTTTGCTCTGTTACCAATTTACTACGTTTACCTCTGAAGATGCTTTGATCCTTCTTAACCGTTACCCTGAATGGCAGTGGGACGAAATTACACGTTATATTAATCACTTTCGCTTTTTGAGCAAATTTAATTCTGTGTTTAATTCTGGGTTGAATCTACACTTGTAATCTTTGACCTAAAGAAGTATAAAAGAGAACAACCATGCCACAACCTTTATCATTGGTGATCCAACAGATTCCGTGGAAGGATATCAATGAGAAGATTCACACAGTGAAAGATTACGAACACTTATTGCAAGAACTATACCCTATGAATTGGGGTCGACGTGTCGTGTGTGTTTTAGTGACTTGCTTTCTGGGATTTCGTTTACCTGCCGATTCCTTGTGGACACTTTACGAACACTACCTATCAAAAAAATAAGACAGTATGGTGACTCCTTTAAATGTCCACGAGAGACTTATTCTGTTCAAAGCCTTACGTTTTCATCTGGATACGTCTCGACCTTTCCAAGAAAAAAAGATTCGTCAACTTTTACGTACGGAAGCAGTGTACGAAGATGTGTGTGTAGCTTGTGATTTACACCCTCATTGGACAGATGTACGTGACTGGAAAAGTTGGGATTTTGAGGCTTGGACAAACGAAGTATCCCATTATGCCCAAGCGTTGTGTTCCTAAAATGCATCGTCGAGTGAAAAAAGTCACTTTTAAACCTGTGTTAGTGACAGTACCAGAAGAAGAAGAAGAAAAAAAATCTGTCACCCAGGACAATCAATCTGTTCAAGACAGAACTGTCATGGACATTCCCCCACAAAGACCCTTTAGAGAAGACACGTATGTGACTATACCCCCTGTAGAGGAGACTATAAGAACATTGCACACTACCTCTAGGAGACGTTTGTTACCCAAACCACGTTGTACAGTGACTTGTTTATATGCCACTTTGATCGTTTGCCTATGTCTTTTATTCCTGTATTTATCTATTTGGCTTTTATGTATTTTTTGTCTTTCGTGTTGTTCGAATTTAAACATGCATTGAAATAAACGTGTCTTGAAAAAAGTATAAAAACCTCTTGTCTTGTCTGTTTTTGTGTCAATACTAACATACCACTACACGACTATGGCTCACTCTACTCTTTCTACTACTCCTTCCTCCTCCACATTCAAAGTCATTGACGAACACTTAGATCAGGCTAGTTGGAAAGCCTTGTATCTTCGTCATCCTTTTAACATGTTAATTGCTGGACCGAGCGGTTCAGGCAAAACCGAATTTGTCAAACGTTTGATCGAACATAAACATCATTTGATCGATCGTCCACCTCAACGCATCGTGTGGTGTTACAAAGAGTGGCAATCGGCATACAGCCTCTTGCAAGAAAGTCAAGGTGATTCCATTGTGTTTGTAGCAGGCATTCCTAAAGAAGACGAGGGGATCGTGTCTGACCCTAGTCAAACTCATTGGGTTATTTTTGACGACATGTTAGGAGAAGACGAAGAAGAAATTAAACTGTGGTTTACACGTAAAGGGCATCATCGTAATGCCAGTGTCATTTACATTACGCAAAATTTATTTCAACAAAGTAAAGCCCATCGTACCATTAGTCTCAATGCTCATTACGTGGTCTTGTTTAAAAGTCCTCGAGATAAATCACAAGTGCAAGTTTTAGCCAAACAGTTAGGAACACCTTGGCTAACTCATGCGTACGATGATGCCACTCAAACGCCACACGCCTATTTACTCGTGGATTTAAAACCCACTACCCCTGATTATTTGCGATTTCGTACCGATTTGTTTCACGACTGGTGTCAAGACGGAGGACCTGTCGTGTACACGTCCTCCTCGTCGACATAACACTATGAAGCACTAAAAAAATCTATAAAAACCTTGGGTTACCTTGACCTGGTCTCATACATCGTCAACATGACGTCCCTTCAGTCTCATCTTCCCATCAAATTGATTCGTGCCTTGTACGGCATCAGTCGCGAAAAAAATCCACAAAGACGTGCTCACGTCTTAGAAGCCAGTCTCAAAGAAGTCTTACGATGGTTTACGGTGACAGCACGTCAAATGCTGCAAGGCATCATTCACCTTCCACATCAAACCAAACGCTTTTTTGACAGAAACAAAGTAGCCTTGACGCAACTGGCCAATCCTCGCATCGACACTCACACCAAAAAGCAAATCATATTGAAACCTGGAGGCAGTGGTTCTCTAGGAGGTGTCATCATTCGTTCCCTTTTAAAATGGGATCCCAATACTCCCAAAGTCCACCCCAAGAAGAAAACAAAAAAAGCCAAACAAGCCCCTAAGAAAAAGAAGAAGGGTACCAAGACCAAAGCACAGAAAAAGAAAAGTCCACAGAAAAAAGCGGTCACCCGCAAAAGAGGCACTTCGGCCAGGACACAACCTTACCTTCGTCAACCACGACCTGTAAGAAAAGATCTACAAGGACGTTTGGCAGGGACTACGTTGCCAGTAGCCTCAGGGGCTGCCACTTCTCCGTTGCGGGTGATGCCAGCCAAACCCAATTTGACACCCGTTTTTCCTAATTTGATGAAACATTGGAAATCTGCGTCTCCCAAAACGTCTCCTCCACCGGAGACACCCTCGTCCACCTTAGCGTCAGTAGCAGCTGCTCATAAAGTACCTGCCCCCAAAGTCAAAGTCCAAGAAAGATCTGGCATGTTAAAGAGTTTACTAGATTTGTCCAAACAAGAACTGTCCCGATTGAGTCCATTGCGAACTCCTTCACGACGTGTGTTACCTGCCATGAAGTTGATACGACGCAAAGATAATCAGTGGCGACGCATTCCAGTATAAAAATATGACTTGAAAACCACGATGTCAATCAGTATTTTTTCTGTACCACTGATGAACACTCAAGGATGCCTCCTCAAAAACGTGCACACCATCACCCTCGACGTTCTACCGTCCAAAAAGGAAAAGGAACAAGACAATCTCGTCATCTCACCAAAAGCTTTAAAACCAAACATCAACGTCCTTCCCTCCAAAGACGTAGACCTTTAAAGAAAAAGAAAAGACACCAAAAAGGAGGATCCTTTGACAATTTTGGGAAACACATTGTTACCTTTTTGACAAAGCGCTAGTTCCCAAAAAAAGTAAATAAAAGAGAGTGTATACCAAGTCATTGACACTAGTGGTATTGTGAAACGAACAAGCAAAGATGTCACCTCGCAGAAAACATTTTTCTACACTCCACAAAGGAAAGAAAAGGAAAGGACGTTTAGCCAAACATCGACACGTTCTTCGTCAAAGGACACAAAAGAAAATACCCAAACGTCAAAAGAAAAAGAGAAGTCACCAAAGAGGAGGCATATTTACTGGTTTTATTAAAGGTATGCAGAAACTAGACAAAGCAGCTAATAACCGAACTGGTATCTTTAGCCCTGCTTTTGAGGATTTAGCGAAGCATGCCGTTACCTTTTGGAGAAGCCAATAGGAAAAAGAAGATAAAAGAGGGTGTGTACCAAGTCTTTGACATCAGTGTATTTCTGAAACGAACAAGCAAAGATGTCACCTCGCAAAAAACATTCTTATTCACCCCACAAAGGAAAGAAAAGGAAAGGACTACCTCCTCGTTTAGCCAAACACGGAGACGTGTTGTCCGTCCTGTCCAAAGCCTCTCCGTCCATGCGAAAACAAATCATTAAAACAGCCTCCAAAGATGTCATCGATACCGTGTGTGAATGTTGTTTGAATGTTTTGAAAGGCACGATACCTTTGTCTCCACACAAGAAAAAATGCTTATCCAAACATCGACACGTTCTTCGTCAAATGGTTCAAAAGAAAATATCCGTCCGTCAAAAGAAAAAGATGTTGGTGCAACGCGGAGGATTTTTACCCTTTCTTGCTCCTTTGTTGACAGGCATAATACCAGGTTTGCTACAAGGGGTGACCCAAGGGATATCCCAAGGGTTTAACCAAGGGATGGGTAGAAGATAAAAGGACACTATGGAGCACCACAATCTCAGACATAACCTTTGAAAGCCCATGGAAGGACGAAAACTAACTTTGGTTCCTTACAAACGATGGATGGAATACCATCATTGGCAAGAACAACGATCCCCCCATTTACCACCCAATCCCAATTTGGCTGAGATGTCGCAATTACAACACGAATTGCAATCCTTGATCCATCGCCACGATTTATCCGAAACCGAAAAATCACAAAAGTACGGTCAACTCTTGAAACGGCTACAACTCTTTCATCAGAAAGCTGTGGAACAAACAGCTCAACCCGGCACCCTCACCCTCACCCTCTACAGTAGTTAAAACAGACGTTACCCCACCATTACCCAAGGAAGAAGAACCCCATGATCTCTTTCAAACACCTACTGCTACTCCCATTCCGAGTAAGATTGCTGCTTCCTTGTTGACCCCTTCCCCCACTCCCCCACGAGAAGAACTCAAAACTTGGGTTAAAAAGATGATGGCTACTCCTTCTTCGACAGATGTGAAAAAGATGTGAAAAAGAAAGAAAGGAAACCAGAAGTGAGAAAAGAAAAGAAGGCCAAAGAAGCTATCCCATTACCTCCGCCACCACCATTACCCTCGACGTCATCTCCTGTGGCACATCGGACACGTAAAACCGTTTCCAAACAACCCACATTTCGTCCCACCCAAAGCAATATCCTCGAAGAGTGGGTTCCTTATTAACAAAAACCATGGAGAAGGTCTTAGCCAGCATTTACTACGATCCAGCTCACCCTGCAGGTTACGGAGGCATTCAGAAATTGTATCGTGCTGCCAAAACTCGCCTGAAAAAGCTCCGTTTACCAGCAGTACAACGATGGTTACAAGAACAAGCGACGTACACTTTACACAAACCCATTCGACGAAAATTTCACAGAAGTCGCACTCAAGTGGAAGGCATCGATCATCAATGGCAAGCCGATTTAGCTGATGTCTCTCATTTAGCCACCTACAATCGTGGCTACAAATATTTGTTTTGTGTCATCGACGTCTTTTCTAAATTTGCCTGGGTCGTACCATTGACATCCAAATCGAGCGGAGAGTTAGTACGAGCTTTGCAACTGGTGTTGAAACAAAGTGGTCGTCACCCTCTTCGATGGCAAACCGACAAAGGCACCGAATTTCTGAACCAAGCTTTCCAACGAGAATTAAAAAAACGTGACATTCATTTTTTCACCACCGAAAATCCTGAAACCAAAGCCAGTATCGTGGAACGTTTTCAACGTACCTTGAAAGAACGCATGTGGAAATATTTTACGCATCAACACACTCTCAAGTACATCGACGTCTTACCACACTTAGTCCAAGCCTACAATCAATCTTACCATAGAAGCATTGGACGTGCCCCACAAGAGGTGACACCTGACAACGAAGTGACTGTTTTTGAGCGTCTGTTTGGTACGTCCCGGACGAGGGCTGTCCCCAAGAAAGGTAGAGAAGTGTTAACCCCGGGAGATTGGGTACGCATTGGCAAAACCAAACGCACTTTCGACAAAGGTTACTTACCCAACTGGACCACCGAATTGTTTCGTGTTACTGGACGAGTGCGCGATCGTCATCCTACCGTCTATAAATTGGAAGACATGAACGGAGAAGTATTAAAAGGAACATTTTACTTGCCTGAGTTACAACGTGTTACCAAAAAAGAAGACGACGTGTACGACATTGAAAGCATTCTCGAACGAAGAACCCGTAAAGTAGGAAAACGTCGTGTCAAAGAAGTCAAAGTACGTTGGAAAGGATATCCTCCTAGTTTTGATTCTTGGATTGACGCTTCGCAAGTCATCGACTATAAAAAGAAGTGACCATCATGCCCTTCAATACAGCTTCAGCAACCACAGTGACTACTCCTTCACCCACGTCATCTCTACCCACGTCATCTCTGCAAGATTTACAAAAGCAACCCTTGTGGGTGTGGTGTGGAGAACGTGTCCCTAAAACGCAAATCGTTTTTTTCTGTCAAATCTTTGTGGTATATTGTGTCATTGGTGCAGCCATTGCTAATTTGAGTTTGCAACAAGGAGACAAACAATTGTGGACCATTTTACTCAGCAGTTGCATCGGGTATCTTCTTCCCAATCCTTCCCTGAAATACTCTTACAACGGGAACAACAGTAACAATATTGGGAGTCTGGCGGCCAACGTTAGTCCTTCTCCTGACAGTCACCCTTCCAATCACAATCCTCTTTTAGATACTCCTTTAACCTCGAGTGACTCCTCGGACAGAAGAACATTGGAAATATGAACAACACTATTAACCAATTTTACTTAACGTTACCCAGTGACAGTTCCATGGAGGTGTTTCCTAACAACACATTGTGTTGTTACATGTCTAAATTACCTCAAGCCATGCATTTGGATCAAGATGATCACTGGGAAGCAGCTTTAGTGGAAATAATACACCCGACACAAATCAAAAACATTGTCGAAAATCAAAACTTTTTCACAGTTGAAGTGTACGACAAGCAATTGCAACAAGCCTTAGATGAACGAGGCATCACTGGCATTGACAACAAGAAATCAGATGGACCCGCAACTAAACAACTGTCCACTCATGTGTTGACCATTCCTGCAGGCTACTATTTTAGCGGTCAACATTTAGTGACTACGATTGCAAGCAGGTTCAATGTTGTGTTTGGTAAACCCCTGGACAAAATCAGAGAAAGTGTTACCTTTGAGTACATTAAAGCGGCTCGCCGCTTCATGATCAAATTTTCAGAGAAGAAAATAATAGCCATTACCTTTTGTCCTGAATTGTTTGATATCTTAGGTGGAGACCTCAAGATGCTCCCGAACAAAAAAGAAATACCAGGCATAGCCAGTAACTTGGATTTTACCAAATATTTTCGATCCCCTGTAGAAATGAACCAAGGACTCAATTTGATGTTTGTGTACTCCGATGTGGTGGAGTACAACGTGGTAGGACACACCTCTGTACCGTTACTGCGTGTCATTCCTTTCAAAGTGGATACCACTACCGCTGAAGAAGAAGGTGGAAATACCTATCACGTTCACCGCGAATTTGTACATCCTCATTATTTACCCGTCAGTAAGTCGTATTTCGACAGTGTCAACATTACTATAAAAGGAGAACTAGGTCAAAATATTCCATTTACCAAAGGGAAAGTCACAGTGAAACTCCATTTTCAAAAACGATTCTCCAACAACTGAAAAAGTGATGTATCCTGTGTACCAAGGAGTCACTCGACAACGAGGACATGGTTTAGGAGATATGTTTAAATCAGCCTTTCGTTCCGTAGTCCCTGTTTTAAAACCAATGGTGACACGAGGATTGCACACCTTAAAAGATGCCGCATTGACTCACGGCAAAGATTTTCTTTACAATGTTCTCATTGACAAACAAAACCCAAAAGAAGCTTTTTTGAGAGCAGGCAAAAATACCTTGCTTCAAACGGGTAAAGAGCTTTTGGGTCGACGAGAAAGTCCTATAAATGCTCTGAACGGTACCACGTCTGACATTCCTACTTCCCTGACGACACAGCAAGGACAAGGTAGAAAGCGTCGACGAAGACACCCTTTCAAAAGTCTCCGTACCTCAAAAGTTCGAAAGACAAAGAAAAAAAGAACCGCTCGAGACTTAGACATTTTTGATTATTAAAAGTGAAGAAAAAAAACCTAAAGAAAAAATGATGCACCAAGAATCTTTTGCCTGTTCCAAGTCGGAACTGGATCTCTTTGCCATGCCACCCACGATGATGACCATGCAAGAAGCTCAATGGGTCGAATTTCATCCCGTCTCCTCTTTGACGGATTCAGCTCCCATCGAGTTTGAAATCAAAGGACAACCCGAAGATTACATCGATCTCAACAACAGTTACTTGTATTTGAAAGTGAAAGTAAGCAAAACAGACAACACCAATCCAGGAGCCAATGATAGAGTAGCTCCTGTCAACAATTTCATGCATTCCTTGTTCAGCGATGTGGATTTGTACATGAATAACAAACTGATCAGCAGTAGCATGGATACTTACCCTTACCGAGCGTACCTCGAAAATCTCTTGACGTACGGAAAAGAAGCCAAGAACACTCATCTAGATGCTTGCGTGGTATGGAAACCTGACACTGCAGATAAGTTTAACGACACAGCCTTGCCCGTAGCAGCAGCTGCTGATGGCAGCGCTCCTGCCGATCCTCACAATGAAGGTTTTAACGAGCGTCGAAAGAAAATTTTGCAAGGACGTAGTTTAGAACTGTTCGATCGTTTGCATTTGGACATGTGGTTTCAAGAGAAGTATTTGCTGAACGGAGTAGATATTCGCTTGAGACTGAATCGAAGTAGTACTGCTTTCCATTTGATGGCTCATGCCAACGAATACAAAACCATTATCCAAGAAGCCAGGTTATACGTACGTCGCGTGGAAGTGTTACCTAAAGTGGGAAATGATATCAGTCACACTTTGAGCAGAACGACAGCCAAGTATCCGATACGACGCGTGGAAGTCAAAACTTTCACCATTGCCGCTGGACTCCGATCTAAGATCGAAGATCATCTGTTCCAAGGACAGTTACCCAAACGTTTATTCATTGGTATCGTCAGCAATGCAGCCCTCAATGGTGCCCACGATGAAAATCCTTTCCAGTTTAAGCACTGCAGAGTATCCAAAATTGAAGTCAGTCGCGATGGCAAAACTTTGTGTACCAGACCCTTCGAACCCGACTTTGGCGAACAGAAAAATTACTTGAGGTCGTACTTGTCGCTGTACGAAGCCACAGGACAGTTAGGAACCAACACCAGTCACGGTATTTCCTACGACGACTATGCAAGAGGTTACACGTTGTGGGCTTTTGATTTCACTCCAGACCAAGGCAGCGACGAGGGACATTTCCACCCTATAAAATCTGGGCAACTGCGTGTGGAACTTCAGTTTGCAGCACCTCTTCCCGAAACGGTGAATATCATTCTGTATGCTGAATTCGATAATACCATAGAAATTAACAGTTTGAGAGAAGTCATTCTAGACTATTAGACATTATGGAAGGCCCTTGTCCTTCTTTGAATAGTGGAGAATCCATGGAATGGGAGGTTACAGAAAAAGCAGAACCCCAAGACCAAAAAGAAGAAGTAGTGATCATGCAATCCAGATGGCCAGAACAGGAACAACAGTTAGTGGCTTGTTTTGCACAACACTTGGAAGATAAAATGAGGGATCTGATTAAAAAAGATTGTTATGGATGTCAAATCGATCATCCCAGTCAAATTCAACACGATAAATGTATGATGATGAGTCAAGAAGAAAAATTGGACAATTATCTGAACGAAGCTTGGAGTCTCATCTCCGAAGAAGACGTGTTACTTCAGTGGTATAAAGGCTTACGTGATCATTCCTCTCCTCCATTGTTTGCTCGAGAAATCGATCGCATCAAAGCTCTCTTGGCCAAAAGTGAAGAGACGAAGCAAACCATCAGTTACTTGTCAGACCGTTTCAAACAAAAAGTCTGGATTGAATTGATGACTTATCATCACCTGTGAAGAAAGGAGAGAAAAACACAAGGCTACACAACAAAAAATGGATACCTGGGAACTTTATTATCTTTTGAACCGTAGTTCGTACACTGCTTCTTGGAATCCTGTCGTGTGTGCTAAAGATGAACTACCTCATCGCAAACCTCAAGAGAATCAAGCTTATGTCATCAACACAGATGACAGTCATCTTCCAGGAACTCACTGGGTAGCTGTCTACTTTCCTCAAGAGGGTTGTGCGGAGTATTTTGATTCGTATGGATTGCCTCCTTTCGAAGATGATATCATTGACTTTATGAGAAGAAATGCTCAGACGACACGATTCAATAATGTGAAATTACAAAGCACAGATTCTATGGTGTGTGGACAATATTGTATCTATTATCTACATCATCGCAGTCTTGGATATTCTTTAGAACATTTAGTGACTTATTTTGATCGTCATTCGTCTCGAAACGATGACAAAGTAGATCGATGGTTTTGTGACCATTATGGTTATCTGTTGTCTTTAGCTAGGAAACGTAGTGTACATCAATCGCCCAATGATTTCCAACAGTGGAAATCTCAATTTAATTCACAACGTTGTCAACCATGTCAAAGATAATGTATTGGTGTTATGGAAGAAAAAAAATGTTTTTTCTTTGAAATAATGTTTGTTCTTTGAAATAATGTTTGTTATTTGAATAAAAATGTTGTGTTTTGAAAACCAATGCGTCTGTCGTTTGTTTTACATTTGTATTCATATAAATGCTCTTTGACTTTTCTTTCTATCCCTCACATCAAACTATCTAAACGTTTCAAAACCCTAAACCGCAGAGGGGTGTTTTCCATCACGTCCGCGCTTGAACCATATAAAGCAGGGGTAGTCTGATAAGGCTAGGGCGTGCAAGACGAACGACATCAAGGTGCCAGTTCACAGATCCTTTTCCTCCTCCTCCGCTGCCTGACTCCAACACCAGCAAATGACTAGAAGTGGAAACCATTTTTCACTAGTCATCATTCGGTGCCATTGCACCTCTAGCTCTGCATCCTCCGATTGGTTGATAGGGTTGAGTGCGTGGCTGTTCTATTCCCACTCACCTAGGTCTTTCATTCATGTCGATAGCTCCGTATAGGGTGCGGCATGACGACCAAATTAAATAGCATACTATGTATGCATAAACGCCCGTGGGGATGTGGCACCATTCCTTCCTCACGGGAAAATCTAAATCACTACCATATTAATTGGTAGTGTAAAATAGTGAACAAATGACCCTTTGTGGCCGGTTTCACTTAAAACCATAATTCATTCATTCCAGTCTGGCCATATCATTCCATCTCTTGCACTCGCCGCTCTGTACTGTACAGACGTGTTTGTCGCAGCACTCAGAAAATCTCTCACTCAAGCTTTATAGTAACCTGTTACCTGTTTTCGGCAGCCACGGTTTCACAGTGAATCCCGGATAGCGAGTACCATATCATTCCACAAGTCAAGTAACCAGCTTTCCAAGGAGGATACAGATTTGTTATCAGGATATTCTATTAAGCTACACATCGAATTAAGGTAAATTGTTAAACCTACGGGTTCAAATTGAGTGCCGCTGACTTAGTTTCTTAACAAAACCCTAACAACTAATATTTAAATACAGACTACTACAGTTAATCTATAACTCAGTTTATCATAAATCATAAATACTAAATATTATTTAATTCATCTTCATTACAAGTACTTTAAATTCATAAATATTAGAACCTAAATCCTTCAACTCTTCACCAACACCGTATAAAATGCACAGAGATAACGTAAGACTCGCAGCTTTAGTCAAATGTGGGCTTGCAAAGCCTATTCAAACAAATTTGGCAACAAAAATGGGTGTTATTGACCTCACGCCTCAGCCAAGTAAGAGACCTGTCCAAATCAAACAGTTAAATTTTTTAAAATCGCCTGAATATCGCCTAAGAAAAGAGCAGGCAGACAAGTTAAATCCCTTATCTCCCGTTAGATTTAATCTAGGGGACAATTTTGCTAATGAAACAAACACCACTATCAAGAAAAACAAACCAGTAGGTATTAAAATCATTGAGGTTTCAACCACTCAAAACCTAGACGATACTTTACCTTCTGACACACCAACCCCCCATTCCGCTAACTCGGACAAAACCCAGTCCATACAAAAGGTAGGGACTAAATCTGATAAGGCCAAAAGTACTACCACACCACTCGGCTGTACACAAATGATAGAGGGTAAAACTGTGCAGACCGGAACTAAATTAACACAGGCAAAATTTACCTACGCCCAAATACTTAAAACTGGCAGGAAAGTAGGTCAAATCCAAGCAGACAAAGCTACATTGTACCATAGTAGCCAAATACCAGAAACATCTGCAAGTAATAGAGAGAGCAAAACAGCTAAAACGGTACAACATATAGAAAACTCCCCCCCCGCTTACAAAGGAAAGGGGAAACAGGCGCTAAACCCCAAATATCAAAGACCTGCTAAAAACTCTTCAAAAACTGAAAACAAAAAACAAGTCAGCTCACATTACACAAAAATAAATAAACACTATCATAACGTGGATATGACAGTGTTTCTAAAGGGCAAAACAAGCACAATATTTGATCTCACAACCATCAGTATTGCTAAGGCATTACTGAAGGTTCATTCAGGGCAATGCAAAATTGTACGCCCTAAAACCAATTACATAATTTTGCATTGCAGCACACGTGCACAAGTTGCAAAATTTTTGGAAATAAATAAACTTTGCGGTATGCCAGTAATTATGGAGCTGCACAAAAAAGCTAAAACATCTCAAGTTACCAAAATCAACAACAACAACAACAAAATCAACAACCACAACAACAATAACAATAAAAGTCCAAAAGTAAATAAAGTGCAACAGCAAAGTGAAATTAAACAACAGGAACAACAACAACAACAACAAAGAGAAATCAAACAGCAAAAACAACAACAACAACAACAACAAACCCGACCAATAAAATACAAGGCAGTAATGAAATTAAAGGGCCAAATGGCAACATGCACCACTCAACAAATCAAAGACAAAATTACACAAGGAGGAAATAAAGTTACTAAAATCTACAAAATAGGTAAAAATCAAAAAGCTACAGATCAAACTGTGGTGGTTGTTGAATCAACAACGCCAATACCAGCAATAATCAAAGTAGGATCTCTGGGAATATATCATAAAACTCAGTCATTTGTGAATAAAGTAAGATTCTGTACAAATTGCCAGCATTGGGGTCACTATAAGGTCGCTTGTACCTTTAAACATAGATGCGAAAACTGTGGTGGACCACATACAGGACAATGCAAAAGAGAACAACCTAAATGTGGTAATTGTAAGGAAGACCATCCCTCTAGCTCTATTAAATGTAGTGCTGCTATTTTTGAAAACGAGGTCATAACTCTTATGAACTCGTCTAATTATGATTATATCACAGCACGAAATATAATAAATCTTCAAAACCAAAATACTAAAAATCCAAAAAAACAGGAAAAGACAACTCCTACTCCAACATCAACTGTAATTGGCCAAACTATAGAAATAACAGAGGTTACTAATAAAACAACCTCTAATAGCCAAACTCAAACAGAAAATTCTATAGACCTTACAGATAATCTGGGTCTAAATACAATAGGCCTAGCTATTTCTCAAATAGGTCGTTACATTAGTAACGCACAAAACAAAAACAGTAGTTATTTATCTACCCTCACGAACGGGCTCCATGTCCTTATCCAACACGTAGAGGAGGGTATAAAATCAGGAAAGTTATTAAACCAACATGAATAATACAACAAAAGTAGTAACCAACTCTCACTCTAATACCACAAATTTAACCATATGGCAATGGAATTCGCGTAGTCTAGTTATTAATATTAATGAATTAAAATTAAAACTAATTAATACTTTAATAAAACCAGATCTAATTTGTATTCAGGAAACTAAAATAACAAATAAAACTAAAACATTACCGACAATTGTAGGATATTCACCTGGATTTTTTCAACATAGGAATGAGGGTCAGGGAGGGGGACTTGTTATATATCTTAATAATAACATACCCTCTGCAACAATAGTCCCAATTAACCTACAAGCAATTAATAATTCTGCAATAGAGGTACAAGCTTTGCAAATTAATACAGGCAAGTTTAAATTTATTTTATATAACTTATATGATCCTGGACATGATATTGCACTAACTCATAAATTAGCATTGAAAGCGCTTAAACTGCATATAGGACAAAATGAAGCTATGGTGTTAGGTGATTTTAATTCTTACAATGTTACATGGGGAAGTGAATCAACAAATAATAGAGGTAAAAGAGTACAAAATTGGATTAATAAAACGAAACTTGTATTACTCAATGATGGTACTAAAACAAGACTTAATCCGGTAGATGGCACTTTAGCAGCCTTAGATCTCACACTATGTACTCCCAAACTTGCTCAATTAGCATCTTGGAGTGTTGATCAAGAAGATAGTATGGGCAGTGATCATTTTCTTATAATAACCAAATTACAAAATTCTGCTCAACTGCAAAATGATAATAAACTCCCAAAATGGAACTACCAAAAAGCAGATTGGAATAAGTTTCAACAAAATATTAAATATGAAACACTTGAGGGCATTAAAAATGAAAATATAGATCATTACTATGATAACATAATTAATGCTATAACAAGGGCAGCTAATGCCTCAATACCTAAAACAAAAGGTAATCCCACTAAACTTAGAGTCCCTTGGTGGAATAATGACATTAGTGTAATGAGGAAAAATAAACGTAAAGCACTTAATAAATTTAAACGTACTAATAATACACAGCATTTTAAAGAATATCAAAAAATAGAAACTGAACTTAAAAATGTTATTAAAAAAGCTAAGCAAGATACTTGGAGACAATATTGCAGTACCTTTGATTATAAAACAAACTCAAAACAAGTCTGGGACAAAATTAGAATAATAAGGGGTAAGCATACTAACAATACCCCAAAAATAAATAATACCAATAATCACAAAGAGCAAGCTGACTCATTAGCAAAGCACTTCCAAGATATGAGTAGTAATAAAAATCACACTAAGGAATTTCAGGAACATAGATCTAAAATTGAAATAAATAATAAAAATACATTCTCAGATATGGGAACTAAAAAGTCCTATCTAAATGATAAAATTACAATTAATGAATGGTATCAAGCTCTTAAAACCAAAAAAGATACATCACCTGGAGAAGATACCATAGGATATTCAGTATATAAGAAGTTACCACTTAAATTTGTTAAGATAATACTTGATATGTATAATCAAATTTGGGAGACAGGAAAACTACCTATTAAATGGAAAACAGCAGTAGTAGTACCAATATTAAAACAAAACAAAGATAGGAATGATGTAAATTCATATCGTCCTATCTCTCTTACCAATAATATATGTAAAATAATGGAAATAATAATAAATAATAGACTTAAATATCACCTAGAAATCAACAATTTCATATCCAAGAATCAATGTGGTTTTAGAAATAATAGATCTACTATAGATCAACTTATTAAATTAGAAACAGCAATTAAATTAGCTTTTAATAATCATCAAAAAAAAAATAGAAACCTCATTGCTGTATTCTTAGACATGGAAAAAGCTTTTGACTTAGTATGGACTAAAGGTCTACTAACTAAATTAAACAAATATGGTATAACCGGTAATATATTTAATTTTATCAAAGATTTTCTAACTGAACGTAAAATTATAACTAGAGTAGGAACAACATACTCTGAAAAGTATGTATTAGATAATGGTACACCCCAAGGGAGCGTACTCAGCCCCACCTTATTTAATATCATGATTAATGATCTAGATACAAATCTAGCTACCTCCAATATTGACCTATCTCAGTTTGCGGATGATAGTGCACTATGGCGCGCTGGAGATCCCAATAATCAAAAACATATTGCTGAGATACAACAAACCTTAGACAATATTGGTAGTTGGGCTGATAAATGGGGATTTAAATTTTCACATACAAAAACAGTCGCAGTTGTATTCTCTCCCTTTAACTATAATAAAATATATCCTAAACTTACTCTCCAAAATCAAAATATAGTTTTCGTAAAAGTAGTTAAATTTCTAGGGATGTATTTTGATCAAAACATGAAATGGAAATACCATATTAATTATTTAATTAGTAGATGTAACCTTGATCTAAATCTAATTAGAAGTATCCAAGGCACACATTGGGGTGCTTGTCAAAATACAATAATGACCCTATATAGATCTTTGATACGTTCAAAGATCGATTATGGGTGTCATGTTTATGCCACAGCATCGCCAGCTTTACTAAATAAAATTACCTCAATTCAGCGTAAAGCCCTTCTCCTTGCAACTAAAGCACTACCATCTACTTCCACAGAAGAATTACAAATTCTTACTGGCGAACCATCATTACATCTCAGAAGACAGGAAATCATGTTAAGATATGTAGCTAGACTGTCAACCCAAAATGATGAGCACCCTACTTTAAAGGCAATTAAAAAATGTACTAAACCACTTATTAAACGGGGCAAATACTCCACTTCATTTGGCAAACAAATTCTTCGTCTTAAAACAAATTTACCAACTGATATATTTAATGTACAGCAAACTAAAAATCCCATTATAATTCCATGGAGATTAAAAACAATAAAAGTAGACACCACTCTACAAGATAAAGGAATTAAATTACAGGACTCCCACTATCTTAAAATGCTTGCCAATGAAAAGCTAAATAATGAATATAAAAATTATGTCAAAATATATACGGATGGGTCTAAAAAACTAGACCCTGCAAGAACGGCAGCATCATGGGTTATTCCTGAGTTCACTGTTAAACAAGGAATGCGACTACCTGATTACTGCTCCATATACACTGTTGAGTTCTGGGCTATACTTCAGGCATTAAAATGGATACAACACTCTAAATTAACCTCAAAAAAATTTCTTATTGTTAGTGATTCATTAAGTGTTCTAAAAACAATTAGCACAAACAACTCTAACAGCAGAAAATTTTTTCTATATTTATTTCAGTATCAAATAAGCAAACTTAGCATTCAAGATATTGAAATAGACTTTCTATGGGTGCCATCACATATAGATATAAAAGGAAATGATTTGGCAGATCAAATAGCAAAAGAAAAACTAAATGAATTGACACAAGAACAGGTTCCTTACAGCCATACAGAGATATATAAATTTATTACTGATATGATAAATAATATGTGGCAAACTAACTGGAATAACTCAATAAAAGGGAGAGTACTTTATAACATTATGAAAACAGTTAAAAGGAAAGTTACTCCTATAGGTAAGACAAGAACTCAGCAAATTAAAATGAATAGGCTAATGGTAGGAAAAACAAAACTGGCTAACAGTTTTGGAAAATATTTAGGACCATTTCCACACAATATTAACTGTTTTATGTGTAACCAAGTGGAAGATTTGGATCATATCTTTAATAAATGTCTTAAAAACATCACATATAGAAATATCCTTAAAAATAAATTGAAAATAAGTAAATCAACTAAATTATATCCAAAACTTCTTGATCTAAATCAACCTAATATGCAAATGACTGTTACTTATATTATGGATTTTATTACAAACTCAAATCTAATGTATAAAATATAATAATGCTTCAACATACATTAATATAATTAAAAGAAATTCAATGGCCTGTGACTCTGATTGATGCATAATATGGGTGGGTATAGATACATTAGTTCATAGTGAACTGATACGTTACTCACGAGTCTATATCTGCTCACTATGGTGCTCTGCAGAGATCATCGCTATGTAGGGTTTGGTTAGATATAAACTAATTATTAAATAAAACATACAATTAAAACAATTTTCAATGGCCTGTGACTCTGGTTGATGCATGATATGGGTGGGTATAGATAATTTAGTTCATAATGAACTGATACGTTACTCACGAGTCTATACCTGCTCACTGTGGTGCTCTACAGAGATCATCGCTATGTAGGTTTTGGTTAGCTATCAAATAATTATTAAATAAAACATACAATTAAAATAAGTTTCAATGGCCTGTGACTCTGATTGATGCATGATATGGGTGGGTATAGATAAATTAGTTCATAATGAACTGATACGTTACTCACGAGTCTATATCCGCTCATTATGGTGCTCTGCAGAGATCATCGCTATAAATTACTAAATTGAACTGTAGTCTGTAAACAATTACTAACACCTTACTCACCACTTTCTTGTTGGAGCAAAGTCATTGGCACTTGATATTCTAAAGTATAATAGAACTTTACACAAAGTGTGGCCAGCTTAGGAATATCAATGGAGTTCATGGCGCTATCCTTGAGGACAATGAAAACGTGGAGGACGGACTACAGATTCATAGGATTATACAACAGTCCTTTTCAGGGCTATTTTATTCTTGTTATGTTCTTGTTCTCTTAATATTAGTATAGTTGTATTGATGCTAATCTTAGTATAGTTTGTATTGATGATAATTTTGTTAACATGTTATTATTATATTTATTGTTTACTAATATTGTATTAAATTTTTTACTAATACAACCATGTTATACTAAAGATACTGTTATTTACTTTTTACTGACCTTTAGTTATAGCTTACTAATATTGTTAATATACTCGTGTTGTTAATGTCATTGTTGTAATTGTATTGTCAATGTGATATATCTATTCCCCCCTTTTTTGTGTATTCTTTGGGATTTGGTGAAGATCAGTGGAACAGTGGAGATACGGGTATTCCAAGCCTGGATTGGAGAAATATATGTGTACAGCCTAGTACACCTCTGTATATATCCACTCAATTAATTTCTCAGGGAAGCTGATGTTGAACCTTTTCCCTTCTCATTCTGTACTATGTATTGTCTTCTTGTTATATGTTATTACAACATGAATTCTCATAATCTCGATTGGTACGAGAATTCCATTTGATTAACCAATATCAATATTGAATTGATCCTTTCGGAGCACACCTTACCAAATTAACAACTTTAACAATCCACCGTGAACAACTGATGCAGTCACTCTGACATAGTATAGGTATTTTGTTTTTTCATAGGGTGAATTACCCTCGAAAGAAGGGCTTTTCACCGGCCAAAGGAGGATGGTGGAGACTCATATAGTACATTCAGTACTTACTTACTGATATAGTGTTAAGTTTTTGGAAAATTCAGTAACTTATATAGTTTTGACATAATTGCATAGGTGGCTAACACATTATTGGTGAATAGGGAATTCCACTAATACAACTGGATAATTGAATAGAGTCATAGGGAATGCAGCCTCATGGACAGCACACATGTACGTACACACACTTCTGTCCCTCTTAGTTAATATAAGGTAGTCTTAATCCAGGACTATCAGGCTCCCGCAACACAATGTTGCAAATAAATGTTACACACTAAATAACATCAAAACAATGCAAAACACAACTTTATAGCACATACATTCTGATACATGTCCTATGAGGTTGTAAAGTAGCCAAGCACCTAAGGTGTGCCTCTTGTTTCTTCGTATTGGGGTCCGGGTTGCGTTCGCCCCCTCTTCGTGCTGGACGACGATTGCAGTGCCTTGGAGCTTGCAGCTTCCTGAACTGGACCTTTCCGCCTTTGCCGCTTCCGGACATGACATTACTAGCGAAGTGAGAAAATTCTCCTTGCTACCTTTAATAATACATCGATTGGAACTTAACTGGGGGTGGATGTGTGTAGTGCCAGTCCTATCCACTCTATAGGCTACCATCTCCCTTGATAGTTACTTTTTAGTAATTCAGGGGAACGCCTAACAAAGACTGAAATGTGGTGCAATTAAGCACTCAAACCCTAAGGGGAGGGAGTGCATCCTTCCCCTCCCTGAAGGAACTAAATGGACACCGATATGGTGTCTATAAAAGCTGCACATATGTCTCTAGTAGACGGCTGCAGCTATAAAACAACCAAGTCAGTCAGCCAGTCTGGCCATCCATTGTTTGACTCATCCTATAACGAAGATGTGCTCAAGACTAGCTAAGCTGAACGAAGCTTATGTCACTCTGCATCGTATCAGACACAATCTGATGCCAAAGCCTGAAGAGATTGAGAATGTAAGAATGCTACAAGTAACGGAAGACCTCATAGAAGAACTCTTCAGAGAGGAAATTCAAAAAGAGAAAGAAGAATGGACTGAGAAGTATCGACTTCAAAAGCAGCAGAGAGAGCAGAGAGAACAGCATCAGCAGCATCAGCAACAGCAGCAGGAACCAGACAGAAGTTTTGTCGACTGTCGTGTGGACACGAAAGAGTTCTCTTTCTCTTTCCGAAGAAGCAGACCCTATCGTGTAGCCAAACGAGGACGCAATCTTAGACGATAAAAGATTGTCATCCTTCCTCGTACACACAAACACAAAAAAACAGCCCTTTTCAGGGCTACCCAATATTCTCGAAAAGAATTAATTATTCAATTTGCTTATGGTGTGAGGAAGTTAGAAAAAAATAGAAGTGAGTCTATAATCACTGTCTCTTTTAACTTTTGTTTTGAAGTGCGTCTATAAGCACAACGTATTTTTTCAAAATAACTTGTTCAATGTATAATTAATAGGAGCCAAGTATAAAAGTGTGGGGTGTTTTCTTTTAAGTCCGCGTGTTTTGTTTTTTTGGTAATGATAGGGATAATGTAAGTTTTTTGGAACGTAAAGGGGTGTTTTCTTTTAAGTCCGCGTGTTTTGTTTTTTTGGTAATGATAGGGATAATGTAAGTTTTTTGGAACGTAAAGGGGTGTTTTCCATCACGTCCGTGCTTGAACTATATATAAAGAAGCACTCATCAGTCTGGCTACCCATCGTTGGTGAATCAAAGAAGATGAGCAGAGTTCAAAAGTTAAGAGAGCTTCAAATGCATCTGGAAAATGCTAGGCGTCTCCTGGACGAACTGTTTATGGAGGCCATAGCAGAGCAGGCCAAAATTGAAAAAGAAGAGGAGGAAAGAAAAAAGAAAGAAGAGGAGGAGAAGAAAAGTCCCATCTTACCTCACCGCATGATGAGACAGACTAGTGAAGTCAAACCCATGGTGAGGACACCTTCACCACCAGAACCAGTTCGTCCACTACAGGTTCAGCCCCCACTGCCTCAGACGCAACAACCACAGACTCATCCACGGTTGCGGAATAGAGGCAGAAATGAAGAGACTTTCACTATCCCTCAAACAGAAGATTGGGATAGTGAAGCCACTCATTCTCCCTCTGCACTCCCAGTCACAAGAGTGAATTGGGAGAATGATTGGAGTAGGAGATGTGTGTGTGGGGCTAGACCTGGGAGATGCCAGCATTAGCCAGGTGCATTTTGAAGTTAAAAAAAACAGCCCTTCTCAGGGCTACCCAAATAACAAGAAAAGAAATACTATGTCAATTGCCAATGAGTGTGAGAGAGGAGTAGTGTGATTATAAACACTGACTCTATTTAGATGGTATATGTTGTGATTTTGGATAGTATATAGTAGGGTGTGTTTTGGCTGCTTCCCCGTGTGTGTGGTTAGTATAGGGTGTGATTTTGGATAGTATATAGTAGGATTTGTTTTTGGCTGCTTCCCCGTGTGTGTGGTTAGTATAAGGTGTGATTTTGGATAGTATATGATAGGGTGTGTTTTGGCTGCTTCCCCGTGTGTGTGGTTAGTATAGGGTGTGATTTTGGATAGTATATAGTAGGATTTGTTTTTGGCTGCTTCCCCGTGTGTGTGTGTGTGTGGTTAGTATAGGGTGTGTTTTGGATAGTATATAGTATGGTTTGTTTTTGGCTGCTTCCCCGTGTGTGTGGTTAGTATAGGGTGTGATTTTGGATAGTATATAGTAGGATTTGTGAATAGTATCTAATATGACAAGTGAATGTAGGGGGGTGATTACTTTCACGTCCGTGCTTAAGATATATATACGCAATCGTCGGTCCTTGGAGCCATCACCTCCCTCACAGAAAAAGGCAATAAACAAAATCAAGAACAAACCCTCAAAATAGAAGCCTTAAACATTATAAATACTCAATACCAACAATATACCAAAATCTATACGGATGGATCTAAAATTACTAACCCATACAGAACAGCTGCTGCAATGGTCATACCAGAGCTCAACATACAAATAGGCAGACGTCTCCCAGACTACTGCTCTATTTACACAGCTGAATTCTGGTCCATCCTCAAATCATTACAATGGATTGAAGAATTCAAACCTAATAAGACAGTAATTATTAGTGACTCGCTTAGCGTCCTATCTTCAATTCAAACAAATACCACCAAATGTAGGGAAGATTTCCTCATTCAAATAAACGCCAAACTAAAACTACTAAATTCCGGAAATACTATTGTAGAGTTCATGTGGATACCATCCCACATCGAAATTAAGGGTAATGAAATGGCCGATAAACTAGCTAAGGAAAAACTACACGAACCGAACTTCGAGCCACTGCACTATAGCACAACCGAACTCTACAGTATAATAAACACCCAAATAGATAAAAAATGGCAACATGATTGGGACAATAGTACAAAAGGGAGAGTGTTGTACACTACTGTTAAGGAAGTCACCAGGCACAAAAAACCGCCCAAGGGCTCTCCTAAAGAGCAGACAATCATAAATAGGATAACTTTAGGAAAAACCAAGCTGGCCAACAGCATGGGAAAATATATAGGACCCTTTCCACATAATATAAACTGCTACCATTGTCATACCCCGGAAGATCTACATCATATCTTCAACAATTGCAGTAAAACCAAACAAGAAAGGGACAAATTTAGATCACAACAGCAGAATATAAAAGCCCCATATACATACCCAGAAATTATACATATTACAAATCCAAACATTCTAATAACACACAAGAATATATTGGAATTTCTACTAAATATAGGAAAAATAGGGAATATATAACGTATCCTTTAAATTCCTAACCCCAACAATCAACAAAACAGGACCCTAATACTTACCTATAAAATCACTAATACGCCCCTTTAGGACAGGGAAAACAAGAAACGGCCAGGACCGGGGTGTGGAAACTGGGTTCAACAAGGAATACCTTTGACGTGTCGCTTAACGGCCCCGGATACTTCCGGCAGAGGTCCCTTGTTGTTGCCTGGCCGCCGCGCCTCACGGACCGGTCGTGGGGAGGTGCCTGGGTGTGGAAATGGACAATCCTTGACGTGTCGCTTAACGGCCCGGGACATTTCCCGCAGGGACCCATGGCTACTACCTAGTAACTGAACCACATACCTGAACTAAACCAAGGGGCCAATACAAATATGGAAATAGGGTCACTAATAAGCCCCTTTAGGACAGGGAAAACAAGAAACGGCCAGGACCGGGGTGTGGAAACTGGGTTCAACAAGGAATACCTTTGACGTGTCGCTTAACGGCCCCGGATACTTCCGGCAGAGGTCCCTTGTTGTTACCTGGCCGCCGCGCCTCACGGACCGGTCGTGGGGAGGTGCCTGGGTGTGGAAATGGACAATCCTTGACGTGTCGCTTAACGGCCCGGGACATTTCCCGCAGGGACCCATGGCTACTACCTAGTAACTGAACCACATACCTGAACTAAACCAAGGGGCCAATACAAATATGGAAATAGGGTCCCATTCAAACAAAAAGGGGAACCAAGAACTAAAAACACAAAACAGGTCATAAAAACTTAAAAAAATCACCAAATAAATCCCACCTAAAAAAGGATAAGATGAAGTAAAAATACAAACATCATAGGCAGTAAGAATGCAGGACAACACTATACTTTCTCTTCTTTCCTCTTTAGACACTTTCCCTAGATACCTTCTCATTAGGAGTACAACCAAGTGCACAGTGTTAAAAACATAAGTATCAACCACAACAAAAGCTTAATTAGAACCTGCAGCTGCACCGAGAACGGAGCAACTTAACTAGGTAGAGAAATATGATAGTGACCCCAAATCAAGAACATCTAAGGTAGTCTAAAAATCCAAAGACTATCAGGTCCAGCGACACAAGGTCGCACATCAAATAAAAAATAGGGAAGAACATAATTTAGGTCCCGCAAAATTAGAACTTATAAGGTAGTCAAAAACCCAAGACTATCAGGGCCAGCAGCACAAGGCTGCAAAACTAACTAAATTACCTAAGAAATATGGTTTACTCAGAACCCCAAATAGTATATATTAGGTGATCAAAGACCAGATCATCAGGCCCAGCAACACAAGGTTGCACATACCAAACTACTACACCAATATACACATCGAACACCCAACATTATAAAACACTGTTGCATAAACGTTGTACACTCAAAAGCAGCACAGAGTATATAAATAGGGATAGGATACGTCCAAAGAAGCTGCCCTTGCCAGGCACTTCGCCTCGCCCACAAAAACCTGCCGCAGCAACTACACGTGCTTAACACGTCCTGAACAACCAACCAGAAACAGTATGAATTAATATGAGTGTGTGCTGGAACTATTCCCACTCATATTGTATGTGGCCCTACAATCACACAGTAGTAGCTCAATAGCTACTCCGATGTGACGGCCCAAGTAAATAGTGTTCCATGAACACATAAATGCCTGCAGGGTGGCGGCTCCATTCCCACCCTCAGGATAAAGTAAATAACCGTCTTTTGACGGATAAAACAGTGATAAGAGCCCTCGGGACGACTCACTTTAAACGCATCATATCAATCAATCACCTTGGAGCCATTCAATTTTGAACACATCAAGATGAATTTTGAATTGTTTATCCAACTCCGAGACAGCTGGTTTGGGATCCTTGATGCAGAATATCAAGTGGAAAGACTTGAGGAAGAATTTCAGAGTAACCATGGCTTTGTAAGCCAACTGAAATTAGCAAGAGATTTATTAGAAGGTATGATAGAGGAGGAAGACCAGAAATTAAGAAGACGTATTAAAAGAAAATATATAAGAATAGGGGACTTGAAGCAAGCACTTGATCATGTCATCAAAGTCAGGTGTTTTCTAGAAGAAACATTACATCTGATAGAGTGGGAATATGTGAAGTGGGGTCTAGACAGGCTAAAGAAAGCAGAAGCAATGATGAGAATGGTGATGGAAGAACAGGTGATCCAGATTAAAGAAAACTGGTCTAAGGAGAGAAAGGAAAAAAAGAACAAAAAGACAAAAGAGGACTTTGATCTACTCAATCTAAGATGGATGAGAGTTCAGGAAAAGTTTAGAGCTATGGGACATCCCGACTGGATTCCCGAAGAAGAAAAGAATAAGAAAACGGGAATCATTGGTAAAATCAAAAGGTGGTGGAACAATGGCAGAAAATAAAAGAAGAAGAAATATCCAAAGGCTCTTTTCAGGGCCACTCATAAGTCTCGAAAAGATAGTAGCTTTCATTGCCACCCCTTTTTTCCTTGTTTTATTTCCCATGTTATATTTCCCTTGACGCTATATAGTCCCACTCTGTTCAATTCCCCTTGACGCTAGATAGACCCACAATGTTCAATTCCCCTTGACGCTAGATAGTCCCACCATGTTCAATTTCCCTTGACGCTAGATAGTCCCACCATGTTAAATTTCCCTTGACGCTAGATAGTCCCCACCATGTTAAATTCCCCTTGACGCTAGATGTTCCCAAGCTGTTTTACATAGGATTTTCCCATTGACGCTAGATAGTCCCCATATACTACTCTGGAACCTTTAAGCAAGTGTTTATCACATTAATTCGTACTACACCCCCACACACCCTCCCATTTTTAAGGTTTGAACTGTATCGGTTGAATGTGGGTCACAGGATTGCAACAACAAATACCGATGCCATCATATCTAATACTTAGTGATGTAACGTCATCATGGGAACGCGCTTCTATTTTCTATAATATTTGCTTCAACTTTCTTCCAGTTACTCATCTGCTTTATAATCACCAAAGTCATGTATGATACTAAGTTCTGACCAATCTATACATTTTATGGTGACATTAGTATTAAATGCACATATAAAAGTGCATCCAGAAAAGTAAAGTTAAATACGTATCGAACTTTGAGCTTTGGCATTTTTAGAACATCTGCCGTTACATATAGTGGACCATCGAAAACTTGTTGTGATACGGCCCAGATTTTGTCCTTTTTTCGGCAATACAGAGACAGTATATGGAATCAGGTCACAGTTAGTACCTCCAGTTTAATGGATGTAGTCCTAGTAAATTATTTAGCATTTTTTCCTCTCTCATTTTGGAAGTGACACATTAGTTATATTTCATGCTTTTTCTGGTAGAGATTTAAAAGTAATTATTTATTCTTTAGAATATAATCTTATTGTGTGGTTGTATGTGTGTATTTCCGCGACTGTGCACGGCGAGTAATAGGGCCTTGGTGATGATCAGAAGTGAAATCTGTATTCATTACACGTTGCTTTGCTTACAACACATCCTCTCAAAAGAGGAGCCGGTGAACCTATGACAAGAACTTCACCGTGAAGTCATCTTTGAACGTTTTTTTTTTGGGGGGGGGGGGGATTAACATGATCTGTATTGATTGTCACACAGTGGAAAGCTCAGTACTGATAAACAAATGTAGAGCCTATATAGGAACGTAATCGTGTTCTGATGTTCTGGGTCCCTGTAACATGTGTATGTATCAGGAAGGTGCGAGTTTTCGAGATTGAAATCAAGAGAAGCGTGTGCATTGTTATTTTTGTTATTTTAAACCATTTTTCAATCACTAACTGATCAATCAATTTCATCTGTCTCTATAGAATCAGCAATATGGAGGGAAAATGAAGCATTTTCTTTAATTATAATCAAAGTTATAACCGATCCAGAGCAATAAAAAAGGGGGAAAATGCTCTAGTCACCATGCCAATACGTCATTTTTAGACACGAGACCAATAAGTTTCAGCCATAGCTTTGTATTTGGACTTTCTTAGTTCTGTATTTGAAGGGTTGTTTCAAAAACACGATAACAGTACACGTGATTCCCATTGAAAACATTCAAAATGGTGCCTTTCCTTTATTTTTCTTCTCGACATCGTACATTATTATACCGAGTAATAATGTAAATTGAATATATTTCCGACGAAATCGTCAACGTTAAAGTTTTGCGTTTATAATGATGACCTGAATGCAAGGGAATACATCACTGCACATACGCATATCAGACACTGGATTCCGCGAAAGTTGTGTTTTCCTTATATATTAAATATCTGAAAGAAATAATGTTTACTACTCAATACTTCACTTATTAATGTGATTTTGAGAGAGAGAGAGAGAGAGAGAGAGAGAGAGAGAGAGAGAGAGAGAGAATGCTTTCCAAAGCACACTCTAACTTCTCAGAGAAAGACAGTATTGTCAAATGCAGTAGAACGTATTTCACTTGTACTAATGAAGATGAAAGTATAGAATTGTGTAATACACTGATATACAAAACAGCTTAAAAGGCAAAGAGAAAGGCTGAAACACGCTAGCGTCCAGAGAGCATCCCAACCCTATAACAGCAGATATGTTCGTATCCGAGCTATATCCAGAGAAAATATATTGTGCAGATAGACAGTATGGTGTGAGCTTTTCATATGTACATCTGTCCGGAAAGGATCATAGAAAACGAAAAAGAAAGAAATAATACATTACTCCTATGTGCAAAGCAATTTTTTATTTCAGAGGTTGACGTTCTTGCTGTTACTCTTCAGATATTAATAATGACTAAGCATAAGAAAAAATAGATTTTCATGGCTAAGTATGAAACGACTTATTAACAAAGACACGTTTGAAGGACATTGACTGAAGGTACAACATAATGTAAAGTACATCTCACATACTCCTTAAAATCATGAATACAGGACAAAAGACAGTTGATTTGCATTAAGCAGTAATAAAAAAAAACATACAAGAATAACAATTTACTTAATTTACTAAATACATACTTTTACTACTCTATGGAGTAAAGTAAGTAACATAATAAAAAAAGAAAAAACGTATTACGACCCTATTGTCTTAAACTAAGCAACATTTGTAAAATAAAAGAAATGATGAATTTCCTTAGGATACATAGTGAAATTTTAAAAATGGTATCGTATGATAAATTAAATCTCAAATAGGATTAAAACTTCTATCACAAATCCGAATGTATAAAGTTTAAAATGAATTCCAGTGGTATTCCAAATAAATTTCGATACTTAATGTCCTGATTTGCCTGAAGTATCGAATGTACTAATGCGCCAATAGCCTGGAGTGTAAAGCTGTGTTAGAATCAAGCCTATAAACATGTTTACCGTTAATAATTATTTGAGTATTTATTCCACACTCACAGAAATATTAGCTATGTATTATGCTATTTACAAAATAAGTGTCACGGGTCAGGTAGACCGTTGACTTGATTTTGTGCAAAGTCTAGTACAAAATACAGATAGACATAACATACAATAATTAAGAAAAGTCAATAAACAATACAAATTAATATCCATAACAAGCAAACCCGGTACTTTTAGTAAAATTCAACAAACAATTCAGGTTACAAGAATACAAATTGAAAATGTAAAAGGAACTTACTATTGTGAAATTAATTCTCAAACAATACTAAATTTTGTATCACAAATACAAAATTATAAAGTTTTCCGTTCCGAATGAATTGCATATCATGAATATGCTGACGTACCAATAACCTTGAATGGGTTGCTGTGTCAACAATCTTGATGCATCACAATGATATAATCTATAATGTTTTTGAAAGAACTCACAAGAATACCAAAATAGTGTTGTAGTCTAAACAGTTAATGAGCAAATTACAATGAAGAATTTGAATTTTTCCTCTTAAATTATAACTGAACACAACTAAAAGATTGATATTAAGATAAGAATGAATTTATCTTCCTTATATAAAGACGTGTCACCTGATTTATGACCAAATGTCCTAACAATACACCACCATAGTATGATAAATACACTTCCAAGAATGATTTTGCTTACTAAATAATTTCTAATAATCTCTGCAAACCACTGCGCCACCAAGGTCTGAAGATAATAATGATAGTAGTAGTATTAGTTGATGTTGTTATTAATATATCAGGCATCTGGCCTATTTTCCGATTCTAAGAATTAACCGTATAAATTAATCATTCATCAATTCGGTTACAAAAGTGTGTCATATATCTAATCTTCAAACTTTCCTTATGTCTGTATTTCGCCTGGTATGTTTTTACTTTACATACGCGCGCACAGACACAGTTTAAGGAGGTTGTGTATTACAGCTTAGTCAGTTAGTCTTAGGAGTAAGTTGCAGATGTAAGCCAAATAAAAACGGTGTGAACCCAAATAATTAGGAGGTCAATTTGGTTCAAAAACTTTTGAATCCTTCTAAATATCTATCCTGTATTTAGTGTTACATCTGCACGAATTTTCGTCTTCAACTCCAAAGTTCCGATGTGTTAACCCTACCTACACCTTGGCGTACCGTACAGATATTTCAGATCATTGTCCAAGTGATATTTATTGCATTTCATGAGTTGTCTCCCTTAGTGTATAATCCCAACCAACCAATAGCCTATAACAGCGCAGCTTCTACGTCAGCTGAAAGTTGTAAGTTCAACCTCGAAAGTATGACTATATATCAGAGAAAAGGCATTGCATGTGTATTTGTGGGAAAGGATGTATTTGTTCAAACAATGACTGGCAGTGGAAAAATGCTTATTTATTAGTCCATTCCAGTTGTTGTGTGTTCCTATTGTCTTCATCTTGTAGGAACAGTGTTCAAATTTGAACAACTTAATTTTGATTGAATCCGGTGGCTTGCCGCAGCATCGAATGAAATATATCAACCCGAAGCACCGAAATATCTGAACGATCTGCCAAGGTGAAGATAGGGTTAACACATTTGAGCCTTGGTTAGTGACAATGTCTTACGTTTATATAAATTAAAAAAAAAACAAAAAAACAAAGGACAACAATGTCCATCTATTCATTTGGTGTTCTGTACTTCGTATGATCTTTCCATGCTTGTCCTTTACGGGTCACTCTGTTTTACTGTACTTGCCGGACAGCTTGTTAGTGATGTCGTACAGCATCTTCATGTTTCCACTTCCGGCCGCTTCTTCTGCCTCTGCTGCCAGTCCTTAAAGGTAGTTTTTCTTGTCTATCTTGATGGTTCTTTTCACTTCCCTGTGGGCGTCAGTGTACCTTGACTTTTTTAGTTCTTGTCTTACTGTTATTTACTGCTGATTTGTTCTGTTTAAGCTCCTGGATTTTGCGCAATTTTTGGCTAAAATCCATTCTTTCTGATGATGCTTCATGGGGCCTAGTACTTCTTGGCAGGTTAATTTTACTGCCTCCTTAAGTTTCTGCCATCTGTTCACGCTGTCTACCTCATCTTCGAGCAGCTCTTGTAGTACTTGGTACTTGTTGTTAAGAGTAAGTCTGTATTCTTCTTTAGTATTTGCATCTTTCAACAGGCCGATGTTATACCTTGTTTTCTTCTCTTTTGTGCCCATCCAGTTCTTCTTCAGCTTAAGTTTCAGCCTTGCAACAGATGCCACATCTGCTCCCCTCTTCATCCTAACATCTTGCAGGGATCTTCTGAACTTCTTGGCTGTGCAGATTGTCAGTCTGATTTTCTGTTACATGGTCAGGTGATATTCATGTGCTCTTGTGGGGAAAGATGGTACCCCCGATGACTAGATCCTTCAGAGCACAAAGGTCTGCGAATCTCTCTCCATTTTCGTTCATCTCCCCTAGGCCATGGATCCCCATGACTTGTTCATACCCTGTATTGTCTGACCCAACTTTGGCAATGAAGTCACCCATGACGATGTTGATGTCTTTGTCTGGGAAATTCTCTACTATGTTCTGTAGTCTGTTGTAAAAGTGGTCCTTATCTTTTTCTTCGCTGTCATTTGTTGGTTCATAGCACTGGATGACGTTCAACTTTATTTTCTTCTTCTTGGCCCTAAATGTTGCAGTGAGGATTCTGTGCCCATGTGGTTCCCATCCCATCAGTGCATTATATGCTTGCTTCGACAGCATGAACCCTACCCCTTGTGTATGAGGCGCATTTTCTTCCTCATGTCCTGAATACAGTAACATCTCTCCTGTCATCAGTCTTCTTTGTTCAGATTGAATCCATCTCGTCTCGCTGATGCCTAGTAGGGATATGTTGCAGTTTCTCATCTCTGCTGCTACCTGTGCTGTTTTTCTTGCCTCATACATTGTCCTCACATTCCATGTTGCTATGTTAATACGCCTGTTTGATAGAAGGGTGATCTGCTTTATGGCTTTCACCATATAGCGTCAAAGTCTTCCAGGAGAAGACCCTTCCTCCCACAGGCTTTCAGTTTCTGGTTTTTCTTTTGTCGACGTTTTTGTAGCAAGTTGCGTTTTACAGGGTCAGGTTGCTAGCCCCACGCCTAACCCTCCTCCTTTTACACCCGGACTTGGGACCAGCGATGGCGGAGTTTCTGTATATGTTATACGCTGCTAATATCGGCGATGTAGATTTATGTTGTTGTTGTTGTTGTTGTAGGATTTAACGCCATTTTGCAGCACACGATAAGCTATACATGGCGGACAGTATTAATGATGGAGGAAGAAACCGGGGAAACCTAGGAAAGAACCACCAACCCACGAGAAGCTACTGGCAAACTTTCTCACATACCCACATTGGCCGAATCTGAGACTCGAACCCACGCAGACAGAGGTGAGATGCATCGGCGTCGCTAGGGTTGGTGTCACCCAGTGCGGTAAACTCATGGTGTCACCTCTCCAGACTTCCACCATGGATTTCTTCTTCTTAAAATAAGTCCAAATTCTGCCCCGATCAGCTCTGAATCTCATTCAAATAAGCACCAGACGCTCTGCAGACTGCATGGTGGCACCCTGTGCCTGCAAGTCATGTATTTAACTATGATCGGTTATCCGCTTATGAAATCCGACTAGACCGAGCAGTGTGTGCTCTGTAAAATTTGCAATTTTTCGTTTTGGTGTCACCCCTGCACCCCCCCCCCCTAGCGACGCCACTGGTGAGATGGAAGTGATCCGTAACGGAAAGCGGTTTAGACCACTCGGCCACTCGCCCCCTCCCCCCCCCCCTCTTAGGTTTATGTATTACACGAAATAATTATATTTCTTTTTAATAGAGTTCAAGTCTTTTTTTAATGATGGAGTAAACAGAGAAATTTTAAAATAAGTTACGCATTCAGAATTGCTCTTTGAAATTCAAAAGTGCAATAGTCGATTACCCCAAAAGAAAGGGAAAAAGCCAATAGACCTCTCCGCCTCCCCCACCCACAAAAAAGAAGCAAAACGATAACATATAATTTCTGAGTTTCTTGCTTTGATAAGATGAAGACAAAGAATATCCTAAAATGAGAGTATATAAACAGCAGTATCAATCGTGAAGAACAATAATGGCTTTCGATAAGAAAACAAATACAGCGGTATAAAAGCTAAAGTTATCTTCAAATTTCACATTGATATTGAGTATAATTCGTAGATATTTTACTCTCTCCACCGTACAAAAAAGAAATGACTTAAGCTTCATACACAAAAAGCTGCTGTTTTCAAAAGTAGAAAAGGCATTACAAGTATTTTTGATCTTTGACTTTTACAGAACTCAATTTTCTCATGATTGTTACCATGGCGATATTTTTAAAGATAAGCAGTACCTTTGGTTTCTCTAAAAAAAAGTATTTATACTGGTCAGCTGATAATTTACATTGCTCAGTAATTTAAAAGAAAATTAAAAAGAATAAAAATTACATGGATTAAGTTTCTTTTTTATAAAAAAGGAGGGATGGGGCAGTTGGAAAGGACTTAAGGCGAATATGTATTGGGGGTGACCTTGGACAAATTAGTTTCAATATGGAACGACTCACGCAACCAATTGGACTTGGGACTTAATAAAATATTAGTGTGGCTGATATAGGAGAATCTTGCAACTGAACATAGTAATAACTTATTTAGCCGTATCTAGTTAATTAAACAGGCATGTGTCGTCAATATTAACAACATAAAAATCTCTGTTGTTGCGTATGGTCATAACACTCCATCGTTGTAAGTCAAAATATTGTTAATTTTTCTTTGCATATTTATGACAGACTGACTACTGGGTAGGTATACTTTATGTCTGATGGGATTTTTAATGGAGCTTTACCAATTTTTCAATCATATCGCTACGATATGTGCAGCATCGCGTCGCACGTGGTCACATTATCCTGACACCAGACCGAGCATTCTACCAGTAACATCTTAATGTTGAGTGCCACGCGAAGCGTCTGCGTATACCATCCTTGTGTATTTGGTACGGCTCGGCCGTGGTTCGAACCCGCGACTGTTCGGCATCAGAAGCGGACGCTCTAACCACTGAGGCTCTAGATGCGGTCAGGTATACACTGGACTTATATGTTCTTCATTAGTTTTATGTATCAGCTTTTGCATCAACTAATACTAAAACATGATTATATTCGCAGTGGCAAGAAGAAAGCATTAAGGTATATGATTTACTTAAATATATAGAGAACAGAAAATTATATTGGAAAGGCGCTCATACTGCTATAATTATTCCCTCTTTGCGACGATCCGACTTTCAAGTAGGAATCTGGCGTTCTGGTAAAATATAATAACAAAAACAGAAGAGATGTGTAATGTTTTATATAGGTTCACCTTGCGCGTTACTGTATTTAACCCGCGTTTCACCTCAAGCTAGTTGGAAACAGCATAGACTGCGCACAAGCCGAATATATCTGGTTTATTGCCCGTTTGCATGTTTTTGGGCGCAATGTGAGTAATGATGAAATGGATCATCATGTTTCAACTAGGTCCATCAAGTACGAACACCAGTGAAGCAAGACAAAGCTAATTGGTTCCCATATATCATAATATGTATATGAAGAAAACCTGTTTATAAATATCACTTCCAGATGGTGCACAGGCTAGTCTTTAAACTCAGACAGTGGCTCATTAACGATATGCATTTAAACTTGTCGTTAACATTTCTGTCGAATTTCAGCATTTGATGTTCTTTCACCTTTCTCTTAGGTAATGAAATGCATTGCAGGCTGAAAAATATTAGTTTTATTTCTTTCCGTTTATTTATTATTGATTATATCGGAGACAGACATACTTGTCTTCGATACTGTCCATGGTTTATCTTAATGCTGATTTATTAAAGTGCAGATTGAAAATAAGATTGTTCCCATGTCTCTGTGGGTACCTCCATAATTCTTTAGTTGTATTTATGTGAGAGAGACAGAGAGACAGGCAGAGAACACCGTACATGTTTGCATATAAATTTAATAGAAGCATTTTTATGAAATACTCAGACTTAATACCTCTTTGACGTTCAAATACATGACAATCAAGGTAGGTTTTGTTACTGGGTACGTGTTTATCTGCCTGTTTGTCTATCTGACAAAGATTATATCTTTTTCTTTTTAACTTTGGTGTCTACGTGTACGAAAAGTTAAGGGTACGGTATAAAAATGAGGAGTAAAATGTATGTTTTTGTACGTGTGTGTGTGTGTGTGTGTGTGTGTGTGTGTGTGTGTGTGTTTCCGTTAACTAGGTTGGGTGGGGTGCTCCCAGTATTATTTTTCAATTATTACAGAAGACCCACCATGGCTCGTTTGTGTCAGAATTTAAAGTAGTGATAGAGAGATGCAAAGCTCCAAGCCCCCAGCCAGCGATGCCGACAGTTAAATTACTGAATACACAAGGTGAAATTCAAGTAAACAACAATTTAATATCATTCAATAATATATATTCATTCTGAAATGAAACTCAATATTTAAAACCTCACCACTAGTCTTTCACTCGACCAAGTGAAGGCCGATTTCATCGTCTGACGTGATGCTTTAGTTCCCCTCCAGACCATCAACTTCTGCCTCCGTTCTCTACTTTTCTCGTCTCCCAGAGACTCGTGACCAACTGCATTAGGGCATTTCCCTCTGTCTCCTACAGCTCATCTGGTCCCTAAAATCTTCCTGTATTAACATAAAAGACATTAGCATATTCATCTAGCTATCTAGACTCACACTAAACAATAATCTATCATCAGATACGTCATTACCTTCTTTGGTCACGTATTCGTGCACATCGAAATACCCATACTTTATGATATGGTATACACGGTATCAACTACGTATCATGCATATATCAAAAGATTTTGTCACATCGGTATATATAGATTCTCGATTTTAGTATACAGAACAATATCCCATAATCAGATGCATTTCTGGACATTGCACTTCTACAAAGTGTTTACAGATATCCACATATCCATGTGCTGATATAAATTGCACATGATTTTTGTAGCAAACTGCCAAGAAGTTTAAGAACTGCAACCAGTCGAGCAATAAATCAAGAAAATACCTGAAAATTTCAACAAAATACCAGCAGCATGCATAATAACACAAGTAATAATGATTCAGCCAGAGTATGCAGAACAAAATATGGCCCACATAAAGTCATGATGCAATGTTTGACTTACAAGGTTAGAAAAATAAAATAGTTCATGAATTATGAAAAAATATGAAAAACTAAAAGATCCCAAACAAATAAGGTTCTTACAGACACCGTAAAACAATATTACATCACACTTATTTGAAGGATGGATATAAAGAAGATCATGAAGGTTATGTACAAGCAGTGTCAGGCAATGTGGATTATATTGCAGCAAATATTTTTGGTGTATAATAACAGTATCGATTGTACAACACCAGCTGGGCAAAGTTATAGGGAACATAGCATTCAGAAATAAACAACAACACTAGCTGTGATTGGCGCATTATGTAAGAGTTGTATTTACCATTAGGCTTTATAAAAAGTTAAGCCTCTTGGCAACATATGAGATGATGTTAATTCATATCTAGATCATATTTTGTATTTTTTGATGATTTTCTTTTTTAAATGTGGTACACAAGGCTGAACATGTGTCTGTTTTGACTAGATAACTCTTAACCCTATCTAGTTCCAACAGAGTTATCTCTTAAATGTAATGAAGTCCCTGGTTTTGTCCTTGTCAAATTGACAATCTATCATTGTTCTCTTTGACAATGTGTGACAAGCATGCTGAAGTAGGATAGAAAGTATATTTATTCCCAAAATATTAGCATTGAGGTACAGTATATGGAAAACCAATTGGTATCATCATACCTATAGGGAAGAACAGCCTCAGATTGTATGCATAGAATCGCATACATGTGGGCAGCATTTATGAACTGTATTAGTTTGATGTAGGAAAACAAATGGATGCTGACCATCTTTGGTCAAATATTGACAGTCTTGTAAGAATAACATGTATGAAATCTTCAGAAAATAGCACAAGCTGGCTTTGGAAGAGGGCTTTTGTAATTATAGCTATAATATATATAGACTGATGGCTTTACATCTGTGTAGTCAGTTCCAAGATTAGCATACATGCAAAAAAATAAGTTATGTAATGATAATTTAGTTGATTTTTGGCCAAATATAATGACTATTATACTTGCAAAAGATGAAAAATCATGTATAAAAAAGCAGTTATCTCGTACTTGTAAGGCAGGTCATAAACCAGGATAGAGAACTTTTAGGTTTTCACTTGTAGATCCCTTGTATCATACATAATATTCTGGTATGAGTAATTTTAGGTAATTTATTAAAGGATATGAAAGTATTTCCCATTTTGATTTTGATTGTCCATTTTTGTACTTTCCTGCCTTGAAATTGTTCATGCAGTTTATTTAGTTAAGTTCTCTTGCATTCTCTTTTGTTGAAGTAGCAGAGAATACAAACAGACAAGAGCAGTTTCTTTAAGTCAGCATTTACCATTGACACTTGTAAAAGTCCATTATTATAACCTACTATCGACTTTCAATTAATTCTACTTTTTTCTGTCCAGCTGTTCTTGTGGAATTTCCTTATTAGGTCCAACATTACTGAGTGATAACTATATTAGTCACACAGTGACCATTCATTCAAGTCTACCTTGTTCTTCACACTTTGCATCCCATCACAAGAATCTAGATGGCCATGGGATCAAATCTGCATGGTTATGGAAAGCTGCACTTCACATGTCCGCATGAACTATGCATAACACAGCTGCCTCTTACTCAGAGAATAAAATTACATCACTCTCGAGGTCTCCACTAAATACAGAAGCCTGAATTTTGTAAGTAATTTATTTTTGGATATTTTAATTGCATTGAAGTTAATACATGTGTTTATAAATTCATCTAAATTACATGGATAATATATTAGAGGAAATAAAAATACAACTTATGAATATCATTAAGTTATCTCCCATACATCAGACAGGATTTCAAGAAATAAAAACTCATATTTTCAGCGACTGGTTATGAAAATAAAGAGATTTGTGAAGTATTATATTAGCATCAAACTTGATGATGTAAATGTATGTAGAAGCAATTTAATAATTTCTTACAGTAAAGTTTACAAGTTTAAAAGCTGATAAAGTATGCTTTGTTCATTTAGGAATTATCTGCCTAACTTAAGCCTATTATTAATTTCTTATGTAGATGAAATATATATATATATATATATATATATATATATATATATATATATATATATATAAATCTAAATTATTCACCCTTTTATATTAGATTGAAATGAACACCACTTCACCTGACCTGTATACCTGTAAGGGAGTTATAGCACTGCCCTGTCCCCATATATTTGTCCTGGTAAGGTTATCAAAATTTCACTTCTCATTTTTTTTCATTGCTGCTTTTGTCTCCTTTAAATACTTTATCATAAGTACATCTCCCTTTTAGATATATATTTTCCTCCCGTTTCTAACTCCATTTGACTCGCTATACTTATTGTTTATATTTGTCATTTTTCTGTATTTTATTTACCAAATTTTACCCCCAATTCAACTTAACCACGTAGAAGCTGTGGTCTACTTTATTTGGCGACTGATTGGCTTATTGCATCAATTTTATTCACAACAAAAAGAAGGGAAGTTTTCTATTTGTGTTACAAAGAGGATGGGAAGGCAGACCATTGTATGAGGACTGGGGGTTACTGATCTCATATATCTACAGTGTAAAGTGTTCAAAGCTTATACTTTGTAATAAGATTTGGTCATGTCCACCTGTCTCTGATATTAAGTGCGGCATATTTTTAGGTGAATTGTACTTTTAGGAGAGGAACATACTATTTGGTACATTGACCTTTGATCTAGTTATTACATAATATGATATAATGTGAATTAATCCATATCACCCATGTGAAGTTCAATAAGTGTAGAATAAAAAAAACACTACCCAAAGTTAAAACAATTCATTTTATTCCCAAAGTGCATTTTGATAGTAAAGTACAAATATGAAAACAGCAGCTGAAATAGTTCAAAGACTATTACATATACATTATTACAAGACACAGCTTGGTACCTTCTAAAATTGTTTTTGACAAGCAAGACTAAGTACACTTGTTACTTGTACAGATGCGAGCTAAATTACAGATTATTGAAAAAATTACAGTTTGCCATAGGTATAACAGTACCAATTTTTGTACAACCTCAGGTGGGCGGAGCTTAAGGTGTAGGGAACAAAGCATTCAGAAATAAACAACACTAGCTGTGATTGGTGCATTATCAAAGAGTTGTATTTTCTGTTAGGCTTAAAAAAAAAGTTAAGCATCTTGGCAACATGTGAGATTATACTAATTAATATCTAGATCATATGCTGTATTTTATTAAGATGTGGTACACAGGACTGAAAATGTGTGCTTTGACTAGATAACTCTTACCAGTCTAGTTTCAGCAGAGTTATCTCTTTTAAATGCAATGGAGTACAGTGGAACCCCCCTATAACGCGATAATTGTGGTCCAAGAAATTGGATCATGTTAATACAGGGTTTTACAGTATTTTAACTTTTTCCCCAGCAAACACCGCATTGGCATATACACATGTACTTTGTGTCTAATGTAAAAAAATTGGATTATTATCAGACAAATATTAAATGGAATGTATTAATAAGACTTATTCAAAGTAATGGACAGATAATATATTTATAGATAATTACTTTGCATTAAATAGTTTTACTAATTTGTATTGTTTATTCCCGAAAATACAAGTTGATGGATAATACCTCGACTGACGTTATATAATGAATAGGGTATCAACATTGTTTGCTATCATGCTACCGTGGCATGCAGTTCATCCATAGTGCATGTAATTCCGTTGGAAAATTGCAGATTTAAAATACTGAATAATTTTTTTCCAAGATCATTGTGTCTGAATTCAATGTCCAATATATAACATGAACATAGTATTAACACCATTTACTTAGTCTGATACAGTACCATTGTGGCATGCAGCTAATCCATAATACCTGTAATTCCATTGCAAATGTATTTAAACTATTCAATGTTTTTGTCACAATGATTATGTGTCTGAATTCAATGGGAAAAATTAACAGAAAATTAAATTGAGAAAGACGAAGCAAGTGTATATTCATTATGTTCTAGGGTTTATGAACGGTGTCTATACAAATTGTAAACTTGATTTTCCATAACGGTAAAATATTTTTCATATATCCAAAAAATAGGAAATTAATGACGAGTTCATGAACAAACACCATACACATAAAATCCAAGAACTAAATGGGGCGAGTCTGTAATGGTCATGCGCCACTGATATAAAGTTTTTTTTTTTTAGTTATATGCATGTACAATTTTACACCCTTTCAATTTCCAGCTAACAAAGCAGACATTGTTTAATAGTCAAATGATTCCCTGTAATAACACTGCCAAGCCCAGAATACATGTTGGCAGCTTTCGTTTTTTTTATGTTTATTAAATTTTGAGAATCTTGTATCAACAATCGCATTGTCTGCTGCTTGGTTGTGTATGAAGTTTAAGTCATAAAGACTTGCTCTTGTATCAACAATAAATAATATTTCCAATCATGTTTTTTTTAAGCACGACAATTCAAGAACCTGGTGAAATTAATACATTTCAGAAGCTGTGTTTTACACACTATTTCTCGTACTTTATCGTATTATATTAGAATTCATACACGATCTCTTCCTAAAAATCACAATAAACATTTTTTTGCGCAATGTGCAATGAATAACTTCTGTTTGTAAACTTGCTTTTCCATAACGGTAAAATAATTTTTTAATAAATAAAAGGGAAATTAATAAAGATATCACAAGCAAACCCCATCCACATGTAAACCAGATAACTAAGTGCAGTAGGCCTGCAATGGTCACAAGTCACTTTCATAAGTGTTTTTAAGCTGATCTTTTGTACAATTTCATATCCTCTCAATTTCCAGCTAGTAAAGCGGACATTTACTGGTCAACTGATTGTGTCTAATAACACTAACAAGCCCAGAAAACATGTTGGCAGCTTTCATTTTTTGATGTTTATTAAATTGAGAAGCTTTTATCAACCACTGAATTGTCTGTTTCTTGGTTGTGTGTGCAGTTAAAGGAGAAACACACGTCAGCTATTGTTTGAGCAATGCTTGGTTACAGAACTAAATGGAGACAACCACAAAGACTACGTCATGTTTATTTTGGCATAACACTTCAAGTACCTGGTGAAATTGTTAAATTTAAGAAGCTACGCCACTATCGTATTATATTAAAATTCATACGCGAACTCTTCCTCAAAATGATAATAAATGTTTTACACACTATTTCTCATACTTAAAATAAAAAAAATGTATCAGTAGGAGAAAAATACACATACATATATTTAAAAATTTCAGGAACCATGCCACGATCATATTTTTTTCAATTCATATGTGATTTCTTCTCCATACGCAATCTCACCCCCAAAATGATAATAAATTATTAATACACTATTTAACATACTTTGAAGAAGAAAAAAATGTATGTGGGAATAGATATACGAAATTTCGGGAGCCACATTGCAACCACATTATATTCGAATTTGTGGTGTCACGGGCATGTTATAGTAGGGTTCCACTGTACCTGGTTCTGTCCTCATCAAATTGACAATCTAACATTATTTTCTGACAGTGTGTGACATGCATGCTAAAGTAAGATAGAAAGCATATTTATTTCACAAAACATTAGCATTGAGGTCTATGGAAAAACAACTGGTAAAAGGTTTGGCTATCCAGGATTGCTGGATTTATGAGGTGTGAATACGAACACATCCACACTGTGAACAAGAAATACTTGAACAGCAAAACCCACATAAATACATAAGCAAGTGAGAAACACACAAAAAAGGCAAATAAATTAGTACTTTTTGTTCTTTGTACACTGGTAAGCACTTTATTGGTGCATCATCGAAAGAGCTTATATTAGTAAGTTTTGCATGGGGTATTTTTTTTTAACTTTAACATCGTTATTTTGTAATTAAGAATACAGCCCAAGACAAGTGTCAATTACACACTGTTTTACAATACATGTGTTAACAGTTTTTGCACTATCCACCTGACACAGCTGTCCTTGTGAAATTTTACTTTAATAAAATAATTAATTTAGGAACATTTTCAGTGTTAATTAGGGTTCAAACCTAAAAAAGCTTCACAAGAAATATAAATGTGGATAGTAGTGTATATGTATTATGGATTAACAGCAGCTTTCTAGAAGATTTAGAGATTTTTGTTGAACAATTCAATTGTTACCTTAAAAAAATATGTTTTGCTGCCCAAGTGTGAATATATTTACATAAAGGTATGCCATGCATTGATTGGTATGCGAAAGGGTGGTCTGAAGCTAATCCAAATTAATGTCAGACTGCAAGGAAATGCTCAAGTAAATCCAGTGGGGTGTAGTTATCTTCTGTTGGCCTATGTAACAATCAATCTTTTGGATCAAGACAGATCACTCCACCCATCTTATTTCTATGCAGATTTTGTTTCTGTATGCTTTCCACACAAAAAATCTTTGCAGAGGTTTTGCTTGCATCATTTAGGTTAAATACCAGAATAAATATTGACCAATGACTTACAAGAAATTGTAATGTAAAGTTACAAGATAGTGGAATGTAAACATACTATATATTTCAACACCACTGCAATATCCCAACTGTCCTTTCTCACTACAATTAATCAACTTTAGTGGTCACCGATTCCATTGCATGATTGGATAATACTTTACATCTGTTTGACATAAAGGTGGGAAGATGAGGGTATCCCAGTGGAAAAATGCATGTACCATCTAATACAAATCTTGGTCCGGCTACCAGACAGCTGGGTATGACTTCTGTGCATCAAGACTTATCTGATGTGCCTTTTAAAAAATAGCTATAAATCTATTTCTCAGAGAGAATGATTAATGACTAATAACAAAGAGAAACATGAGTCTGAAAGACACAGCTATTGAGTTTACAAAGTTACCTGGGTCTTTTCTCAAAAGTCAACCAAGCTAAAATCAACATTTAAACATAATAACACCCTGTATTATGCTAAACCCAATAAAAAGTTTCACTTGTCTTACAAAGCAACCCTACTAATAAGTAATTAAACATGTTCAGTTAGTACTCAAGTCATAAAATGCAGAAAAAGACTTGCTTTATATTATTTAAAATTGATTAGTACCTTTCACATAGTACTGAATTCTTGCCTGAATTATGAAATAACTCAAAAGCTTACATAAACCAAGCTAACTGTTAATCTGCACTGACTTATTACTTTAAGGAAAAACCGACTTCTAAATGTGACATTGTCATTTTGAAATGAGAAAATGTGAGACGAGTACATAATTTTGAAGTGTGACTGTCACCCACAAAACTTATCCAGTATATCTAAAACAAAAGAATTTTGTAGTGAATTGTGATCTTTATTTAAACACTCCTATATTTCTTCTTTCCACTTTGGGTAATAAGGTAATAGTACCATTTGACTTTCAGACACCTGTAGTTTTTCAGGCATTTTCTTTATAATTGGCTTTAGGAATTTTCCATTCATTGAACAACTGAAGAGTGTATGATTGTCTCCATCATACACATAAATTCTGCCTCCGTCAACACTAAATGTCACATCGCTAGACTCAAATCCATCGAGTTTTTCAAAAGTATTATTCGTGCAGTTCAGTCTCACAAAACTGTCTGTAACACAAGACTTGATGTATATGAAATTATGATAAATGTAAATTGACCCAGAGATGGAAAAGTCAAGATTTTGTTTGATTAAGGTCCATGAACCAGTCTGCAGGTCATACAACTGGATCCCAGATTTAATACAGTAAAGCTTGTTTCTATGGACTGCTACCCCAGGATTGAATTCAGGCTGCAACATTGGCTGATGGTTTACCCACTCATCTGGGAATGAAAAGCAAGACATAAATGTACTTTTGTAATTTTAGTGCTACAATTATTAAACACTGAATAAATAAATAAATCTGGCCAATTTAACTTTACATTCAATATTAACAGAATTGTTTTACAGTTTTAAACAATAATTATTTGTCCGTAAAAAACAAATCCATACTGTTCCCCATTTTGTTCTTCACCTCAAAGTTTGAACTACAAGGGAAAGTTCCTGAAGATAAGTAATGCCCAGGGAAAAACTTCAGTTGTGTTAGAGTGTTTGTATTTTAATTCCGAGGAAGTATGTACATGGTTAGAGTGTGATCACAAAAGATTTCAAGTGTGACATGAACCAAAGTCCTTTGCTGGGAAAGGATGGACCCTAGAGGCTACGCCAATTGCATATATAAATTTGTCGTTGCATGCACAGCAAGTAGAGATGCAACCCTAGCGAATACAAATTCTGAATGGAGCCAGGAATTTGTGTCATGGGCATGTCTAGTGTGGGCTGTTAGAGGGGAGGCGGCAGCAGGGGAATGTTCCTCCATAAATTGTTAAGAGGATATTCTTTAATATGGTGCATACTTTTAAATGGGGGAATCCTTAATGTAAAAAAACTTTTTTAACAGCAGTGAGGCAAATACGACTGACATACCATAGTGAAACACTGTGAAATATATGCAATGTCTTTATTAGCAATGGCAAGTTATAGTTCACTTGATGTTTGTAAGAAAAAATGCTTGGTGCTCAACATTAAGAGGTTAGTGTTAAGACTGGTCGGCCAGGTGTCAGGTTAATGTGACTGAGTGGGACATCATGCTACATGTCTGTGCCATGATGCCCCAGTGCTAGACATCACTATAAACTGCCTCACTGCAGACATTATAGCGATATGACTGAAAACTTGTTAAAGCTGTAAGTATTATGAACGAATTGAAAATAGTCCAATAAAAGGTCTATTCAAGTCCAAAAGATGCAAACGTTCTGAATGAATTTCAGATCCCTGAATGTAATGCCAAGATTTATAACATATCGCACTGTCACTGTCCAAACCTCTATTGAATCAAGTCACAATAGTCCCAGAAATTTTAGTCCAATGAGCACTGTATATTTCCAATGAATAATCCAAAAAAATGTCTACTCACAAATTATATCTAAACACAACATTAAATAAATTTGCATAGCGAAATTGACAGTTCTCTCATTATATATACATCCAATAGTCTATAACAATTATCTCATAATATACACCAAGCTATAGACCTTACTGTTCAATCTTATATTTCACAGTACCTGCTCACATGACCTACTTCACAGTACTCAACCACCTCACTTTAACTAGCCAACCATAAATAACTCAAAAAATGAAAACATATTTTTAGAAACTTGACATCTATTTATAGATTCTATGTAATCAACAGGCACGCTTAACATTTAAACATAGATCTATACCCATGTACAAAATTAGCTAATATCTTCTATATAGATACTCAATACAAATTAAGTCATGAACAAAATTAAAAAGTTTGTATATAACACTACTAATTATATAAGGCGGAGAGACTGCTTCAGCAGCAGAGAGGGTGAATCAGACAACATTTTTAGACAAGTTTTCACTGAAATCACGCTTAAAAACAATGAAACCAATGACATCAGGTCCAAAATGTGTGTGTGAATCTGATATCGTTTCATGGATTAGGATCAAATCAAAAAAACAACATTTTCAATGAAATCAGGTCCAAAAAAAATTAATGAAATTAATGAAATCCTCCATCGATTTTTTTGGAAAAAGGGATTACAACGTCGTTGTCACTCACCCTCTCTGCTGCTAGAACTTTCAGTTTGGGTTAACCGAATATTTGATCCAGTCCGATACGATATCGTGTTCGAGGGTCATGTAAATTTATTGTTACAAATCCGTGTGGGGCAGACTGAGCATGACTAAAGAAATTTCTAAATTGATTGAAGTCCATATCGGAGCACCATGTCTGCCAAATATTTCGTAGCGTATGTGTATCAACTCCATTAAACACACACAACACATTACAGTTATCTCTAATCACTTTTGGAATCTGAGTGTAGCGTTGAGTGACATAGATCACGTCCGTGTTTTTATGCCTGCCTCTGGAAAATATTCTAGCAGGATTTTTTTGATTATCTAACATGACATCGTCGTATACAACTAAATTGTTGATACTTCCATCGAGGTCATTCACGGATGGCGCCTCGTCAATATCGGTTATAAATTCAATAACATCCTCGCCGGCAATCTCTGAAGCGTTTTCATTAAAATCTTTTAGCACTTCATAGCATCGTTGGTCATCTACGCTAGGGGCAATTAAATACAACTTATCCCACTTCATCCATCTCATTATTAAATTGAGCAACAATTGCGTCTTGCCGGATCCAGATGGCCCGATTATAATTGCGCGGATAGAGTTTGGTAGCGCTGCATGATGCTTCACTGGTTCTCTTGTTTTAGTCGCTGAAAAATCAATTATATTCATATCTCTATACATAAATTATGGATCTATATTGCGTGAAGTGTAAGGCGCGTACTGGCACAGATGACTTGACGACGATTACAACTAAAAATAACCGATCAGCGCTTTCTGGTAAATGTGTACAGTGTAGTACAAAGAAATTTAGATTTGTTTCTAAACCCAAGGAACCCAAGGAACCTTTAAAAAAAAACGAGGAGGTGATATCACTGCCAAATTAGCAAAACTCCCTGGAACCCCATGGGCAAAATACCCCGGAGAAAAACACCTTCCAGGGTATAGTTATTGTGGACCGGGAACAAGACTTGATATCAGACTCAATGATCAAAATCAGCCCCGACCCGGTGAGGAACCAATAAACGCTATTGATAAGGCCTGTCACCTTCATGATGTTGCTTATAAAAGCAGCAATTTGCAACACAGGCATCTAGCAGATGTGAAATTAATTCATGCGTTGAATGCCATTCCTGATAAATCCTTCAAAGAAAAATTGGCTTCATTTTTGATAAAATCGGCAATGAAAAGCAAATTGATGTTAGGTGCTGGTAATTAATAGCAACATGGAATCTATTTATTATTCCCCAAGAGGATACTGGAAGGGTAACGCTGCAATCAGTAAACTCGCTAGCGCCGCAAAAGTGAAAAAAACCACTGCGGCTCATTGGTTATCCAAACAGGCACTATGGCAAATTTATCTACCACCGCCTAAACAAATTCAATTCTCGCATTTTGATGTAACCGGACCCAATGAAGTTCATCAGGCTGATATATTATTTCTGCCACATGATCGTGGTTACAAATATGCATTAACTGTAGTTGATATTGCAAGTCGATACAAAGAAGCAGAACCGTTAAAAACAAAATCAGCCACTGAAGTGGCTTCTGCATTTGAAAGGATTTATCGAAGGAGCCCTCTGCACTGGCCAAATCTGTTACAAGTTGACCCGGGCAAGGAATTTCAGGGTGCAGTGTTATCTACAATGAAATATCACAATGTCGCTATCAGACGAGGGCATACTGCACTGCATCGTGATCAGGCCATTGTAGAACGATTTAATCGGATTCTTGCTGAACGGTTATTTGGATATCAATATGCAAAAGAATTCATCCAAGAAAAAAGATCCCGTGAATGGGTTAAGAGATTACCAGGTGTAGTTACCGCACTGAATAACGAGATTACTAGAACCATCAACATGAAACCTATCAACGCGATTAAAAAGAAGTCGATACCTGAAAAACCACAAAAGGATTTTAGCGTTTCCCAACCAATTCTTGGTAGTAATGTCATTGTGAGGTATTTATATGAACCAGGAGAGCTTGAGGGTGGCACAAAAAGGGCTACTGATCCTATTTGGAGTGTTACTGCACACAAGATATCTAGTATAACACGATCTACGGGTAGACCTCCAATCTATAAACTGGATTCAACTGCCCCTCAACGGGGTTTTACTAGACAACAATTACAAGTGATACCCGAGGATACTCAATTGCCACCCCATGGTCTTAACTAGCACCCTTGCGTCTATTGCACTCAAGACAAGTCAACATCACATTATTTCTGACATGACCGAGATTGTTATTTTTTCTGTCTACGGTGAATTGGCGAGGATCCTTATCCGAATACTGCCAACGCATTATACAATTGCAACTCGCGCAGTGATTATTCTGTTGTTGCTTCAGAGTAATTATTAATTCAGCATCAATATCAAATTCTCGTTGTTTTTTTTTGTCTTGTTGTTTGTAACCGGAGAGTTTTTTTTATCAATAATATCATCTATTGTGGTGTCATTATCATCGCCAATGATTTCATCATCGAAGACAATTCTTCGAAGTTGATTTATTTTTCGTACTCTGGATACTGAAAGATAGACTAAATTAAACCATTCTATGCGATTATCTACCATCCAAACAATTGTATTCGATATTGTCAATCCCTGTGAAGAATGTATCGTCGCTGCGTATCCTAGCGTCCATGGGGATTTATTAGCACGCAATGCATCTTCAACAACATTGATATCAACCAGCACAATATCATTTAATACGAGAATCTGCTTTTCACTCTGTCCTGGAATATCAACTTCGATGTTCTGTTTTCGTGTATCCGATGGCCTATAACATAACGGTACTGGAAGTGTTGCAAATTTTTGTTTATGCAATTCAAATAACTTGATCTGAAGTGTATCCCTGACTATTTTTCTACTTGCAATGATTAAATCATTTGGTCTCCACATTTCCCAGAAATCATTCATGGGAGTTTCCGAAATTATTTCACGGGTTATTTCACACTGGATTCTATCCGGTTGTAATCTAATTAGTTTCTTCAATTCTTTTAATTCATTATCAAGTGATCTATGATCGGTATCAATTTCTTCATAATAGTCTACAAAACCCTTTAGCCATTCATGGGGGGATGCACCGACAAATGGTGGTGGTTGCCCGTGATCACCGCACATGACGACTTTTGTATTCTTCAATAACAACCACTCAAGAAATATTTTTAAGACATCTTCTGACACTGTGTCTATTTCATCCCACATGATGATTTCAGGAATAAATTTCTCTCCCATGCGCTCAGGAGTCCATTTATCTCCCTTCCATCGGAAAAAGCTGTGATAAGTGCAAGCATTTACCCCTCTCTGTATCATTTCTCTTGCAAGTCTGTGAGTCGGTGTTAGTACAATCATGTTTGGATTGGAAACGCTAGCGTTTCTACGGAATAACTCAATTACCCGGGTTGTTTTTCCTGACCCGCCACAACCGTTTAAATAAACTGTTTTATATCTACAGATTGGATCAGAAATCGGTGGTGCACTAGAAAATTCTGAACACTGATTGCTTTCTAAGTAATTATTTTCAATGGTAACATCTGCTGATTGAATATAATCATGAATCATTTCTTTCTTAATTCTCCATGTCCCCCATTTCTCGTTGCCAGTAGCCTTAAAATCAGCCATTTTGCTATTTATGTAAAATGAGTCAGTGGCAACTCTAACTGCGGTGGTAGGAAATCTATTGATCATTGAAAACAGATTAATAGAAGCATAACCGAGCATAGAAGCTCTTAAGTGTGTGTACTGCGGATGGTATCCATCATTGTAGGTAACAATTGTACCCAATTTGGTTCCATCGGACATAAATGCGTCCTTACGATTGACATATAAGCCCTTATTCGTTAAATCCGTGATTACAAAATCGTATTCAGCATTGTCTATAATCAATCGTGAAGAATATTTCGTATTATCATCTTTGCTACCTTGGGTAAATTTACCGATTATTCTTCGTCCAAGATTTTTTGCTTCATTGTTTCTGATTTCAAATAACTGTTGGGACCAATCCATGATTTGTTGTTCATTAAAATCAGGAAACAGTTTTCGCTCTTCGCTAATTATATTTTCTAGATCAGGTTGTGGTAACCAGACTGATTTCTGTGCTCGATAGGATATAATTGCTTCACTGACAATTAATGATTTTAACATCTTACAATCAAGCATATACCGTAATAACACTATTGGCATCCAGTGTTTTTCAGACATGTGTTTACCAATCCAAAGATAACTACACGGATGAAGTCCTTCAGCCATTTCAAATGATACTACACAAGCGAATCCGGTTAAATCAAAATCAGGAAGTGGTCCATTAATAGCAACACGGATCATTTCGTGTGTAGGGTGTCCAAATCGTTTGAAATATTTCTCACACTCTCCATACCCAAGAAAACTTCCTGGATAACACGCAATCATATCAACGGAAATAACGGTATCAGCGGTGTATTTTGTGTTCCATAATCCGCCTTGGCTGTATTCAAGACAGGACAATTTGACATCTGATAAAAACTCACTTCGTGTTGGTTTCCACGCGTTTTTCTTTCTAGCAAAATGTGCTGCAATGGATGGTACTGTGAAACAGTTTGCTAATAATTGATCGTTGTCTTCTCCGTCCCCAGAAAACTCACTAGCTAGTTGTTTCATTTGATTCTGCAGCTCTTCAGTACGGTATAATTCTCCGTTAGGCCTTACAAACTGATCAAATTTGCATTCTTCGTCTGAAGTACTATGAAACAGCCACACTGACACAGGATCGTTTTTACTCAAATGGTAAATAGCATCAAATAATTTCTGCTCTGAAAAAAACTCTTCGGTTTGGGATAGATATTTTACGGTTCTATCCCGTGGGAATATTGTTACTGCAGATGACCACGCGTGTGCGTTATGATCAATAATTTCAATGGGAGCTCCCTGTGATTTATATTTCGATTCGTATAATACTTCTCCGGTGATTGTCCTTACCGATATTGGAAATCTTAATGATTTTTCTAATTTAGTTATATCCTGAATTGTTGCCCCATGCTCTTTTACCGTGAACTCCCACTCGGTTATTTTTTTTCGTCTTAGATCAGTTAGTTTATTTCCCCGGGACGCATTTGTGAAGTGTTCTATTATTCGTTCTGCTACACAATTTAGCCCTGTCGAATATTTCATGGGTGCTAGTTTTGAAATATCAGGTTTTTCATTGAGCGGATAGATCCCGTAAACAACTGCTGTGACAGGATAAGATCTTTCGTAGTAGGGTTTATCAATTCCAGTCAAAATTCCCGGTTTTGAATCCTGATTCACTCACGGTGACAGTTTTTTTACCCCTGAGAATGGGTTCAAATTTATCCCTAATAATCCATTTGTCATCCTCACAGATAATGAATTTGATTCGGAAAAAATGACTTTTTTCCCCAACATTTGAGATTATCACTGCTGCTTTTTCATCATTCATGGTAGCGTCAACAACACCATCAATTCGAAATGTTGACCAACAATAAGATGCTCCATCACGCTTGAATTCATTAAAACAGTCTCTGATGGGTTTATCAAGAATTTTATTCTTGGGTGTATTAGAAACTATATCAAGATTGAATTGAGCATCCTTCCATGGTGATCTCATGTTTCCGTCTCTTGGACGTTTGTTACGTTTTTTGGGTCTATCGCGATTAAATCTAGGATTGATTTTCAACAATCTCTTAAACTCTTTCATGTTTCCGTCTCTTGGACGTTTTGGACGTTTTTTTGGTCTATCGATATTAAATTTAGGGTTAATTTTCAATAATCTCTTAAACTCTTTCATGTTTCCGTCTCTTGGACGTTTTGGACGTTTGTTTCTGTTTACTACACTTTTTTTTGGTCTATCGAGATTAAATCTAGGATTGATTTTCAATAATCTCTTAAACTCTTTCATGTTTCCGTCTCTTGGACGTTTTGGACGTTTTTTTGGTCTATCGAGATTAAATCTAGGATTGATTTTTAATAATCTCTTGAACTCTCTATCGGTATTGATTTTAGCATTTTTCGAAGTCAATCTCTTGAACTCCTTCATTCTATATATAAAACAAGCATTTAAATGAAAGATTTATGTATAATGAACCAATGCAAATGGCTCATGATGGGAAATGTAACCCCGTGTAACAAATCGTGCAGAAAAAATGAGTACTGTAGGTATCATATGCAAAGTTTTCGACGTGGAAGTCTTGGTCCATTACCCTGTATTCGATGTGGGGTTGGGGTTAAGGGAAGATCACAATTGTGTATTGATTGTGGTGGTAAGCGATATAGGGAATTGAAGCGTTATTATGATAAAAGAATAAAAAATGGACAATCCATCAGAAATTTTGACCCTGAAAAAGTCTTTGACCCTGATAACGTCACTGACAAAATCATAAGAACTCCGCAAGACTACATCGAAAGATTTTCCAGTGATGTAATTATTGAACCAAACACTGAATTAGACAAACAATAGAATAGTATATATGAACCAAGAATTCAGACCACACCCAGTGATTACAAATTATGAAGCATCCAGTGATGGTACTGTCAGAAACCGTAGACTGAAGAAACCAGTTGGTGTTGTGACTAATCAAGGGTATTTGATGTTTGGTGCTGGAAAGAAAAAATATCACAATCATCGTTTCGTGTATGAGTGTTTCCATGGATTGATCAATGATGGTTTTGTTATCGATCATAAAGATTCCAATCCAAAGAATAATTCTTTATCAAATCTGCAAGCTATCACACAAAGTGAGAATACCAAACGAGTAAAGACTGGCACTTGCTCAAAAAAAGCGAGACCAGTAAAATCTTTGAACGAAGAAAAAATATTTTCATCTATGAATGAAGCCGGTAAGTATTTCAATATTTGTCGATCTTCAGTACGAAAAGTTGCAGAGGGGATTTATCGATCTGCTATTTCAAAAAAGAGCGAGCAAAAAGTTCAATTTAGTTATGTCTAATGCGTCATATTTTTCAATTAGAGATATGTCATGTTATAGAATAATGAATTCTGAAAACATGAATAGCATCATAGTTGAAATAGCAAAATTGAAAAATCAGGATATCAAACTATCAGATGGGCTAAATCCTGATCAAATTGTGTCTGATTTTCAGGATATAGAATACGGGGTTAGCACTAACAAGTATATGCTACCCAAGAAGTATGCACTCATCAAAAGAATTCAGAATTCTATTAAAGACTCTCTTTCATTTTCCAGTGACATCAGTGTGTTCGTCCTGTTGTATACTATCGTAGAAGGAATACGAAAAGAATTAGGTAACGAATACGAATTGAAAAAAGAAGTCAACTCTAAAATTAGAAACCTACGGGCGTTAATTCAGGAAAATTGATTACCCGACCATTGATTGCCCGACCATTTTATCATCGACCCTCATTTTTTTTAGCTGACCCTCAAGGGGGATGTCAAAAATCGATGGACGATGTGTCAGATTGATCAAAACTAGAATGTTGAAAGTGTCAGTATTATTTATTTTATATACAATTATGACACTTTCAACATCATTGATAGAGCCGTTAAAACAATCAAATAACACTTCCATGACCGTATCAAAAATCATCCGACATGTCATTGATGTCAAAATAGAATGGAGCAACTCACAGTATTAATTATTTTATATACAATTATGTGACTTGCTCCATCATTGATAGAAGGTGTCTCACGATGAAATAACACTTCCATGACTGTGTTAAAAAATCATCCGACATGTAACAAAAGTGGGAAAAAGGGTTTTACAATTGAAAAATGGTTTCTGATTTCAAATAATGGTCAATGAAGCATTAACAACCCGATTGGCTCGTGAACGATTAGATGCAATTAAGAGATTTGTACCAATTCGTGACTCTGTACGGAATAAACTGCAACAACGACAGAGTTTACAAACTGATTTTGCTCTGGGGTCTGAAGAGTTGTTTAAACCAGTAACCACAGCAACGAAAGGGGTAGAGCGTGCTTTACTGGGAGATGGTCCCGAGACGGGAAAATCTGTTATTGGTGAACTTGAAAAACTAGCAGCGAAAACTGAACAAACTGAAAAAACTGATCCGAAAAAAACGACTGTTTCTCTGGTGAATAAATTTACTGATCATGCTAAAATAGAAATAAAAAAACCTAGTTTATTGAAATCAAAGGATTATCAAGCCTTTGGTAATTTTGCTGCTCAAAGCTATAATTCAAAAAAAGATTTTTTAAAGGACGAGTATAAAAATGATAGAATATCAAGTAATGATTGGTTCGATAATTTGTATAAACTAAATAAAGGGATTGGTCATTTGAATAAGGATGAGATAGGATACAAGGAATTTCAAAGGGGAATTAGTTATTATAAAAGAGAACAAATAGAAGAGCGACAACGAGAATTAGAAGAACGACGTCAAACACCAACACGTAGACAAACAAGAAGACAAAAAAACAACAACTACCACCTGATGATGATGATGATTTAGAAGAACGACGTCAAACACCAACACGGAGACAAAAAAAACAAGAAGAGCCTAATGATGATTATTTACAAGAAACGAATTTAGAAAAACTAGATGAAGCAACTGGTTATAGCGGAAGTGGACTGCAAAATCCAAGGATTGGAAACACTTGTCCTGATAGTGTTATCAATGATATATCACGATTAGATGTTCTTGTAGGAGGATTCCGAGCTGGAAATAACTCTCCAGAAATAATTAATGAAGCAGCTGATATCTGTAGACGGTTATTTGCCGGCGGTATCATGGATATCAAAACATATCGAGATTTTATTGACGAGTTAGCAAATGGGTATCATAGCGATTAAATAACAATTGAAAACACTATTGTTTTTATAATAATGATCGTACACTACAATCATGATAAACCAACCCTCGTCTATGTAGTTAATTCACGGTTTCCAGTTTATAAAGCATACTATGGAGATGGCCTCGGCAATACCATTTTAGGATTCTTTTCAAGAATGGCCCCAAAAGTGATGCCGTTATCTAAACAATTATCAATGAAAGCCATTGATGTTATTCGTGATAAGGGTATTAGTGCTGTTGGAGATCTTGCCGGGAAAGCGTTTTCAACTGCGAAGGATAAAATAACATCATTAGTAAAATCACGAAAAAAGAAACCGTTACCGTCTACAGAAGAAATGCCTGCAAGTGTTAGTAAAATTATAAATAACGCAGTAGATGAAAAACTAGCGTCGATGGTAAATCAAGGGGACCAAAGCAATATTGCAAATATGATAGCGGGAAGTGGCTTTAAAAAACCACGTCGATGAAATCCTATGGATTTTCACGCTAGCGTTTTTCACGATGAAAATCACGATTTAGACTCTGATAAATAGAATAAAATGTTCAAAAGGTCACCTGATCCAGCATTTGATATAGACGCCCCAGTCCCCAAGAATGATTCTGTACGCGATTATCAATATTACGCCTATCATGCCATAAACTCAAATAGTCGAGCAAGAATTGATCTTCAAGTCCATGATACCAGTAAATACTTTTTACCCTGCGAAGCATTTATTGAAGTAGAAGGAGAAATTGTAACAGCTGCTGATACTCCTACTGTACCAGCACCGTATCCAGCTGGTACTCAAGTCGGTTTTGTCAATAATGGTATTATGGCGCTATTTGAGAGTGCTAGATATCTCATTGATGGAAAAGAAATCGAGTCGATAGATCGCGATGTTGATGTGGCTACAACAATAATCGGGTTAGCGAGATATTCCGATGATTATACAAGATCAGCAGGACCTTCTATGATGTTTGCAAAAGATGCTACAAATACCGCTGGAGGAAAACAATTCGTTGTAAGACGACCAAATGATCGTGCTGCTAACCCTGTTCCTGCTGGTATCGAGGATATGATTATAAACAACGATCCCAATTTCAATCTAGGAGCTGCAACACGAAACGCAATGTTGCAAGGAGAGCGTAAATCATTTTCATGCGCGATTCCACTGCATCACATATTTGGATTCTGTAGAAACGTCAGAAAAGTTATCTACGGGGCGAAGCATACAGTATCGCTTGTACGAAAAAGTGATGATAACGACGCAATCTGGAGGATTCCAGCAGATGCTGCAGCCCCCAATGCTGATGCCGGTAGAGTCGATTTAACAAAAATATCATTGTGGATGCCAGTGTTGACTCCAGCAATCACCGCAGAAGAACGATTACTATCATTTATGGACCAAGGAGGAAAGTCGTTGTTGAGTTGGCTAACCGTGAGTACAGATGTGAAGCAATCAAATATCAACGGGTTATTCACTTGGAATCTAGCATCAAAACAAGGCGTTTCTGCGCCACGTCATATATTCGTAGCGTTACAGGATAACATACGAGTTAATAATCAACAACAAAGTCATATGATATTTGATCAGTTAGGTGTGAAAGACGTCTCACTGAGAATAAACGGCCAGCAGGAACCATCTGAGGATATACAACTTAATTACACAGAAAATCATATTGCACGAGTTTATCATCGTCTGTTGTCATTTATGGCACGCGACCAAAATGTCGATACTGGTTTGCAAATATCACAATATGATTTTAAAAATTTGTATCCGATCTATTACTTCTCACTGGAACATCTCGATTTGACAAGACAGTCAGTTGTTGATATACACTTTAGAGCTAATGTGACTCGTGGTGCTGATATTGCTGATTATAGAGCGGTTGCTGTCATTCTCAGTGATAAATCAATGCTACTCGAAGGTGTTGGTGGAAGAATGAGAGTGGTAGATGCACCAGTGGAAAATCTTTGAACGATTTTTCTCGATTTTTCATTGAATTAGAATCAATCTATTATGTATAATGTCATATAGTGTTATTAGTGTTACGTTAACTCCTGGTCAAATAAAAAAATTGCAATCAGAATCGGCTAAAAAATGTGGAACCACAATCACGTTGAAACCTAATCAAATGACTGGTGGTGCAAATAAATTATCACTGACAACTCGTCAAATAAAACATTTCAATGATGCACTTGCAGCCAAAAAAGGTGTCCAGATTACTCTTTCTGCGGCTGCTATTAAAAATATGATAAAATCAGGTGGTATATTTCCATTGTTAGCTGCAATACCAGCATTGATTGCAGCAGCAGCCCCAGCAGTGGCTAAAGCAGCGGCGTTAGGAGCCGTTGGTACTGCAGCAGGAATGGCACTTAAGAAGGCAACTGGGAAGGGATATAAAAAAAAGGGACGATCCGTTCACGGATTGGGTCTAAGACTACCAGGAACCCCGTATTCGTGGTACAGCGGAAAAGGTCTAAGACTACCAGGAACCCCGTATTCATGGTACAGCGGGAGATCCGTTCACGGATCAGGCCTGAGACTACCAGGAACGGTTTATTAATTGAGGAGTCTATGGTTCCAATGTCCAATTTTGATTTAATGGATGCGGCTAAAAAACTAGTGATTAAAAATTTCAGAGGTGTTTTTATGAAAGATCAATTACCACATCAACCAAACAAAACTGAAACAGGTATTATTAATCTCGATAACAGCACCGGACCTGGAACTCACTGGGTTGCATACGCTATTGATCCACGTGGGATTGTCTATTTTGATTCATATGGATTAGCCCCACCAAAAGAGTTTATGCGTTACATAAAACAATTTCCAATGAAGACTTGGTATTCTACGCTACCAACACAACAAATGAATGACCCACCAATATGTGGCTTTGAAGTATTAAATGTCCTTGACGCTATTTCAGCATCTAGAAAACCACCTCATATTGTCGTAAATGACTACACCAGCAATCGCTTTTTAGAGAGAGAAAGAGTTTTACAATAACATGATTGATATTTGGGGGAGATCTTTGAAACCCAAACCCGATGGCACTGCACCACCTGATTCTGTCAAGGATGTAAAAAAAATAATTGACGATGAAATAGCTGAGACGTTAAATTTAACAAGTGTTGACCCGAACGAAATAGTTGTATTTCAGGACAAACAGGGTAAATTGAAATCTAGTAATATTTCTCTGGATGATATTTTAGTTAAACAACAAAACGCAATCGAGAACACCGTTGCGTTATTTTCCGATCAGGGTAAACTCAAACCGGGTGTACTCGTTTCGACGATTACAGATCGATAAAAAATTCTCAACGATGAGTTAAACAATTCTGTGGTTGTACTAACAACAATTGAATCTAGAATTGAAGAACACATAAAACAGTTTATATCATTTCGTAGAAATATCATTGATAAATTTATTGGAACCCCGTTAGATAAAATTGAAATAAAACTCCCTGATATTAAAAAATCCATCGATGAGACGAAAAACTTCATCGAAGCCGTCAAAGGTGATTTTTCGAGGATGATAACAATCATTGAAAAAACAAAAATTCCTCATGAGAAAACCAATAACGTAGTATATACAATCCAACACGGATCATTTTCGTGGACACCTGCAGACAATAAATTAGATATCACTGCAACCGTCAAGGGTATTTATCGATTAACACTGGTGACAACGGAGCAATTTAATATATCATCGTCGAGTTCATCCGGGGTCAACAATACGATTTCAACGATCATCGACAACGGTACAACTGAAAAGTTCACTATAACAACTACTGATGAAACTTTGGCTAGAACTCCGGTATCATGGTATGTGGAATTCGTAGCGGATTTAAGTAAATAAATTGAAAGGGTTTCACAATTGAAAACGCTAGCGTTGTTAAAATAAAAAATGATTTCATCATCGCAATATCGCTATGATCAGGTCAGAGAATATCAAACTAGACTCAAAACCCTGTCTGAGGAGTATGCAATGAAAATTAAAAAATATCGCAGGAGAATTACCGCAATTGATGTTACTGTGTATTCAGTGAGTGGTGTAATCACCGGAGCCGGTATTATACTGTCTTCAGTGACAATGATGGCCCTGATAGCTGTTCCAATTTGCATTTCTGCGGCAACAACAATCGCTGGAATTATTTCAATAATCACAAAAAAAATATCATCATGCAGCCAACGGAAACTACAAGACTACATAATTCAATTTCATGTTGTGTCCACTGCATACTCGCAATTATCCTCATTGATATCGTCATCGCTCGATGATACAATTATATCAGAGAGTGAGTTTTCAGCGATGGTAGATATATATGATTCTGCGATGTCAAAATTAGAAATACAAAAACATGAGTATAATAACAATGACAACACAGATGGAATTACTTCAACAAATAGTGGAGAACACAAACCCAGTACAAACAAGCATGATCTCAATAACCTCAACGAATCCAGAATTCAGTGTGAATTTCCCCTCTCCGGTCCCAGTGAAGGAGATAGCGCTAGCAAAATTACGAGTATACCACAGTTGGCCAAATATTAGGTCAAAATCATTTGGTGGTCAACAACCGAATAATTCCCTGGTATTTGCAAATAAGAATAAACCAGACGGTACCCCAGACTGGAATGTTGTTTCCATACCAACCGGATCATACCAAATTGAACAAATCAATAATGAATTCGCGCGTAGAATAAAATCGATTACTGGAGTAGAGTCAAAAATAGCTATAACAGTTCATGAACCAACACTATCATCTGCCATTGAAATAAGCACAGAGGGTTATGTCGTAGATATCTATCAAAGTTCTATTAGAACCGTACTAGGATGGCCTGAAATCCCACCCCGGGAAAAAACCGTTGATTTACCAGAACCTCAAAAAACCGATTATATCACAGACAGGATAAAATCTGATAATCCAGTAAAGAGTTATAGAGATTATGACAAATTGAATTTTTTTCTTGAAACGATAGATACCGTCACTAATAAAAGATACCACACACTTCTACAGAGTAAAACCACTGAAAATTTCAGAGCGTTCAATAACGATATTTCGTTGTTGTTAATATCCCTTAAATCCGGTACTCTCACCCGAGACGAATTTATCAGCGTTGTAGAAACATGTAACAAAATCATCAATGATATGGAAACATTTCATTCAGAAATTATTCAGGGTATATTAGATGACAATAACCCCCTATCGAAAACAATATTTGCAACGAAGTATAATATACGCGTAGAAGATATTCCAACAGTCAAACTACTAGGATATAATATCTTAGAACTACAAAAATCTCTCAGTGACACCATCGATGTCGGTTTTAAAATAATTCATGATGCATGGAAAAAAACAACATCACCGGAAATAAAAATCCTGACCCATAATAATGACCCAGATGGTGGTGGCAGGCATATCGCTCCGTTCAATGTGAATATTTCATCGGTGATTGCGCTCAATTTAGTATGTGATGTGATCGAAGGAAGCTATCAAATTAATCTAGAACGATCAAATCAAGCTCAGCAGGGGTATATTTTGTATTCATTTGCACCAATAGCTCCTCCAGGGTTTTTAATAATTGAGTCCCCGGTGAATCCAGTCTATATGCGATGTCATAATAATTCATTAACCAGAATTAATTTCAAACTCACTGACCAGTCTAATAATCTGATTGATTTACAAGAGGAGGTTTTACAAATTAGTCTATTTGTGAAATCGTAGTGATTTTCGTCCCCAGACAAGGTCTGGAACACGATATCGTATCGGACTGGATCAAATATTCGGTTAACCCAAACTAAAAGTTCTAGCAGCAGAGAGGGTGAGTGACAACGACGTTGTAATCCCTTTTTCCCAAAAAATCGATGGAGGATTTCATTAATTTCATTGATTTTTTTTGGACCTGATTTCATTGAAAATGTTGTTTTTTTTATTTGATCCTAATCCATGAAACGATATCAGATTCACACACACATTTTGGACCTGATGTCATTGGTTTCATTGTTTTTAAGCGTGATTTCAGTGAAAACTTGTCTAAAAATGTTGTCTGATTCACCCTCTCTGCTGCTGCTTCACTGGCATTGTTTTTCATGCATCTGCCTCGGATGCAGGAGGTTGTGGGTTCAAACCACGGCCAAGTCATACCAAAGACTGATAAAAAAGTCACTAACAGTTGTTTCGCTATATTCCTAGTATTAAGAGGGTTGTGCTAGGACTGGTCAGCCTGGTGTCAGGATCCTGTGATTGAGTTGGACATCATGCTACCTGTCTGCAGCATGATACCCCAGTGCTAGAGATCACAATAAACTGCCACACTGCAAGCATCGTAGTGATATGACAAGAATTGTTTAAGCTATGTTAAGAATACAAATGACACACACACACACTATAAAGCTAGGATGCAAAAAGGTTTTTTTGTTATGACCATGGGGCCTAATTTTGTGGTTAGAAATCTGATTCGATGAAAATTGTGTCACTGATAACATTTACCAAATCTCAAATGTGTAAGGAGTTCAAGGATATTAGATATGTGTGACCATAGTAAGATAGAGATGGACTGTATTCACATGTTCCTGTGTCAAGGAACATGTGAAACTTTTCTGAAGCTATGTCAAGATTCTTAATTTGCATATATAAACTCTACATCCACAATCCCCACATCTTCAAACTCCAGTGATCTTAGAAAATAGGAGTATGTTGGGGGATACAAGACAAACGATTGCTAAATCCAGACTGTGGTATATAATTATATTCAACTTGTTACACAAGTTTCATATCAAATAAAGCCTACTTGTGTTGTTATTGTGGGCTGAACACCGTTTTTGAGCATGAATGGCTACATGGCTTTATATGATGGAGGAAGAACCCGGGGAAAACCCCAAAAAGAACCACTGACCACCGGGAAGCTACTGACAAGCTTTTTTATATAATAACATCAGCTAAGCCCGAGACTCAAACCCATGCAGACAGAGGTGAGAACTGAGTGATCTCTAAAGGGCTTGGACAACTTGGCCACTGTTTGTGTAAGAGCCTATATACATGTAATATTTTATGTGCCGCTTGCTTAAGTTATTCTGGGATGGACACTGTCTTACCTTTTGTACAGCTCTAATAATCTGGGATAGATGAATACTGTCTTACCTTTTGTACAGTATTAATAATCTGGGATGAATGAATACTGTCTTACCTTTGTACAGTATTAATAATCTGGGATGGATGAATACTGTCTTACCTTTGTACAGCTATAATAATCTGCAATGTGATGAAAACTGTCTTACCTTTGTACAGCTATAATAATCTTACCTTTGTACAGCTATAATAATCTGGGATGGATGAATACTGTCTTACCTTTGTACAGCTATAATAATCTGGGATGGACAGTGTCTTACTCTTTGTAGTGACAATCTGGGATGGACACTGTCTTACCTTTTGTACAGTGATACTGTTCAACAGAGTCCAGCATCACTCTGTATCTCCCAAAACCTCCAAGAAGAAAGAATGAGTCGTCATCACTACACATGCCATGATGTCTACGAGGCCCCTGAAGTGAAGCCACAATCTTCCAGCTCTCCTCAAATCCATCATATTTCCAAACATCCATCATCCATTTGCTCTTGCCCAAAATAGCCTCTCCTCCAGTCAGGTAAAGATCCTTTCCTTCAATAAAAAGATGGTGACAAGGGTAAAACACTAAGTTGTATTTTTAAACAACAAAACAATACACAAACTCATATGTAGTTAAATATGTAACAATAACCATAAACAATCTTGGATAAATGAATATATACATGTACTTGGACTCGTCCTCAAGGACTTTTTGCAAGTAGAAAATTTTTTATTATTTAGAAGGGGAGGAGCAGTCTTATTAGATTGGTATCTATGAATAAAACTCTTTAAGTATGTTTCAACAAATATATGTAAGACATATAACTCGGAATGAATAAAAATAAAACATACAACTGGTCAGCTTCATTCTTTGTACAGTGGCAGTGGTAACTTATTATGACCAATGTCACCTTGTTGTATCCACTGAAACTGGATGTCCAAGCAGAAACATAACCACCAAATACTAAAATAGCTGGTCTGCCATTGTACAACCTTGCCATGTGCAGTTGCTATAATGGTTATTAAAAGCAGATCAACAATTAAGTCATCTAATTGTTCAATTGCAAAAAGTCACTTGATAAGTGCTTGTTTATGGCAACTGATCCAAGCACTTACATGATCTGTTTGAGATTTCTTAATAATTCTGAATGTTACATGATCTGTTTGAGATTTCTTAATAATTCTGAATGTTACAGGTTTTGTTACATTCACGGCATAATGACTATGCAATATTTGTGTGTGGTTACCATACATGCCAACCATTGGCAAGGAAAAAGTGTAATCAATGTTGACAAAAAGACTAATCGGAGCAGAAAAAAAAAAAAGAGTAATCCACATATAACATCACAAAAATCAAATGAGCGTATGTACAAAATTATTCATTTATTCCTCTGTACTTTTAACATAAATTAGTGCTTCAATCTTTTGATAACACTTTGAGGTTTAAAAAGCAACAGATTCTCATACTGCATTACACTTTGTAACAGCCGAGACTATGAATGTTTTACACACCAGTACAGCACAAAGTGCTGGGTTACATAACCTGGATCTGAATTTAGTTTTATTTTTGTTAACAATACTGAACAATCTCACAGACAGCATTAGAATGGTAAAGAATCAATATTCCTGTCTTTTAGCTGGGAAATATGATGGAAAAAAATCAAATCTGTCCACGTGAAGTACATTTTCAGCTTGAGTGCCAACCTGATACTTCAGGAGTTCTCCATCTACTTTATGGGCAGCCTTTCCTGCAGTATGGTGCATCATATGGCAATGACAACCTGATATGAACAAAGACATTTTTCAAAATATAGAATGCAATTCCTTTCTAATTCCAGTCATCACTGATGCAGTATCAGCTGAAAACCCAATATAGTTCTGCCAACTTATGCTTATTCAAAGCATAATAATAATAATAATAATAATAATAATGATAACTTTGTATAGCGCCTAATCTTTAGAAGCAACATCTATAATGATATGAATACAAAAAACAAAAACAGACACCATGAAATTGGAAAACAAAAAATGCTGAAAATATTTAAGGTAGGAAACATTTTTAGGTCTTTAAGTTTGTTATTGCAGTCAAAAAAGGCGAGTTTTAAGAGCACTCTTGAAAGGGATCACTGTGTCTTTGTGTCTAATTTCAATGGGCAATTAATTCCACGTTGCTGGGCCCTGGTATGCAAAATAACATCCGTATGATTTTGTTTTAATAGTGGCAATAATGAGTATACAATTGTCAGAAGAGGAGTGCAAGTATGTTGCTGGTGTGTACACATGTGAATTCACTGGTCTGGAGTCTGTCAGTGAAACATAGCACAGAGAACACATTTTGTATTTGATTCTCGATCGAATGGATAGCTAGTGTAGAGTAAAGAGCAGCGGGGAGGTGTGCTCTGATCATGGTACTCTAAAGATAATCTGATCAGCTTTGTTTTTAACATTTTGAAGTTTCTGGAGTAGATATTGAGATGAATCAGACAGAATTGAGTTACAGTAGTGCACTCATGAATGTACTAATGAACACAAAAGTGTTTTAGTGGCATCAACTGAAAAATATTTGTGAATGGAACTGATGCGTCTCAGCTCAAGATATGCAGCCTTGCATATGTTCATGACATGTTGGTTCAATGTGAGAGTACTGTCAAGAGTAACACCTAGGTTTTGTACTGACTGCATGAATTTAATGTTGGTGTTGCTGATATTTATTGTTTGAGGTAAAGGATGTGAATGAGAAAGTCTTTGTGTTGTGATCAGAATGGCCTCAGTTTTATCATCATTCGTCTGCAGCTTGTTACATGTCATCCATGATTTCACATCAGAAATGCACCTCTCTACTCTATGGATGGTAGCATCAACTAGGCTAGACTTGTATACTTTGGTGTCATCAGCGCACAATTGGTGAGATACTTGGTGATGATCTACAACACTTGAGAGTGACTGAGTGTATAGAATTTATAGTACAGGGCCAAGAAGAGACACATGAACAACATAGATCTACTAGACTGGAGTGTATTACATTTGCAGATACAATTTGTGTCCTGTTGACTAAGTATGACTTGAACCACTGTAAGGATATATTGTGACTGCCAAATACATGTTGGAGATGGTGGAGTAATATATCATGCTATATTGTGTCAAATGCTGCAGACAAATTAAGGAGGGTGAGGACTGTAATCTTTCCGCTATCCAATGCATAGAGAATGTCATTAAATACTTTCAGAAGGGAAGTTTCAGTACTGTGGCAAGAGCGATATGCAGACTGTACATTGTTAAAAAGACTGAATTCAAATGAGATACAAGTTGGGTTAGAACAACTTTTTAAAAATAATTTTATATGAACAGGAGATTATAAATTGGGCAGTAGTTCTTTAAATCGTTATGGTCAAGTGTTGGTTTCTTCAGCAGAGGCTTTACAATGGCAATTTTGAAAAATGATGGGAATTCCCTGGATGAGAGAGAGATATTAATAACATAAGTTAGTGAAGGCAATATTAGGTCTAAGTACTCAATCAGTAAAGATGTTGGAATTGGATCAAGTTCACACGACTTTGGTGCACTCTTCATCACGATTTTCTTTACTAAATCCATAGAGACAGGTTCAAATGCTATTAATGGTTGTCGCTGAAATTCTGTATCATAACTGTATGGTGACGAGTCAATTGAAATTGTGTTGTCAAGTGCATCGCTAATGGTTTGTACTTTGTCACGGAAGAAATCTGCAAATAGGTCAGGAAGGTCTACTGGAGACAAGGCAGTTGGAAGTGGTGTACATTTGTTCCTTGAGATTAGTTTGTTAGTTATCTTTAAGAGCTCTTTGCAGCTGGATCTCTCCATGATCTTTAAGTAACGTAGTGGGATAATTTTACTAAATGGACTATGTTTGTGACGTTCTTCTTAGCGGCTTCATAGATTTGTTTATGAATGAGTTTGAGGGAAACCCAAAGCCTCTCTGCATTACGGCGGTGTCTTTTAGCAGTGCAAAGCTGGTCCCTGACACTGCTATACCATGGAGAACACTTTTTAATTGTATCTCTGCATGTGGTGGCTAGGGCATGTTTTGCAAGCAATGAACACAGGCAGTTGTAGAGTAGTTCTGATGGAGGAGGTAAGAAAGTTGTTAGGTTTTCTGACATATCATGCATTAGTTTGGTTCTATTTATCATATGGAGGTTTCTTTTAGTAGCAAATAAAGGTGGAGGGTTAGGGACTGATATGTTGAGATGGCATATAATTCAGAGTTTATCTGATGCAAGTTCGTTGGATACATGGGTGGATCGCAGAATATTATTAGGTCTATAAAGAATCCAGTCTAAAATATGACCAAGTTTATAGGTGGGATGGTTAACTGTTTAAGGTTGAAAACAGGCATGGAATCTAGGAGTTTTGACGTGTATGGGTGGCCACCTATCGAATTTCCATACTCCAAAAGATTTTGAAACTGCTCCAAAAAGAGAGATTCAGTCAGCTTTTTTTCTACTAGGAGGAGGGCGGTAGAGGCAGAATTTTTTTTTACTGACCTTTGTTCCAGTGTGTGTTGTTTGGACTAGTTCAAATCATGTGTGGCATTAATTGAAGGTTGTGTTGTACTTAAGACATTTTATCATGGAATTCTTTGTGATGAGAGCAGTTCCACCTCCGTGAGAGTGCCGGGGGAACAACTTGATGGAGTAAGCGGTGGATGCTAAATCCGCAAACAATATTTCTTTTTTCACTTCTGTTTACATTTAATGATGAATGTAGTCCCAGTTTGTTTATTTTTGAGCACAATGTAGTATGAATATCCAAGGAGTGGTAATTTAAAGCAATTAATGAGGGTCCATCATAGCATAAACTGGTTGACTTGTGATCACGTGATGGTGGTTTATTAAAAAACAAAAGTAAGTCTTAACATGGAACAAGACAGCTGGGAAAAATTCAAACTGTTCTCATTTCCAAAACGAGATGAAAAAACACATACAAACTGAACAGAAAATGCATGATGAAACACAATAATGTAGATGAAGTTAGACAACAAGCACATATATCATGAAAAATGGTACAAAAACAGAAGAGCTGCATCGATCCAGTTAAGCAATAGCAGTCATATTTCCAGAAGTTAAGGTGCACATCATTCAATAATCAGGATTGCACAGACTTGGTTTAAAGAACTTAGTGCTAAATTTAAAAGAACAATTGATATTTAATTTAAAATGAGTAAATGCGCATTAATGACCCATGTGACTTTTACTATAGAAAGAAATATTTCAGTTATCTAGATTTTACACTTCTAAAATTCAAATGACAATGCATGGAATGAAACTAAGATCTCTGAATTTTTCTATGATATTCCACAGTTTAGAATTTAATATAATCATGACTTAAAATTAAAGCATATTCAGTGTTGAAAGTGAAAGTTGTATCCATAATGACCACAACTCAAAGACAATAATTCAAAACTGTTACATCATTTCTTTGTTTTTTTCATGCAAACATAACTACATCAGACCTTAAATTTCTTATAGATATACCACTGAGTTGCTTGAATATGTTGCCATAGCAACTTGTTTGGAAACAGGCTGGTCATCCTTAGGAATCTAACCATCAGCAAGAACAGCCAGTTTTTCAAGCCCTGCACACACACACACACACACTGTATATACTCGCTCATAAGTAGAGTCCAATGCATAATGCACTGGCATATCTGAGTCAGTGCAGTTTTATAGGAGTATTCAGTAGAACGAACAACACAGACCCTGATCTGCAAGCGCATTGTGCTATTAGGATCATTGTTGTTTGCAGTCTGATTTGACTTGTGAGCATTGTAACAGATTGGGGGGAAGGAGTATGGGCTAACTTGTGTAAATGTAATAATAAATTTGAAGAAAATCTTAAAGTCAGGTCCATTTTTTTCAATACTATGAAATTGTGTTAAGATGCTAAATTGTTATTGTTGTAGGGTTTAACGCCATTTTTCAGCACACGATAGGCTATACATGGCGGCCAGTATTATTGGTGGAGGAAGAACCCGGGAAAAACCCAGAAAGAACCACCGACCCACAAGAAGCTACTGGCAAGCTTTCTCACATAACTACATTAGCCAAATCTTAGACTCAAACCCACACAGACAGAGGTGAGATGGCAGTGATCTGTAATGGAGAGCACTTTAGACCACTCAGGGCCCCAAGATGCTTAATAAAGAAATATGACTGAAATATGAATGTATATGTTGGAGTACTTGTAACATATGCAATATACAAATGGAATAACATGCTGGCTCTCATAACCTTAACATAATTATTCAGCAAGAAATGGATGACCCACATAAATGCATTTTGAAAGTTAACCCTAATTTCTTAGTGTGATGGGAGATCGCTGCTTATTTATGAGGCACAATATTACTTTTATATTAAGCTTGCATGTATAGCATTGAATTGAATTGATTCCAGTTATACTATATATATATGTGTGTGTGTGTGTGTGTGTAATTCCCATCTATTTTTGAGAATACCAGTCTATTTTTAAGAATATAGAGATATATAGATCCAATTCTGTTGTCCAATAATGCACTGGCATATATGGGTATGTTAAGTTTGTTAGGAATAAAGATGGTAAGTTACTTTATGTTACTCACATACATTGCTGCAAGAGATGACATTCTGCTGTGCCAATCAAAGAAAGTATTTTAATATTTTTGTTTCATTTTATTCCTGACTACATCATGGTTTCTTCTCAACCTACCAACTACACAGACACTGTAACCTATATCTGCAGAAGTCTGCTGGTCATTAAAAAAACTCGGCAGATCAATAACTGATTGAAGGCTTCCACTGTTGATATCAATGCTAAACATATCAAGGCATGGCACTCTGTGATCCTCTACCTCCCTCGTTCCTCCCACTAAAACCAGCTTGTACGGTACATGTCGCAGTGGAAGCTGAAATACCAAACCGCTATTAGAGAAATTGTTAAAAACAGAAAATAATGACATAATATTTTTACAAGACCAAATGACCAGTTGAGTTACAAAAGAGTTTTTTTCTTCATGCAGCTTTACTTTCTTTCTGAGAGTATACATAAGATGCATCAAAGATTTTAGATAACTTGTTTCCACAATGTTAAGTAATCTGTCCAGCACAGATCAGGCTTAGTGGTCATCATGTATGTCCACACCATGGCTGGACAGATTAAATCTTACTGCCCCAATTAGAAAGTTGCAGCTACATAATTAAATACTTGAGGATGCTCGATACATTGTGCAGAACTTACCTGTTGACTGATCTAAAGCAGACAGTGCAGATTGCTGTTTTCAAGTTGGATACAATGCTGTTTAGTATTCTAAGACTCACATACATTACTGCAAGAGATGACAAATATATTTCTGAGCAAAGAGTCATATATGAATATATAGGTGCATCACAAAATATAAAAAGTTGAGTGATTTTATGAATAATTTAGAGAGGGGAGGGGGAGAGAAAAGATGAGAGAAACAGTCATTTTTAAACAAAAAGAAATCACAGGTAAGTATTTGTATTAAAAGACGTTAATACAATATGTAACATGACTGCATGAACCATTTTGATTAGTTAATAAAAAAAAGCATGAGAAATGACGTGATATTTCTTTTTTTCAGTCATTTCCCTTATAACTTTTGAACTGTATGTTTGCACGTTCCTATATCATGCAGTATGCAGCAGCTATTCTAAGTACAACACCTAGTCCAGCTTCTGTGTAGTATTATCCCAATGTCTTGTGAATTTTGTTTAATTACCAATTTAGATACTAACCTGTTATATGTTGATATGATTATCCTTTTTACAGATCGTGTTAATACAAATGAAAAAGTCTGTTGCCAAAGAAACATGCAAAATGTTTATTTAGGCATGGTTTAGCACTTCTGCCAACAGTGTGAAATTACTAAAATTATGTCCATAATCCATGAACAGTGAAGACGTTTTGGGAACTAAAACTAAATTTAAAGTCACATGGAAAAAACAAACATGGACTCTGATTTAGAAATTAAAGAAATAATTATGATAAATGCCTAAATATATACATGTACACAGCATAGGAAAAAAAGTGGGGATAATTTGGAAAGTGCTGAAGTGGGAAAATGTTTCTCTATATTGCAGTAAGTCATTTTCTCCTGACATCCATCATATCATCTATGAAAGTGAATGCAAATGCAGACAATAAATCAAAATTAGTTGTGACATGAGAATTTATAATAGATACGATTGTATATGCAACGCAATAAGCCTGAAAGTCTTGTTCATCTGTTTATTTTTAACTTCATATGTGTTAATTTCTTCTCAATCATTTTTTTTATGGTTAGCTTGTACTGTTTTACATACCAATGATACCAAACAATTTTTTTTTAGATCTAAACTGGAGGAGAAAGATGTTTTAGCTTCAAAGGCAGTTAATCCACTTTTTTCTTGTTTATTGTGACACACTATGTCAATGTGTTCCTTCTGATTACTGCAACAACGCTAGCTCATTCAACTTTCAATCTATTAAAAAAAAATCATAAGAAAATAAGAAAAGGATAGTAACAGCAGCATAATCACTTTAATTGAAAAATCCATTTTAAGCAGCAATTCGCTTACTTATTGAGAATAAAGAACACATTAAAATTTTATCTGACAATTTTGCCAGTCGATGAATTCCAAAATGAAGATAATTTCAGCACATTTAAAAAGTGTATACTCTCTAATGATCAATGTCAATTTCCAAGTAAAGAAAAAAGCTACAGGTAATGCCAATCTCTTGTGCATTTAAAAAGATAATGCCCTTAGTGTAAATACGAGTCTGAATTTCCCCAAGCTGTAAACAGAGCTCACCCTTCATTCTCAACTGCTGCTAGATAACATGAATGCAAAATAGTATTTCTTTTATACATCTATATTTCAAACAGCCTGGTCAATAGCAAAACACTGAAACAAGGACTCATAAGACCAACAGTACACATTCCAGCTACAAAATTGATGGATGGATGCATTCCAAAAACTGGGAATACTGTTAATACAATATGTGAAAGGGTGCCAATTTATTTTGGGACTGCAACAAGTCATAGACATATTCTGTGTAAAGAGTCTTTGATGTAAACCTAATTTTTATTGCAAGCTTCTTATGAATTTTACTAAAGAAGAAATTAAAGCTCTTTTGGAAACAGTACAGATGTTCAAGAAATATAAACTCTTAAAGTATACATTTTCAGGCTGCAGGGTGGAGGGTTGGGTGGGGATGACATAAACTGCATACCCAAGTTTCTGGCCTCTGCTGCTGTTTGTGCTGTTGTATCCAGGATATGACATCTGGGTTTAGTTCTACCAAAGGTGATGACATTATCACTTCTATCTCTTCATCCTCTATATCCTTCACATATATGCAGTCAAACAGAAGCTGGGAGAACATAGTCAGTCTGCCTGGCCTATCCTGATTAATCCACTTCTCTAATGCTTGAAACACTTCCAGCTCACTGCTGGTATTCAGCATTGGGTCTGAAAGAAAACTCTGAAAATAAGAAAGGAAGCATACATTAAATATTGAAGCATAATACCATTTTCTGACAGATTGGTCTTGTGGAAGGTACTGTCTCAGAATCAAATGACCATGGGTCAGGGATCATGTGAAAGATTCTCAGGGCATATAGTTGCCATTGCTTAAAACCTAAAAGTTTTACCATGAAGTAAATTACACTTTGCTCTGCCAATACTCAATACCTATCATCTTACTCCCAATTAAAGTCATCTACATTCTACCCCCAAAATATGGAAACTTGTATGATTTGTTGCATATAAAATTACACTAGCAATGTGTAATGCCATTTTCCTGCAAAATATTCACCACTGAACCTCTCTGAAGCAACTGAGAAATCAAGTTTTTCAAATGGGCATTCCATATAATTAAAATGAAGAAAAAACCACAACACAATGTTTCTATGGGAGGCTCCCAAATCACGATTTTTATTGAGTTGTTGGCATTTGTTAGTCTCGAGAAACGATGGAAGTACGCCCATGAGAGATGTCCCTATTGGTGGTTGTGTGGCAACTGTAGTGGCTATGTAGCCCAACAAGGGAGTGGCAGTCCTTGCTGCACTTGAAAGTTGAGACTGGTGTGTGTTGGAGCTACTTCTTCTTCCCGAGAGATCGTTTTTGTCATCTAGCAAGCCTAGCTTGTCCTCACCGGCTTTCAAACCTGTTTACTGAGTACATCCTAATAAACAATCAAACCAAATTTTATAAAACTGGCTATACCATTCTAGAGAAGCAGAAAAACAGGTTTTCAAAATGGTTGTTTAAGTCACAAACAACACTACGAGGTGAACCACCCAAGGCACAATTTTGTTAGACATTTGAAAGAAACATTCATAACAACTAAACTGTTCTGACAAAGCAAACATAGATTTCACATACAGTTCAAATGGACACTACACCATAGCTAGTGTCACCCTAAACAATTCTCACAAAGCATTTATGCCATATATTATCTAACCTGGTGCAGTAGTTCACGCGAACAAAATCAAAATAGGCTTATTTACATGGCTGCTGGTGATGCCACCCTGAAAATTTTTATTTTGACCATGTTCTAATACAAATTCCTACCAGGCTGGGTAAAACCTAATCCATCCAAAAGAGGAAATCAAAAGCAGGTTTTTCATATTTGGTCGCTATGTAAATTACACCACTGCTACATTAGCCACACTGAACAAAATAATTTTAAACCCTGCAAAAAGTTTGATCTAAATTCACCTGGCAATGTTTGGAATTCAAAACTAGCAATGTTGACAGACAACAAAAGATAAATGCTGGATGTATGGCAATATAACAAGTTCCCTTGGCAGTATGGACAAGTGAGCTAACAAGGTCCACTAGGTTCAAACATTTTCTGGGAAAACGAGAAGAGTTTGATGAAGAAAGATTGTTTAAGACAGAGACTCAGAGAAAAGACAACATAAGCTATGCTGATAGAGATGTCTACCTGTAATGGTTCCTTTTCCAGCTCCACAAAATCTTCAGCAATGGACCAGATACTGGAGAAGAACCAAAGGGCATGCCGACGTGCCATATTATAAACAGTGTTCAATGAGAAAGTCTCTGCTAGAAGCATTATATCCAGGCAGGTCTGGTTGTCAATTCTCTTGATCAGGTCCTGGCAGCACACACATATTGCAGAATTGATCTATACAGTAAAAAATAAAAATCTTATCAATTTTGCCATCATCTCTGTCCAGTGACACATATTATGAAATGTTTGATCCTCTAACCATGCTAGAATGATATTTCCAATATATGACTTTCATAAACTTGAAATACAAAACTTTAAATCAAATTTCTATTTTCCAGTGAGACAAAGAACACTGTCTATATCGCAGCGTATATATAAAATTATTTAAAATTAAATTAAATTTAAAAAATAATATATATATACATATATATATATATATATATTAAAATTAAATTAAATTTAAAAAATAATATATATATACTGTATATATATATATATATATATATATATAAAATTAAGATAAACCTAATTGTCTTCATTATTACATACATATCAGTGTCACCAAACAGCTCCATCAAATGATAATAATGGTATAATTAATTGGTTTCATGTATTTGTTTGGATTACTGACCCGGTATAGGTAATATGCTATGGTTCTTATGTTGTTGTAGCCAGTTACATTTCCTAAAGGGAGACATTTTGGGATGCCACAAACAGGCAACTGTTTACAGGGTGGAAAGTAGACAAGGCTGGGGAACAGAATTGCAGAATTTTTTGTGAGACAGGCATACTGAACGAGTGGGATCAAGTGTTGGTTCTTAAAAGCCCCGGACATTGCATGTGTAAGTTTGATGTGGAGAAAGTTTGCCTTTTAACAAGCTATCAAAATACTTAAGAGTTAGAACTGAAAGATGCTGAGACGGAAAGTGTCAAAATGTTTACAGCTTGTCATGTTATACTAGTCCCAGGTCACCAGTATTTTCATCACTGAAGCTTCACTGATACACTGTCATGCCAAAGAAAATATATCAGTAAAGATTTATGAAAACATGTAGTTACTTTAAACAGGAAACAATTATGAAAACTTGTAAACCAAACATGTATTTTAAGTGCTCCACCAAATTCACACCAATTTTCACAGTGCAAACTGTTATAATATCAGACCTGCCAACATTGAAGAAATCAAAATCAGGAAAATCACTATTAAAAATCAGGAGGCAGGGTAAAAAATTAGGAGGTACAAGAATAACGTGTATATATCAAGATAACGATGTCTATTTTTGTTATTTCAGTCCATTGTATGTTGCCGATTTGCATTTCTGCAAAAGAAATCGTCATTTATTTGTCCTTGGGTGCCAAATTTTTAAACAAGAACAGCTTCCAGGGTTGATGCAGACAGGCTGGCTCTTTGACTAGTTTTTTTCTGACCATTGAGAATGCTCTCTCGGCATTGCTCTTGTTGTGTGGTATTGAAAGTATTGATAGCATTACTCTCGCAAGGGTTGGAAGCAACAGTTGACCAGATCCATTCTTTTTTTTTTTTTCAGAGTGCATCTCACTGATGATCTGCTCTTTCCATATTCAATTCTGCATCTAAATTGTATTGTCCTTTATGAAACATTTAAACTCTTTTACTTGCCAATACTCTTGTGGCCTAAGTGGTTAGATCATCCACCTAAGACGTGGGAGGTTGCAGGATTGAAACCTGGCAAAATCATATGAAACTCTTATAAAAATAATACTGGCAGATGCCTTGCATGGCACTCAGCATGAAGAGGTCAGTTTTAGGACTGGTCAATCTGGTGTCAGGATAATGTGACTGAATAAAACAGGATGCTATATCATAGCTGCCAACCACCGAGTACATAAATACTGACTGCTTGTGACAAAAATACTGATTTTCAGGAACAAAATACTATTTTTTAAAACTTTAATGCATATGCAACTATTTGCAACATATCAGTAAATCAATCATCAGTAAAGTAGGACAGTGCCTAACAAAATTATTTAACATTAAAGATGCATGTGTTGCACACTAGTACCTTCTGGACAGGCACCATGTTCCATTCGGGTGTCAATTCAGACGGTACACGAGTGCAACACACTCATAAACTGTTTATAGGAGTATCTTCCACACCTTGTTTTTTTTTTCTCTCAATCATTATTGATTCAAATGTACTAACTTTCATTGATGATCTCAATTCTGTGATTTTCTTACTGTATGGTTTTCATTCAAGCATACAAGTAATCATTGCAAATTTACTGTCTGGAAAACGTGTGCATAATAAATTGCCAGCAACACTAGTAACTGAAAGATAAAGGTTCATCTCTAAAGGAAATTTAAAAAAACGAATTTTGATCGAATTACTTTAAGGTTCTCTCTGGTATTTATCTACGTCATAAGTTAAGGCTGAATTGTGTTCGATGAAGCAACAAGCCGAGCTTTTTTGTGCTCTTGTATTTCATGTGCACTTCCATGCCCAATAGCACAATCACATTACACAATTTGCAAAACAGTTTTCTCCTTTACTAGATGTTTAAAAAATCTAGACAAGATGGCACAATTGTCCTTCCAAATGTTTTCTTCCTCTTTTTCCTGGAGAAAATTCTGCTTTCCTATTCAAAATGATTAGAATGGAGAAAATTATGAATATCCTGCTTTCCTATTCATCATGATTAGAAGTTGAATATTATGAAAATGAGATACAGTAACAGAGGTAACTGTTTGCGAAATCCAATCTGGCAGATAAAGAAAGGCATGGTAACCTCAATTTCAAATGGACCAATCATATTGAAGAACAGTATTAATATATAAATGATATACATTTCCATCAAAATGAAACAAGAGTGCCAGTTCTAAACTGAATATTCCAAGGAAATTTATTATTTACTTTTAAATTAAAAAACACATATTTTTCTAGAAAACAATGTACACCCGTATTCAGGTCCAAAATACGGAGAAAATGGGACAGTTGGAAGCTATGCTTTATGTCTGCAGCATGATGCCCCAGTGATAGACATCACCATAAACTGCTATACTGCAGACATCGAAGCAATATGACTAAAATATTGTTAAAACTATGTTAAAAATCAAAATTACACAGAGACTCTCACAAAATAGAAATCTTTCTACTGGTTTCATAAATTCCACTTTTGTCAGGTCCTCTATAAGTGGCAACATTTATTAGGGATTTTTAAGCATGATTATTGATGAAGACATATTTAGCTCATAATGATTTTTTCTGAAGATAATTCTTACATAACATCTTTCAGTAAATTTTAAAAAGGTACTTTTCTGCAATCTTTAAGTTAGGTGGTAAATGATTTTTCTGCTAATTTTAAAAAAAAAAATGAAAGACCTTCAAATTTAAGAATTAATCATATGCAGTGTAACCTGATACATGCAAGCTGCTGTTATAATGCTGGTCATATCATTGCCAAGTAGGTCCAACTGTTTCCTCCCTGTCATGAAGTCAAGTAGGGATCTGACTGCTGTTGACTGGACTCCATGCAGCTTGATGGTATCAGACTTGCTTTCTAGCATACCGCTACAGAACATGGCCCTGAAATATTCACTGTGATTAGCAAGCAGGGCTCTGCTACAGTGGAACTTCTGGCCTTCAACCATAAGACAGATCTGAATGTCCTTCTCTTCTTCTGCATGATTTTCAGGGCTGTTCATCTTCAGTGTTTGATTTTTATTTACAATGTCAATTCTGAAAATTAAACAAAACAAAAGTCTAAAATAAATGATGTAGAGTACAGTAAAAGAATGAATGCTTTGGGAATGTTAAGACAAACATTCTTCTTATAAACTAAAATATAGTGATATAACTTTCAGTCAACCTGCATGTGCTAAAACTACAAAATACCAAAGGGTACACAAAGATGTTGTTCTGGCGTTTAATGCCTTTTCTTAGTACACGCTATTCATAGCAGTCACAATAATGAGTGGAGGAAAAACCCAGGAAACCACTACTTAAGTTTGTCTGAAAGAGAAAGAAATGCCTGTAAACTAAAATAAATTTTAAATGAAAATTGTATTTATACATGAAATAAGAAGACTGTTTAGTTTCGGCAACTTTTAAAGAAAATAAACCCACAGTTCATGCAGAGCTCTTTGTAGGATTTGAAGGATGGTGGTAGCTTTCCATAGTTTATGGGTTGAGATCTTTGATATGCCATTTTGCTATCATTTCTACTTAGACTGTCCTTGATTTTGCAGCATTTTCTTTCAATCCAGGTGTTAAACTTTAAAACAACAATTAAGCAGAGATTTACAGATGGCATCCAGCAAGGAATTGAGTAACTGACAAGTATTTTATGAACTTCAAATTAAAAAAGCAGCATTTTCTCTGTGGGCTTAAGGTGTTCTCAGTCATATTAAACATCACTTCTTTTAATGGGCCCAATTGGGATCTTACTTATTGTTACGTGCTTAGGCTCGAATAAGCAGCAACACAGAAAGAGTGAAAACTAACAAGCCTGTATAACTTTAACAATGAATTAAGTACAATTATTTTCATAAAATAATTAAACTTACGGTTTTAGAGAATCAAATCCAACAAATATAGAATTCACAAAATAATCCACTAATGGAATTTCAAGTCCTGATAAATAAATGTTCTAATAGTTCCAGGTTCGAATCTTGACGATGTAATAATCCAAAATGGCTGACAAAGTCACGTGATGCAGTTCTTGTTTTTAAATCATCCAGATGAAATTATGAAACATATGTCCTTTTCCAGATAAATAGAATAATTCTTCTTTTCCAACGAATTGACACAGTCCAGAACAAGATCTTAAACTCTAACAGAAAATACACAACTTCTTTAAAATAAGCCCAAATTATATTCTACTACTACTAAAGTTAGCTTCTAAAACACAGCTATATATATTGTTTTTCTGAAGTAAACAAGAGGAATCATGTGAGTCTGGAAGGTCATGGAAAGAGCTACCTTCACCAAGTCACATGCTTAAAGAATGAACTAGAAGAATAAATCAGCCACTAATAAAATGCTGTCCCCGAAACCAACCAATAGAATTGAAGACTTGTTGACAATGTCTAAAGCAAGGTCAGATATTGAGGTAACCAAGCCAAGGTCAGCCTGTTTACCAGAAAAGTCCAGGTCAAGTGAATTTTCTAGAAAAATTTCCCATTTAAATAATAATAAATCCTAAATGACAATTTTGGACTTAATAATTAAAAATAAATAAAATTAAATCCAATAGCCGTAGCACTTATAAATAATATGGGGGGGGGTTCTAGATTTTGAGGGAGCCCCTGGCATTGGGCTATCAGATTTTTAACCTACAAGCTGTGCTTACGATTTTCTGGTTAATACATTAATCCGTGGTGCCACATTTACGAGGCAGGGGGTACTAGCCTACTTCCAAGCTCTGTAGCGTCAATGTCATGTATGACACACTAAGGTGGGTGGTATTATAGAAAGGTAGACAAGATTTAACTCTAAAATAATACCAAATAATCTGGACATTTTAGCTGCACTACAAAATATGGAGGGAAAAACCTAATTTTTTGGACCCATTGTATTTTCTTCCAAAATTTCACTCCTGGTCGGAATCTGATTTTGTGTCCAGATTTTAGATTTTTTTGGCCTCAGATCTAAGGCAGACCAGCCTGAACTGCAAAAAGTAGGATGCACTGGGCATTTTTATTAAACAGAAGTCTCCATATGAAAAATTTATATTAAAAAAATTCAACTTTTCCCTTCTGCTCATGCACCAGCAATATAAACCAATGAAAAACAATATTTTTAACACTAGGCATTAGGCTAATGGAAAATTGTTTGGAAGTCTATGTATGAGGATGTATTCAGACACAGCCTTCAAAACGTGTTTTCTACTCACATTTCATGTGAAAAAAGCAAATGCTGCCAGGGGTTAATGTGTTAAGTGAAAATTACAGGAGACTGATATATACTGTTTAGCCAAAATTAATGAATTCAAATATGTAATCATATATCATTCCAAAAAGTTGACTTATGAAAGAGTTTTATGCATGTCACCAATTTCAAGATGACTAAATAAGAATTGTAAAGTAAATGAATAAAATAAGTGCTCATAAATGAACAACAGTTGTTGCTGTTGTATTAGGGTTAAAGGATGTTTTTCAGCACATGATAGGCTATACATGGCAGCCAGTATTAATGGTAAAGGAAGAACCCAGGAAATACCACAGAAAGATAAACCGACCCACACGAAGCTAATGGCAAGCTTTATCACATACCCACATTGGCCGAATCTGCGACTCCAACCCACGCAGACAGAGCTGAGATGGCAGCGATCCACAACGAAGAGTGCTTTAGACCACTCTGCCACTTGGGGCCCTTAAATAAGTAACAGGTGCTTCCACTTGAGAATACTGGCGATCAAGATTAACATTTTATAAAAACTGCAACCTCATTACACCTGGTACTTTCATATGAAAAATACTGAAATTAATACATCCAAATGAATTCATGGCTGAAAAGGTCAACTTTCCATATTTGGACATTCACAATTTTCCACAGTACACTGGCAGAAATAAATAGCAGAATTTTTTAAAATGCAGAAAAACTCGAAGAATGAGTGTGTATGCACACCTATGCATATTTCGTAAATACTTACACTTCACTTTATGAGAAAAATGAGAAAATGTGTGAAAATATAAAACCCCTGAATTATGTCTTTTTAAAGGTCACCAGTGACAGCAAGAACCAAAACTCTTCCCCGCATATGGTTACATAAAAAAATACTCCAATTTAATTTCTACTCATGTGTGACTCACGAATATGGTATTTCATGCCAAAATGTTAGTGTGGCACTTGAGATTTTTAGATTAAAAAAAGCATATAATGGCTTCAAAAGAACGTAAAACGCTCAACTTATTCTTAAGCTGAATGTTCATAAAACATATCTACATTACCAACTTGAAACAGAACGATGTCAAAAAGCTGCAAAAAAGAGACGACTGATTTTAAAATTGGTGAATGGTGCTGGCTGTACTTCTTTTCGGTTTCTTTTAAAAAACATCACATTAAAATGAAGCCAAAGATTACGTTTCAATTTTGCGGGGGGATTATCATTTGAACTTATATTTTGCATGAGGGAAAAAAAGTGGGCGAACCGGATTTATTTTAATAGCCTTATGCAGAAAACACTCAATTTTTATGTTTTATCATTCTAAATAAAATATCATCCCCTGTTGCTGCGTAAATCATTAAAGTTCTGAATAATCTTTAAATACCAAAGATATTGTACCTCTACGGAATAGTGCACCCCTCGAAAATGGGTGAGCCTCGCTGGCTTAACAATCTACAATCATTCCTTTATAAAGCATATTGTCTAATAATATAATTATGTCAAACTAAATTATTAATGAATTTAAATAAGACATGAATAATTTTTTTTCAAAAGAAAATTGCCTGAAAACTTAAGAGAAAGATGGGACAACTTTATGTCGCACAAATTGACATTGTCTTCCCGCCACTTCAAAACGGCTGCTAATAATAATGTTGAAGATTATTTGAAAACTTCGATAATCCGGAACTTTTTTCAAGGGTTTACGAAACAAAACGCCTAAAACTGCAATAATTTCATGAATGTAAGTAATAACATGAAATTACATAGTTTATAAGTTTTAAAAAATGTAATTGTAGTATATAACTTTTTTAAATTGATAAATAGATCCAGCTTCAAATAGATCCAGCTTCCAGATACTAAAGATTGGCTCTTGCTATATATATGTATATATATATATATATATATATATATATATATATATATATATATATATATATATATATATATATATATATATATATATATATATATATATATATATATATATATATATATATATATTCAATCCTAACTTAAGATAAGTCTTTGGATCATTTTCATTTATCTTTCGATACAATTTGAGAGGAATCATTTATTTAAATAATTCATTGGTACTGCAAGTGTTCATTAAACTTTCATACTAAAATATTAACTACAGTCTGTGCACACATCCCCGTTTGTTTGTACCCCCCCCCCCCTGCCGATTTCAGTAACGAAAGGAATAAATAAGATAAAAAGTCTATAAATCATACTCAATTCATTCATTTATTTATAATTTCAAACCCGATTGCGACCAGGGTGTCCATAACACCTTCAGCGTCTGCGCGTCTCATGCTTTGCATAAGTTTTCATGCTCACACGACACCATATTGCGCAGAATTTGGGAAAATCTATTTTACAGAGTGACGTCATTGCTCCTATTTGGTTACTCCCGGATACATCCCTCGATTAAAAATCCACCCCTTCGCTGAAAATAGACTTGTCCAGAAACTGAAAATTGATGATGTTACGTGCTTAGGCTCGAATAAACAGTAACACAGAAAGAGTGAAAATAACAAGCTTGTAAGACTTAATAAACATTTATTGAGTACAAATATTTTTCAGAAAAGAAAATTAAACTTACGGTTTTAAGAATCAATTCCAAAATTAATTCAAAAATAATTCAAAATATTATCCACTAGAGAATTGGCAAAAGTCCTGGTAATAACATGTCCAAATAGCTCTAAGTTCAAATTCCAGCGAAGTATCCAAGATGGAAGACGATGTCACTTGATTTAGTCAGTTCTTGTTAATAAAATCTCTATGAGCACAACTCTTTCCCAGATAAATAACGAAAAAATTCCTCTTGATCCAAACGAATTGACACAATTTCCAGTACAAGGTAATTTATAATAACTCTTTCGTAGATAAATTTACCGAAGGGGGTAAAAGAGAAATAGAAAAAATTCAATCATTAAAACAAAAGGATTATCACGCTTTTGGTGATTTTGCTGTTAAAAGCTATCATTCAAGAAATGAGTTTTTAAAAGATGGTTATAAAAGAAATAAAATATCACGCGATGAATGGGTTGATGGGTGTATAAAATGAAAAAAGGGATTGGTCGTTTAAATAAAGGGGATTTGGGGTATATAGAATTTTAAAAATGAATTACTAATTATGATATACAACAAAACAAGAACGACAAAGACATATCGAAGAAAGACAATTAGAGAGGAAACGTCAAACACCAACACGGAGACAAACACGGAAACAAAAAACACAAAAGGAGTATTATATCCCATCTGATCGAGAAAAAGATGATGATGATGCACAGGGTGTAATTGGTGAAAAGTTCGCTGGTGGATTTTCTCAGAGTGTAACCCCATCTGGAACTCATGTAAGTGGTTTTGTTCGTTGTCCTAATAATATTCTCGGAGACTTATCAAGATTAGAAATTCTCATTGGAGGAAAACGAGCTGGAAATAACTCACCAGAAATAATTAATGAAGCCGCTGATATCTGCAGACGACTATTTGAAGGTGGTATGTATATATATATAGTCATGTTAATGTCACTCTGACTCCTGGTCAGATTAAAAAATTGCAATCGGATTCAGTTGAAAAAATGCAAAACTACGATATCGCTAAAACACAATCAGATGTCTGGTGGTGAGAATAAACTATTATTGACAGCTCGTCAAATTAAGCATTTCAATGATGCTATCAAAGATAAAAAAAAAAAGATGTTCAGGATACTCTCAATGCAGCCGTGATCAAAGACATGATAAATTCCGGCGGATTATTCACGCTGTTAGCAGCGATCTCGGCTTTAATTACAGCCGCCGCCCCCGCGTTCACAAAAGCTGCCGCGTTAGGAGCTGTTGGTACCGCCGCTGGGATGGCACTAAAGAAAGCTACGGGTCAGGGATACAAAAAAAAGAAACGATCAGGAATTGATCCGCGTGCAATTGTTTCTTTTGATTCCTACGGGTTAGCGCCACCTAAGACTACTAGGAACTATGCATTCATGGCACAGCGGAAACGGCCTGAGAATACCAGGGACAGTTTACTAACATTATCGCGAGAACCTATAGTTCCCATGTCAAATTTTGATTTACTCGATGCTGCTAAAAAATACGCGATAAGAAACTTTAGAGGTGTTTTTATGAGATATCAATTACCACAACAACCAAATAGCGTTAAAACCGGTATCATTAATCTCGATAACAGCACCATTTATTTTGATTCCTACGGGTTAGCGCAACCTAAAGAATTTATGCGTTATATACATCTATTAAAATTCACTCGTTGGTACTCCACGCTACCAACACAGGAAATGACTGACCCACCAATATGTGGCCCAGAAGTATTAAATGTACTCGACGCGTTATCATCATCAACTAAACCACACCATAAAACCGTACACGAATATAAGAGTAAACGCTTTTTAGAGAGAAATTATATAAAATAACATGATTGATATTTGGGGAAGATCTCTCTCAGGGTTGAAACAACCCACTGCGGAAATATATGCAGCCGGTGTTGTAAAAAAAAAATAATCGTAGATGAAATATCCGAGGTACTAAACCTCGAAAGTGTTGATCCCAATGAAATAGTCGTATTTCAAGATCGTCAGAGTAAATTAAAAACAAGTAATGTTTCCCTGGATGATATCTTAGTTAAACAACGAGGTATAGCAGAAAATACTATCGCGGTTTCTTTCCGATCAGGGTAAACTCAAACCAAGTGTACTTGTTTCGACGTTCACAGATAAATTAACATCACTCAGTGATAATAATTCATCGACGACGGAATAATTAAAAACTCGATGATAAATTTAACGCTCAAGTAAATCAATTTATGGGTTTACAAAAATCTGTTACTGAGGTTCAACTCCCAGTTGCTAATTTTTTGGGGGTTCCACCGGTGACCACACCGATGGTCACAGAAATAAAAAGAGCTATGTTAGAATCAGCAGCACTACAATCTAGGAATGAAGATCATGTTGAGAAGTTTTCAACTTTTCGTAAAAATCTCATTGAGAAATTCTTTGGAGTCTCATTAGATAAACTCGACATAAAACTCCCGGATATTAGAAAAATCTCTCGATGATATCAAAAAGACTAACAATGCCATCAAAGATGATTTTCCGAGGATGATAGCAATACTTGAAAAAAATAAAGATTTCTCATGAGAAAACTAATAACGTGGTATATACGATCCAACACGGATCATTCACATGGACGCCACAAAAATAACACATTAAATATCACCGCAACCGTTAGGGTATTTATCTATTAACACATTTATCACCAACCTGGTTTAATATTTCCTCGCCGAGTAAAACCGGGGTCGACAATAACATATCAACGATCATCGACAAGGATTCAACTGAACGATTCACGATAACAACCATAGATAATAATTTGGCTAGGACACCAATAACATGGTACGTGGAATTTGTAGCAAATTTAAGTAAACAACTTAATTGAAATTGCTCTGTTGTAATACATAAGCAATGACTACGTTAACTCTGTCATCGTCACAGCAGTATCGCTATGATCAAGTTAGAGAGTTTCAAGCTAAGCTCAGATCACTCACCGAGGAATACCAAGCAAAGATAAAAAAAATATCAGCGAATAATTACCGTCGTTGATGTTACCGTGTACTCGGTGTCAGGTGTAATTACCGGAGCTGGTATTATACTATCTTTAGTGACAATGATTGCCCCGATAGTTGTTCCAATTTGTATATCAGCGGCGACAACAATCGCGGGAGTAATTTCAATAATAACAAAAAAAATATCATCGTGTAGTCAGCGTAAACTTCAGGATTACATAATCAAATTTCATACGGTGTCAACCGCGTACTCGCAATTATCCTCGATCATATCGTCCTCCCTCGATGACACATTAATATCCGATAGTGAGATTTCCGCGATGGTACGTGTTTACGATTCCTTGATGTCAAAATTAGAGAAACAACACGAATATAATAGCAATGACAACGTCATCGTCGCAAGAACTGCTTCAACGAATAGCGGAAAATACAACGCCACAAAGGACAACCATGATGTCAATAACCTCCACCAACCCTGAATTCAGTGAGAATTTCCCCACTGCGATTCCAGTTAAGGAGATAGCCCTGGCAAAATTACGAGTATATCACAGTTGGCCTAATATTAGATCAAAACCATTTGGTGGTCAGCAACCGAATAATTCCTTGGTGTTTGCGAGTAAAAATAAGCCTGAAGCCGATGGCACTAATGACTCTCCAGATTGGAATATAGTTTCCTTACCGTCTGGGTCTTACCAACTCGAACAGATCAATAACGAATTACAGCGTAGAATAAAATCCATTACGGAAAAAGAATCAAAAATGGCTTAACAGTTCATGAACCAACACTATCATTCGCGTTTGAGATAAACTCACCCGGGTATGCCGTATATATCTATCAGAGTTCTATAAGAACCGTGATAGGATGGCCTGAAATCCCACTGCGTTCTTATCAAAATCTACCAGAACCTAAAAAGTCTGATTATACTTCAAATAAGGAACCATATCATGATGCAATAATATCGTACGTTGGAAATCTTCGAGCGATGTGATTTTTTTGTGGGTTGATAGAACCAGATGGTGGATGGTCTCAAGTAATTTCAAGAAGAATTACTGAACATTTCATGAAAATGAAAAATGAATTTGAAATACATAGAAATATACTGCGAGAAAAACTTTCTAAAGAACCCTCCCCCCCCCCCCGAGATGAAATCATCAAATACATAGAAGTATGTAATCATGGAAATATTTAACTTATGGATTATTCAAACGGTTTTAAATCATACAAATCTTAAAAAAAGAGTAGAATTTGCAAAGACATATAATATACGTGTAGAAGATGTTCCAGCATTTAAATTTCCTGCGTATAATGTAGACCAATTAAAAAAATCCGTCAGTGATTTCCTCGATGAGTACTTCCCATTGATACTCGCCGCATGGAAATAAATAACACAACCACAGACAATTATCCTCAAACATAATAATGACCCAGACGGTGGTGGACGGCATATTGCTCCTAATAATGTAAATATATCCTCGGTGATTGCAATAAATTTAGTATATGACGCCATCGATAGAAGTTACCAAATAAATCTCGAAAGATCAAATCAAGCCCAGCAGGGATATATTTTATATTCGTTTGCACCAACGGCTCCACCTGGAATTTTAATAATTGAGGATCCAACAAATCCAGTGTATATGCGATGTCATAATGATTCGTTAACGAGAATTAATTTTAAACTCACTGACTAGTCCAATAATTTGATTGACCTGAAACTTTACAAATTAGCCTGTATGTGAAGTCTTAAAGAATTTTACCTAAAGGATTTTCAAAGTGATTTTATCACCGAAAATGATTTCCACAGTGATTTTATTACTGGTCATTTCCCTTTGGTGCACATACAAAAATGGAATTTAGATGTATGTACATTGATTTATGTTTTCAAATCGTTTTGAAAGCGTGGATTTATATATTCGTTCTGCTACTTTTCGTACCGAAGGCATACAAATATTAAAATATTTTCCAGCCGCATTAATTTATTGAAATATTCTTTCATCGTTGGTTTCTATATTGAGTGACTCGACAGGTCTCTTTGCAACTGTTTTAGAAGTACCGGTTCTATCACGTTTGGTATTTTCCCGTTGCGTGATAGCTTGTAGGTTCTCCATTTTGTTATTTGTAAAATCCGAATCAATATGATCAATTACAAGACCATCTTTTATCAATGCATGAAAACACTCATATGCGATTCTGTGATTCTGTTTTTCCCCCAGCATTAAATATAAGATATCCTTGATTGTTGATATTTCCTACTGGTTTCCTCAGTCTGCGGTGTCTGACAACACCATCACAAGATGCTTCATAATCGATGATCACTTTATGTGGTTTAAATCCTTGGTTCATTTATATACATATAAATTATTTGTCTAATTAATTATTTGGTTTAATTATTATTATTGAAAATATATCAATGTAGTCATGAGGTGTTCTTATGATTTTGTCTTTGATGGATTCAGGGATAGAGTCAGGATTGGAGTTGATTCGTTTATCATAAAAGCGCTTAAGTTCCCTGTATCGCTTACCACCACAATTGAGACACAGCTGCGATTTTCCTCGCACCCCAACCCCACATCGTATACAGGCTAACGGACCTAAACTTCCACGTCGGACACTCTGTAAATGATATCCACATAATTCATTTCTGCATGATTTGTTACAAATGGTCACTCATCCTATCATAAGCCACTTACAATGATTCATTATATAAAAAAAATTTCATTTAAATACTTGTTTTAATTATAACATGGAGGAGTTCCAGAGATTATCCAAAATTACACCCTGGAAAAATACTAAATTCAATCTCGATAGAGTCTACGTAGATGTACCAAATAAGGGTCTAATAAGTGATAGAAACATGATAGGTAAAATCCATGGTGCATTTAATGTATTCAAGCGTGATGGTGCAACTCACTATAGGTCAACATTTCGAATTGATGGTAGTGTTGATGCTACCATGAACGATGAAAGAGCAGCAGTGATAATCTCGCATCTTGACCAGAAAAAGTATTTTTTTTATGAGTGAAATTCATTATCCGTTCAGAAACAGGAAATTGGATTATTCGCGACAAATTTGGTCCCATCCTGAAAGATAACATAACTGTCATTGTGAGTCAGGATTCCAAACCAGGAATGCTGACTGGGATTGACAAACCATATTACGAGAGAGCTTATCCCCTGACCGCGGTTATTTATGGGATCTATCCGATAAATGACAAACCAAGGATTGAGAAATTAAAACCCATGAAATTGTCGTCTTTGAATAATAGAGTATTGTACAAATGCGCTGCGTGGAAACAAATTGACGGATCTAAGACGTAAAAAAATAAACGAATGGGGGTTAGCAGTTAGGGAGAGAGACGCTACAATTCAAAATGTAGCCAAGTTAGAGCGGATACTAAAATTTCCAATAGCCGTAGCAACAGCAACAGGCGAAAACTTATATGAACCGAAATATAAATCGAGAGGATCTCCAATCAAAATTATTAACCACAATGAACACGCGTGGACCTCCGCGGTAACAATATTTTCGCTAGATAAAACCATAAAATATCTACCCGTGGAGTTCTCGGGAGGATCCCCCCCCCCCCCAGGAGAAATTATTTGATTTTATTTACGAGTTAAGTAAAACCGATCCTGTTTCAGTGTAGTTACTTCACAGTTTTGAAGACGAAGAGGGTAAATTCGATAAATTTGTAAGACGAAACGGCAAAATATATCGTACTGAAGCTCTTCACGACGAGATGAGAAAACCAGCTCGTGGTTTTTCAACGGAACACGACGAACAATTACTAACAAAGTGTTTTACAATTCCGTCAGTTGCAGCTCATTTCACGAGAAAGAGAAATCTATGGAAACCAACAAGAACTGAATTTCTTTCAGATGTCCAATCAAGTTGTATTGATTATGGCCACGGTGGATTATGGAATACCAAATATGACCCCAAAAGTGTTATTTCGGTTGATATGGTTGCGTGTTATCCAGGGAGTTTTCTCGGGTATGGAGAATGCTCTGAGTATTTTAAAAGATTTTGGCATCCTACACACGTAATGACCCGTGTTACGATTAATGGGCCACTACCCGATTATGATCTAACTGGATTCGCTCGTGTGGTATCATTTGAATTCGCTAAAGGACTTCATCCGTGTTGTAATGTTTGGTTTGGTAGACAAATTTCTAAAAAAAAACATTGGATGCCAATAGTGTTATTACGGTATATGATTGATTCTATAATACTGATATCACTGATTGTCAGTGAAGCAATTATATCATATCGGGCGCAGACTGAAGTTTGGTTACCACAACCCGATAGTCTAGATAGTATAATCAGCGAAAACAAAAAACAATTTCCTGATCTCGACGAAGAATATATCATTTTGTGGTCCAAACAGATCCTTGAAGTTAGAAATAAACAAGCAAAAGATCTCGGTAGAAGAATAGTTGGTAAATTCACCCAGGGCGGAAAAAATACAACCACAAGCGATATTCTTCGTGATTAATTATAGATGATGATGAATACGATTTTATAATCGCAGATACAACATCTAGAGCTATATATGTGTAATCGAATTATTTCGAGGGAAATCAAACATGATTGTGCTAACACCAACACATAGACTTGCAAGAGAGATGAGAGAGAGGAGAGTTAATACTTGCACTTATCATAGTTTCTTTCGATGAGAAAATGACGAATGGACTCGAAAGGGCGGGAAATATATTCCTGAAATCATCATTTAGGATGAGATATGCACAGTGTCGTTAGATATATTAGAAATATTTCTCAGTTGGTTGTTAACAAAAAACACCGCGGTGATTATGTGTGGTGATTACAGTCAACCACCACCAATTAAAGGGAAATCTCCACATGATTGGCTGAAGAATTTTGTAGACTATTATGAAGAAATTAGTACCGATCATAGATCACTTGATCCATAATTACGTGAGTTTAAGAAACTAATCAGATTACAACCGGATAGAATCCAGTGTAAAATAACGCGTGAAATAAGTTCAGAAACCCCATTAAATGATTTTTGGGAAGCGTGGAGACCAAACGCTTTGATAGTGATAAGTAGAAAGATAGTCAGAGATACACTTCAGATGAAGTTATTTGAAACACACAAAGAAAAATTCGCAACACTTCCAGTACCGCTGTGTTACAGACCCAAGGGTAAACGAAAACAGAATATCGAAGTTGATATTCCTGGACAAAATGAAAAACTAATTGTCGTGAAAAATGATATTGTGTTGGTTGATATCGGTGTTGTCGGAAGATGCATTGCGTGCTGAAAATCCCCATGGAAGCTAGGATACACAGCAACGATACATTCTTCGCAGGGATTGACTATATCCGATACAATTGTTTCGACTGTAGACAATCGCATCGAGTGGTCAAAGTTGGTTTACTTAGCAGTTTCCAGAGTACGAAGAATAAATCAACTTCGAAGAATTATTTTAGATGATAATGACACCAGAATCAGTGATATTGTCCGCGATGATATGATCAGAAAAAAAAATCGCTGGTAATAAAAGACAGGACAAAAAAAAACCAGAAAATTTGACATTGATGCTGAATGTATAATTACGCTGAAATAACAACAGCATAATCATTACGCGAGTTGTAATTGCATAATGCGTTGGTGTTGGTCGGATAAAGATCCTCGCCAATTTACCGTAGACAGAAAATATAGCAGCGTAGGTCATACCAGAGATAATGTGATGTTGACTTGTCTTGAGTGCAACAGACGCAGATGTGCTAGTTAAGACCACGCGGTGGTAATTGAGTATCTTCGGGTATCACTTGTAATTGTTTATGTGTAAATCCGCGTTGAGGAGCAGTTGAATCTAATCTATAGACTGGTGGTCTACCCGTGGATCTTACTATGCCAGATATTTTATATGTGGTAACACTCCAAATAGGATCAGTAGCTCTTTTTTACCGCCTTCAAGCTCTCCTGGTTCATATAAATATCTCACAGCGACATTGCCGAGTATTGGTTGTTTTCAAAAATCATTTTGCGGTTTTTGTACACGAATATACTTCTTTTAAATCGTGTTGTTAGGTTTCATGTTGATTGTTCGAGTAATTTAATTATTTAGCGCAGTAATTACACCTGGCAATCTCTTGACCCATTCACGAGATCGTTTATCCTGAATAAATTCCTTCGCGTATTGATATCCAACTAACCGCTCAGCAAGTGTCCGATTAAATCGTTCAACAATTGCCAGATCGCGATGTAGTGCAGTATGTCCTTGTCTGATTGTGACATTATGCTGCTTCATTGTTGATAATACTGCACCCTGAAATTCCCTACCAGGATCAACTTGTAATAGATTTGGCCACTGCTGAGGACCTCATCGATAAATCCTTTCAAAAGCAGTAGCTACTTCGGTTGATGATTCTGTCTTTAGCGGCTTTGTTTTTTTGTATCTACTCGCAACATCAACTATGGTCAGCGCATACTTGTAAACACCATCATGCGGTAGAAATAATATATCAGCTTGATGAACCAAATTAGGGACGCTGACATCAAAATGCGAGAAGTTAATTTGTTTAGGCGGTGGTAGATAAATCTGCCATATTGCCCGTTTAGATAACCAATCCGCTGCAGTGGTATTTTTCACCTTTGCGGCGCTAGCGAGTTTACCGATTGCTGATTTACCCCTCCAGTATCCTCTTGGAGAATAATAAATAGATTCCATGTTGTTATTAATTGCCAACACCCAGCATTAATTTACTTTTCATCGCCGATTTTATCAACCATGAAGCTAATTTTTCTTTGAAGGATTTATCAGTGATAGAATTCAACGCATGAATCAATTTCACATCTGCGATATGTCTGTGTTGCAGATTACTGCTTTTATAAGCAACATCATGAGCATGACATGCCTTATCAATAGCGTTTATTGGATATTCGCCGGGTCGGGGTTGGTTTTGATCATCGAGTCGGATATCGAGTCTGGTCCCGGGTCCACAATAACTATACCATTGAAGATGTTTTTCTCCCGGATATTTTGTCCATGGTGTTCCTGGTAATTTTACTAACTTGGCTGCAATATCACCTCCCCCTTTTTTTAACAAATCTATTTTTTTTATACCACATCGTTCACACTTGCCAGTGATAGCTTATCTGTTATTTTTAGTTGTAGTAGGTGTTGGGTCAATTGTTGTTGTACGCGTCCTACATTTCACATCATATAGATCCATAATTTATTTATAATAACATGAACGTAATTGATTTTTCGGCGACAGAAACACGAGAACCCATTAAACATCATGCAGCGCTACCAAAATCTATTCGTATGATTATAATCGGACCATCTGGAAGTGGCAAGACGTAGTTGTTACTTAATTTAATAACGAGATGGATGAAATGGGATAAATTATATTTGGTATCCCCAAGTGTAGACGATCAGCGATGTTACGAGGTGTTAAAGGATTTTAACGAGAAAGCAAAATCGGAAATCGATGAGGATATTATAGAATTTATAACCGATATCGAGGAAGCACTGAGCATTGATGTTATTGATGGAAGTATTAACAATTTAGTCGTATATGATGATGTCATGATAAACAATCAAAAAAATCCCGATAGGATTTTTCTCCAGAGGTAGACATAAAAATACTGACGTGATGTATGTTACTAAACGATATACACAAATACCAAAAGTGATCAGAGATAACTGCAATATTCTTGCTGTATTTATCGGAGTTGAATTTCATACGCTACGAAATATTCACCAGACCTGGTACGGCAGTGATATGGATTATAATCTCCTTAGAAATTTCTTTAGTCACGCTCAGTCAATCCCACATGGTTTTGTAACGATAAATTTGCATGACCCTAGATCAAGCTATCGTATCGGACTTGATAAAATATTCGGTGAAAACCAAGCAGCAAGAAAAGTGGATAGACGAAACCCGTCATTTTTTTCTAGTTTGCCTGAATTAGTTTCGATTTCCGTATAAATTTGACAAACTTATATATGTATCTCTCTCTCTCTCTCTCTCTCTCTCTCTCTCTCTCTCTCTCTCTCTCTCGTTTACTTAAAATGGTTTCGGTTTGTCTGAATTAGTTTTGTCCTCCGTAGAAGCCTTATTTTACTTGAAAAACCTGTCTATGTATAATTCTCTGTCTGACCTCAGTTTCGGTCTATCCACGTTTCATTTCGGTCTGTAGTAGTCTGAATTAGTTTCGATTTCAATAGAAGCCTTATTTTACATGAAAAACCTGTCTATGTATAATTCTCTCTCTCTCTCTCTCTCTCTCTCTCTCTCTCTCTCTCTCTCTCTCTCTCTCTCTCTCTCTCTCTCTCTCTCTCTCTCTCTCTCTCTCTCACCTCGTTTACTTAAAATAGTTTCGGTCTGTCCACTTCTTCTACTACTAAGCATGAGACGCGCAGATGATAAAGATATTATGGACACCCTGGTCACAATCGGGTTAGAAATTATAAATCAATGAATGAACTGAGTAAGATTAATTTACTTTTTATCTTGTTTATGCCTTTCGTTACTGAAATCGGCAGGGGGGTACAAACAAACGGGGATGTGTGCACAGACTATAGGGACTATTGTGAATTCATTGTGGTACATCAATATTGTTGACACATCAGCACATTCAATATTGGGATTCATTCTATACATTTGGACTTATAATAGAACATTTAGGATTCTGTGGGATTTATTGACAATACTGTTATTTCTTCTTAAATGTTTCACTTCGTAATTTAAAGAAATAAATTACTTGTTAATTTTACTAAACTTGTTCATTATGTTACTTATTTTAAGACCATAGACTTAAAACAGAACACGAGGGCTATCTGTGCTCTGAAGAAGTTATTTTCAACATTTCAGATATTTTATAACTTGTTTATAAAATTTAAATTACCTACTACCCTGGCAAAGATTTTAAGAAACCTTCAGTAAAACCAGCAAGCTTTGACAATGTCGACTAAAGTGGAAAACTTTTAGTTTTAATTCCTACCCAGGAAATGACAGTCTTTGAAAAAGGACGATTTACTTGATCTTGCCATATAATATAATATTTTTGAAGTGAAAACTTCTATAACAAAGCAAGATATGACGAATATTTTGATTCAGTACTTTGTGGAAAATAAACCCTCCCTCCCTCATGTTTAAATGCTACCAGAAATATTTCGTTATTACCCCCACCCCACCCCATTTAAAACATAAAAAGAGGATAAATGATTTCCTTACTTTTAAAAAATTGCAGTCTCGTTATTTGAACGACACCTGCATAATTTCATTTTACACAAATCTCGTTCCATGAACGAGAACTTCAGAATTTAGGGTTCGCAATTGCATATGTCTCGTCATATGGACGACGTATTATTTATTTAATATCTTCTTTGCAGTCTCGTTATATGAACGACACCTGCATAATTTCATTCTACACAAATCTCGTCCCATGAACGAGAACTTCAGAACTTAGGGTTCACGATTGCATATGTCTCGTCATATGGACGACGTACTAATTATTTAATATCTTCATTCTAGTCTCGTCATATTGACGACGCATTATCTTTTCATATTTGCATCTATCTCGTTATACGAGCCTTTTATATATATTTATATTTGTAAATTCATTCATATACTACTTTTTTGTCATTACGTTACTGAAATTCATAGTTCCGTGTTAGGAACATTTATTTAAATAGATTTTTCTTATATTTTGTAAAATATTGGTGTCAGAGTTGATTTTTAAAAATTGCGTTTATAAAATAAACATCTTATTAACGCAGTTGCTTTCCGTGTCTTCACTAATCCAGTCCCGACTCGGTCTATCTTGTGACACAAGTATAGACCATTTGACTTTTTTTATTGCACAGTGTTCTTATCGGCAAAGCTCATGCAGTCTACATTTTAATGTCGGTATAAGACTGCTGATTATGGTATAGTTAAGGAATATGTTGTTGTAGGATTATGATTTGGTACCCGACAAAGGTTTAGGAATCGTACGAAAAGATCTAACTATTTGACAGGTGGTACACAGTCAAGACGGTTTATGAAGATTACGATAACCTCAAGCTGCTCATATTAGTTGAAGAGTTTAAGAATTACACCCATAGTGATGTCAAGATGAGCGAAAGGTTGTGTGTGTGTGTGTGTGTGTGTATATATATATATATATATATATATATATATATATATATATATATATATATATATCGTTTTCGAAAAGGTAGTTTCACTGTGACTTTCCCTTTGGGGAATGGAATAGTTTGTCCAAGATTACCTTTTATAGTAATGTTGACACTGTCGAAAAAATGATTAACTGACAGGCAAATAATGAGAAAGTTCAAATTGTCGGTGAACATAATAGGTGTCTCCACCGTCATCGTCATTTATCGTGGCAGAATCAGCTTTGAAAGGAATAACATGCAGTAAAGGTGTGGGTGGATGGCCCACAACGTTGTACTCCATCCACCACATCAGAATACACAAGTATCATATTTAATCCTCAGTTCAGTTCTACAGGGTAACGAAAAATATTTGGCAAATTCAAGTTGTTGGCAATGGGTGGCATGAGTGCATGCTTGACCATCTTGAGGTCTCCACCCAAAATGTCAAACAATTAAGGACAAATGTAATGGTCAACGTTTTGACATCCAAAACTTTCAACAGTTCGCGAGCCACTTTATGGTACTCGACGGTGACACTTCATTTTGTTTTGTCCAAGGTATTGCCGAACAGCGCATTTAATTTGGAAGACATCGTGTCCACCAGATGTTGACCGCTAAAATAATGGTCTTCGGAAATTTTCATCAAATAGATGTACCATGGAGTATCGGAAGACATTGGTCGTTTCATATAGGCATCTGCAGTTTCGTTTTCATTCAAGTATTGTTGCATTTGTTCGTTCAGAACGTCACCCTCAAACGCTTTTTGATTTTCAATGATGCTTTTAATTTGTGTAGGGTAAGTTGAAATTCACTATGCTGGCTTTAGTTTTGGGATTCTTGCTGGTGAAAAAAAAATGAATCTATCGTCTCTTTAATTATTTTTGGAAATCATGGTTGAGAAATTAGGGTGCCTTTGTCGGTTTGCCATCAAAGAGGGTGATGTCCACTTTGTTTCAGCACAAGGTTTAGAGCTCGCACTAACTCAGTGCTTGATTAGGAAGTCAATGGCACGACCCAGGCAAATATGGAAAAGACGTCGATGACACAAAAGCAACAATTGTAATTGGACAAATAAGAGATACCATCTAAATCAGCTTGCACTTAATGAGCGATGCAATCCACTCTTGTGCGATTTTTGGAAACTTTTCGTCGAATGGGTTTGTGTAAGGTGCAAGTGGTTTGATCCTTTAGGCATCGTTACATTTTAGGTAGACGGATACTGTTGAGTCGGATTTTGGCAGCACGATACAATATTTGAACGCCTCCATATTCCGCAGGTTGGGATGGATCGTAGTAAATGCTGGCTAACACATTCTCCGTGTGGAATCTCTCTCTCTCTCTCTCTCTCTCTCTCTCTCTCTCTCTCTCTCTCTCTCTCTCTCTCTCTCTCTCTCTCTCTCTCTCTGACTGAACACGAAAGACAAAAATACATATAAGCCATTGGGTAATTACGCTGATAAAATACACATCAAACGATCAAAGTGGAATATAAGCAAGTGACTGGTTAATGTTTTTAGTGTCTCCAAACTTGGCAGAGTATCACAGGTGTAATCCCGTAATGACTTTTGTGGATGCCTATGTCAATGAAAGTCCTATCCTGAAAAGGATGATTATCCCCGGTGTCAGGTTCTTCTTCTGACATTGTGAATAACACAGGTTTAACGATTAATTTTTTCACTGAATATTTGACTTCATGATGACAACCCTGGGCATTTTGTTACCGCCACTTATTTGGTCCATGCCTCGAAACCAAACCTTTTCCTGTCAAGTACATCTTGCCAGTGAGGGTGTAAGTCAAAAGCTACACACACAACTTCGAAAACATCTTCAGTGACTAAATGTTGACGAATCTGTTTTCCCGTTGAGGTAGAGAAGTATCGAAATGAAAATGGAAGGCTTGTAATAGAAATAGTCTCTCGTGTACATTTAAAGGTACCACCCTCGTGTTGTTTTTTTTTTTTTTCTTTCTAGTATGTATTGTTCGTAAAGAGTCCACAAGGAATTTCGGCTGGTAAATGAAATCCCAGAAAGGAAGTCACTAAGACACACACTACACGACGACCCAAATTCAATTGACACAGTTCTCGTAAAAAGTGTTTGTACTCCTCCACAGTGTGTATAGTGTCATTGACTTCCTTCTATGGAATCTGTTGTATCATAACTGAAAAATGACGTGGCATGGTAGCAAGTTATTTGTATACCCTCTTTTGTTGAAGGTAGTACATGTACTATTTGAACAGAAGCAGTTTTATTTGAGTACCGTACCGAAATTGTTAGTCACTAACCACAACGCATATAAGTTTCCATTTCAACCAATATTTGTTCCTGTAAATGATTTTGGTATTCCTCTAACTCTTCCGTTGGAATTCGATGTAATATGGTCACCTTGTAAGTAGAATGAGAGGCATCCACAACTTTAGGAATCTCACGTTATTCATCAATGTATAACGGTCGAAACACATTTGAAATGAATTAATCCTCTGATACCATTCAGGGACCAATAGTTCCAATGTTGCTGACGTAAAGGAAGCAATTGTTCTTTGCGTTTGAATTGTATTTTGACAAACTCATGGTAAATGCATTCTCTTAGCTTCACAGGCCAACCACACAAGTTCTCTTGTAACATACACATGAAGAGATTACTGAGATCGTCGAACTAAAGGTAGGTAGTGACAGTGCAGAGACCCTCGAGCATGTTCCAGGCAAAGCTTAGCCTTTGTACTCCCACGGGTAAAGTGATACACCGTAACCAAAACACTTCCCTTTATCACCTTTACCCACGTAGATAATACAGCTATGTATAATTCTTCAGGGGTATGTCCTGCCAGATATTTAGACCACTTTCCTTGGAAGGTTTGGAATCTACATTCAAAGTCACAGTATTCATGTAAGCGCACAGGGAACGAATATTCTTTATTCACAGGTTCATTTCGATGAGGTTACGGTGAAACCCGAAATAGTTTTCTCAGACATGGCTGACACCCGTAGGATGATAGCCGCATGGTTTCACGTCAAGTATGACACTGACAATGAAAACCAGTAAAGAGTCCACAAAAAACTAGTGGTATTGCTTTCATACCCTCAGGTTTGACACACACATCATCACTTTCCATGGTAGGTCAAGTAGTAGTAATAGTAGTAGTCATAGCGAAGTACCAATGATGTGGTGCTTAATCGCTGTGGTAACAGCGTATTGCATCCCTGCAATCGCAAAGCACAGCATCGCACTCTACTGAAGAATCGCCGATCTTGAACTGTGTCAGTTTAAAAGGATTCATTTTTCTCGTGTAGCAAATGTAGCTACAATGAGCTATCGGTCTTGGACGTTTTCCCTTTTTATGTGCTGACCATGATCGACCTGTCCGTAAGATAACGTTAATGAAGTGGTTTGGAACCCGCACTCGCTTCTGAAACAATATTTGATACAGTGTTTCCTTAGGTCTACTAATTATGGTGAGAGGCTAAACGTACAATTTAGTGCGGTTCGTAGGTGATCACTTTAAACTGTTGATCCTCTCCAGATTGCAAGGTTTCTTTCAATAACCCAAAGCTCACCACTTGACTGCTGCGATAATTGAGAATCAATCGGTTTATTTCTCATTGTGGGTGACGGTATTCATAACCGTAATTTGAAGGACCGCCACTAGCAAAACTTAGAATCGCGTCGTCGGGCGTCCGTCAAAGTTCCTAAGCGGTCTTCTTTGATGTTAAGGTGACGGTGACCAAAGCGATCGATGTAAATGCAACTGTCCATGGCAAAGTACAATACACGATCTCCTAATTGGTGTAAGGCTTCCAACAACTTGTAAGAGACCATGGGCTGTCACGGAGGTTGAAATAATGACATTTTCGAATTCGTCAGCCTGCACAAAGTCAAGTTCTTCTTCGTAATTGGCCAGAATCAAGTCTTCACGAAATACATCGACGTGTTTCATGTATTTGTTTTTTCGTAAATCATCTGGAAGTAGCGGAAAGATTCTGTCAAATACTCCGTTAATGGTAAACACGGTCGTTATGCCATTTTGCCCAACAAGCAATTCAACATCACTTTGGTAAACAATCCTCGACCTTCGTTTTCCTCGATGTGATCTATAGTGATGACTTCCTGTTCAAATTATTTCCTTTTGAATTTGGTTTGGTCTTTGGAAGTTTGACACCAGGGAGGATATTCACTGGCTTCTAGTTTCAGTCTGAACTAGGCATCCACGAACTCTGCGAATATGCCTTTTAGAACCTTGTCTCCCTTGTGGCAGTGTTGGGAAAGTGGTAAATTTTGTACACCTCTAATAATTGGTAACCCAGGTCCAGAGTATTAAATAATTCCACAATGACCCACGTTCCAATCAAGGGGTGTTCTTCCTAAGTGTGCTCCAAAGATTGGTCTTGGTTGCTTGTTTCTGCACAAGTACGGCACACAAGAAACATCAGTTGTACTTGGCAATGATGAGGTTAAAAAAGATGGTACAAGTCCGTGGGAGGCAATTGTGGGTGCCCTTCGGGAAAGTGACAATATTTGAACACGTAATGATACAGCGAAAACACACCGAAGTATTTGATTTCTTTTCCTTTCTCCTCGTCAGTGTGGTACAGCAAACCGATTGCATTAGCCCGTTCTTCGTACAAACCGTCCGGTGGGTCATAGGGTCCATCGACTTGTATTTTTCCACGATGCGCTTAAATTCGGGATCAGTTTTTAAACGATGATCGTACTCGTGTTCCGATTTTTCCACAACTTGGTATCCTTGTTGTTCTCACTTTAATCCTCGCTAAGAAGTGGCCTCGTACATCAAGTCTTCCATGGTACGTTGTAAAAACGGATTTTGGGTGTACCGTTGAGGGTAGTAGATCGGACATCCGTGAATATAAACAATCGTTAAACTCGTATACGATCTTTGTTTGTTTTTTTTAAGTCCCAACCATTCACCGAATACGTTCCAGTTGTCTTTTCACATCCTTTTTGTCTTGCGTGTTGTATCCATTTGTCTTCCTTGTTACATAAATAATGTAGCAAGCATAGAACTTTGACCGAGCATTGAAGTTTGACAAAATTGGAATTGGTTGTTTGAGGGCGTATATCAGCCAGAGTCTTCTCGGGCATGAATCGTTTGCGATACACTAAGGAACCCACTTTGGCAATGGTGCAGGCTTTATTTTATAGGATCGATCCCTCCGTGCTTTATGAACAATTCTCGAAATCTTCCACAGCATCACCGTAAAATGGCCACGTCAGAATGACAGTACTTTAACACTGCTTTCTAAAAATCGGAGGGCCAAAGCATGCGTTTGGTACCAAACGTAGAAAGCTTCTGGTTGTTCGGTACGCGTGTTGTCTGGGTCATAATCGTGAGCTTCATGCAAATGGGGTAGAACGGTGTGCTATTTGGCGTGTGTATGTGCGTAAAATAACCTCAGGTCATTTTTGTCATTCCAAATGTTCATCGTGATGATATACGTAAATGTATTTGTGGTCTTTGAAATTTTAGTCTTGGGACAACAGAAGTCCGCGCACTTCTTGAGGGTGCACGTTCAAGGTGTAGCGTGGAGACAAGACGTCTTGCAGTTTTTGCATTTCAGGAATACCACAGGGTGTGTATTTAGCCCCACTTGCTGTAACAGGAGTTCTGCTTCTCTTCGTTGTTTGGCTCGGTTCGATTTTTGAACGTTGTCCAGGCTCTTTTAAATTATGCCGTGTCGTTTATGTCAGCATATGTTAGTATCAACACGATGGCTCGGACTATATATATTCAGGGTTGTTAATTCGGACGAGACTGTGTTTGTTTCTTTGAATGTCGTCCACCAATAACACTTTTTTGCGTTGTCTGTTTCCTTTGGGAAGAGAAACGTGGGCCATGTACAGTGTCACTTTTCCATCAGTAATAGGAAACTTGTCGCTGTACTGCTGAACGTGTTGAATCTTGTCAATGACTTTGGATGGTGTCAATTCTGATGGTCTGCTAAACGCGATCCAAACGGGGGACTTTAGACTGTCGTGAAAATGGCAAGTATCAAGCGATCATCTTCGTTGGCTTGACAATTCCATTTATGTGCGGATAACAAAAAATCCAACAAATCGGTGATGAACCCCTCTGTTTTTGCCAGCGGTATGTCTTACTTGATATGTTTAAATTTCACCGTGTCCTAATTAGGCCGTGGTTCTAAATTTTCTAGAGGAACGTTTATCCATTTCTCGAATGTGGTAGTAGTTTTCAGGGGTTATTGGTGGTGGACATTGGTTTGACTTTCATTCTTTAGGTCTGGATTCTGGCTCACTCATGTCATCTTCAAAATCTCAGGCACGGATCTGAGTCAAGTCTTCAGCTGCCATGCGAGACGATAAGTCACGTTTCTGCCTCTTACTTTCTTCTCCTTTCTTCACGATATGGTGCGATCGTCTCATTTTGATTCCAACAGTTCCAAAGACTATATTTGAAACGTCATGGTCTCCTATATATCAATGTAATGTCATGTTCTTGCCCATATAAAGGGTCAGTGTCTTCCCTCAAACTATTCATTTAACTCTCAATCCTACCAGAAAGATGGAAGAGCCAACACAGATCGAACTTCTGATTTAGAGCTTTACGAGGTGTCATACCAAGGTTTTCTTCAGAGAAACCGACGGACTACTTCTCCTTTCGAGATAAAAGTCAAGATACTTACTGTATCTGTCAGAAGAAAGGACACTGGTCTTCTGAATGTCCACAACGTCAAAGTAAGACAAGCGTGAAAAGAGTCAAAGGTCAAGATACCTGTTATCATTTTCGAGGGAAAGGCCATTGGTCTTCAGACTGAACTAACAAAGAACAGGAGCAGAAGGAAGAGAGGTGTACCGAATAGGAAATAGAAGTATCCTCTAAAATGGAAAAATAAAAAAATAAAAAAATAAAAAAAAAAAGAAAAAAGAGACGAGGAAAAGAAAGTGAGGAAGAAGAAGAAGAAAAACCTGTGACAGTGAATAAATTTAATAAACGGGGAGTGAACAGACAAAGAAGTCTATAAACATTTTAAAGTGATGTGAAATTGGATTGGAATTGTTTAGAGAAATTATAGCAGAATTAAAAACGTTGTGTCTCATGATTTTTTATTTTATAATAAAGACCTACACTCACGCACACAAACACATCCATCATGGGGAAAAGGGATTTTAGTTTATTTAATTTTGGCAAGCATTGAGTAGTATCTTTTCGAGAGTTGTGGGTGACCCTGAACAATTTTGGACTGTATTCATTCTTAGTGACAGTGTTGTGTGCGCGCAAACAGTGGAGAGCTTCAAAGCAGCTCTTTAACAGTTCTACTAACTTTCAGTGGTTTTCTCTTTCGATGTAACTTTATTCCGTAACTGGCCCTGCATTGTATACATTCAGATACAGAAGTCTCAAAACTACATGTCCCGCAAACTCCGGGACGAAAGAAAGTTGTCAGTTCCCGGCTTCTTCTACCCTGAGCCGTTGCTTTTGATGCAATTTCCGGCTAGAAGTTGGGCACCAATTTTCGCGGTTGGCCAGGGTAATATTCTTGCTTTAGATACCCGAAAGAAGCTTATGTTTGCATGAAATTTCTGCATCTTATCAATGCCATATGTTAGATAACCATGCTATGAGGTTGATTTTAGCATGTACATAATTTGATCGGGAATCATACTTTCTCTGACGATGCGGTAGTTGATGTTTCTGTTTTTTCTGTTAGAGTACAATCACTCGGGCTGTTGGTGGCCTAAAGCGCTCACCTTTACTGATCTCTGCCTTCTCACATCTGTGAGTTCGAGTCTCGGGCAAGGCCAAGGTGGGTATGTGAGAAGTTTTGCCAATAGTTTCCCGTGGGTTGGGGTTGGGGGACTTTGGATTTTTCCTCTTAAACAGCGAAATGGCGTTAAACTTAAAGCCCAAAACAGCAGAAACAGTAATACAATCCCTACGCCTTTTTGTGTTATAAAAGTGAAAATATTGATGCTTTCCGTATTTTAATCAGTCTGCCTTCTAAATTGATGAGTTGAAATTCACTAAACCTGATAAAATACTTGACCATATGGTTGGGGTTTTTTTTTTCACAGATGCTCGACGCGAGATTGATGTGAAATAAAAATACAATAATCTAAAGGGGAAAAATCATGCAGAGTGATAAAAATACCTTGGATTACACCAATGACCCATTGTGACATATGACCCTCTCTATAGACTATATAAAAAGAGAAGGTTCATAACTACTTGGTTCCACCCATGACCCTCAATTTCATTCTGCTATTTCCGTATTTAAAAGCACACAACCATTCTATATAGTTTGTTTTACTCCTGAGATATTTTTCTATTCATCAAGCCATCATTGGCTTTTCTGCGTTGTACCAAACTGAAGTTACGGCTTCCGAAACGTGCGATTTTCAGGAATTTTTCATCTTGTAACACTTGCGAGCTCCTGTGACAACCGGTGAAAAGACCTACATGTATTATGAATAACCTTTTTAGCCAATCATATTTCATTGTTGTTGTGTGTGCCTAATACTTGAACTGTTTTGAACTGATTGTTTACGGTATGTGCAGTGAAAGAGAAAATGTCTAATTCTTCCATGGAACAGAATTCCTAAAGTTGAATCGAGTTAATATTAAGTAAAAACTTACTTTTGCATTTGCCACTGTTCTGTAATTAAAGAATTCGTGTATCGTAGAACCGCAAACATGGTATATGTAGCTCTTTTCACCGGTTGTCACAGGAGCTCGCAAGTGTCCCAAGATGAAAAATTCCCAAAAATCACACGTTTTGGAAGCCGTAACTTCAGTTTGGTACAATGTAGAAAAGCCAAGCTCGCGTCGAGCACCTGTGGTTTTTTGTGTGGTTTTAACAACACTTAAGACATTACTGACCAGGTACTAGAAACACTAAAATATGCTCCAAAACCGAAATTCACATGTATTTACATGTTCTCCATGAATATATCCATGTACACACCTAATTTATAATTTATATTTGTTTGAATAATATAATGCAAATCAGAATAAACTATAAGTGATATCTTTAATGCACATTATTTACTTTTTACCCATTGATAGTGCAATTCTTATAATAATATCCCTTGGTCCTACATGATTAAATGTTACACAGAAAGTGAAAGACTATCAAAGTACCAAAACTTGCCAATATAAAATTATAAATCTCTTGTGAGAGATATTTCAAACTTTATGTTTGGATTATTTTAGTAGCAGTTGTCACATTTCAGACATCAGTTTATTATTTCCTTTTTTTAATGTTTTTTTTTTTTCTGCTAGTCCTTTTTGCAACAACTGTTTTCAAACTATTGATAGAGTTAATGTATTTTGTGTCTATGTTGCCTCTGAAACTCTCATAATTATCTAGTTTGTCTTATTCAATTGAAATTCTTTGAGTATTGCAAAGCATCAGTTCTCCAGTTTATACTGAACGTATTAAGTGACATAAATAAAAATTATGCTACTTTTAAAGTCTGTTCTGGTGAATACCACTGATTCTATCCAGCACAGTTTAAGTCTTTATTTGCTTTAAAACACATGTATACTCTGAAAATATGTAAATATGTTCTCGCTCTTGCATATACTATGCTAAATTTTATGTTCGCAGTCATTTGCCATTTATCATACCTTTTCGCATTATGTGATAGTAATTCTGGGGTTGTGCATTTGGCAGTTGAAATTAGAACCAATATTGCCTTCACTAACTGATGTTATTAATATCTCTCTCTCATCAGGGGAATTCCCATCATTTTTCAAAACTGCCATTGTAAAGCCACTGCTGAAGAAACCAACACTGGACCATAACGATTTAAAGAACTACCACCCAGTTTCTAATCTCCCTTTCATATAAAAAATCTTAGAAAAGGTTGTTCTAACTCAACTTGCATCTCATTTGAATTCAAACAGTCTTTTTAGCAATGTACCGGTACAGTCTGCATATCGCCCTTGCCACAGTACGGAAACTACTCTTCTGAAAGTATTTATTGACATTCTCTCCGCTTTGGATAGTGGAAAGATTACAGTCCTCACTCTCCTGGATTTATCTGCAGCATTTGACACAATAGACCATGATATATTACTTCACCTTCTCCAGCATGTATTTGGCATTCAGAATATAGCCTTACAGTGGTTCAAGAACTACTTAGTCAACAGGACACAAATTATATCTGCAAATGGAATACACTCCAGCCCAGTTGACGTATGTTATGGTGTTCCACAGGGATGTGTTCTTGGACCTGTTCTCTTCATTCTGTACACTCAGCCGCTCTCAAGTGTCACAGATCATCACCCAGTGTTGCACCAACTGTATGCTGATGACACCCAAATATACAAGTCTAGCCACCAAACTGAAGTTGATGCTACCATCCATAGAGTAGAGAAGTGCATTTCGGATGTGAAATCATGGATGACATGTAACAAGCTGCAGATGAATGATGATAAAACTGAGGCTATTCTGATCACAACACAAAGACTTTCTCATCCACATCCTTTACCTCAGACAATAAATATCAGCAACACCAACATTAAATTTTCACAGTCAGTACGGAATCTAGGTGTTACTCTAGACAGTACTCTCACATTGCACCAACATGTCATGAACATCTGCAGGGCTGCATATCTTGAATTGAGATGCATCAGTTCCATTCGTAAATATCGTTCTGTTGATGCCACTAAAACACTTGTGTGTTCATTAGTACTTTCAAGACTGGACTATTGTAACTCAATTCTTTCTGGTTCGTCACAATATTTACTCCAGAAACTTCAAAAAGTTCAAAACACAGCTGCACGGATCATCTTTAAAGTACCTCGATCAGAGCACACCTCACCACTGCTCTATACCCTACACTGGCTATCAATTCGATACAGAATCAAACACAAAATTTGTTCTCAGTGCTATATTTCAATGACAGACTCCAGTCCAACATACCTATCCAGCCTCACCCATGTGTATACACCAGCTAGATCCTTATGCTCTTCTTCTGATAATCGTATATTCATTGTTCCCAAGGTGAAAACAAAGTCATATGGACAGCGTTCGTTTGCATACCAGGGCCTGGCGACGTGGAACGAATTGCCCATTGAAATTAGACACAAAGGCACAGTGGTCCCTTTTAAGAGTGCTCTCAAGACTCACCTGTTTTGACTTCAGGGACAAACTTAGCGAACTAATCATGATTTGTATCTTATATATTTCAGCATGTTTTTATGTTTTCCAATTTCATTGTTTTTGTCATTTGTTGTTCTGTAGTGTAGCCATATCATTATTGATGGTGTAAAGCGCTTAGAGCTTTTAAAGATTAGGCACTATACAAAATCCTCATTATTATTATTATTATTATTATTAAATTGAATTATAAGCGAGTATATATGGTTTATGCAGAATAGTAAAGCTTACCAATCTTTTACTCACACATCCATTACCATAAAAGAAATAATGTAGGTTTGTGACACTTGATCATGTTGTGGGCATGTGAAAGGGGTGAGGTCTTTAAAGAATGACTGCTTCGGTGGCCTAATTAGCTAGAGTGTCTACCTTGGATGCAGACGGTCGCAGGTTTGAACACCAGCTGAGTTGTACCTAAGTCTTTTTAAAAAAAAGCCTTAACAGCTGCCTCACCAGTCACTCAGCATGAATAGGGTTGTCTTAGGACTGGATTGCCTGGTGTCTGAATAATGTGACTGGGTGGGACATGATGCCATATGTCTGCAGGCTGCAGCATGATGCCCAGTGCAAGACATCACTATAACTGCCACACTGCAGACATCATAATTAAATGACTGAAAATATGTTAAGCTACATTAAAAATCCCAATCACAACACACACATATATATACTTTAACTAATAATGATTACAATACCTACATAAAGTATGAAAAGTAGTTTTAAATTATGTGTGGTTTGAGGTTTTATTAGTTTATCAGCATTTTTCAGCACATGATAGTCTGTACATGGTGGCCAGTATGTCTGGTGGAGGACAAACCCATAAAAACCATAGGAAGCACCACCAACAGAAAGTTACTGGCAAGCTTTCTCACATAACCACACTGGTTGAGCCCAAAGACTAAAACCTATACAGATAGAGGTGAGATGGTGGTGTTTAGGAAAGGCAAGCACCTTAGCCAACCCTGGGCTCTGAACTGTTTTACTATTTTCTTGGGTGGTATTTTGAATAAATAGAGTAATCATTAAGAAATGTTAATACACTTCTCTGATTATACAATTCATGGCTATATTGATGAACAGATGAGAAAGTTTAGTTTAACATTAATTTTATAGTGTTTGGTAATTCATTGAATTTCAATAAAAGATTAAACACAAATCAGAAAACTTGCTTTCTGTAATTTTTATGCTTTATCTCAGTATGAAGGCTTGAAATAGTGACCTTACTCTGATGCATCAGTTCTTTATGTAGATTTTTAACTTCCAAATCTACTACCTGTATTTTTATTTCTTCTTTCAGTGTCTTGCTGTGTCAGTGCTTAGGAATAATATGAAGTTTTCAACTTATTAAAACAAAATTGAAAAATAACTGATTTAAACCAAAAAAATTAATTTTACCACAAAAAAACATACATTTCAACTGAACAAAACAGGTTAAGATAGAAATAATAAAGATCCGATGTAGCAAAACTTTAAATGCGGACACATGCAATAATATAAAAGGACACATAGTCACTTAACATTAAGGTTGAATGAAATTTTTATTAAAAAACTATTCTGACACCCCAAGTAGAGCCATTTATCAGTATAACATTTGGAAATCACTGGTACAGAAATTGGTTAGCATGATATGATTTCTGATTCAAGATTCCCTATTTTAAGTGCTATGCCCATTGAACATGTTCATAAAAAACCCAAACATGTACCGGTATGCAGATCTAGTTTGCCTGACAAAAACATGAGCAGAGAAATATGGTTATGTTTTGTACACCTGGCAAGGTACTGATAACATGATTATTATTCAGATTCTTGCCTGTTCCTGTAGTCTCTATACTTGGGTACAAAGCAGAGACAGACACATACTAGGGGCCTCTGTTCATAATGTCCTCATATTTGAATATATTCTCTATACTTGGTTACAAAGCAGACAGACCCTTTCTTGGGGCTTCATATTCATAAAGTCCTCCCATGGGAATATGGTTTCTATACCTGGGTACAAAGCAGAGACAGACCCATGCTTGGGGCTTCATATTCATAATGTCCTCATATGTGAATATATTCTCTAAACTTGGTCACAAAGCAGACAGACCCTTTCTTTGTGCATCTAATTCATAATGCCCTCACATGGAAATATAGTCTCTATACTTCAGCACAAAGCTGACAGACCCTTGCTTGGGGCTTCATATTCATAAGGTCCTTCCATGGGAATATAGTTTCTATACCTGGGTACAAAGCAGATAGACTCATGCTAGGGGCTTCTGTTCCTAATACCCATATATGTGAATATATTCTCTATATATGGTTACAAAGCAGACAGACCCTTTCTTAGGGCTCCTTATTTATAACGCCCTCCCATGGTAATATAGTCTCTATAATTAAGCACAAAGCGGACAGACCCTTTCCTGGGACACCTTATTCATAAGGCCCTCACAGGGGAATATAGTCTCTATACCTGGGTACAAAGCAAAGATTGACCCTTGCTTGGGCTTCATATTCATAAAGCCCTCCCATCAGAATATAGTCTCTATACTTGAGTACAATGCAAAACACATAAACTATGAATTGAGAACAATACTATTTCTTTAACCATTTTACTTTGGCTATCTTTAATTAATGCTTATTTGTCCTTTAGAAATAATAATGAACTGCTTATGTGCTTTATGTCTTTCTTGCAATCACAGTGTAATCCACAGGTTAAATAGATCTGATGTTTTCCTTGTGAAATGTCTTTGAGATTATCTAGTGACTTATCAAAGTACCCATAGCACTGTTTAACCATTTAAAAAAACTGTGGTTGAGAGAGAAAATACAATTAGTAATATAAGTGCCTATGTACATTTATTAGTAATATAAGTACCTATATACAATTATGTTACAGATAATGGCTTTTGATACATTGTCTATAGAGTGGTGAGTTTCTTTGATTACCTCTGTGCTCTGCATGTCTCATATATATATATATGAGAGAGTTTGTGAGTTGTGTTGAATATTTAACTTAAAAACATTTTCTTTTATGTAAGCAGGTAAGATAGTGTAATATTGTTGAGATGGAGTTCCAGCCAGTTGTAATGGCAGCAGGGAGGGGTTCAAGGATGACAGACTTGACATGCAAATCCCACAAGGCACTACTTCCTATTGGGAACATGCCCATGATGTGGTATCCTATTAACATGCTGGAAAAGGCAGGATTCACAGGCAGGTTATTTTACTGGGTGGATACAGAAAAAGAATTACATTGTAATGGGATATCTTATAGCACTTTTTCATGATAGAGGAATTTTAGTGATTTTATAGTCACAGAACAAAATTATGAAGAAAAAAACAAAATTGCCTAAAAATGTATTGTCTTATGTATTATATTCATCCTAGAATTCCAGACACTGAGATAAAACACAAAATTTGTTGATGCGCAAGTTTGGATGAAATATTTAATTTTCTGTCCACAAAAGAATACCAACTATAATCTAGTATGTTATACAGGCCCGATTTTTGTGTGGTTTGATTTCATGACTGGATACTTAAATCATTAAAAAATGTATGGAACATAGTTTAATAATTGGAGAGAAACACAACTGAAAGAAAAAAATTTAGATTTAGAAATTTTAGAAATGCTTGGAAAGTTTAATGAGGCAAATACACATACATATATATATATATATATATATATATATATATATATATATATATATATATATATATATATATATATATATATATATATATATACATACGCGTGTGTGTGACATTCCATTATTGTTCCTTAAACAGAAAACAGCACCATTAAGGCCAATCTGCTAAAACTTCAGATTACTTGACATAGTGGAGATCTGACATTAACTAATAAAAGTAAATGTTCTGATAAGCATTGAAATTACCAGTCCATTTATTGTTACCAGATCAAGCATTATATTACTTAAAAGGAAAAGTTACAGTTTGCATGTAAAGAATTAGATGAATCCTAGATTTTATTCTTTAACATTGGATGTTTTCTAAATCATACATTTTAACATTTTTGGTATTTATGTATTAAATCATACATTTTTAATGTCATTTATAGACAGAAAAGACAAATACCATATAAACTCACTTTTTAGTTGAGTCTAACTGCAGACAACACAGACTCAGATAATACATTGGCACACAAGGGTCTATGGTGTTCTGCTGATTACTCCTATAAATCTGCACAGACCCAGATCTGCTAGAGCATTCTGTGATTGCAGATCTCAGTCTATGCAGTTTTCAGTTGGATTCAACTTGTAAGCAAATAAAGTATTTGCCTCAAATGCATTTTACCATTTATGAAAGCTATTGTCAAAAGAAAGACTTTGGTTGTTACATAAATCAGTATGCAACTGAGTAGTCAGAGCTTTTTACATAAATTGATCACAACTGAGTAGTCAGAGCTTGTTACATAAATTGATCACAACTGAGTAGTCAGAGCTTTTTACATAAATTGATCACAACTGAGTAGTCAGAGCTTTTTACATAAATTGATCACAACTGAGTAGTCAGAGCTTTTTACATAAATTGATCACAACTGAGTAGTCAGAGCTTGTTACATAAATTGATCACAAATGAGTAGTCAGAGCTTGTTACATAAATTGATCACAACTGAGTAGTCAGAGCTTTTTACATAAATTGATCACAACTGAGTAGGCTGAGCTTGTTACATAAATTGATCACAACTGAGTAGTCAGAGCTTTTTACATAAATTGATCACAACTTAGTAGGCTGAGCTTGTTACATAAATTGATCACAAATGAGTAGGCTGACCATATTACACTTAAATGCATATTGGTTAAATGCATAGATCACTTGAGTGCATAGCAAAAGTACGGTCCCATTTTTTCTTCATTAATATGCATGAATTTCACTTAAATGCATACTCCGTTAATATGCTTAGCTTGAGTCTGGTCCTGAGATTATGCATATAAGCAAAGTTGACTGTATATAAAATGTTTTAAAAAGTTATCAGCTTGTTTTTTTTTTTACAATTTACCTTGGAAGTTCAGGAAGTGAAAATGACCCAGTGGAGATAGCAGGTTTTTGAAAGGTGCACATCTTAAAAAAGGGTCATGGTGTATCCTCTATAAACCATATTACACCCATCAATCATGCACCAAAATAAAGGGAATTAAAGGTTCTTTGAACAATACCCAAGATACACAAGTCAAGGTCTTTTCTAAATAGCCAGTATAGCCAGTGAGGAAACCTGGGGAAATTCTTTTTCTTTCAAATTATAACCCTATGCAAAATACAAAACTGTAGAGCCCCACAATAACTGCTGATAGCACAGATATATAATATTGGTGATGGAGTTTTGGTTGTGAACTCTGGGTCACAATTTGTGAGTTGGGTAGGGGAAGTAGGCAGTATATTATATATAAAAAGCACTGGTTTTAACTTAAAATACACAAAGAAGGACAATTTAGGAAGAAGTTAATTTTGTACACAGTGAATGAATTCCATGTATGAACTTTTAGTATATTATGGACATTTATTGTTTCATAATGCATTAGGCTAATAAAATATTGTATTTATAATTAAGAATACTGTTGTGACAGAGTTGGATGAACTAGCTAAAAATCTAAAAATGTATTGTATATATTAGTCTAATTTTTCTGTTGTGTATGCTGACATTAATGAATACCCATAACAGCATTGCTTAACAAATAAAATAATCTGTTTTAATAATTTCTGAAATTCAGTATTAAAGAAAAGAAAAAATGCCATTGATGGAATCTACATATACCTTCAACTGTTTTAATAACCTCATGAATTCTAAAACAATACCTTCAATCCTCAAATAAATCCTGTTTCTTACAGAGGCCATTGTGGTAGTTCTGGACTCATTTGCCACAGAGGCACAGAAAGTGTTGACAGAGATATGTGATGTGAAGATGAGGCTTGATTTTATCAGTATACCAGATACTGAGTATTGGGGCACAGCAGATATTCTCAGGCATATAAGAGACAGAATTAAGGTAGTCCATTTACCAATGGTATATTTTACAGGTATTTCATGAGGCCATGATCATGATTGAGGGTTGTAACTGGAGTTAATGCCTAGCTGGGCTTGGGTTTTCACATACGATAGAGAATACAAATATTTGAACTGACTATGCCCATCCATGACTATTTCCTTTAAAGAAAGTATGGTTAAATGTAATGGGTATTCACATGACTTTGGCATTACCATGGTAGTGTACTTTAGCCTGGCTTATGGTTAATAACAAATGACACAACATATATGACATAAAATTTGAGAAACTAGTTTGTGGCCTAATTTTGTAAAATTTTATTTCTTTGTACAGTCTTTACGTTTTAAGCAACTTTGAATGCAAAAGACTAAATAAAGATCAGTGGTAATTATTTCTTATTTGTTCTTGTGGTGCAGTTGTTCATAGAAGAGTTATTTATAATAATCTGTTGATTGCATAATATGCATACTATTAATTGTATACTATGCATACTATTAATTGCATAATATGCATACTATCGATTGCATAATATGCATACTATCAATTGCATACTATCAGTTACATACTATGCATACTATTAATTGCATAATATGCATACTATCGATTGCATAATATGCATACTATCAATTGCATAATATGCATACTATCAATTGCATACTATTGATTGCATAATATGCATACTATTGATTGCATAATATGCATACTATTGATTGCATACTATCAATTACGTACTATCAATTGCATAATATGCATACTATCAATTGCATACTATGCGTTACATACTATGCATACTATTAATTGCATAATATGCATACTATTGATTATATAATATGCATACTATCAATTGCATACTATCAATTGCATACTATGCATAATATCAATTGCATACTATGCATACTATCAATTGCATAATATGCATACTATCAATTGCATACTATTGATTGCATAATATGCATACTATTGATTGCATAATATGCATACTATTGATTGCATACTATCAATTACATACTATCAATTGCATAATATGCATACTATCAATTGCATACTATGCATACTATCAATTGCATAATGTGCATACTATCAATTGCATACTGTGCACACTATCAACTGCATACTATGCATAATATCAATTTGATAATGTGCATACTATCAATTGCATACTATGCATAATATCAATTGCATACTATGCACACTATCAATTGCATAATATGCATACTATCAATTGCATACTATTGATTGCATAATATGCATACTATTGATTGCATAATATGCATACTATTGATTGCATACTATCAATTACATACTATCAATTGCATAATATGCATACTATCAATTGCATACTATGCATACTATCAATTGCATAATGTGCATACTATCAATTGCATACTGTGCACATTATCAACTGCATACTATGCATAATATCAATTTGATAATGTGCATACTATCAATTGCATACTATGCATAATATTGATTGCATAATATGCATACTATCAGTTGCATACTATGCACACTATCAACTGCATAATATGCATACTATCAATTGCATACTATTTATTGTATACTATGCATATTATTAATTGCATACTATCAATTGCATTCTATGTAGTCATGGTTACCAAGGATTCAGTCAATTTTAGTGATATGATGTTTGTTTTGGAAATGCTTTCACATGCTATGATGAAATGTATAATTTACCAAAAGTCATACTGGTCACATTCTGCAGGATGTTGCTCATGACAGAATTTAATTAAAAAGTTTAAAAGCTGTTCCATGTATTACAGTTATGGTCATTAATGACAGTTAGTCACTCATAGCAGAGGTCGCTCAAGGCAGATTTTACTGTACCAACAAAAGCTGCATTGACATGCCCTCTGCTTGATGAATCTGGATCTCCAGATAGCTATGACAGTTCATGAAATAAATATATTGAGAATTATGTGTTCTTTCATATTTTGTTTACAAACATTATATGACTTTCATTTAATGTTTTTGAATGTTTTATAATTTCTTTAACGTGTTATCACCATTCCTCCTGAATGGATGGTCATATCAACATGGTGCTTTTGCTAAAAGATTTCCTGTGATGCCAAGTTGGTCCTAAATATAAATGGTATCAATCTGATATTCAAAATGACCCCAAAGGAAGCATCATGTTATTGCTACAGCTGAACGAAAAGTCATCTTAGCATGGATTTTCACCAGAAAAGCCTTCTTATGATGTCTATTTAATTATAAATGAAAATGGTGCTGCTCCTACATCCAGTCTGGCCACCACAGTGGATGTTTTGAAAATCTTATTATTGCTGCTCCACTTGCATGGATGGCCATATATCAACTTACACTAAAATACTTCTTTTGTTGTAAAGTTGGTACTAAATGAAAATAGTAATGATATGATAGCCAGTATGGTCACTGCAGAAACCGTCTTTAAAATCTTCTTATTGCTACTCTTTCTGAGAAGTCACATCAGTATGGGGTTTTCACCAGTAGACTTCCTATGGTGTCTAGTTGGTCATAAATGAAAATTATGTTGATCTGATATCCAGTCTCACGGATATGGCCACCATCTTGAAAATCTTGTGGCTGCTTCTCCTGATCGAAAGTCATATCAACAGTGGGTTTTGAACCAGAAGAATTCTTCTGATATCTAGTTGGTATTAAAACGGTGTCAGTCTGACATCCAGTATGATTACCATGGAAGCCATCTTGAAAATATTGTCTTTGCTACTCTTCAATGGAAAGTCACATTAAGTTCGATAATAATATGACTACTGCAATAAGCATATTGAAAATATTCTCTAATTCTCCTACATGGATGGTCAGATTAACATCGGATTTTTATCCAAAGTATTCAATCCTTCATCCAACTTGGAAGCCATAGCAGCCTATTTGAAAATCTCATCCTAATGAGCTCATTTCAACACTCAGCAGTTCATAAAGAAGAAATAAAATGTATTGAATGTCTGGGGAAAAAATTTGTCCAGTAGTAGGTTCTTCATGTAACCCTGTAAATTAAGGATATATCCCTGTGGTTGACATGGGAAGGAGGGATGGGAGAATCGAGTTAAATAAATCATACATATATTTATGATGGCTTTTAATTAAAAAAATGTCATGTATCTATGATGTTGTATTCATCTGTTTTGCCTTCACAAACAAATTCATCCCCACACAGTGCTGTCATAGACACACATTAAGAAGCTAATTTTTTAAAAATCTAGTTTCTGTGTTATTGAATGTTGTTGCAAACCAAACATGTTTTTTAACTTTTGTTTCAGACAGATGTACTGGTTATAAGTAGCGACCTTATCTCTGATGTTTCTATCCATGATATTGCTAATGTCCACCGTACTTATGATGCCACTGTCACATCATTGCTCTCTGATATTCCTGAACAGTACAATGAAATTCCAGCGCCAGGGCCAAAGTCAAAGAAAAAGCCAGGTAATCGGCAGCTTTGCTGGAATTTTGAATATCAGTCTTTATCACACATTTGTATATAACTTCAGGATTTTGACACTCCATAGTGATTTTCTTACAATAAATGTGATGTTCTTTCTGCCAGTGCAAAATTTTATTCTTCTAATCTTGTCTTTGTTGTACTAAACTACTGTATATACACTTTTACCAAAACGTTGAGTTCAACTTCAAACTGCACAGTCCAAGGTCTGCCATTGCATAATGTAGCAGATCTGGGTTTGTGCAGCATGTTAGGAGTAAACAGTAAGGTAAAAGTAAGGTAAACTTTTGATTGTGAGCCTATTAATAAATAGTTATCTTTAGAACAGGTATCAAGATATGGTAAAATAGGTCAACTCAACTGATATAAAGTTTGGGAGATAGTTTACTTAGGTTGTATGTTCATACTACTTCACAAGTCTACATGGTGACATTTGCAACTGTTTTTTAGTCAAGAGAGCATTATCAAGGCAACTTTGGCCTCTTGCTGATGGAGACTTTTTAAAACAACCCTTGAGTTATGGAATTCTGGTACAATAACCAAATATATGCAAAAAATTGGTCATTGTGCTCAAGTCCAGATGTTGGCTTGTCGACTTTAATTATTCTGTTTCAGTAACCAAATAAATGCAAAAATGGCCATTTTGGTCAAGTCCATATGATGGCTTGTCGGCTATAGTTATGATCCATGTTCATACTTAAGATTTAGTGGAGTTGGTCAGACTGACTTTTTAATTGACCCATTTTGGTCATGGTTCTGTATTGAGAGAAATATTGTTTAGGGGTAGCATAAACTAGTTGGAGAGGGGTTTGTGGAACAGAATGGGGGCCCAGGGGCTGAAACTTTCATTGAAATTCTAAGGCTCAATTTAACCATCTAACTGGAAAAAAAACATAAGGCTAGGAAACATTAGGTTCGGGGTGGGGGAGGCATGTGCCAACTTAGCCCTGCTCCGATACAATCTCTTAACAAGCAGAAACAGTTAGCAGGGGCCCCAAGTGGCCAAGTGGTCTAAAGCGCTCTCTGTTTCGGATCACTGCCATCTCACCTCTGTCTGCGTATGTTCGAGTCTAAGATTCAGCTAATGTAGTTATGTGAGAAACCCTGCCAGTAGCTTATTGTGGGTCGGTGGTTCTTTCTGGGGATTTTCCCGGGTTCTTCCTCCACCAGTATTACTGGCAGCCATGTATAGCCTATATTGTGCTGAAAAATGATGTTAAACCATTAATATAAAATAATTAAAAAAACCAGTTAGCACAGAAAGTATACAAATTAAATATTCCGACACTTGGCCATAGCTAGAAGAAAAGCAAGAAAATCTATAATTACATTTGATGGACATCAGATTTTCATCTGAGTATTGCCCATGCCATAGGAGAAGCTTTCTGTTGCAATGAGAATTTTAAAAAGCCATAAAATGTACACTAAGTTGAATACTAGCATGCAATCAATGATCTTAAAGGGTTTTGCAGTTTCTGAAATCAAACTGGAGGTCAGTAAGACCAAAGAATACCTTACATACTTTTTAGTTTCAAATAATATTATTTTGTCACATAAGACAACACCTCTAAATTTGTCAAACACATATTCTCAAAGTTTATAGCAGCAGTGAATATTACTTTGTTTCACCCTACATGCAGAAACTTTTGACTGACCCGTACTCAAAGATAATGTATAACAGACACAGACCAATGGCTGGTGACTTTAAAAGGGTCATAAACCCTGACTCATATTCTACAAGCCTTGACTCTGATTTCTATATGCCCAAGATTTCTCTGGGTTTTTTTCTTCTGTTATTTGTCAGTAAGTGTTGCAATTGGTTTACTTCAAATATGAACATATAATAGCAAAATCATATTAAATTATCTTGTGTCTTTATTCAGACCTCAAAATATTTCAAATAAAGCAGTTTTTTTTGTCTTGAAGTAGGCATGTTTTGCTTTACACTGTTTCTATTTAGATTTTTGATGTTTGTTTATAGGGGCTGTTTATTATGTCTAATCAGCATTGTATTTCATTAGAGAATGCACAGTTATTAATCATTAAACGTTTAACATCTTGAAGAATGCAGTAGCAATTAAACGAGGACCTTAACAACAACAAAAACCCATCAAAATTATTACGCATGTGTTTCTGTAGGAATCAATTTTTGTTGGTCTTTCCTTTTTGTTTCACTGGCCACCAGTTGTTATAGTTGTTGTAGGGTTTAATGCCACATTTCAGTACACGATAGGCTATACATGGCAGCCAGTATTATTGGTGGAGGAGCTGCTGGCAAGCTTTCTCCCATAACTACATTAGCCGAATCTTAGGCTCTAACCTACGCAGACAGAGGTGAGATGGCAGTGATCCGTAGCAGATCTGGCCACCAGAGGATGGCCAATATTTAATCTGGCTCAAAAGCCATCATGGACCATATTTGATAATATCTGAAATAACATCCAGCATTTGACCTAAACTCCAGATTACATCAATAAAGTAATTAATTAACACCTTGCTATGTATACATTGTAGCATTAATCCCAATGCAATGAATACTGGAGCAGTTCTGATACCCACTGGACTGAATCTGGCTTGTTTCTGTAATGCACATAAATATCCCAAATGGTATTTTGTCCTACCTTCAGGAGAATCAGTTGTATGCAACAGCCAAGTAAACACTAATTATAGGTAACCCGGGCAATCTGTCCCATTTCTGATGTTGCATACTTTGCATTGTATGCAAACTTGACAGCTTTTGAGAGAGGTTTGATAAGTCTTCATGTGGGTAATCAGCATACAAGGAGATGAATATTAATCATTTACTAGTCTTCGAACATCGTGAAGATAAATTTCTACATTTTTTCAATTCTATCAAAGTTTATTCAGGCAAATTAGATTTCAACAAGTCTGATGGGTGCCTCACTTAAAAATAGCAGAAACTCACTGAAATTGGATTGTCCACAGGTCAGGCTATTCAATTTATTTAGCACTGCTGCCTTACTGAGAAGTCTTTCAAAAAGTGGCAGATCTGTGATTACTACGAAACTTGGTAAATATTTTAATTATCTCTTAAAATGGTGCATATTAAACAACAGTACTCCTGCAACTTTTGCAAGTTATTTCCCCTTTTGATTTGCAACTGAATGCAGTGTATGACAGAAATTCTGTAAATTATGCTTCATTGTGCAGATTTTATTTAGGGTTTACTATCATGGATACAGTTACGGTCATTGGTGAGCACATGTGTTCTCTGCTACAAAAAGTAATTTAACATGCATCAATTTAAAATAAAAACTAGGTTACCAAAGCCTATGCATTTGTATGCCTTCCTTCCCCCCCTCCCCCGGTTCTTACATAGCCAAGAGGAGGCACATGCAGTATTTTCATCAGTTAACAGAGTTATTTGGATATTGCATGTCATGTTACATAAGACAACAGGCCATGATGTAACAGTAGGGTTTCACTTTATTGACAAAACTCTGTGTTTCTGTGATTCTTTTTATAAGAGTTATTGCCCTTTTGGATTTGTAGTGTATGCCATATGGCAGCATTGTGTGAATATTGATCAATCATTGTACTGCTTTTAGTATAATTATACACATTTTTCTTTTTACAATACACTTATCTCCAAAATAATGTATGGGTGTGATGTGGGAGACATTGCTCACCATTCCTCTATTTTTTTTATGATATGTGGTTAATACTATTATTGTTTTGAAATTATAGAAAAAGATTACATTGGTTTGGATGAAAAGGGATGCAGAGTCCTCTTCTACACTCCTGAAGCAGATCTTGATGCTGAAACAGTAAAAATCAGCAAATCTCTTCTTAAACGGTAAATTATCACTTCACAGATTTACCTTTATCTATTTATATTTTTTTATTTTTATGAATTTAATTATTTGTTTCTAATCTATTAAATCAAAATGGATATGTTTAAGCAAATGATACTGTGTTCTTTTTTGTAATGTGCACAGCAGTTTTAAGGATTTTGTGATTTGCCACAAGCAGTAGTGATAAAAACCCTACCTACATTCAGCGATTCATTTGTTGATGTTAGAACCCCTTCCCCATGTAAACAAATTAACAAGACAATATTTTTATTTTTTGTAAACCATGCAAGTGGGATTTCCACAAAAATAAATGAATCAGTAAAAGAAAAATTGCCATAAGCTGTGCTAATAAATATACATAAAAAATTACCTTTTTTTGAAAATATCTTCTACAACATTCATTCTGCAGCCATTTTGGCATACATGAAATAGGTCACAAATCTGATTTTAAAAAAATCAGTAATACAATTATATTTGCAATGTTTGAAAATAATTTTTGATTAATGGACTCAGTTTGCAAGATAATAAAGTAGCTTAGGAATCATTATGTGATGAAAAACAAAAACATGCTTTTGATATCATTAAATTCAAGATTACTTGGGCATTTCTGTACAGTCCTTACTGACAGAAATTACCAAGGTACCCTTTACAGTGAAAAAGTACCATGGTATCAGAATAAAATACCACTGTAATCTGATATACCAATAATACTGCTAACCTCGATCCTTTACAGTTCATATCTTTAGATCAGATGTTACTTGTAATAACTCAAGAATCATTCAGTATATTCTAATACAGTTTGGTATGAAGATTGTCTTGTACACTTACATATGCCTTTTAAATGTTCTCTCTCATTTACCATTGGGTACTAGCATAAGTTGTATATATATTGAAAATACATGGCCATAGAATACTAGTATTAATGTGTGTGTGTAATTTGGAATTTAAACGTAGCTATGATGTAGCAGTTATAGTGATGTCTAGCACTGGATTAACATGCCACAGACATGTAGCATGATGTCTCACCCAGTCACATTATCCTGACACCAGCCCAACCAGTCCTACCACTAACATTTTAAAGTGAGGCCGCTGTTTGTACAACTTTTTAAAGTCTTTGATATGACTCGACTGGGGATCACATCCGAGTCAGATGCTCTAACCAATAGGCTGCTGGAGTGGTCACTAGCATAAGTAGTATACTGTTCGAGGATACAGGGCTATAGGGTATTAGCATAAGTAGTATACATATTTCAGGTACATGGCTATAGGGTACTAGCTTAAGTAGTATACATACTGAAAGTGCAGGGCAATAGGGGACTAGCATAAGTAGTATATACATACTGTAAGTACAGGGCCATAGGGTACTAGCATAAGTAGTATACATATTGAAAGTTCAGTGCCAAAGGGTACTAGCATAAGTAGTATATACTGCACCCCGACAAAAGAGCACATGACAAAAGCGCGCTGACAAATGAGCACCAGACAAAAGAGCGCAATACCAAAAGCGTGCCAACAAATGAGCTGAAATTAAATAGGAATTTATAACTATATATACACGTCCAACAGATTCTTTGATCGCAACACTGTTTGTACCAATGTTGTACAAACTTCTCTACTTGATCTCTACTCCACTTGTTATTATAATTTAACCAGCGTTCATTTGGTATTGAGCTCTTTTGTCTTTTATACATGATAGTTTAGTTGCAAACATATTTCTTTTGCTCAACAATGTTTTCTTTATTTTATATCTAAAACTTCTACCATTTGAAAACTTGTCTACTTGTTAGTATAACTCTACTTGTTAGTATAACTCTACTTGTTTGCATAATTTAATCGGCACTCTTTTGGTATAAAAACCGTATTGCACTCATTTGTCGACACGCTTTTTTCGTGCGCTCTTTTGTCGGGTCACCAGTATATAAATACTGAAAGTACACGGCCATAGGGAACTAGCATAAGTAGTATACATATGAAAGTACAGGGCCATAGGGTACTACTAGCATAAATAGTATATACATACTGAAACTACAGGCCCATAGGGTACTATCATAAGTAGTACACATATTGAAAGTACAGGGCCATAGGGAACTAGCATAAGTAGTACACATATTGAAAGTACAGGGCCATAGGGAACTAGCATAAGTAGTATACATACAGAAAGTACCAGGGCTATAGGGGATTAGTATCAGGAGTTTACTTATTGAGGGTACAGGGCCATAGGGTAATAGCTTAAGCAGAATACAAATTGGACAACAGAGTACTTTCAGTTGAGGTCTTTATTTAGGCAGATGAATTGGGGAAGATTCTGTCATCTCTATGACTCTTGTTACTGTGTTTGATTGTATATAGTTATTTTTCAGACATCCTTGTGTCAACATAAAGTCTAACCTGACAGACTGTCACTTGTATCTGATGAAGAAGTGGGTTATTGACTTCCTGATGGAGAAGAGGTTAGAATTATTGTCTCTGTACTTGAACACACTTAAGAAAGTAAAGAGTCCCAGACGAACATTTTAGTATATTTTAAAAGCACATAAAAGCACTTGTAATAGCCATTATGTAGGGGATTATGGTTCCAGTAAACAGTAACAGCACAGTGGGGGTAGCATAGACAACTATAACTGTATGCACAGAAACAAGACATTGAGCTATGATTTGAAGTTGTCATTTTCATATGGAAGAGATTTATAACCATATGTTTGCAATATATGATTGCTTATAAGTCGAGTTCAGCTGCAAAAAACAAACTCTGATCTGCACATCAGCAGATTTAGGGTCATTGTTCTTTTTTCTACTGATTAGTCCTAACAAACTACACAGACTAGATCTGCTGGCACATTATGTGATGGTGGATATGGGTCTGTGTTGTGCGTCATTTATGGTTTGACTTGACTTGTAATTGAATCGATACAGTCTTTGCAATAATGAAATGTTATTCCATGGTAATTATTTGTGATTAGTTTATATATGTAGTCATTCATAAAGTGACTAAATATAGGTGAGGGATGTTTGGTTTACATCTCTTAGTCACGGTTTTAATTTTAAGAGATACAAGATATGATACTGTTTCAAATCAGCAGTATGTACAAGGTATGAGAAAAAGTGATGGCAGTCCGCTGTAATTTCTCATCCTGTTATTTTTTCAGTGAGTACAGATAATAAAAATAATGAGATGCAGGTTAAGTACTTGCTCTAAAAGTCAAATTTTAGGTATATGAGGAATATAAACCCAATACTAGCAACTAATTGTCAGTTTTGGTTTTCCCCATTTGGTTACCGTAACAAAGCATCTCTGTTTCTTATACACATCTATCAACATCTGACTCAGTAAAAACACATTATTGCTAAAAATTTTGCATACCAAAAAAAATGCTATATTTTGTTAGCCATTGTTAGAAAAAGGTTAATAAGTTGTCCTTCATCTACTTTCATTAACTTTTTGTAACCTTTGTATCCATTATATCGTATGTCAAGACAGGCTGCCAGAGTAGACGAGTCTGCAGATCATGCAGAAAGTATTAAGAACTTTGTGCAGTTAGAAAGTAAATATTCCTGATAAATTCTGCAAATTTAGTTTTAAGTTGCACTCAGCACAAACTGAAGTAGAGTTTCCTGCCAATTGTAGGATAATAACTGGTAATTAGTCTAGATGAAATTTCCAAAGATGAAATTTGGCAAAGACAGAAATCTTGGCTATTACAGTACATATGGTTATCAGACAACACCAGCATGCAATATTGTGCTTTTATTTTATCATATATAGATAGGGGTACAAGCCAAAGAGGGTATTGGAGAAAACTATAAATTTTAAATGTTCATGAACCATAATTTTTGTTTTTTATGCTTATCTGTAACTTTTGCGGCGTAAGTGTAAGAATCAACTACAGTTGCTAATTAGTAATTCCATTCTATTGTAGTTCTATATCTTCAATTAAAGCTGAACTTTTGCCATATCTGACCAAGAAGCAGTTTTCTAAACCTAAAAAGGAGGACCTGCCAAATGCAAATGCTTCAGTTTTGTCAGCAAATGTTGAAAAAGGTAAAACTTTTGCTTTATGCCAGATCAGCCATCTTGAAAATCTTGTTATTGATACTCCACCTTTATGGATGGTCACATTAACATAGTTGGTCCAAAATGAGAATGATGCTAAGCTGACATCCAATATGGCAGCCACAAATGCCATCTTGAAAATATTGCTATTGCTATTCCTCTTGAACATTAAGTCATATCAGCATCTTTTCTTTCACCAGAAGACTTTTTATGATGTCTAGCTGGTCCTAAATTAAAATGGTGCTGATCTGACAGTCCAGTATGGTTACCATTGCAACCTTCTTGAAAATCTTTTTATTGCTGCTTGTATAAGGAAAGTATTGTCAACATGGAGTTTTCACTAGACTACTAAATATGATACCTATTGTTGGTCCTGAATGAAAATAGTGCAAGTCAGTCCTCAGATATAGCTGCTACAATGAATGTATTGAAAATCTTGTCACAAATTCTTCTTAATAGATGGTCATATATATCAACAAGGAGTTTTTACCAACAGACTTGTAATGGCGTTTGGTTTTACCTAAATGAAAATGCTGCCAATTTTACATCCCAAACTACTATATTGCCTGCTAGAAAATTTATCTTTGGATGGTATAGCATCAGTCATTTTTCGGGACTCTTGTTTATAGTTTATGTTGATATGCTATTTAATATGACTGCAATACCAACAAATAGCAATAAAACTATAATAGTGTCTGCTTGAAAAAGTTTGTACCTTTATGCAAATCAATGAAACGAGCTGCTTCATATATAAATGCCATTAAGTATTAGAACAACTTTAATGTTGTATGCTGTTTATTCACAAATCTCACATTATTTATCCACACCATTGTACTTAGATTTGGCTCATCAGCTGAAAAAGAGATAATGCTTGGAGTGCACAGATGGTTTACATTCTGTGAAATCATATTTGTATTGAATGACATCACAATCTTCTGCAAACTTGTTCAGTACAGCACATGTGCACTCAAAGAAAATATTTAATCCACTTGAGAAGAAATACTTTTTTTCTTGATATAACTTATTAATTTCTCTTAGCTAAAATAAAATTTGGTATTAGGTTTTGAAAATTACATCTTCCTTTGCTTAATAACCAATTAACATGTGATGAAATATATATTTAAGATCGATTTTGTACAGCACTTTATGTTTGTGAAAATCTAATGTCTGTTTATATCAAAACCTGTTCTGACTTCTGATGAGTATTCTAGAGTTCACTTACACATTTTGTTTGAACTAACAGACATACAATACTGTATAGCAGAGCATAGCCAGTCATTTTTATTCAGGCGATCAATATTTTAGATAATCTTTTTTTTTGTGTAAATCTAAATGTAATGAAATTAATTCCATATAATGTAACAAAAAATTTTATAACAAAAGTTAGAATTTTTTCTTGGATATTTGCTAGAATTGTAAAATTTGCAGTTACTAACATGCCCTTGCAAGAAAAGAACTATGTTTCATCTTTTACTCGTTTTGGTAAAGGTTTGTGCATTTAGCATATGGCCACATGAGTTTTGGGCATGTCATATGTATACTATTTTTCCTAGAATCATGAAACTTGTTGAGCAAATGTCTTTAATTTTTTTCGTCTTCAAAGTTCATTTTTTGGATGCTGTTTATGTTTCAGTCATGCATCTTGATAATTGGATACATCTTTGTTACTAATACACTCGAGAAACAAATAATGTCACTGTGAAATAAATTGTATGCTTTTCTAACATACTGTAATAACTTTGGAGTATGTGCATTGATAGCATCCCATTTTATGGAATTTTTAGATTTGTGGGAATAATGGGAATATCCTTAGCCCAAAATAATTATCAATTATTAGGAAGAACTGTCATGCACTTAAGTGTTAGTGAGTTTCCAAGATGCCATGGTTGACGAGAAGTCAGGCCAAAACTGAATGATTCGGAATGTCCCTGGAATAATGTAATCCATATTAAAATCTAGTCATGTACATTGGTGGTGTGACTGCAGTGGCAGGATATACAGTAGGAAACTGGTAAATTACTTGTAGGAATAAATAAGTAGGGACTCGGCAGATACCGTCTATGTCACCAGGGTGGTAAATGTGGTGCAGTTGTTTGGCGAAATAAGCCTGTAAAGAATAAAAAGACTGGCATAAGGGGGCGGAGTTAAAATAGTTCTCTGTTTAGGGGAGAGTTGTATAGTTTCTATGGTGTGAACTGCTGGTGATATGGAAACCTGATGAAGAGAGACCATTCAGATGTGTGATTTATAGATAGTGGATAGGCTAGAGATCTGTGGTCTTGCATAAATTAGAGTAAAGTTTATGTATTGAATGGACACGTTGGTCTTTCTAATTTACAACTTAAGTTGTTTGGAAATCTTTGGAAATTTGGGGTAAACTTATGACTTAGCGGGAATCACACCAGGGTTTGACAACTGCTTTGTCAAGTAAAGACCCCTGGTTTGTAACAAGAAAACTTCTGGTGGCAGCAGTGGGATCTGGCTAATCAAGTAATGGTATTGCACACCACAACAGAGTTGAATCGTTTATGTGATGGTGTTCCAACCTTTTTGTTCGGTCGCTATAGCATTGATTCAATAGTAGAGAGTGAGTTGTAAGAAGATTAGATCAGCTCACACAGACTGAATCAAAAAATTTATTGTGTGCAGGTGTGCTAAGGTCTATTAGGAGACGTGTGGAAACTCAAACTCCAGACCTGAATCATTCGGGCTCAAACTCTTTCATAACAATCCCCGGAATTCGCTGCAGGAAATACTTCTCTACAAATAGGTCTCTAACAACAAGAAAACAAATGTAACACAGGACCATTCATGTTTATGCAAAAAGCTCAGGTCTGGAGGTCAGTAAAAATAGCACAGAAAAGCTAATTGAGGCCAAAGGTTATCGCATATATATCACATATGTACCATTTCACAAGTCAGTCAAAACACTAATTTCCAGAAACAATGCAACTTAAGGTTTTGGTAGAAACGAAGCATCTGAGCCAATAAGTGAAATTGATGATAAAGTATTTCTGCTGTCACACAACAACTGCTTTGCAATTTGCCCCATTTAACTCTTTTGATACATTGTTAGGCTAGTGATAGAAGCCCCCCCCCCTCCATCTCTCTCTCTCTCTCTCTCTCTCTCTCTCTCTCTCTCTCTCTCTCTCTCTCTCTCCATCCCCCATCTCTCTCCCTCTCTCTCTCCCCCCCCCAAACTAGTGTCCCTCCAACAGCATGCATGCAAGTGACAGGGCATAAGCATGTGTTTTTAAGAATGGTAATAAAAAATACTTACATTTATGTATCATGAATATCCTCAAAATGTCCTTTAATAGTTCAGCAAATCTGTATGACATGACTCATGCCAGTCTACTTTTCAAATCAAATGTACATTGTACAGAATAAAAAGAATTCAGCCCACCCCAAGAAGAAAATTTGAGTTTGATCAACGGAAAAACAAAATCCATCCAATTCAGACCAACTGAATAGTTGTTTCAGTGCACATTCATTCACAGTATGACTCTAAATTTAAATTTTAAGTAGACCAAACAAAACAAAGAATATTTCAAAACTAATGTCAAGCATGTGACAAAGTTCAAAGGTCATTTGGCCATGCTTTGTGCACATTAATATTGTTACTGTATATTGATGAATCTATGGTTAGGTATTTATTTTGTAATAAAGCAAAAATTCAATTGCTTTGTTTCTTGTAGAGTGCTCTTTTAATTATTAGGCCTTAGGTAAAATGAGTACATAATAAAACAGTTACTGCATTTTTAGGGGAAAAGATGTACTTGTTCTTTAGGACTAATTTAGGACTAATGCTGCACTCCTAAGGTCATGCAGTATAACTTAGAAAAACTCATTCATATTTTCCCATAAAAATGCAGTAATATATATTTATTCAGTGGTAGACATTCAGTATTAATAACTATACATTGCTTGTTATGATATTTTACCCTCAATAGGTTGATTGTATATTGTGCATGCAAATGCATGTGAATTAAATGAGTGGACATTATGCATTGTGGTTTTCATGAGAGGCATCACTTGTATTGGCTATTTAATTCCTGTATCAGAAAATCATGTTTCCCCAAGAATACTTATATGATCACATTACTATTAAACTGTCCTACCCATCCCTACAAATACAGGCATCCTTGCTGATGTATCACTCATTTTAAACTGGCTGGCATCTGGCCATAGGGTAGATGCCTATTAGAAGTGTGAAAGGGGAGTAATATGTAAGGGTTTTATTCCCTTTGTCACTTCTTAATTGACAGGGAAGAAAAAAAATTCATCTCTCAGGATTGCTGGATTTGGGAGGTAACAGAGTTTATCTCATAATGCTTTTATAATTGGTCAAGTAATTTGTAAGAAACATACTTTACTAATAAAATCACTTTCACTACACATCTCAATATTTCAAACTTTTACATTTTCAGATATTTTCAGTTTTATTTCACAAGATCCCATGTTACAAAAGGTGGAGGAAACTTCAACATGGATTGACCATACAGGTGATATGGAAAACTGTTACCATGGAAACCAAATCAGATGCTATGCCTACTTACAGAGTAATGGTTTCTGTGTAAGAACTAATACAGTGTCAACATACTGTGAGATAAACAGACAGGTGATTATTTATTATGATGCAATGACATTTGATCATTGCTTTCTCAAGTTCTAACTTCTTAAGTTAAAAAGATAAAATGCATGTTTTTCAAACTGATTTTTAGTAATATATAATTTTGAAACCAGCCGTACTAGTAAAGTTTCCTCTTTCTTTTCATTACACCCTAGTTGCACTTTGTTTGTTTCAGATATCTTAGTAAATTACAATGATGTAATATTGAGTCTTACCTGGTTCATGAAAGTAACAAATGTGCTCTGTATTATAAGTACAGTGATCTTATTAAACATATCTTACAAGCAAGATTAATTGTAATTAAGTACCATATATGCTTACTCTTAAATCAAATCCATATGCAAGTTACATAGACTTAGATATGGCATTACATAATGAATCAGCAGATCAGGATGTATGTTGTTTGTTCTTCTGATTAGTCTTAACAAGCTATATTGACCTAGATCTGCCAGTGGATGGTGCAGTGCAATGTTCCCTCTAAGCGAATGGTACGTGTGCGTGCAGTGCTTGCTGCACTGCGCAAGCATTACGGAGACGAGCAAAATTTAACGTTGGATTGAGCAAAAATTGACAATTCAGCTGCGCTGGGATGCCTGAGCAGCTGTGCATGCATACACACATGCAGCTTAGAGGGAATGTTGGTGCAGTGGCATATCTAAGTCTGTGCAGTTTGCAGATAGACCCAAGTAATAAACAAGCACCTGTTGTATGTTGGATACTAAAGCATAAAAAATAATCTGTTTGGTAATGTGACACTGCATTATAATTAGTTCTTATCATCCAAGAAATAAAATCAGATGAAATAATATGTAATAATAGTAATTAAGCGAGGTAAATGGTACCTGCGACCATATCAGCAATACAAAGACTGTGGTATACAGAGAGGTTTTGTAATGAGGGACCACTGTAAATTTGTCATCATTGTTTTATCCCCACAAGGATATTGCAATACCCACAATGTTTGTCTGTTTCCACATCCTGAACATGTGGGTGGAAATTGGTGAATATTTTGGGGTTACATTCCACTTGGAGTAGTTAGCAGCAAAAGTTGGGGTTGGAGGTCATCCAAATTTACTACCCCTATGAGCCCAAGACATGGGGTTAAAAGTCAGATGTACACAAAGTTTAATTCAAATATGTTCTGATCAAAATTGTTGCTTGCAGTCATAGCAAAAAGATGCATAAAAAATATGCGATGGATTTTGAATTTTGAGATGACTGGTGGTGGGGTCAAGTATCATAAGGGAGTGTTGCAGTTGCATTTTTTTTCTCCAAACCATCAATGTATACCATTTACAAATGACCACAGGGAGAATTGTGATCTGGGACTTTTTTAAAATGCATCTCTGATATAGAGTCGGTGACCATCACTGTCAAGATTCATATAGTCACAACATGCCAAGAGCTGATGTTAAAAGATTTTAACTGAGTACATCATAACTATATTGAAGTTGCTAAATTTTATTTATTCCTCTGGGTTTTTGTTGGCATTGAATGCTACACTGATCTAAAATGAAATCTGTGTTAACAGTTGCCTTATTTGGATGGACATCCATCCACAATGGACATTTGTTTGTAGTATTGTTTTCATCATAATTAAAGGATACCTAACTGCTTGTTAAAAACCGATTTTATTAAATGTAAAATCTTTTTCTGTTTTTTTTTTTTCTATGCATAAATGTACAATTTGCAAAGTGGAACAATCTAGTCCATTGGAAGTTAATGGTAAATCAAAGAGATGCAACTAGAACAAAAGTCGTTACATATCATTGCCTTAAATGAAAATGTTGAAGCCATCTTTATTAAAGATTATTGTCATGTTTTTGAAAAGTTGCAATATTTCTTTTGAAGTCAGATTTTACTCCATATATAAAATGAAAAACATGATGATTTCAGTAAATTTTAAAATATTTTTATCATTGAGGAGTATAAAAGATGGTTTCAACACTTGGCAGTTTTAAGGTAGTACAGGGATACATTGCTAAAACCCATTATGCCAAAAAGATAGTACTACAAAAGGACCACACATTTTCTAAAAATATTCTTTTGGTTTTGATGCCTGTTATGGTTTATAAATTCATATTGTTTAAAATGAATAATCAAGCTGTGACCTTACTCTTTCAGAATTTATTAAAAGATCCGCCATCTGTTGGTAATCTCAGTATTAGTAAGCAAGTGTAAAAGAGAATCCCGTACATATACAATACTTGGCATATTTGGTGCTGGAGAATTACAATGTATTGTCTCAGGCTTAAAAAAGGAAACAAAGATTTGATATGCTGATATGTCTGTTATCAACTTGAACAGAACAAACTGTTTCTTAAATATCGGCCACACCAGTTACATAGCCTTCCTGTTACCTGAATTTCAGATACCCAAGTTGCTGCAGGCATTAGCCCCTGAGAAGGAAATTCCCACAAAGCACAGTTCAGCAGTCATTAAGGGCACATCACAGGTAGTATTCAGCATTGTCCTGTCACTTTGTATTTATGGCTCATTAAAATGTTTACATGAAAAGATAAAATAAAGCATGATATTAATAGTTTCTTAAGATTTCACTTTGGGTACAGCATTCCTGTTTGACCACTGCAATGTAACCAAAGTTTCCATATTCCATATAGTCACATTCTAAATTCCCATAAACATCCTTACATGCCAGTCCTAGTTTTTGTACTCCACCAGTATCCAGGTGGCACAAATGACCCATGGCCATCTTTGGCCATTATAGAGCCAAGGTGCCTGGACATATCCATGTTGTTCCATGTTTAAAATAGTGCCACAGTGCCCAGTTACCATTAAGTACCTATTTTAGTACATAGTCATTGATTAGTTCATAGCTCTTAATGTTCCATGTAGGCCTGGGACCGTTTTGGATCCATCTCTCTCTATTCACATTATGGGTTCCAGTACCATTATAAACTTATGTCATTCCATGGCCAGCATGATTACAATATCTCATTCTGGAGTTTCTTTTAGTCTAGCATCTAGCCCCACCATGTAATGCAGGAGGTATCTGTGTAACACTGTTCTCCAGGATACAATTACTTGTCCATGTATATTATGACAAGAATCATCCATCTGCACATCTATCAAGGAAGCTGACTTCCGAGTTTAACAGCCCCTTTATTTGAAAGCAAAGTACAAGTTTCCTAATTCATCGTAACCGTGATGGTGCTTCCTTTCTAACATTGCTGATCTGTGGATGATACAGGTTGATCTGGAGGGCCTGACTACCACATTATGTGCTTGTACCCATTATAATGTTACACGTCATTGCAGATATACCAAGAGATCTGTACAAAGCAGATGTTTTGTGGCATATTTAACAGTTGGATTTTGCTCCATGTAACTCTTTTTGCCAAATGTCAGTGACACTCATTGGCTGGTCCTTGGTCTATTATAATACCATCTCATTATTTTCCCCAATGGGATATGGAGTTTAAAAGACACATGAACAGGTTCTGTCTCCAAAGAACATTCTTTGAATCATCTTTACAGCCTCTTTTGCTCACTGAAAGAATCGCTTCTTATACCAGGAATTTCTTTGCCTATTTGGTCTCCTCAGTGCAGCAGATATCATCATTATGAGCTGCATATTTATGAGACTACAGTAATTATTATTTTATCTCTGATGGCCAAAGCTCTGCCCATAGGATTACAAGATCCCAGTTTCAGAATAAATGAGATTCCATATCAGGAAATGTGAGAACCTTAGATGAATTTCTGCATGTATCCTCTCTCAGATTCAGATTATGGGAATTTCAGTCTGCATTGATGCCAGCACAAAGATCTGTTCTAGTCTCCTGCTCTTATTTTGTGTTGGAGTTAGCAGTTGTATTGCCATCATTCATACTTATCATCAAATCATTTTCCTAGAATGAATGCCATTGTGCATTCTAATCCTGGCAGGGGATGCTGACTGAAAACAGTATCATTCCTGTGGTAATAAAATCAGAAGTAATGTGGTAACTAAATGTCCAGATCTCTGACAAGACTCATTGTCTAGATGGAATCAGTAAATACAAAAATGGTCTTTTCACCCCTCTGTATTTTGTTGAATCTTTGCCCACGGGGTCAACCATTCATGGATTTTTTTGTGACATAGAGTGCAGTGTTACCAGTCTCAGGTCCAAGAATCTGGATGTTCACGATGCATTAATATCCTCTTTGATCTCTCCCAAAGGTCTTGCATAAAGCAAGGGAATCAGAGTACTGTCTGATCGTGATTGCTCCCCACAAGTGCAAAATGTCATAGATAACAATCTATTCAACTTGGCAGGGGAAATTGAAAGGAACATCATGGTTTTCCTCACCTGATGCAGGTATTTTGTCTTAATCCAGAACTGTTGAACATCTGGGTCATATCAAGCAAGTCCACAGGAACAACGATTTCTAACAGAACCAGTGGTGACCAGAATTGCTTGGGTGTGATTAGCATATGAGAGGTAGTGGAGAGTGTTTTCCCGGTGGTTCAAGTGGAAACATTTCATTTCACTTGAAGACATAAAACTGCTAATAGCTACTTCTCATGATGATTCTTTGTGCTTGTGACAGCCCATGCTTTTATTTCTAAGAACAGACTCCCATAAAATGAGTTCTTTGATGTGAAAATTCTTTCTTCATTTGACCCTTTACCATAAGGGCATCTACAGGACTCTCTAAGGGCTTTGAAGCTGTATCTGAAGAAAAAAATTAACTGAGTCATTGCAAAGAGGAGGATCTCATTGTATGAAGATGAAGATTGGGGATCCCATTGTTTGAACAAATGGTTGATTTTCAGCTTCAACACATGTTGGGTTATAAACTGTTGTGCAGGACAAGATGGGTTATGTGCTGTACACACAGAGAACTGTCTCAAGAACAAATAGATTTCTTGTATATTTTAGCTCATGTGCTATTGTTCAGTAATTGATAATAACCAGTCCATTGGATGGAGGGAAAAGACAACCTTCTTTAGCCATTACCCAGAGATTGTTCATGCCAAAATGCTCATGTTGACCAAGTGCTGTCTTTAGTCACAGAACAACATGTTGAATTCCAGTGTCATTTAGGGGGTTCACAATGACATGTTTGTTTGATTTCCACTGGATTTGCCAAAGGGAAAACTTTTTCTATTATCTACATCTGGTTATATGTAATTATTACTAGTTTCTACTAGTTACTTCATGTACATTAAGGGAGTGGTGATAGGTATGGTGGATGTAACTCCATTCAACTCTAAGGTATTATGGTTGAATTATACATTTGAAGAAGAAACTAGTAAAATAAGTCACTTTCATAATATATTGTCCTAATGCAGCTACACTCTTAAACTTTCCTGCCATTATGTCTTTCTGACTAACCATGGATTTCTACTCCAGTAAGTTCTGAAGTATAGCCAAGATTTGGTACAAGTCCCTCTGTCCAGTGGTTGAGCTCTCGTATATAATTCCCACCAATGTAGGCAGACAACCATTTGATTGGCTATTGGGATGGCAGTATTTGCAAGGTAACAATCATACACCCTTAAGGTATTATTATTGAATAAGTAGTATCTATGAAGTATATTTCTCTCACCCATCTGTTAATAGGAGAGGTATGTATTTTATAATGATTCTTTTAACCAGCATTAGCACTTTGACTCTGCTGACATTTTCTCAAACCTGCTTGATTTTTAAATGGGTCAAATTCAGTCCAAACGCATTTTATATACATTTTTTGAAAATTACTTTTTTTATTTGTATATTTATTGAAAAATGCCAGCTACATTTTGCTCCAGACATATAGTGCATTTTTCCTACATGTATGACACTTACTTTACCTGCTTGAATATCGCATGCGTTTTTTATACTCAAAGCAAATTTCTAAACAAATATGCCATAAGATGAGAGGAATAAAGAATATTACAAGCAAAAAATCTTTTCTTCTAATTGCAAAATTTAAAAAATCTGAAGTTTTGCATTAATATTAAGAACAAGAATTGAGCAAAAGTTTAGCTGTATGTTACTAGTAGTCTGTCATAGTTACTATCCTAAAATCAGTTAAAAAATAGTTATCTAGATATCCAAAATTGATAAATAATAACCAAATAATAAAGCTATGTATGTAGGTGTGAAGGCAGTTATAGTTATTTATATTAATGTATTCAAACCTTTGCAGATATTGGGTATAGTTAAAGAATTGTTTTTTCTAAACATGCCAAAATGTGCACAATCTGAGTATCTGATCAGTGTGCAATTGTATGTTCAGTCAGGATGTAATATTTGTTTTAGAAGCTGATAGTAATTGTCCTGTGCAAACGGTTTTGCTAGCACTTTTCTACCTGATTAAAAATAAAATGGTTCTTGCTGAAAAACAGCAAAAGCATAATAAGGCAGAGTATAGTTGCTGCCTTTGCATCTTGTGGGGCATTTAGGGCCATAATTTAGCTTTACTTAGGTACCCACACACAAAGATATGACCCTGATTGATTTTTAATAGATCTTGTTTGAATCTTTCCAAACTGCATTGGACTTTCAACTATGAAGAAATATTTTAGGGCAGATGCTACAGGAGTTAACATGGATATGAAAAGTCCAATTTGGCATTAACTTTGCATTGAGGTCAAAGATAATTTAGTATCTTTTTCATGTACAATAAGTTTATATTACTGGTTTATTTAAATATGTTTTCATTTTAAGTTATTGGACTGCCATGGAAATAAAAAGTGTTCTTCAGCTTGCAATAAAATTAAGTCCCCACACATTGCTCCTTCAGATAGCCTATGTATTACTATCGACCTTGTACTTTGCTATCGACCTTGTACTTTGCTGATTCAGAAATTTGTCTCGTAAGCAAATCCATTTTAAACAGACTGCTCCAGTGGCTTAAACGGTTAGATCATATGCCTCGGATGTGGGAGGTTACATGTTTAAACTCTGGCCGAGTCATACCAAAGACTTATAATGGTACTAGCATCTGCCTTGCTTGACGCTCAGAATTAAGAGGTTAAAGCTATAACTTGTTTGCCTGGTGTCGGGATAATTTGACCAGGTGGTGCATGATGCTACATGTCTGTGGCATGATGTCCAAGTGCTGGACACCGCTAAAATCTGCAACACTGCATATATCATAGTGATATAACTGAAAAATTATTAAAGCTATGTTAAAAATCAAAATAACACACACACGCCGTCGGACTGGAGAACCAGTCTGGAATCTTTTTAGTTCACTTGTACAATCAAATAATAGATAAGAATGATTTCTTACTCTTGTTAGTTCAAATGGAATGATTTTTTTTGTGCAGGTTGGCAGTGAGTGTCTTGTTGGAGAAGGGGTTACAATAGGAGAGAAAGTCTCCATCAAAAGATCTGTGATTGGCAAACACTGTACAGTCGGAGACAAGGTCAAGATCACCAACTCTGTCATTTTAGACCATGTGAATATAGGGGAAGGGTATGTAAATTACGCCATTTTTACTTTTTTGTTTCACTTTTGAAGTATTGGCGAGACTAAGCATATGCTTTCATGCAGCAGCATTATTAAGTTGTTAGCAATAATGACAACATTTGTGTGATTAGTGTTGTTCATGGGCAAGAAATAAGCAATCTTTCAGCTACCTTTTCCAGGAATTCACTTAAACATGAAGAACATGTTTTCATATGTTTTTCTAAATGAGCTCAACTTTACTAATCAGGTTGGTCTCAGAATAAAAAAAAACATCTTCTTGTCCCTTCAAGCCAGCAGTGAGGTTAGATGTTAGGGTCAGAAGACAGGAACATTTTTCTGGTGTTAAGAACCTTGTTTTCTTAGTGTGCTCAAGGTACACCTAGACTCAACCCATCTTTCATATGTTTAGAATATGTCTGACATAGTTTGCGGAAAAGTAGAAATGAGCATTGTGATTTACCATAATAGATGTAAGTTTATGGACAGAAAAAATAATTATTTGTTATGTGTGAATACTTTCGTGCATATAAAGTATATAATGTTTTCCATGTCCCAACATTTACAGACACAAACATTAAGTAATTGACAAGTCCACTGAAAGTTACACTAACAGTGACAGGTTCTTGGTTAGTTATTAAATCAAAAAACCGTGTTTATGCATGTTTTTTTATATTCTGTATTATGGTGTGTATAATGTGCAATTGATTATCCTAAATGAGATGAAAACCATATAATGCACATGTGATATCCTACATTTTAAAATGTTCATGATTTAGCTCTAGTTTCGTGATGAAACAACATTCTGCCATATTTTGGATTGTGCACTGATTGTAATTTGTTACATAAAGTTTGATTGGTTTGCTATATAAGTGAACAACTTTTCTATATCTATTTCTTGCTGTATAAACAATGACATAATATTAATTAAAACAACATCTTGTTTTTCATTTTTACAAAAGTATGGTAAAGAAATTATGTTTTTACCAGAAGAGCATTCTATAAAGATGATGTGAAAGCACAGAAGGAATAAGGCATGGATATTTTTCTGATCTTGTGTTACAATAACTAATTTTTCTATGTATTATCCAGCATATGGACAGTGTATATATATATATATATATATATATATATATATATATATATATATATATAAAGGACACTTATCCACAAACAACAAAATGTGAGGTTGTTTAATGCATATTTTGTAGAAAGGTCTCACTTTATTATATACATAGAGCATGCAATACTGTACTGAATATTATGACATAAGTTAGATTTGTTTATGCATAATGTTAGAAACCCCAGCATTTATTTCTGTTTCTGTTTTCTTTCAAGTAAATTATCTTTTTTTTCATTAGCTGTAATATCCAGGGTAGTATTGTGAGTTCCAACTCTCATATCAATGAAAAGAGTGACTTGAAGGACTGTATTGTTGGCACTGGAGAAAATGTTAAAGGTATGTGTATTATTCAGATGGTAACCACTCTGAAATTTGCAGAATTGTTATGAATTTTTTGAAAATATACAACAGTATGAATTATATTGATAAAATTCTAAAAAATGAAATATTTTAACATGAGTTTTCAATGTGGGTACAGATAGAGATAAAAGTACTAAAGTGCTAATATGATAGACTGGTACATATAATATATTTACTCAGTGTAAAAGCAGTATGTACATGACAATCAGTCAGTTAGACTGTAATAAGATACAAAATTGGTGTAAGATAAAGAAAAAGGATAGAAGTAGATAATTTGGGAGGACTTGTAATTGTTTTGGCCAAAAATATTTAAGTACAGTAAAACTTGTTATGAGAGATTGCCCCTTATGCCAACAAAAAGTGGTCTCTCAACACAGGTGGTCTCATAGCAGTTTTGTTCAAAAAGGCCAGTTTCCAAGGTCCAGTTTTAGAACAATTTCAAGAAAAATAACCACAATCACTCTCCATATATTCTATTCTTTATTAATAGTTCTTGCTAAAAATAAAGATATACTTCTATCATTAAACATGAAATCACATTTACATATGAAGATAACATATTTTAGCATATGAAATTGTTTCTGTATTACACCTTTTCCTTTATAATAATAATAATAATAATAATAATAATAATAATAATAATAATAATATTGAGGACTTTGTATAGCATCTAATCTTTAGAAGCTCTAAGTGCTTTACAACATCTATATTGTTAAGAGTACTAAAAACAAAAAGCAAAACACCATGAAATTAGAAAACATAAAAAAAAAATGCTGAACATATTTAAGGTAGGAAACAATAATAGGTCTTTAAGTTTGTTCTTGCAGTCGAAAAAGGTGAGTTTTAAGAGCACTCTTGAAAGGGATCACTGTGTCTTTGTGTCTAATTTCAATGGACAATTCATTTACATTGCTGGGCCTTGGTATACAAAATAATGTTGTCCATTTGACATTTTCAACGTGGGAATAATGAGTATACGATTGTCAGAAGAGGTGTAAGTATCTTGCTGATGTGTACACATGGGTGAGGCCAGATGTTATATCGGACTGGAGTCTGTCAGTGAAACATAGCACAGAGAACAAATTTTGTGTTTGATTCTGGATCGAATTGATGGCTAGTATATGGTACAGAGCAGTGGGGAGGTGTGATCTGATCATGGTACTATAAGAATGATCCGAGCAGCTGTGTTTTGAACTTTTTGTTTCTGGATTAGATATTGAGATGAACCAGACAGAATTGAGTTACAGTAGTCCAGTTTTGAAAATACTAATGAACACACATGTGCTTTAGTGGCATCAACTGAAAGATATTTGCGATGGAGCTAATGCATCTCAGCTCAAGATATGCAGCCTTGCATATGTTCATAACATGTTGGTGCTATGTGAGAGTACTGTCTAGACTAACACCTAGGTTCGTACTGACTGTGTGAATTTAATGTTAGTGTTGCTGATATTTATTGTTTGAGGTAAAGAATGTGAATGAGAAAGTCTTTGTGCGTTGTGATGAGAATGGCCTCAGTTTTATCATCATTCATCTGCAGCTTGTTACATTGTCATCCATGATTTCACATCAGAAATGCACCTCCATACTCCTTGGATGTTCGCATCAACTTCATTTCGGTGGCTAGATTTGAATATTTTGGGTGTCATCAGTGTACAATTGGTGAGACACTGGATGATCATCTAGGACACTTGAGAGTGGCTGAGTGTATAGAATGAACAGTTCCAAGAACAGACCCCTGTGGAACACCACAACATAGATCAATTGGGCTGGAGTGTATTCCATTTGCAGATACAATTTGTGTCCTGTTGACTAACTAGCACTTAAACCACAGTAAGGCTGTGAATGCCAAATACATGTTGGAGATGGTGAAGTAATATATCATGGTCTATTGTGTCAAATGCTGCAGACAAATCAAGGAGGGCGAGGACTGTAATCTTTTCGCTATCCAAAGCAGAGAGAATGTCATTAACTACTTTCAGAAGAGTAGTTTCAGTATTGTGGCAAGGGCAATATGTAGATTGTACATTGCTAAAAAGAATGTTTGAATTTAGATAAGATACAAGTTGGGTCAGAACAACTTTTGCTAAAAAAAAAATTTTATATGAATGGGAGATTAGAAACTGGCTGGTAGTTCTTTAAATCGTTATGACAAACTAAATTTGTTTTACAGACATTTAAATCACTGTTTTTTACGAGTGGTTCTGTTCTTTTTCACTTCTTTCACTTTCAGTAATATTTTCTCCCGCCTTAATTGTTTCTTTTTAGTTGAAGGTTCATCCATTGTTATTCAGGTTCTAGATGTTAAAATTATTAGTGCTCAGTTGTAATGTCAAATGTAAAGACAGTTTTGACTAGAGCTGTACCGATTAATCGCCCGTACGCGTAATCGGGCCGATTTTTAGCACAATCGGTATAATCGGGTATCGGCAAAAATAATCGGTGCCGATGCAAATAATTTTTTTAAGTAACCAATTTTTCCTGATAAAAGTTGTATATACAGTCGCGTTTTGACTGACCGTAACGTAATCCTTTGTAACACTAGAGCTCGGGATATATGCAGTATGCAAACAAGTTGCTCATTAACTAACACTACTGTATAGTCGAATAACCATATATCGAGATAAACACATCGACCCATCAATTAATCTTCTGTAACAAAGAGATTGCTCTAATAAAATATTTAAAAAGAATTTATCTTGCTGCCAGTTGTGCGAAATTTTCAACTCCAGCGTCCGGTAACATTTGTAAACTGCAGTAAACCAGACTAAAGTACATGTCACTAACCGCCATTGTAGTGCCAAAGTCATGTGAATAGCCAGTAAGATTAACATCAAAGGGAGTAATGACGGATATATACACAGTCAATTTTGAGGTTTGTGTTTTTTCTTTATCTTTATGAAAACTCACAAAACACCGATAGTCCTTATGTCCCAGTGAGAAATTGTTTGAAAGGGCTTCAGTGTAGGTTTGAGTATGTCGTCTGTCTTTCAGTTAATCCGTAATGCCTGGAGGGTGAACGAACTCATTGTCTTTAATACTAGTAAGTGAGAATCATTTCCGGATTTTTTAAAATTATTTTTTATTTCTTTTGTTAGTGTTTCACCAAGCCACCATCTGGCAGAAGAGGCAGTCTCTTATAAGTCATAACAGGTTTTACTGTACCTTTGAAGCACCGACATATACTAAACAAATAAAACAATTCTATATCAATGTTTTACAATTATCTGATGTTGCCGCAGCAATAACGAGTATTTGTTGTTGTCAAAGCAAGCCGACGACCTTTGCTCATAGAAAGTCGGCAATAAACTCAAAAGCATTGCCTCAATTTACATAGTGATTAGAACATATTTATTGTGCCGCTAAACTTTCCTGTTTGCAAAAAAAAAAAATCGCCCACCCCCACGGTCTGTGGACAACAGAGTAGTAATTTATTTGGACACATTGTTTCAAGAGCCCGAATAGATTGGATTATTAATATCGGCTCTGCATAATGTCGAACTTGAAACTATCAAGTTTAGTCTGGAATTACTTCAAAGTAAATGCAGTCAACGAGTCGACAGCACATTGCACACTTTGCAAAGCATGCATTTCCAGAGGTGGAAAAGATTCTAAAAATTATACAACATCAAATCTTATCCAGCACTTGCGCTGCAAGCACATCGCCGAATATGGCCTGTTTCTGGCAGATAAAAATGAAAAGAATGCTCGCAGATAACCTAAGCAGCTTCAGCAACTTCTCGTACTCTGACTATTGACGCCATGCTGGACCGAAAACAGCCATTTGCATTTGATGACCCAAGAGCTATTAGTTGGCACAAAATCATTGCAGAATTCATTGCAGTAGATGTACAACCATTTTCCGTCATTGAAAACATTGGATTTTAATGCCTGATGGCCAAGACAGAACCGCGCTATACAATTCCAAGTCAGAAATACTTTTCCACATCTTTGATACCTGACATGCATAAGGCGATACAAAACAAGGTGCGTGATTTAGTTTCTGCCCAATCTGACCTTAGTTTAACCTCTGATGCATGGTCAAACCCGTCCATTGGCGTATCTTTATTGAGTCTTACGGCACACTGGATGACTAAAGACTTTCAGCGGAAACAGGTGATTTTAGCCGCAACGCCTCTCGATGAATCGCATACAGGAGAATATTTGGCAAGCAAACTGGACAAATTATTCGATGAATAGAACATTCCTAAAACACGTATCCATCTTCTTCTACGTGACGGAGGTGCAAACATGGTTAAGTTAAAGCAATGCGTCTGGCTGATATCGACAGCATCAGCTGTTTTGCTCACACCCTGCAGCTCGTTGTAAGTGATGGCATTCTTTCGCAACGAGCTGTCAAAGATGTTTTGGCGATCTCGCGTTCCATTGTTGGCAAATTTCGGCACTCCGTCCTGGCACAACAGCAGCTCGAAGATCAGCAGGAAAAGTTTGGCGTTGCCCATGAGAAACTCATCCAGGATGTCAAGACACGCTGGAATTCTACATACAATATATTGGTTTCGTTATATGAACAAAAACAAGTATTGGGGGCTTACGCTACTCTCTATGACCTCCCTAGCCTAACAGCTCAACAGTGGGTCTTAATTAACAATATTGTGGACATGTTAAGCCCGTTCGCGGACATTACCAAGGAAGTGGTAGTCAAACATCAGTATCCGTCATTATTCCTATGCTGAAAATGCTCCGAATGTTGCTGGCTCGAGAGCATGAAGTGAGTCAAGGTATTCAGACAATGCGCTGTGATATGTTGACATCACTGAACACATGCTTTGCTGATGTTACCAGCAACAGGAAGCTTGTCTTGGCCACCATCTTAGATCCACGATTCAAACATCGCCTATTCAACGAAGAATTGATTGTAACCAGATCCAAAGAATGGCTTAGAGCAGAATGTATCATAGTTGCATCAGCTGACAAGCAGGAGGTACCCCCGACCAAAAAGAGAAAGACTGAAACTGAAACAAACGCCACTGAACCATCAACATCACGTCTCTGGGATTTCTTTTCTATGGCCTGTCACGAGCCTGTCAGTACCGTCAACGAAACGATTCAAGTGGATAACGCTGTTGACACGATGATTGAATTGTATCTGGCCAGCCCTTTGTTGCCACGAGAAGAAGTACATATATGCCTATGTCTTAGAACACGGATATTTTTGTCCCAAGATGTACTGCTGTTACAATAGACAACAAAAACACCTAAAACCTGTAAAGTTTTGACATTGGCCCACGGATAAGCCCCCCCTCCCATTCCAGGCCTTTAATTTTTTCTAAATTTGTCGGCTTATACCTGAGTACATAATATGATAATCAAATAATCGGTCTCATAATCGGTATCGGCAATTTTGATAATCAGCTGTACGCGGTATCGGCATAATTGGCAAAAAGTGACATCGGTACAGCTCTAGTTTTGACTGGACTGTGGGAAAGTATTAAATAACCTATACAAGTGCATTGCATATCTAACAATTATTGAAATAAAAAGAAACAATTATCTCATCCAGAAACAGAACCATTTACTCAGAGACAATAGTCAATGGCTTCATTCAAAGATGACATACAATCATTAACTCTAAGTTTGCACTGATGGGAAGGCTTTTGTTGTGGAAGATTCAGCAACTTGGAATGAGATTACAATACAGATAACTTGAGTTCTGAAGTATAAAAAATACAAATATAGCTAGCATTCATTACATGTTTTTTCATCAAATTTCAGTGCTTGAGAGGTTTTGAAACTGAAACTATGTTTTTCACTCTCCACACTCTACTTATCCAAATAAGCCTATGTGGACCGCTGTAAATGAAAATAATTCATGTTCCATATTTTTAAAAATTAAAACTTATAGATGAAGATATTTATTTTCACATTTAATTGAAGGTACCATATGCTTGCTTATAAGTTGAATCAAACTGCAAATACAAGATCCTGATCTGCCATAGCATAATGTGTTTGCAGATCAGGGTCTCTCTTGTTTGTTCTGCAAATTACTCCTTACAAACTACACAGAGCCAGATCTGCATGTGCATTATGTGATGGGAGAGCTGGATCTGTGCAAATTGCTGTTGAACTCATCATATAAACAAGTATTGATGGTACAGTTGGTAACATTGGTCCATTTGTTTTAAAATAGAAAATAACTAAACTGAATAATAGTTATCTGAATTTTTACACTCCTGAATTGACAAATTCTTGTTTATGAGACAGAATGCACACACTTTCAGAATTAAGTGATGTTTCTTTTTTCTTCTTCTGCTAGTGAAAGATAGACAAAATGTATACTTAAGCATAACTACAATTAAAAACAATTTATATTCATTACAGTTATGTTCTTGTTCTTCATTTATAACCATGCTATACTACCTTAAATTGATGAAATGTTCACTTTTATTACATAATGTCTCCATGCAATAAAATCATGTTATATTTAAAATTTATGTCACACTGATACAACATCTTGCTAAGTCAAGTAACAGTGTCATTGCAAGATCTTTTGAGTTTTGTCTAATTGGAATTTTAAGCTCATCTTCATCTAATTATATTAAATGTTTTGTATAATACCAAATTTGCTACAGGAAACTTATGGCATAAAATAGTTTCAAATTTGTTTCATAAATTTAAAATCCAATAAATATGTGTACAATCCAAGTAATGGCACCTATGAAAAACTAATGCTACACGTTTTGTCTTTGTAGGAAAGTACACAAATGAGGCACTTACAGACGTACACAGGATGATCGAGATCTAGAAAGTGAATGATTTATAATCATTGTCATAGTTGATGATCAGCAGTGCAGAATTCTTCATTCTTTTTTAAAATGATATTATGCTAGCTCGTAATTTTATTGTTATTTTAATTGACCCTGTAATAGATTGACCGCTGAGTCAGGCAACCATCCCAAGATCATCTTGCAATCAAACATTTCTGGTTATTAGATAATCTAGAGATAATAAAGGAAAACACAGACACACATGTACATGGTACACAATCTAAGGGACATGGATTTTTTGATATTACAGTATTTTGTTCCTGTTTACCAACAAATCAATACAAGTTACCTATTTCTTATAGAGATCTATTTTTGAAGAAATTGGTCCTCTATTATTTACCTTAGCAGTGTATATTTCAATGTTCTTATGCATTGCAACTATTTACCTAAAAGCAGAAATAGAAGGATTTTTTGCATTAAACTGCAAGTATAAATGTAATATTTTGCTAAAATAAGCAAGAAATTAATCAAACTGTCAGTTGTTTAAATCCAAAAAGGTGCAAAAAGTTCAATAATGAAGCCAAAACTGTGAAATAATGTTGCAATTATAGTAGATATGCTCAATGCTTTCTTTTTCACTCCTACAGAAAGCACATTTGTTGTCATCTAATATGTTAATTCTTTTTATAAAATCATTAGTAGCGATTATTTTTTGGATTAATTCAAAGTTAAAGGAGATTACCTTGGTACAACATTTTGCATGGCTGTGTATCTTAGACTACTTCTAATTACTGATATTATTGTTAAATACTTTAAGATGATTTTCCATTAAGCACTAGCCGTGATATCGGAAGTTGCGAAAATAGTCCAGTATTAATGGTCGTGATATTAGTGAACTATTATAGCCGATTGGTACAGTTGGCCCAGTAGCAAGCATTTTAGCATATTTTAATCTATATATAAGACTAGTTTTACAAATGCTTTTAAGAGAAACTGGGGCTTAACCAAATTTTGTTTTGCGCATGTGCTGCCAACACTGATTTGAATTACTGTTCGACATTGCATCTTGAAAATGTCTTCACCACCAAGGAAAAAGATAGTCCAAGTTTCATGGGTCAGCTATTAAGTGGCTACCCCATGCCAGCACCAAATGTTGTTGGCGAATTCCAACTTTTTGATAAGGAATGGACTCTGACCCTCACCCCAACAAAAATGTCCAAATATAAAAAATGGGATCACAAGGGTCAGATGAAGTTCAGACTAGGAAAAAAAAATATATTGCGAAAAAAGTGAAGTTAAGTTTGGAATGTACTAAACATTTGCCATGCATTCAGTCATCAAACACCAATATTCATCATTAAGTTTGCATGCATTGTGCCACAAATTTTAACATTGGGCATGTTGGCAGAGATGATGTGAGGAAGCACATTGGTAGCAAAAAACACATAAAGGTTGGGAAAATTAAGAACTTGGGGAAAATTAAGAACCTGCAGCAGATTTCATCTCTGGAATATTTTAAGCCATTGACGGAAGAACTGCAAGGTACCAAGGCTGCAGCATTGTTTGTGAGTTATCTAATCTACCTTTATTAGCTGGAGATAATGCTAAACATTTGTTCCGACAAATATTACCGGACTCACCGATTATTTCACGAATTCAAGTCAAAATTCACTAACTTTTATTCCTGTTTTCACTAATTGCGAATCTGGAGGCATGGTAGCTCTGGCTTAAAAAAATTATTATGTACTATATGTTTTTATGGCTTCTTCCATGCTCTTGTAATTTTGGATAATATGAAAAAGTATTTCAAGAAATCATCGCTTCTTGGGGGGGGGGTTGTTTCGAAAGGTATTAAATTATCATGATCATCTACTAGATCATTCAGAATTTCAGCTTCTGTCTAGGATTTGTATTAATGGAACATTTTAGGGGGAACAGTATTAAATACTCAATTTTAGCAAACATTTAAATTCTGGCAAAATGAATTAAAATAATTTACCACTTAGAAAATGTTTCAGTAGATAACAGGCAAATTTTAAAGCAATTATGCAGGTTTTAAAGAACAAAATATCCACGAAAACATGGCTCTTCAAAAATATAATAACTTAAATATTCTTTTTGCTATGAAGCTATACAACTGCATTCTATACAAGCTATTAACTCCATTTTTCTTTTAGTCCATATGGTTTAACTGGCCATTGTATTTTTGTAATATTTACCATTTGAAAGATAACAGTCCATCTCTAACCTCTCAGTAAGAAAATTAAAGATGCACAGAAATCAAAAAGAGATTTTTTAAGGTATGCATAAAACATAACAAAAAATAAAACTCTTTTGTTTGAATCAGCAATTTAGGCCAATTAGCACAAATAAAATCCTCATAAAACTATCCAGATTTTGAAGTGACATTACTTCTGTCTGTCTGCATTTACAGTGAAGTCTTCTGAATTCAGACTCCATATATCCAAACATTACGTTATCCAAACCACGATTCATAGAAAGATACATTTTGTTCTTTAGAGCAATTTGTTTGTACATATTCCTCGTGAATCTGTACGGAAAGGATGGGCACTGTGTCCAGATTAAAATACTTGAGTTTAACAGAAATTTAAAATGTGTCATATCTCATTATGTACCAATGGATGGAACATAATATGTTATGATGTCTTTCCATCAGTCTCTTACCAGTTTTGTTTCATCATCTACATCTAACAAACTTTACAGATGGCATGTACTTAGAGTAAAGAAGCTGATCAATTTTGGGTTCAGAGGGTCAAAGGTCATGATCACAGTGACTGACTTAAAGAAAACATGGTACATTTCTTCATTATCATTAGTGCAGCCACCCGCATAGATATGTCCAGGTATGGGATGTAAAATTAATGTCAAGATCACTATGAATAAACAAAGAAAAATGGTTACCCAGATAAATGTTAATTTTCAACCATTTACCTTCAGTGAAGTTTGCTGTTGACTTACACACTTACACATAGCTGCCAACTGTCCCATTTTTTCCGTATTCATCCCGTATTTTGGACCTGAATACGGGTGTACGTTTTCTTGTGCAAAAAATACGTTTTTAATAAAAAACAAAATAATACAATTTCTTTGGAATTGTCCGTTTAGAACGCACTCTCAGTTCTATTTTGACAGAATATATCACATGTATATACGAATGCAGTTCTACAATACGATTGGTTCATTCGAAATCGAGGCTACCAGACCTGTCTTTTTCTGCCATATTGGATTTCGCAATTGTTACTGCTGTTGCTGTATCTAGTCTTCGTAATATTCAGCTTCTAATCAGGATAAATTGGAAGGCATAATATTCACAATTTTCTCAAGGAGAAATAGGAGACAACTGGAAGGATATTTGTGCTGTCTTGTATAGATTTGTGAAACCATATAGTAAAGGAGAAAAACAAGTTTTGTAAATTGTGTAACGTGATTTCGCTATTGGGCACGGAGGCGCCTATGAAATGCAAGAGCACGAAAAAGCTAATAAACATCAGCTTACTGCTTCATCACACACAACTTTAGCCTGAACTTACGACGTAGATAAATGACAGAGAGAACCTTAATGTACATCGATCGAAATTTGATTTTTTAATTTCTTTTAAAAATAAACCTTCATTTTTCAGTTAGTAGTCTTGTTGGCGATTTATTTTGCAGAAGTTTTTCAGACATTAAAATCGCAAAAGATAATTCTTATGCTTCAACGAAAACATTTCAATAAGAAAATCTCAGAACTGAGATAATCAATGAAAGTTGGTACATTGGAATCAAGATACATATGCATTGAAATTTAAAAATCAGTATTTGTACCTGAAAATCAGTATTTTTGTCACAAGTAATCAGTATTTTTGCACTCTGGGGTTGGCAGCTATGCTTACACAATGGGTAAGAAAGAAGTCAGTTGATTTTGGGGCAGAAAAAGATCAAAGTTAAATATCACTGTGACAGAAAGAAGAAACATTTTGTGCATAATATTTTTTATTCTGGACCACATACCTTGATCCAAGTTTGTTGAGGGCATGCATTAGGGTATGGAGGAGGCGAGTTGATTTTTGGGTAAAAAGCTCATGGTCATTAGGATGCTTTTCCAGTATATGTGAATACAATGTTTTTTTGTTATGGGCTTAACTTCCGTTTGTTAGCACATTATAGGCTATACATGTCTGCCAGTTTATCTGGTGAGGATGAACCCTAGAAAACTCCAGGAAGAAATATTGACACTCCAGAAACTATTGGCAAATCTATGACTGTTGGCCAAGCCAAAGACTTGAATCCATGTGGACAGAGCAGGACTCTTGACAGAATTACAGGATTAGGAATCTTTGGACTCTTAACTCATGGAACTCAAGAGACCTCAGCTTGTATCTGCGAGTCCCTCACTTCAAAAGGATAGAAAGGAAAATATAAAGCATGTGCATATTATTTTAAGAAAATCAGGATTGAATACTTATCCATTTATAATATCAAAAATACAAGGAAAATATTTTGCAGCAAATATAAAGGTCAGTTTAAACAATATACACATAAATATATGATTTTTTTTTACCTCATCAACAGTAATTAAAAAATACAAAAACCCACAACAAAAAAATTGTCAAAAATTAATTTCAATCCCAAGAATGATCACTTAAAATGTTGTGTATTTTTTCTCTACATGTAAAATAGTATCTCCGTTACCACATAGAAACTTACATGTGTAAACACATGGCATTACACTGTATCATTTAAATAAATGTGAATTACCATTAATAAAAAAAGCAGGAGGAAAGAAAAATATACTAAGCAGCAATATGCACAAAACCCCAACTAATTCAGAATAAACATGTTACTTAGCAAACAGTGTTAAATGTTGAGTTGACCATGCATAATATAAGGTGGGCTCTGTAGAAAAAAAACGAATTAATCTAGGTACATGTACTTTGAGACTGCAGATTTAAGCTGTTGTCAAAATGGATTCACACAAGCTTTTGATGCTGATGCTGAAATATCACCAATCTTATGGAACTTGAACCTTTTGGGGATTTTTTTCTTTTGGTGACTCGTTTTCATCACAAGTCCATTTCTTAAACAATGAAAGCAGATTCTGCAGACTCATTGTTAAAAAGTCAATATACATTTCTGCAATCTTTTAAAACGTCTCTACTTACAATGGATTGTCATGTAGAAATCACACAAACTTTAATAGCAGTTTCGATTTTCATGGCATATCAATGATTTGACAATATGGTCCAAATCAGACTCGGAAAATGCTTTGATTATATTCATGATTTATATTCACATGATTACAAATTTAATTTAAACACAATTACCACAAGATAGGGCATAGTTCATGTGCCAGTCATGCAGGTGACAACAGTCAACATGACATGAATTCTATGAAGTTTGTCAGCATGTCATTCAGTGGGACATTCCTTTCCACAAGATAAATACAATAAGGATTAACTGTTAACTAGTCACAATGGCTTCATTATTTTCTTCCTTAAGTCTAGCCTTTAACTATTCTGCAGATTGGCTACAACTGACTAAAATATGAAAAGGGGGAGTGTACTGCAGAAAATGTGCATCACAGGGAGAAACAGCATGGCCTTTAAGAATTTAACATATTTGACACAGAAGCTTGGATCCATGACAGCACTAGAGATGAAATGTCAATGATCTGTAAGGGCATGTGCCTTTGACCACTCAACCATCTGGGACCCCCTAAATTCAATTTGTAGGCTAGAAGTGCCTTACTTTCTACAAGATACTGTTTATACCCATATCTGTCTCCATAATAACAATACGAATAACATTTTACTATGAAGGCAGATTAGTCCGTGTAAAGTAATAATTCATTTTAGTAGAAGTTGTGGCATGATACCAAAAAGGGGTATATAGGAATATTCATCTGTCAGTCCATCTTTCTGTCTTTGACTGCAGCTAATCCCACATATTTCATGAATTGCCATGGTACATAGTACATATTATGGTCATCACCTGAAGATGCATTTATCACTTTTTTGCAGCTAAGCTAGTATTGGTTTTTGGATGGATTACAATGAAAATTGGTTAATGACATGACCTTCATCTTAAGATGTGCACATCCACAAAGTTTTGTTAGAGTTATTACCTTTCTTACTTGCAGTATATCACAGAATATATTGTAAATTCAACTTGCACCGGGCTATTCAGTTTTGTAAGAGTTATTGCCCCTTTTGACTTACCACAGGGTGCAATATCTGATTGCAGTTTTCAGTGGATTGCTGTAAAACTTAGTATATATTAAAGTCACCATGAAAGATATTTTCTTGTTGACCATTCATTGTATTAGTGTAAAAGTTATGCACTTATTGAAATACAGACATTGCTGTAGAGTCTGATCATAGACCTGGGGTAAGAAATACATGGGCTGCTCCTAGTTCTTGTTCAAACAAAGTTTATCTTTATTAAAATTAAAAAGTGTTGTTTGGTCCCACTAATGGCCCTGGAAATATATTCCTGAATGCTCCCCACCCCATCTTGTCAGACCTGACTACAGATTCAATTCCATGATGGAAATTAAGGTTGAACGTGTGAGTAAAGCAGTTGTATTTTTGTGTGAGCATATTGCTTACTCTTCTAGTCTTGTGTGAAATATAATTAATTATCTTTTAAACAGGTGACGAATTTCTGATTCAAGTTTGAGAATAATTCATTTGATAACATCGGAAAGTGTTTATTTGAGGCCCAGCACACTTTAGGAAAATTTCACACAACAATCACTTGTCTATGTGTGTCTATACATATATCCTTACATATGCTAGATTAACCTTAAAATTTTAGATTTTTAATTTGCAATTATTTCAATACCAATTTATCTCACCTGCTTTGGATTTGTAATGTTGCTTAGAGACATGCTTAACATTCACCAAATGCTTTTGTTTGGTGTTTAGTATATGCAAGACTACACATTGCCAAAATGATTTATGATGTACCTATATTTTTAGTCACATGCCCAACTATTTACAACCCAGAGCTTGCCTTGCATAATATCTTGTCAGATCAGGGTGGACACTGTTTTAAAATCAATGTTGTAAAATCTAACTTTCTCACCCAAGCGACAGAGGAATCTAGCTGTTTTGCTAACCTTACTTTTCTTATCTCAGTCTAGTCATCTCAGACCAATCGTCTCAGTCATGGTGTCCACGTGCTCAGAACTACTTTTAACAAAAGAAACCCTTCTTGTCTTCTGCTGTGCCATAGTTGTTCTCAAATAAAACAACAACAACAACAACAACAACAGATTAGTCCGTGTAAAGTAATAATTCATTTTAGTAGAAGTTATGGCATGATACCAAAAAGGGGTATATAGAAATATTCATCTGTCAGTCCATCTTTCTGTCTTTGAATGCAGCTAATCCCACATATTTCATGAATTGTCATGGAACTTGGTACATAGTGTGGTCATCTCCTGAAGATGCAATTATCAGTCACTTTTTAACCAAAACATAGTTATTTAAGGTCAATCTGTCTTAGAAAACACACCAAAACAAAAACAATTTGATAGAGACGAATACACACACGCATACTATTTCGAGGTTTTGATATTATGTTAGTTCGTTCTAACTTGCATGGTCAAGTTTATCCTATATGCAGGACTAGCTCAGTACATTTTCAGATAATCATCATTAAATGTAGCTAAAGCAACCAAACTAGTTGTAAACACTTCGCGTGAAACATAGTATATACTGTTAGCTACATTTGAAGCAGACCTGAAAAATTACTGTGCTAAAGATAGGATAAAATTCTCAATGGTGTGTGAAATGAACTATGTCAGAAAACACTGATCCATGCACATAAAACTATATACCTATACACTTCATAGAATCCAAACTCCCTAAACAACAACGGAAAGCATAGCAACAGCCAGAAATGTGTTATGTCAAACATGCTCTATTATAATTTGGTTAAGCATCTCCGTTGTGCTCCAGCTGAATATACCTGCAATATTTATTGACAAATAATACACTTACCAGCCAGAAGGAATCATTTATCTCTCAACACACTAATCCACAAGCAATATTTCGAAGACAGAAATATAAATTTTCAAAGAATCCGTGAACTTGAAAGTTTAGCACATGGTTATCCTTTAGGATACGCATATTTAGAGGGTGACGAGGGTCTTTTATACGGGTGAGTGGGGTACTCAAACTTGGAAATGATGAAAGGAAACAGTTTCTTTCTAATAAATATTAAATATTAATTGTCAATTTCATATAAAATCCATATATTAAATGTGATAATACCTCATTACTATGCGACGTTTTATGCTGTTATTTTTCTTTGCTCATGCATATGAACTGTGTACTTTGGATGCAACGGTCACACCACAGCCCTCATTAGCATATTTGTATTCATGCGCCACATGTCAACATTGGGTCATGAACACTAGTAAAGAGTTATTTTTACTTTAAAGGATAATATTGGGTGAGAAAAATAATCTGCTTTGGGGTTTGGACCGAGACAATGAAATCCCAGCCGCGGGGTTACATTATGTCTCCCCACTCTTGACAAACCTATAACATAACCATGTTGGTTAAGCCAAGACTCGAACTCATGCAGTTAGTTAGTTTTGCCCGTCACCCCTGCCAGGGTATAGGCCGCCCACAAAAGATCGCCAGAGGCTTCTGTCCTGTGCCATCCCCTCAAGCTGACTCCAGGTGTAACCCATCTTAGTGATGTCTGCCTCAAGGTCACGTCGCCAGGTATTTCTTGGTTGTCCCCTTCTCCTCTTGTCTTGAGGGTTCCACCTCAATGCCTGTCTGGTAATGTTGGTTCGCGGCTTACGTAGGGTGTGTCCTATCCAACCCCACCTTCTCTTCTTTATCTCATCCTCTATTGGAAGCTGGGAGGTTCTCTGCCACAAGTTGTTGTTGCTGATGGTGTCTGGCCAGCGGATCTGGAGAATTCTTCTTAGGCAGCTGTTGATGAAAGTCTGAACTCTCTTTACTGTGGACTTGGTGGTTCTCCAAGTCTCTGCCCCATACAGTAGGACTGACTTCACGTTGGAGTTGAACAGTCTGATTTTGGTAGTCAAGGAAATTTGTTTGGAGCTCCAGAAGTTCTTGAGCTGAATGAAAGCTGCCCTCGCCTTTCTGATCCTTGCCTCGAACTCATGCAGACAGAGGTGAAATATATGAGTAATCTGTTCAAGTCCCAAATGTTAGACTACTTGCCCCCCCCCCCCCTTCCCCTACTTTAGGAGATTACTTAATTTATTTTTACCTATTTTATTAATTTGAAGGTAGTGGTAAGAAAGATAATAAATTGAAAATGAAATCTACAGAAATTAGTTGATGCAAGATAGCTTTTAAGTTTCAAAAACATTTTTCAAAGATTGTTTTGCATAACCACATTACAATAATTTTCTTTCTTTTAAAAAAAAAAAACAAGCAAAAAAAGACCATAAGCTAAATAAAATATTTTGGGTTTGCAAGTAAATAGTTTTATTATAATTATACTATCGTGATTCCCCTCCCCTTCCGTTTTAATCCTTTTAGCTTTTCAAACAAACTTTCTCCCAAAACCAAAGTTTCGAATTTTAGGAATGACAGGTTAGATTTCCTTGTGTATTTTGCATTGCGCAATTGATGTTGCTCTGCAGTATACTTGTTATCGGAACGTATTACAACGATGTAGCGGGTAGAAGACGGCTCGCTTGAAGTGAATTACATCAAGTGATGTAACAAAGTATCGCCTTCTTCAATACACATGGTCTCGTATAATTGCTTAACTTGCCTATAGATGTTTTTAATTTATTAAATACTGTGTAACATCAAAATAAACTAGAGTTATCACTATAAACACACAGGGGCTCCTATCGCTGCTTTCAATTTATGTGTCTTACATATACTGTATAATAACTACTAATAACTGTAGTTAGTATACTGTATAATAACTACTAATAACTGTAGTTAGTATATAATACGACATGTAAATTGTAAGCAACTATACGAGCCCCTGTGTATGATAAAAGCAAACGATGAAGCGCGTCAAAACCGAAAACACCAGGATATTAATCATCCAGGGTATAAATGAATGTGGGTACCAAAAGTTCGAAGAAAAAAATTACATGGTTACCAATTGTTTTGGGTACAAGCCATCTTGGTTGTGAAATAAATGTAGAAAAAGTCAATGTACGCATTTCATATGGGTATGCATTGTCGAGTATGATTTTTATTTTCACGAAGAAATCTTATAAATGGTTTGTCGGTGCCCGTCAAGGACGATTACTCTGTTCGTCACGTGACAGACACTCCATAGAGACGTTGACATGATGGCGGGTGAGGAGATGGCAAGCGCCGTAGAGGACCTGAAAGATGAACGGGTTCCACCGTGTCTGTACTGGTCTGTTCAGCAAGTGGCGGACTGGATTGAAGAGCTGGGCTTCCCATTTTATCGAGTACTGAATACTTACTATGTAGTAATACTACTGTGCGATTTTGTTTACTTGTTTTGTTTTTGTTTTTCCTTCGGAAAATCGTGATTTCGTAATCGAAGGTGTTTTACAGTTAACATATCTAAAGGCTTTCTGAATCTATTCCTGACTCTCAGTTGATATGCAAACGAGCCCACCAGTCACATTGACTACATTAGCAAACAATACCAGAGGGCCTTCCAAACGAACAGTAGGGTAACTATTCCATGTGGCAATTTAATATAAGCAGCATAGGTACAGATTACCGTACGAATTATTTTTTTCCTATATTGATAGCGAAAACATGATTTATTATGTACAATAATGCAATAAGTATATTCTGAGTATGTTGTTCTGCTCATATCAACTAAAATCATGGCAGGTCCAAAAAGTTGAATTGTTGTCAGCTGCCTGCAAGTATGTTAGAAAACCACAGCTGACTCCATCATTACTTGTTATTGTAAATGGTCACAAGAAGCCCCAGAGTCTACCAGTAAATTCATTCTAATTTAAATCCTGAAATCGTATCCAATAAAATAATTTTTAAAAAATGATGTAAATTTACATCATGATGGGTGAGGAGATAGCACGCACCATGGCGAACCTGAAATATAAACGGGTTTCACTGTGTCTGTACTGGTTTGTTCAGCAGGTGGTGGATTGGTCTGATGTAAATTAATATTCAGAGATGATTATATCAAAGTGTAACATAATCTAAAAATGGGATTTAACAAGGGTGACTGATTTTACCTCAAGGTTGATAATACTGATGTTTAACCTATGTTTTTCAACTATGTTAAGTCCATCCCTATCTGATTGCATGAAAGAAAATGAACCTCTTCATTATTGTTAACTATCCAGATTACAAGGATACTCCAAAATAATATTAGACCATTTTGCCCTGCATCAATCAATTAAAAGTTAAGCTTGTTCAGGCAATGTAATTTTAGCAGGCAGTATACAAGTAAGTGATTTGATTCATTCCAAAGTTATCTTTCAGAGAAGTCATGGTAAAGAAAAAAATAAGAAGTTAGAGTATGCATATATATGATCCAATGAGGTTGTCTGAATTACTTTGGAAATAAATACCAGTTTTGATTATTTTAATTTTATGGCCATTGTGCACAGGTTAATGATACAGAGGTATAATTGCCTAGATTAGGTAAGGGTTCACAGTAATTCTGGCTCAAACATAATTGGGTGCTTGTTATGTGTTTGTGAATTGCAATTTACAGCCATCAAATTAAATCTCAAGATTGATGCTAGCCCATAAAACAGAAATGGAGCTGCATGAATCCTGCATACAGAATGCATAGTAGTTCTGGAGATTCAAGAAAGACATTTTGTCCCATTTTCAAACTAAAATTAATTAATTGCTGATTGTTTGGCAGTCATCCTCTTCTTTTCTAGTTCAGTTTCTATTGTGCAATTGCCTGCTTATGACCTGAATGTATGTGCGAATTGCAGCTCACATATATCCGATTCAAGCATCCTATTGATTGATACAGGCCCAAGGAAATACAGGAAAAATTGCACATGAAAATTAGAGATTGGAGACATTTTTGGCCCATTTTTTAAATGATGTTTCTTGACATTGATGATTGTCTTGACCATTTTGTTACTCTGAGCTGAAAAGATGCTATATGTTTGTGATATATATATATAACCATTAATCGTATGAATCCCCAAGTTTGAGAGCTTTGACCCATAAATACCATTATTATTGTTAAGTCAAACCTTTGAAACCTGGAGAAACCAATTATGAACATGAGGACATTCTGAGATGTTACTATGAAAGACAAATTGCACAGCTCCAGTGTTCATCTGCTGTGAAAGACTATTTACCTGGTCATGCTTTCTGCTTGTGGAAGTAAAGATCATCAAGATGTACCTGATTTAATGTAGAAACACATGTCATTCATTGTGAATGAACTGGATTCTTGAATGTGATTACTGTTTATATATCTTTAAGTACACAGCTGCCTTGGAAAATGTCTCCCTTAGCTAATTATGTCAGTTGGGAAGTAGAATACAATCAAAATCGCAATGCTACAAAAATATTACAAATATTTTGGACAAACATTGGAATGTATTCATTTGTCTCTGTACAGTACATACATGGCTACTATGTACATAGGCTTTGTAGAAATTAGTACATGCATGGCTGCTTTATGAATAGCCACTGTTAAATCCCTTAAAATAACATTATTTGAAAATAAAGCTACAAAATTAAATCAGAATCATCTCCAAGTCTGAGTAATGCTTCTTTTTAACCTGGTTTAAAACAATAGATTAGCAAAATAGTATTTTTTTAAAAAGTAACATAATTATATTTTGTTTTGCCCGTAAAATATAATTCTTTAAATTTCATTCCTCATTTACAGATGTAAAGATTCTTGTATAGTCTTTATAAATATGATGCACAGTGGCACATAAATTGGGTTCTTTAAGGTAATAAATTAAGGGTTTGCAAGGCTTATTGGCAGAGAGATTGTTTGTGATGCATGGAAGGAAAGATATTTTCCCATGTAATTCTAGGCCAAGTTATGACAGATCCCAACTGAATTGTAAATCCACAGCAAACAATATAAAGATGTGTTTTTTTAAAAATAGATTCTACAACATATTGATAGGTTTATAGCATAAAATATAGCAGTAAAATGCTGCAAAAATCGCACCCCAAAATGGTAGCTTCCAGAAAACTTGGCCAGTGCTAAACTCTGATGCTAATATATAACTAATCACTTAATGATTTTAATATGTGGGATGGGTGTGTGGGGAATTAGAAAGTCAAACTAACAAGAAACTTGGTTCACATCAGTGATCACAGATAACTCTTGCTTCATTTTCGCTGTTACTGAACTCTTTTGTAAGATGTCGTGTAATGCTTCACAGATGAAACTCTTATAGAATATGAAATGCAGAAGTTCAAGTGAAGTTGTAGCAGTAATAGCAATACTACTAAAATGCTTGTTCTTTAGCAGGGTTGTCCAACATCTTCAACAAAATGGGCACATGGGCCCAAAAAGTCCCAAAGTTTATAGGCCCTTTCTCATACAAAACATGACCCATGGGCCTGTATTTGGACCATTCTGTTATATAGCATACTTTGCTGGTTTAGTACCTATATCACCTTTTTGTTTCAACTTGACTTTTATGTTTTCCACTATTACAAGTACTTAGATCAACATGTAATTTGATTAGTCATATAATTACTATATATCTACAGTACATGTATATGGTTGAGGAGGATTTTAGGAGGCTATGATTTGTCCATTTGTAATTATTTAACCAGTTTTTGTGGTATGTGTATCACATATACTAGCTTTTAAGTTAAGTCCAAAGGCAAACAACATAAAGCATGATCTGCCATCACATAATTTTTTGGCAGATCAAGGTCTGTTTTGTTTGTTCTAATGGTTACTCCAGACAAACTGCTTAAACCCAGATTGTCCAGCTTTTTATGCTATGGCAGATTGGGTCTGTGCAGTTTTTAATGTTTGACTCAACTTGTAAGTGATTATGTATGGTATGTACACTTATAATTAGCACAATATTGGCAAAAGTGATACTTCTAAATAAATAAAATAGATAAATGAATTGCCGTTTTAATTGTCTTAGTGCTGATAGGAATCTGATAATGTTTTTAATAACTGCTTTCAGATTGGATTCAGTGAATTGTTTATTTGTATCTGATATAAATTTTTGCTTTTGAAATTTCCAGTCCTGTATAACAGAAAATGGAATAAATGGCAGGAAATTGATACAAGTAGAATCATCAGCGTTCCCTAGAATTGGAATAACTGACTTTGAACATATCAAGGTAATGTAAATATTTATTATTAAGATATAATACATATTAATAAGATTACAGTGACATGTTTGCCAAGTTAATTATGTATATTTACAACCATGGAGACTAAGAGACTAGAAAATCAGACTTAAGTTATACATGTAAATATCTGTTATCATTAACAATGTAAATTCAAAGAAAAGGAATGACAAGAAAATCAGGAAATGGATTAAGTTATATTACATGTGAATATTGTGACAACTTCACAAACTGTAATTGAACATTTTAACACATTTCTGAATTGTTTTTTGTCTTCACTTTAGTTTATTGCCAAAAGTATACGGGATTTACTTGGTGTGGAAGAGCCATACTGGAACAAAAGCATTTCTCTTCCACCACGAAGTTCCTTAGGTATGATTTTTATCTTTTCATTTTGTTAATATATATTTTACATTGAAATAACTGTTGTTCAGCCAAAAGTACTTGTATTTATCAAACTTACATTTTTTATGGCTGAGACTTTTATTGGAAATTCAGATAATAGATATTTCCAAAGCTATGAGCAATACTTTCAGGAAATTATTTAGTTTTGACTACGTTGTTTTGAGACAATCTATTCCTGCAGAAATTTCAAGTTTTGCTTTTGTGTAGCTTTGTCGGCTATGCTTTCTCTGATCTTTCCAACACTGTATTTATTTTTACATTTACAGTGGAATGGGAGGTGAAAGCATGTCCACAATTTAAAAGTTGTGATTTCATGAAAGCACAGAATAATGAATTTGAGTAGATGCTTTACTCAGGGGTTTCCAGTAATTAGGTAACCTTGTATTGAACACTACCTGCATGAAATTTATTCTGTACAATATTTATCTTCACTCATATAAATTGTAGAACTGAATGTTTTATTTTAATAAGCCAGTATACTAGCTGCATTGTCACATGATCATTAAATCTTGCGATCATATTCAAATACATTTGGATTGTCATCATTTTCTTTCTCCATTGTTGGGTTGTTTGTAGTTTTTCACATGATCAAGCAAGCAAGCAGTGTGGGTAGTGGTGAAGTATGATGTCTGATTTGTAAACACTGTATTGTGGGTTTGAGTGTTTGTTTTATCAACAAGTCAAAATATGTTTTATTTATTGTCTGAGAAAATAAACCATCTTTGTACTGATTTCAAGCTTTTGGTCTCCATGTAACTTTACTAGACTTGCCACTGTGTTATTCCAGTACAATGTGCTTTCAGCAGATTTCATATCTTCAGCAGGTGATGTGCTTTGACATGCAGGATGCATTGTAAATGTCCAACTACTGGTAATATCCTTTTGGGTGGGAAAGATTATGGGAAGGTGCAACTTTTAATGAAAGTCTAAGTTTTGTTCTTGGTAACTTTGATGAATTGACCAATTAAGAGGGCAGAGATAACAATACCTACATATCAGCATGTATAGTACTAGTCCAAGTTTCCTCTGATCCTTGCCACCCCATTCTTGATATTTGGTTTTTTTATGTTGGGGTACACCCTAACATAAAAAACCAAATATCAAAAATGGGGTGGCAAGGGTAAGAGGAAACTCGGACTAGGATAGTATATCATATGATGCCATTTTTTAAAAACATTTTTTTTGTGAATTTTATCATCATATGAAATTTTAAAAATTTAATACAAATTATTATTTTGAGAGCTGTACCTCTACATGTACATGTATTAGTATAAACCTGAGGCACACACTACACATTGCATGAAAAATGAGTGGAAAATGTTGAAATTGCAACCATTCAAATGTGCGTGTGGTAAATAGTTGCAGTCTCTAAGATGTTACTCACTATGATTTGAGTGATGCCAAAAGTTGTCATAGTGTCCATAATTACATAAACACTTGGAACGTAAAAACTGATAAGTTTTGGTCAGTCCATAATTATTGGCATTTACATAATTTCTTTGATAGCGTTATTCCATGCCAGGTTTCACTTATTCAGTACCTTTTGCAGGATCTCAGTTTAAAAAAAGAATTCTGCAGAATAGGGATGATTTATGGTCACATCATGTTCAGATAAACTCTTCTTTTTAAATGCAGGTATGTACTTGGAGAAGAAAAGTGCAACCGGAAAGAATATGGATGGTGTAACTTACAGCAAGTTTTTATTATCCTTTGAGGAAGCCAAATGGAAACCAACATTGGCAAACCACTGCCTGATTATGCCACACAGCTGAAATTAAAATGAGGGAAAAAAATACCAAGATTTTATGTACCATCGACACTTGATAATAAGTCGAGTCCAACTGCTTTGACCCAGATTTGCTATCACTTAATGTGGCAGTAGGTCTGAGTCAATCTAGTTTGTTCAGACTAAATGTTAGATGTTGCCACCCTTATACAGTCAACATCTTAATTTGTTTCTCACTTCTCATTACATATTAGTGTTTCAGAACAAAATTAGATTAGCCCACAAATCATTGGCACCAGGGCTAGGGCAACCAAATCGGTCATGAGCACTCCAGGCTTTTTTTTTAGCTGATTATAAATATGCAGATTGATAACCATCCTGGTCAATGTTTAAAAAAAAAACATGACCCAAAGAATCTGTCCCAAAATTATTCTACTGCATTTGCAAAGCAGATTTAGGAAGCCAAGAAATAGAACCTAATGTCAAACTAAATATAATTTAGGTTTTACCTGTTACAGCAAACCTTTTTAATACTGGCTAAGTTGGCTGCAAGCAGATTAAGATGTTTAGGTTCAATCGACATCCATTAATTGAATTATAAATGTGACATGTAGAAAACAGTACATTCACAAATCACAACAGCGCATCTGAAAGATATTGATTTTTATGATCAAATGTGGGTCTTTTTGAAATATCATATATACTCCCTTATCAAACAAGTCAAACAGCCAACCACGAAGATCCAGATCTGCTGTAGCATGATGTGTCTACATACCATGGTCTATGTTGTTTGTTCTATTGGTTAATCCTAACAAACTACACAGAACCACATCTGGTTCTGTGCAGTTTGCAGTTTGACTCGTCTAATAAGCAAGAATATATGGTAAATATCATATAATCAGGAAGTTTCCCAGTTGTTCTTTACATGTAATAATATCGTACCCATCCTCTGACTTGCCGGTATTGCTATATAACTCCAATATACTTTACTTGGTATAAGTATAGTGAAACCTAGTTTAGCAGCCACCAAAATATAAAGGATGCCTTCTTATAAAGAACAATATTTTGGAACAATTTTTTATTTAACCACACTTTGAAATTGGATATAAAGGATATCTGTCCACCAAAAGGGTAATATTTTTGTAAACCAATTTCATCTTTTCTTGAAGGAATATTGCTTAGAAAGTTAAAAACATAATTATAATGACAATTTTTTATTTATTTTAATGTCAGATCCAGTAGATGTCTGAATTGTCAAATTAAATTTACTGCAGACTGTATATTGGTTTATTTTTTCAATTAGATGTCTAAGTTGGTTGAAAATTTAATTTTAGTAAATTTCTTTATAATATTTTGCTTTCTTTAAATCTGCATTTGTATATTACATGCTTATGTAAAACATTTAAATATTTTGTGAACCAAATGAGTAATACAGAATCACTTGATCATGCTAGGGCCCATTTGTAGGTACATAGAGAACATCCAATCAATTTGATTAATTTGCTCCATACATTGTGTAAAGAAAATTAAATGTGTATATAAATTCTATAAATTCTAATTATACATAAATTCTATAGTTGCTACCTGTGTTAAGAATCATTACTTTATTTTGTTGACTACGAAATGCCTTTGGTTGGTATAGTAAAATAGTAAATGCACAAATGGCACAAAACAATAAATTGTGTTTATAACATGGACTATGTCTGGTGTCTTTTATCTTCATGCCATAATCCTCATTTATTTGCATCATGTACACCCATCTACAAGCAGCAAAGACCAATATCACAAAATGTACTCAAATATTAGGCTCTACACTTTTCAGTTCAAGTCATTTATTAAAGCAAACAATTTTGACTCAAGACTGCCTATGTGATATGGATGGTGTATCTGGGTCTGTGCTGTTTGTATTTTTGTGAATATTATATCCACAGCAGTAATTTCAGTACTGATTTTGAATTTATATAGTATTCAACAGTATTTATTTCATTCAGTAGACCTTTCTAAAGTTTGCTATTAACCCAGCTCTGCTTATGCACATAAACCAATCTTAGCATATCAGAATTTAGTTTTACAGACTCACGACTTGAAATATAATCAGGGTATACCAAAGATGTTTAAATCTTCTCAGTGTTTCTTTCTAAAGCATCCCAGCCAACATTCCCTCTAAGCAAATGGTAGATGTGTGCACAGAGCTCGCTGCACTGTGTAAGCATTACGGAGAGGAGCAAAATTTAATGTTGGATTGAGCAAAAATTGACAATTTAGCTGTGCAGGGATGCCTGAGCAGCTGCGCATGTGCACGCTTGCAGTTTAGAGGGAACATTGATCCCAGCCCATCTTTTTTAAATGTTAAAGCAAAAAACGTGTGTGTGTCTTTGTGTGTCCTAGCAAGATAAAATAATATCCCTGATCCTTATACACAACATTTATGAATGTGCATGTGTCTGTGTGTGTAAGTGTAACTTTTTGTGAAAACAGAAAGAAGCAAAGGTAAAAAAATTGCTGACTCTTATAAAGCAAACAGGTGCACTAATATTGATTCCATATGTCTGTTTCAATAAATTGTTGTGATAAACTTACTAGTCCTGCATCTAAAATGAAAGCATTATTAGTAGCTCCAGTATTACCAAGTGGCACATCATTGTTGTCATTGGTATATAATACAAATTTATAACATGTAGTGAAAAATGTTTTCTGATGTAGGTGTGTAGGTAATACCTACTGTTGTTTTATTCCGGTCTTTGTTTTTATTGTTATCTTTCATTGTTGTCATTATTTTTCTTTGACAAGAAAGTCTTTCTGCTTTTGATTTTGTTCAATTCTTGCAAACATTTCTGAAGTTGTTTACCAGTTCAGCTGTATGTGGACCTTTCTTTTTTTCAATTCTTTTGAATATTTGTGACATTTTTTACCAGTTCAGCTCCATGTGGACTTTTCTTTTATGAAGTTACTTTTCAACCTTAATTTAAAATATTATACATCTGTATTTTTAATTTGATCTTCATTTTAACTTTCAAGAAATGCAAGTTAAAGCAAATGTAATTTAAAAATTTGTTCTGAATTAAATATATTTTAACAAATATTTGTACTTAAGTGTAGAGTTTTTGTAATATAATTTGTTGAAAAAGAAGTTGTTAGAAAAAAAAACTTTAATTTAAACATAAAGAGGAAAAAAAAATTGTTCAGAATTAAAGTTGAAAAAGAAAGTGAGTTTTGCAGAACAATTGGTTTCTGCTCATGTTGTTACTTAGTTTGACATCATAATTGTAAATCAACTAGTGCCTTGTGGTTGGAGCATCTGCATCAGATACAGGAGGTTGCCAGTTTGAACCTGACTGAGTCATACCAAATACTTATGAAAATGGTACTCACAGCTGCCTTGCTTCATACTCGACATTAAGACGTTAGTGTTAGGATTGGTCAGTCTGGTGTCAGGATAATGTGACTGGGTGGGACAGCATGTTATATATCTTTGGCATGATGCCCCAGTGCTAGTGTCACAGAATTAGGCGAAAATTTGAACTGATTTTTGTTGTACTTGAATTGCAAACGAAACTCACCATTTTCTTGATTTCGTCGTACACGCATTACCTGGGGTGATTAAGTGGCGTGTAACGATTTGCATGTGCCAATTTGTAATTTACATGAAATCCGAAATACTCGTTTTACGTGGTGTACGGCAAGCTCGATGTGATTTATGTTCACCTATTGAGAGTATATAAGGTTAAGGATTTCTCATTATTATTTACGGGAACTAAAATATCTAATCAAAGGATAGATAACCTCGTCTTGCAAGTCTCCAGCCAAAGGGGTGAGTGTTAAATTTACATTTCGTTTTATTGTGAATTTTATTCAGATTATCATTTCGTATAATGATGCTTTTATTGCAATTAAACGTGGAATATTTGGAATTACTAGTCACTTTTAGACTTTAAATACAATATCGTAATCTATGGCTTAGATTATTTTTGAGACAACTATTATTAGTCTGGTTTTGTTTATTATAGTTGATTCAGTCTGATTCCAGCTGATTCCGTCGTTGATTCCGTCGTTGATTCCGTCGTTGATACCGTAGAAGTACATCACTGATAGCGCATCTAATAACATCGTTGATACCGTCTCTGATACCGTAGCTGCTAACATAGTTGTTACATTGTTTCTGGTACCGTAGCTGCTAATAACATCGTTGATACCGTAGCTGCTAATAACATCGTTGATACCGTAGCTGTTAAACACATCTGATACCATCTTTTGATAAACGTCTTTGAAATCGTTTGATTTGTTGTGGGACATCTATTGTTTGTTCTGGAACATCTCTGTATAAATATCTGAATGTGCTTGTGCCGTTAATTTGTGCAAACGGAATTGAAGTATCTGTCTGTGTGTCGAACTGTCTGTTCGTCAACATCTGTGTAACATGTAAATATCCGGAAAGCTAGAAGTCCGAGTGTCGGAGCTGTCTTAGAGTTGTAAAACGTCCGGGTCGACATCTAGGGTAGTGAGGAACCGTTGGTTCGGGTAGATGTTGTATGCTGTCTGAACGTATAACTGTGGTGGATCCGTGTAGGGAAACGTCCGATAATAGTATTGGTCAACCCTCGGTTCTCGGGGAAACTGGGAGACGATTCAACTGTTGCTGAATCGTGCGGTTATACAGGGGAGACACATAGGTGTATTGAAATTGTGATATAATTTAATACATTGTTGTATTTGCATGTTTATGTCAGATCGCAATAATATTTCAAGTGATCACATAGATATAAATAAAAGCTAGCAACTTGATTGAATACAAGTATATGATCGTGCTAGTTATCGCAATCCATCGTGCGATAGATAGTTTGTCGTTTGTGTTTATTTTTTTCGTGAATCATACTTGCATTTATTTAACTTTCGTAAAGGATTCTTGGATCTGTGTATAATCCAAGAGATCCCTTTACATTTGTGATTCCTTTTGTATTGTTATTTAATTTATTCATGTATTGTGAATGGTTGTGAGTGTAATTGTGGGTTGAGCGCGTGAATTATTGTGTTGTTACATCTGTATTTTTTTCATTTATAATTTATTACATAAATTTATATTTTCTTTCACAAATTGTGTTTGTATTGTTCATTTAATCCACCCTCCTCTCGGTAACAATTCTGTTACAATGGTGTCAGAAGTGGGATCGTTGGATTAAGTGAACTGTCAATCATTTTTGTGAAGGTATACATTTAATGTTTATATTTGAGCGTGACCTTCTGTTAAGATAATACTCTAGTTGGAGTTTATTTTTGTTTAGTTTACCTAGGTCCGTGTGTCCAGTATAAACGTGTTTAAAGTATTGGTTTGGTTATATATCTATATTCATATTACAATTGTCATGTCATCCCTTAAGGACTTGGTTGCCTTAGGCAAAGAATTTGGATATGAAGGTGAAAGCTTAAGGAAATTTATTCAAGAAGAACAAGCCCGGGAAAGGGACGAAAGGGTAAGAGCAAGGGAATTAGAAAGGGAATCCGATGAAAGGAAATGGGCCTTTGAGAGGGAAAAGATAGAATTTGAGAAGGATAAGATAGAATTAGAGAAGCAGGCTCAAAGGGAAAAGATAGAATTTGAGAAGGAAAAGATAGGATTAGAGAAGGAAAAGATAGAATTAGAGAAGCAGGCCGAAAAAGACAGGATAGAATGGGAAATGGAAGCGGAGCAAAAGCGAATAGAGTTAGATAAACTAGCTAAAGTAGAAATGTTAGAGTTAGAAGAAAGAGCAAAACAACGGGATCATGAGCGTAAGGTAGAATTAGCGACATCTGGAAGAGAACACGATTCTGCCACTAACAAATTAAGGGGCCCCAAATTACCTCCCTTTGACGATGAAAAAGATAACATAGATAGTTATCTTCATCGGTTTGAGCGGTATGCCGAAAACCAGAAGTGGAGTCAAAATGACTGGGCGCTGCATCTGAGTGCTTTATTAAAAGGTAAAGCACTGGATGTATACTCGCGACTTCCTAGGGACGATGTGTTTAAGTACGACGTCCTAAAGGAAGCACTTCTCAAAAGGTACGAGCTCACTGAACAAGGTTTTCGAAAAAAGTTCAGGTATAGCAAGCCCGATAAGGGAGAAACCTTTGGTCAGTTCACCGTCAGAATTGCGAACTATTTTGAGCGGTGGATTGAATGCGGCAAAGCGGTGAAAACGTTTGAAGGGTTGACTGATTTCTTGCTCAGAGATCAATTATTTAATACAGTTGGGCGAGAATTAGATCAATTTCTGAAGGAGAAAGTCTTCACAAACGTAAAAGATATGGCTAAGCAAGCCGATTTATTTGCCGAAGCTCATGGGGGAACTCAGAACGTGGTTTTAAAAGATTTTAAGTCTGGAAACCAGTCTGTAAGACCTATGCCTAGGGAGCCTGTAAAATCAGCTGAGGTAAAAAGGTCAGTTGGGAATCCAGTTTTTCAGCGTGTGCGGTGTTTCTTGTGTAATGCATTGGGTCATGTTCAAAAAGACTGTCCTAAAAGAAAGGCACTTATACATAAGGTAGCAGTGGCTATACAAAGTAAAGGTATATCCGATAACAACGTACATGTAGAACCTTGTATTCATTCACTTGGCACGTGTTTATTTCCTGAAGCGCGTGTACCAACCGCGAGAGGGTTTGTCAACGGTCGAGAAGTCGTGGTATTGCGTGATACTGGTTGTACGAGCGTAGTGATCAAACGTAGTCTCGTGCAGGATAACCAAATGCTCGGGTGGGAATCCCCATGTATGTTACTTGATCAGACGATGGGTCGCATTCCCGTAGCAAGGATCACAGTAAAAACACCTTTCTTAACGGGAACTGTTGATGCCCTTTGTATGGACAATCCTATTTACGATCTGACGATCGGTAATGTTGAAGGTTCCCGTCTTCCAACCATGGCCGATTTTAAAATACCTTTGGCTCAGGCAGTCGAAACGCGAGCGCAAACACGGCGAGAGAAAACCGCGTTTCATAAATTAATAGTCCCTGAATCGATCTCAGGAATTTCCCGTGATGATTTCAAACAAGAGCAAGATCGTGATGAATCCATCAGAACAATTGTTGAGAAAATCACGTCCGGCGCGATTAAACATTGCAAGCGTGGGGGTAGCTCTAGATTCGTACGCAAGAACGGATTAATTCATAGGGAGTTTAGCGCTCGGGAGGGTAAGAAGTATTGGCAAGTGGTCGTACCCCAGAGATATAGATCTCAAGTACTTAGGGTGGCGCATGAGTCAAGCATGGCAGGACACCTAGGTAAGGCTAAGACCACTAGCAGGGTAGTCGCTGAATTCTACTGGCCCGGTGTTAATGGCGATGTCACACGGTTCTGTAGGTCGTGCGACGTATGTCAGAAAACCGTTTGTAAGGGAAGGGTCACAAGGGTGCCCTTAGGACAAATGCCATTAATAGATACACCGTTTAAAAGAGTGGCAGTAGATATTGTAGGACCAATACACCCGGTTACCGAAAGAAAGAATCGGTACATACTTACTCTGGTTGATTACGCAACCAGATACCCCGAAGCCGTAGCGTTACCAACTATTGAAACGGAAAGGGTAGCTGAAGCATTAGTTGATATCTTCAGTAGGGTAGGGGTGCCAGAGGAAATCCTCACTGATTGCGGTGCCCAATTCACCTCTGACCTCATGGGTGAAATAAGTAGGCTGTTATCCATCAAACAGCTAAACACTACCCCATACCATCCGATGTGCAATGGACTGGTAGAGAAGTTTAATGGTACCCTGAAAAGCATGCTGCGAAAGATGTGCGCGGAACGTCCGCAAGACTGGGACCGTTATTTAAACGCTGTTCTGTTCGCGTACCGTGAAGTACCGCAGGAAAGTTTAGGGTTCTCACCCTTTGAACTGTTGTATGGTAGAACGGTTCGAGGCCCGATGCGGATACTACGCGAACTATGGACTGGTGATGTCTCGAACGAGGAAATAAAAACGACTTACCAGTACGTGTTAGATCTAAGAAACAAACTTGAGAGTACATGCCAGATGGCACGTGACGAATTGATTAAATCGGGGCGCAGATATGCCAAGTATTACAACCGCAGAGCGCGTAATAGGAAATTTCTTGTGGGAGATCAGGTGCTATTGCTTCTTCCAACGAGTTCGAATAAGTTATTAGTCCAGTGGAAAGGTCCATATGAAGTTAAAGAAGTAAAAGGTGACATGGACTATAAAATTGACATGGACGGTAATGTAAAGACATTCCATGCAAACATGCTCAAGTTATACATCAAGAGACAGAGCGACAATGTCAATAAGGGGAGTTGAAAATATAGGCGCAGACTACTTGAGTAGGGCATGATGGGAAATTTGTATGAATTTGCCCAGTAATAAAATCCAGTTTGTAGTATAACCAGTGTAAATGTTGTAAGATATCATCAGTAGTTATTTTTCTTCTATTCTGTGTTAGTTTTAAAAATGTGTACATTTTTATTCTTAGGGGGGAGGTATTGTCACAGAATTAGGCGAAAATTTGAACTGATTTTTGTTGTACTTGAATTGCAAACGAAACTCACCATTTTCTTGATTTCGTCGTACACGCATTACCTGGGGTGATTAAGTGGCGTGTAACGATTTGCATGTGCCAATTTGTAATTTACATGAAATCCGAAATACTCGTTTTACGTGGTGTACGGCAAGCTCGATGTGATTTATGTTCACCTATTGAGAGTATATAAGGTTAAGGATTTCTCATTATTATTTACGGGAACTAAAATATCTAATCAAAGGATAGATAACCTCGTCTTGCAAGTCTCCAGCCAAAGGGGTGAGTGTTAAATTTACATTTCGTTTTATTGTGAATTTTATTCAGATTATCATTTCGTATAATGATGCTTTTATTGCAATTAAACGTGGAATATTTGGAATTACTAGTCACTTTTAGACTTTAAATACAATATCGTAATCTATGGCTTAGATTATTTTTGAGACAACTATTATTAGTCTGGTTTTGTTTATTATAGTTGATTCAGTCTGATTCCAGCTGATTCCGTCGTTGATTCCGTCGTTGATTCCGTCGTTGATACCGTAGAAGTACATCACTGATAGCGCATCTAATAACATCGTTGATACCGTCTCTGATACCGTAGCTGCTAACATAGTTGTTACATTGTTTCTGGTACCGTAGCTGCTAATAACATCGTTGATACCGTAGCTGCTAATAACATCGTTGATACCGTAGCTGTTAAACACATCTGATACCATCTTTTGATAAACGTCTTTGAAATCGTTTGATTTGTTGTGGGACATCTATTGTTTGTTCTGGAACATCTCTGTATAAATATCTGAATGTGCTTGTGCCGTTAATTTGTGCAAACGGAATTGAAGTATCTGTCTGTGTGTCGAACTGTCTGTTCGTCAACATCTGTGTAACATGTAAATATCCGGAAAGCTAGAAGTCCGAGTGTCGGAGCTGTCTTAGAGTTGTAAAACGTCCGGGTCGACATCTAGGGTAGTGAGGAACCGTTGGTTCGGGTAGATGTTGTATGCTGTCTGAACGTATAACTGTGGTGGATCCGTGTAGGGAAACGTCCGATAATAGTATTGGTCAACCCTCGGTTCTCGGGGAAACTGGGAGACGATTCAACTGTTGCTGAATCGTGCGGTTATACAGGGGAGACACATAGGTGTATTGAAATTGTGATATAATTTAATACATTGTTGTATTTGCATGTTTATGTCAGATCGCAATAATATTTCAAGTGATCACATAGATATAAATAAAAGCTAGCAACTTGATTGAATACAAGTATATGATCGTGCTAGTTATCGCAATCCATCGTGCGATAGATAGTTTGTCGTTTGTGTTTATTTTTTTCGTGAATCATACTTGCATTTATTTAACTTTCGTAAAGGATTCTTGGATCTGTGTATAATCCAAGAGATCCCTTTACATTTGTGATTCCTTTTGTATTGTTATTTAATTTATTCATGTATTGTGAATGGTTGTGAGTGTAATTGTGGGTTGAGCGCGTGAATTATTGTGTTGTTACATCTGTATTTTTTTCATTTATAATTTATTACATAAATTTATATTTTCTTTCACAAATTGTGTTTGTATTGTTCATTTAATCCACCCTCCTCTCGGTAACAATTCTGTTACAGCTAGACATCACTAAAAACTGTGATGCTGCAGACATCATGGTGATATGACTGAATAATTGTATAAGCTACATTAAAAATCTAAATTACATACACACATTTTGTATTCTTTGTTATCAAATCCCTACTTTCCATGGTAGTCTTTATTTGTATCTGCCCACTGTTTACTGTCTATAATACAACAAAGTTTACAATAGCTGAGTTTTGTTCAATTCAACTCCTAAAAGCTCTATCACGAGTCCTATAGTATAGAGCATTCAGAATGAACAACTTTGAAAGTGCTTATGTACCAGTAGCCTGGAAGAGTATTTATCTATTGATGTGCTAATAGTATTGACGTATCACAATGATATAATCCAAAGTGTCCTTAAACAAATTCACAATTATTTTTAAAAAATGTATTAGTCCTAAATCAATGAGCACTTTGTAATGCCAATGAAAAATTTTAATAAATTGAATCCTCTCAAGTGAATACAACTAAAATTATTCCAATAAGACTGATGTTGAGACATGGAACAAAATAATTATGTTTACTTAAAATTTATATACAGCAGTAAAAGAAAGAAAAAAACACAGAGAAAATAATCTAAATAAATGCATACTGGACATTTTGTTCAATATTTTTGTACAGTCTATAAAATCACAGAAACTGAAAAACCAAACCAATTACAGAGAAATAAGTTAAAATTTGGATAAAATTCCAGTGAATGTCTCGATATGGATTATCAAATATTGTCAGAGCCGGGTGACTATTCCAAACAGCCAGTTAAAATATTATATTGCATCAGCATTCACAAATCTGTGCAGATATCATTCAGTTATGGTTAAAAAATCTATTAATAAATAGTGTACCAGTAAGTAATTTCAATCAACAATTTGAAATAATGTTTTAAATAAATATTTGCTAACTCGTGTGCACATAAAACACGCTTTAGAATAGTACCTAACAAGTTTGTAAAAGTAATCACAACAGACTAATGGCCCTTTTAACGAAAATGAAATTCCAAGCATGTGCATTTTGTGTATGGCAAAAAACGCAAGAAAAAGTGAATTTATAAAGCAACTACAATAACCAACTACATGCAAACTTTGCCTTCAAGAAACAAAACATTCCGCAAAAAGGTGTCTATTCTTGGATTCAACAATCCCGAGAATGATGATATCTGACAAATAAAAAGAATAAATGAGAAATGGAATATGTAATATATACATTAAGACATGTATACAATGTGAAACAAAATTTCTTGATATTCCAAGTTAAAGAAATAATTGTATTTTATAGATATGATGTGACATTATAATTTAGACAGGCATCAACTTGAATAATCATTTTATTTACATGTCCCTCTTCTTGACAATGCAATGACGTAGTCGATGAGGTGCCAGTGCTAAGAGCGAGGGTGTATCCATGACGTCCTGTCAAGGGTAGGGAGGTGGAAGACTGGATTGGTGATCAGCAGTTCATGCTCGGCGCAAGTCTGGAGTAAAAAGAGACAGTTGCTGTTACAGTGACCCACTCTGTGCTTTCCTAGCACTCCACCCCAGGCAACGTGATCACAGCCTACGTTTGCATTGAGATCACCAAGAATGACGAGCTTCTCTGCCATTGGAACATCAGCTATGACGGAATCAAGATCATCATAGAACTTGACCTTGACATCATCTCGGTTGGTCATGGTTGGAGCATAGCAACTGATGATGGTAAGGAGTTTTTTTCCAGACAAGAGGGTGAGTTTTATGGTCATGAGTCTGTCGTTTACTCCATTCGGAGGTCCAGCCAATATGCCAATCAGTGCTATTTTTACTGCAAAGCCGAGACCAGCCTCACCGCGTTCTTCACTTCCTCGGCCGCTCCGAAAAAAAAGTGTTTCCAGGGCCCTTTCAGAGTTCACCTTCTCCTCGAGAAAATACTCAAACATTGACTGCAACATTAGGTGCAAAATTACTTAGGGATTCTTTCTACAATGATGAGGTGAATTCATCTCTGAATATACCCCGGTTATATTTCTCGGCGAATATGTTACACCAGCATCACAAAGAAATCGACTGTTATTCTACAAGAAAGCACTTGTTCGACTAACAGTTCTTTCGCGGCGACGAAAACGATCGTTTCAGACTTTATTCAGTGGTGTCATAAGTAAAATATTAACTGAAATTAGTGGTTGACCCCCAGAACACGCAATAGCCGCATATGTAGATATCATCAAAATAAATATCTTCGGTGATTATTACAAGTTCTATCAGACAGAAAGGATAATTAGCTTGAGGTGTGTGTACGTAATGCATCCGATCAAGGTCGGTTTGCTAATAAATTATAATTAACAAAGCATAAGTATGTGACAGGACATGAAACATTAATTGAAGCAAAAGACATGCAGATGAAATCAGTTTGAGATCTGTGTTGATGATAAAATACCAACGCGTGTATATGGTCCTAGATGCTATAGGTGGGCTTGCTAAGGCAAGAACGGTTGGTCTTGGTCTGGCACGAATCACAGTAACGACAACCATCATAAGTTCACCTGCTGTAATGTTTGTTGTCACTATATTGATAATAACCAGTGTCTCTCCTGGAGCTAGCAAATTAATTTCAATACAATTACATTTACGAATACTTGTTTATTTAGATCTGCTTGCAGTGGCACAAAATATTCTCAATACTCTTTTTAAACTGTTTTCGGTGGCTGTTGAGGATATAATAATTAGCATGGCCTAGTTTGACATTGTGTTACCTGAAATGTATAATAACCCAAGGAAAAACATAAAAGCAAAGTCTAGTACTTTGCTTAAAATGAGAAATATAAATGCCAAAAACAAATATTATGGTGATCACTGACTTGAGCACAATAGTGATTAACTGGCTATTGGCTGATTTTTACTTGTTAGTAAAAAGTCATAAAAGTCAAAGACTATTATTCGCTTTTTGCTGCTATATGTCTGTTTTTTTTTTTTTTGTTTTTTGTTTTTTTTTCATTTTTTGGTGCATATACTCGCACGTGAAGACGACATTAATAATCCTTATATCGTGGGGTGTACAAAGCGTGAAGTGACCGATATTGATGTCCAGAATCTAAATGCTTAGTAACACATTACTGCATGCCTATCCTAATTGAAAGCTAGAAATGCAAACCATTACATACATTTACAATTTTTGACCATCTACGTCACTCGGGCTGCATCCAGGATCTCAAGCAGTAATTTATTGCTTTCTACATATTGTCCTAAATGTACATTCCAACTTAGGATCACTTACCCTCACCCAGTGTGTATAGAGTTCAGGCTACAAGCAAGGTTACATAGGACCTAATGAAATAGACACTTTGGTTAGATACGTCTATCTGCATGTGGGCTTCGTCTTGGAATTTGTTTTCAGATATGTATTATTGCAAATCATCGTGTTATGATTGTTTTTGCTAAGTGCATGGACAGAGTTCAGAGTACAAGCAAAATGACATGTTTTATACGAATATGTAGTATCCCTACCATATCACACCTTCCTAATCAGGTTTTATTTCCCAGTACGATCCGCCTCATATGGTGAGGCATCGTACAAAAGTAAGATTGCGTTCTCGCCATACATGACATGAAGTTAGCAAAAAATGTTTAAAACAATTAATTGAAACAGTATCAGCTTTGATCTCGCTCTTAACAGGCAACACAAATGTAACATCATTAATATCTTGATAATAAAATACGATCATACTGATATAGCTGTGAGAGTATACCGTAATTATAAAATGCATAAGGTTAATCGATGGTTGTATTGTCATGTTCCCGTGCATTCCACGAATTTAAAGTGGATATGCCTCTTAAAATCTGCTCCAAGAATTACTACATTCCTTGTACATGCCCTATCGCTGATATTCCATGCATTAGTAGTAATTATGGGTTATTATGTGACTAACATACAAAATTGAAAGAATTATTTAAATGAAAATGTGCCGGCTGCAAAAAGAAAATGATGATTTAATTTGTACGTGGTTGTCTTTAACTAGACTTCTTGGCTTAAACTGCTTGGTTTAATGTTCCAAGGCAGCATTTCTCGTAAGATTCATTTTCGTTCCTGATTTAGGAACATATCTTTTGTGACCTATTGCAAGAATTGTTACATCACTCATGACTGGTTGCAATATTTTTTATGCAGTTCTGCTCTAGACACTTCGAAAGTGTAACTTTGGAAAATGAGGCATATGTCTAAATTATCTTCACCGACATCGTCTCTGACATCTAGTCATTTGGTAAAGGTGTACGTGCTTTGAAAATAGTACTAAAGTATCCATTTTCTTACGTCCCCAATTTGTTTTCATTACTTATAAGTAACATCCTAGATCACGATGCAACTAACTTTTGTTCCAGTTCAAATTCATGTTGCTAGTACGTTATAAAGTCGATTGTAATTTAATGGAGATAACGATAACAGAAACCAACATGAATCCGTGGTTAGAAAAAATGCACAAATTTTGTCTCTAGAATGTTCCGTAATTGCATAACAAAAAATGTTCAAACATAATAAATAAAATGATCAACTTTATATCCAAAAACATAAATCCCTTTTATGTGCCAATAAGATGTGATACAAGCGACAAACATATTTCATTTTGGCTTGATATTCAGCAGCATAGACAAACAAGACGAAATAATGGATGATATTGATTACATAATACAGGGCTTGGTGGTTTTCGTACGGCTCTAAATAACAGACTGCTTAGTGCTCCTTGAAGCTTGGCGTATTATAAAATATTGTCAGATTAGGATGATAGCGCTTCTTCAAGCCAGGCGTGTTATAAAATATTGTCAGATTTAGATGTTCGCGCTCCTTCAAAATGGGTATGTTGTAAAATATTGTCAGATTTGGATCCATATTCCAAACAGCCAGATAACTTATTATCTTGCATCGTCATTCACTAATTTATAAAGATATTATTGAGATATCATTCAGCAGTGGTTCAGAAACTAGTAATAAATATTGTAACTATGTTGTCAATGGTATCATTTACCAATCTGAAATATAACTTTTAATAAATAGTTGCTAATCCGTGTGCAAATAATACGTGCACAAGAATAGTACCCAACACGTTAGGAAAAGTAATCTCGACAGACTAACATATCAACATCGTTTAGAAAAATGCAAACTGACACATTCTTTTGTTGCACCGATACTTTTGATAAACCTCTATTATAAAATCAAAATCGAAACAGAAAATCTCAGCATCAACATAACACTTGCAAGATGAAAATCCAGTAACATACTTCGTTTTTCTATAATGCTATTAAAAAAAATTTCCTCAGCATCAACATTACACTTGCAAGATGAAAATCCAGTAACATACTTCGTTTTTCTATAATGCTATAAAAAAATTCCCTCATCAGGTTTCATCTCGCATATGACATTTGGTAGGATGGCATCATCAAACATTCAAACGATACTGGATCCATACCTCTGTTGTCATATATAAGCCATTATTATAACAAAAAGTTACATGTAGCATGAGTGTCCATGCTTGGGTTATTCACTGGTAATTAGAGATCCGTGTCACTATCGTATATAACTGTCCTTCTCTCAGGAGGACGTGAAACTGTTAATGACATGCTTGTGTTGTAATTAATATTGATTGTAAAATTACCACCCTGCATGAAAGTCCCTCCAAATACAAAACCTAGCTGATAACCATGTGATGAAGTTTTAAGTTAACGATTTTTGGGAAAAGAAATGAAATATTCCGTGATTCTTGCTTTGTTGAATTTTCGGAAATTACTAGTTCATGTTTAGCATAATTTGTGAAACATCCATCGTCCAAAAGGCGTGATGTATGCATTGAGCAAGTACCCAGTGGGTAGTAAACATTGACGAGTTTTGCTCTCCTACCTTTAAGAGTCAAGATGTTTCCTAACTTGTAGTCCATTTTCTTTGTGTCTTATCTTTATCGTTTTCTTTCTAAATCTTCTTTTTTGTTCAATGTCCTAAGGTGTTAGCGTTTGTTTAATCCGAAAATAACTCCATCAAGCCAAGCATAAAACAATAATGTTGCACCCTTTGAATAAAGTAGTAGCGCGTTGACACCTTGACTGAGACGACTGGTGTGAGATGACTAGACTGAGATGAGAAAAGTAAGGTTAGCAAAATAGCTAGATATCTCAAAATAGCTAGATGTCGCATAGGTGAGAAAAACATCTCCCATTCTGTATAAAAACAGTAGATTCTTGACTTTATTTACCCAACAGTCATAGTGTTCGCTCCATGACAATTGTAGGTTTTATCATTGTTTTTAAGTATAGTGTCAGCTATCTTTAATAGTTTCAACCGGTACTTAAGAACGCTCATACATCTTACTACTTTAATTGGCATTCTACCCAATTCATTATAGATAAAGTGTTTGGTGCATGTTTTGTAATCCCAAGAATATATTTGCAAAATGACGTATGTACAACTTCAATAGCTACTGCTTCGTGGAAATACGAGACTTCCAACCCTTAATTCATAATTGGTGCTATTTTAGTATCAACCTTTTGGAAAAGAATTTTTGTACACCGAACTGATTATGGCTAGTCTTTAAACTATAAAGTTGCTTTGACGTGTGCTGCTAGCGTTGTATGACACATATACCATGAATTTTTAGAAGAGAATATACAGACAAGCGATTTGTAATAAGATACTGACTTTTTTTTATCACGCAATCACCAAAATACAATTTTTCATTAGCAATTTTTGATTAGCAACCAAGTTATATGCGTACAACAGTGCAAATAAATTGGCATATTCTAGTTTTGCATGTTATTTTGGTCAGGAATGTGTTTAGTTAAATCGTTAAGGAATAAAGAAAATAAAACTTGTGATAAAAGACAACCTTGCCGTACTCGAGCCAGGCAGTTAAATCATGATGTCAAAGCATTTGGCGTTTTCACACTAGCTTTGACATTTGCAGATAGGACTGGTAGTAGTATTTTACTTCTATTATGCTCATTTAGTAATTTATGATAAAGAAAGCTCCTGTCAATACGGTCAAATGTTTATTTTCTTCATAATCAACAAAAAGAATATAAAGTCTACCTCGTCGTTTCATCAAATATTTACTTATCAATGTGCTTAGAGTACATATATTATCTACAGTGGAATAACCACTTCTAAACTCAGCTTGATTTAACCGAAAATATCATTTACTTTTATCCAATTATTTATTGTCACATTTAAAATGGAGATAAATATTTTGTGAAGAACTGATTAAAGGCTAATCGCTCAATAATTTTCAGCCGTGGACCAACACTTTGGGAAGTTTTCACGATTAAATAATTTATTGAAAATATATAACAAGATATATACCGTAACTTTTCCAATGCTTTAAAAAATCAATCAATTAGTCATCACTTTCACCTGATTTTTCCTCCTTTGTAATGTTTTATAGGATTTTTTTCTTTTTATTCAGTTATTTTATCCTAAAGATTTTTGCTGTGAATATTAGTTTTTTCGTTTAATTTAAAATTTTGGTCCGTCTCATACGGCTAGTTAAAGAACACATAAAAGTACTTGTATTATACGTTAATGTTAATTAATCCACACGTGGTGCTTTTGCATTTTGAAAGTCTCCAGAAGGTTTTCGAGTTTTTACCTTAAATTGCTTTTAATAATAATAATAATAATAATAATAATAATAATAATAATAATAATAATAATAATACGTCATTTCGTAGATTGTAGCCCTTATCTTGAATCGATGGTTCAGAGCGAGAGAGGGCATTCTGACATTTTCATATTTAGTTAATAATAATGGATTATTAAAACATTATAGTATGTGTATGAAACAACAGCAAAAACCGCTACGGTGGCCTAGTGGTTCGAGCGTCCGTCGCAGAAGCGAGAGGTCACGGGTTTGATCCCCGGCCGAGTCATACCAAAGACTTACAAAAATGGTACTAACAGCTGCCTCGCTCGGCGCTCAGCATTACGAGGTCAGTATTAGGACTGGTCGGCCTGGTGTCAGGATAATGTAACTGGGACATCATGCTGTTGTGTCAAATTTCTGTATAATCAGGTTTTTGAAGATTCTCTGATTCCTGGTTGCACATTCAAGATAAACTGGTCAGATACCCGGTATTTGACTATTGATAAGAAAACAGTTATGTTCCCAACAGCTTGACTTATCAACACTTTCCCTAGACCCACACTGTTTAATGAATTCCGTACTGATGCCACCCATTTTCTATTTCAAAATGTGGTATTATCTATTGATCTGTAAGGGTTTCTTCGCTGATTCACCATGTCCAAAATTATTTTATGTAAAAAAAAATAATTAACCTCAAATGAATTTCTTTACAAATTTAAGAGCAATCATTTAATAGTATTTCCTTCAATGCACACTAAAAGTAAGTTTAGATCTGTTATAGCTGATTTTAGCCCGTGGGCGACATGGACAGTGATCTAATGTGCCTGTTTTAGGAAAGGACGTGACTAAGGGCTTTTGATCAAGGAGTTGAGATAAAATCAAGTGACATGAGTTCTACTTACGATCATTATTTGAATTCTTGTGAAAGTTATGTCCCATTAGTTAATCTTAGCAATGCGTGAGTAAAAGTCACGTTCTATTATCTACAAGTGATGAGGTGAACGTCTTTGTAATGACAGGTGCGGCTTTTGCAATTAGTTATAATCCTATAATTAAATTGAACTTAGATTGAACTTATTGACATTTTCTTGAAATATATCCTAAAATGTAAAGTATGCAATTCAACCACTACCGACGTTACAAATATTGTTTGGGTTGAAGTGTTAGCGCGTGTGTGTGTCTGTGTGTGTGTGCTTATTGCAACTTGAAAATAATATTAAGAGAAGCACTATTATGGATTGCATATACGCACACGTTCAGGCAAATAGATATGTGAATATACAAATTTATCTTTGTGTGTGTACTTGTGTGCTCGTGTGAGTGCGTATTTATTTTCACGGGTCCTTGACATAAAAAATATAGATATGCTTATCTATTTTTGTTTGTGAAAGATTTGTGCAAGAAACATTTTCGTGTATGATTTATAACAATATTATTTATATGGGAATTCTTTCGAAAGCTAGAAGCTTGCCGAAAAAGTCTTCCCTATAACAAAGAAATTTGAAAAATCAATATTTGTTTACAGACTTATTTTAGATAAATCAAATACCAATATGAATTATACATGTTTATTCACATCAATATTAAAGTATACTTGGTCAGTTCTAGTATTTATAGTTATTTCAACGACCATTTAATGTTTATAAAAACAACAACAACGGAAATGGAATACAAGTGTGGCTGTGAACTGTGCGCTAACTTCAAATCGTTCTGATAATTTTATGGATGAATTTCTCTGCAGTAAAGAGTTGCGTGTTAATTTCGTCAAAATAGACAAAATAAATCAGATAGCAAAATATAAGTGTCCTAATTGTATGTCGATTTGCTGTATATATATGCACACACTAACACACACACTGGTTTGTGGTGGGGTAGGGGAAGACAGTTATAAGGATCTTTGAAAGTTTCCATCAATAGCGGTAACCTTTGAGCCCTTCTGGGTATTATATAACTAAATGTCAGCAAAGTATCTGTTTACATAACAACAATTGTCAGAAACCAAAGCAGTGACAGATTACAACTGTGTATTTTCAATTCTGTCAGACAAATAAATGCAAAAAAAACTTTGTTTTTGAAAATATGAATCTACACATTGATATATTATTTGTAAAAATCGGTAAATGTTTTAGATGTATCACAGTTATATCTTTTAAGTGAAAAAATTAAAATAAAACGATAGCAATTAAATATACGAAGTATTAAGACGTTTGGCGTTCTTTTCTGTAGTTGAGAATTATCCCATTAAAATGATAATATCTCACACACGTTCATTCATTCATTCATTCATTCGTTCGTTCGTTCGTTCGTTCGTTCGCTCGCTCGCTCGCTCGCTCGCTCATTCATTCATTCATTCATTCATTCATTCATTCATTCATTCATTCATTCATTCATTCATTCATTCATTCATTCATTCATTCATTCATTCATTCAACCCAAACAATATTTGTAATGTCAGAAGTGGTTGAATTACATACTTTATATTTTAGAACATATTTCAAGCAAATGTCAAATCCAGAGATATTTCCTAATCGCACCTATATTCTTATAATAAAGAAACAAAAACAAAACCAGCCGTGTCAACATGCACACACGTTTATTAAAAATATCAAAGATAACCTTTATTTTGTTTGTTATGGTTATCTGCTTTATAATAATAATAATAATAATAATAATAATAATAATAATAATAATAATAATTATTATTATTATTATTATTATTATTATTATTATTATTATTATTATTATTATTATTATCAAAGGTTCACATTTATGATATAAAATGTCTAAACTTTGAGCAATAGTTAATTGCCCAGATACGTTTACCATTAGAATTCAACTCATACCGGATGTCGAACAATGGGGCATAGTTAGAATCTAAGTCATTTGCATGATCGTGAAACCGTTAATCCAATAAACTGACGTACTATTGGTCAGTTTGATGTCTAATTAGCTTCTTTGCGACAAAATGAATAAAAGCATGACGACCACCCAGAGATAGTATAAAAAGCAGTTACATATTTGATATCCGTAGATATTTTACTGAGCGTGATTCTTGCCATGGGCATGTCAATTTGTCTTTAGAAACAAAACGACTTATTTTGAGGTACGTTTTTGTTTTTTCTTTGAACAGAAACGTACAATAGTTATAATTTACAAACATGATGGACAGAGAAGAATGTTTTCACGATTCAGAGCAAATGTTGTTGAGCAGTGTGGAAAACAAGATGTTTGAATTTAACAAGCGAAACGACTTAGTGGAGAGACATGCCCTTGAATGGCCAAGTCTCACAACACAGTGGTTGCCCGATATCACAATACCAGACGGATACGACTACTCTTTCCACAGATTAATACTGGGGACACGCGCTAGTTCGGATGAGCAAAACTACTTGATGATAGCTAATGTACAGCTTCCCAATGAAAATCCACACTTGTATTCTCTCCATTACGAGAACCAACCGGTTAGCTGCGAGATCAAGATAGAGATGAAAATTAACCATGAAGGTGAGGTGAACAAAGCTTGCTTCATGCCACAGAATCCTTCCATCATTGCAACAAAGACATCTTACAGTGAGGTATTGGTATTTGACTACATAAAACATCCATCTGAACCTAATCCATGTGGCAAATGTAGTCCAGAACTGATATTGAAAGGCCGTCACAAAGAAGGCTATGGTCTGTCAAGGAATCCCATTCTGGGTGGTTATCTAATTAGTGCTTCAGGCGATCACACCATTTGTTTATGGGATATCAATTCCATGCCTACAGAAACAGGAGTTATTGATCCGATTACCATTTTTGCAGAACATACATCAGTTGTGAATGATGTGGCGTGGCATCCCTTCTACCAAAGTATGTATGGGTCTGTGGCTGATGACAAGAAGCTTCTGATCTGGGACACTCGCTCAAGCAACACCAGTTACGTTGTTAATGCCCACGCTGCTGAGGTCCACTGCCTGGCCTTTAATCCGTATAACGAGTTTATTCTGGCCACTGGATCTGCGAATGAGACTATTGCATTGTGGGATTTAAGAAATTTACACTGGAAGCTGAACTCTTTCGATTTTCATAAAGATGCACCCGTAAAGGTCCAGTGGTCTCCTCATAATGAGAATATCCTTGCATATAGTGGCATAGGCAAAAGGCTGTATGTCTGTGATCTAAGCCTACTTAGAGAGGAACGCTCTGCTGAAGGTGCCGAAGGTGCTCCAACAAAGATAAAGTTCATTTATTGCGATCACGCAGCCGAGATCTTAGAATTCTCATGGAATCCCAATGAACCCTGGGTAATCAGTTCTGTGGCAGAAGATAAAATCGTGCAAATCTGGCAAATGTCTGAACATGATTATCATAAACAAATTTTGGAAGCTGTGCATTGAAGACAAGACTTTCCATTCTTGCATAATGTATGGCCAACTCTTTTAATACAACCCTGGATATCAAATGTCATTTAGTTTGCAAAATAACTGACATTTTCATGCTTTTTTTGCGTTCGCGCAGAGGTTGAAAAACTGGTCTCCTTCTAAAAACTTCCTAAGAGAAGAGTGTTTTCACGTTTTTGTGCAAGTTTTCGTTTAGAGCACATGCATGATGAAGGGATTTGTTTTACCAATGTATATAAAGCAAGTCATTGAAACTACGTATTTTTAAGATGTTACACTTCGTTCGGGTGAATATTAATAAATGTTGTCTATGTACCATGATTTAGAATTGTGTAGTTTATTCACACCCTTATCTTTTTCCGCGTGTTATTTAAGAACACTATGTTTCAGACAGTCCAGTCAGGTAATAGACTAATGTCCAGTATGCGATAAGTTGAATCAGTAACCTAATGGTTCATTGCTGTGTTTTCCTTCTTCTCTCTATTCTATTTCTCTTTCATTTTCTTTCCGTCTACCATTCTATTCTATTCTATATATATATATATATATATATATATATATATATATATATATATATATATATATATATATATATATATATATATTTTTTTTTTTTTATTACAAAAAAAGGACTGACTACCAGGTAGTATTAAAGAATAGCAAAGGCAGAGCATAGTTCATCCTTAATTTTGGTAATCTTCTGCTCTACTCTCCCAGTCATCCATCTTTATTTTTTTTTTAAATCTTCTCCTCTACTCTCCCAGTCATTCATCCTAACTCTGCTCGTTACTTCTCGATTCTCGCTATCGTCTAGTGATTGAAGGGAAAGCTCTAGTTCCAGAACGAGAGAAATCTCATGTTCCAAGAGTTGTGAACCTGTAGAGTTCTCTTTAAGTCATAAAATCTGTAGTTATTAACAGAATAGAACAAGCTCCAGCAAAGAATACAATGTACGGACACACACATATAATAATAATAATAATAATAATAATAATAATAATAATAATAATAATAATAACCGGTTTAAACCAAGAGGATTTTATGGTTTAAGTCTGCATTGTACAGATTTTGACATGTTTTGACCGGTTCAAAACGGTTCTGTCCAGTTCATACTGGGTTCAGGTCGTGTTCATGATTTAAGAAGGTCTTGGCCAGGTTTAGCCACTTTTAAACACTTCAAAACGGTTAAATTTGGATGAAACTGGTTCCATCCGGTTCAAACCTCTTCAAACCATTTTATTATGGTTCAATACCGCTTCTTCAATCAGCTTGATTGTTAGTATCCTGTTTTATCCTGTTTGAATTGCATCACTATGTATAATACTGCTCAATACAGTTCAAAATGGTTCAAACCAGATTATCCTGATTAAAACCCGGTTCAATCCTGTTTATTCCAAGTAGAATTTATGGTTAAAGGCTGTATGGGACCGTTTGTGTACGGTTTTAAACCGGTTTAAACAAATTCCGTCAACATCGAACCAGTTTCAATCGGTAAAAACCGGTTGAAGCCTGTTCAACCTGGTGCAAAACTGACTCATACCGGTTCATTCCATGTAGATTTCATGGTTTAAGGAAGTGAAAGGCAGATTTCTACCGGTTAAAACCAGTTAAAACCGGTTCAATCTCAATCAAGTCGTTTAAATTTGGATAAAACCGATTCAATCCAATGTATCCTGCTTCAAGACCGATTCGAACCGGTCTATTCAATCAGATTTTATGATTTAAGGGTGTATTGGTCAAGTTTTTACCGGTTTTAACCGGTTCAAAATAGTTTTTCCATTTTTAAAACTGGTTCAAACCGCTTTATTCCAAATAGATTTTATGGTTAAGTCTGTATTTGACAGATTTTTAACAGTTCAAACCGGTTCAATTCGGACCAAAGCCGTTACATCCAGTCCAAGCCCGTTCACTAGAGTTTATCCTGGTTCAGAACCGTTTCAAACTGGTTTATTTCGAATAGATGTTGTGGTTTCAGATTGTTTTGACAGGTTTTGGCCGCTTTTATCTGGTTTAACCAAGTTTAAACCGGATGAAACCGGTTCCATCAGATTGAAAGCGGTTCAAACCAGTTTATCCAAGTAGTGTTTATGGTTATGTCTGTATTGAACATGTTGTGACCGGTTTTAACAGGTTCAAACTGGTTCAGTCCAGATCAAACCGGTTTCATCAGGTACAGACCGGTACTCGATTATTCCAAGTAAAATGTATGGTTCAAGTCACTATTTTACAGGAGTTTTAACCGGTTCTGACGGGTTCAATCTGATCTAACAGGTTCCTTGCGGATGGTTTTAAACGATTTGTCCAAGTTTGTACTGATATCAAACCGGTTAAAACCTGTTTATTCCAAGTAGATTGTATGGTTTAAGTCTGTATTGGACTTGTTTTGACCAGTATTAAGCTGTTAAAACCGGTTCAGTCAGGAACAGACCGGTTGCCTCCTTTTCAAAACGGTTTAAAGCAGCTTACACCAGTCCAAAAGGGGTTGAAACCGGTTTATGCCATTTAGATGTCATGGTTAAAGGCTGTGTTGTACAGGTTCTGACCTGTTCTAACCGGGTCAAACCGGTTCAATCCAGATCAAACCACTTTATATATTCAAAACCGCTTCAAACCTTCTGATTCCAAGAATATTTTATGGTTTAGGCTGTATGGGGCAATTGATGACATCATTTTACCCATTTATCCGGTTATAGCAGGATCAAACCGGATCCATCCGGATCGACCTGTTCAAACCAGTTTATACTGGTTCAAAGCAAGTTCAAAAGAATCTGATCCTGGTAGATCTTATGGACAAATGCTGTATTAGTACGTTTTGATAGGTTATACTAGATTAAACCCGGATCAACCCGGTTTCATCCTGCTCCGGACGAATCAAACTAGTCTAAGCTAGTTTATACTGGTCCAAAACCAATTCAAACAGATTTATTCAAAAAAGATCTTATGGATAAAGACTGTATTGGACTGGTTTATCCCCGCCTTTTACAGGTTGAATCCGGATTAACCAGTTCCATCTGACTCAACCAGATTTAAGCCAGTTATCTGTGCTCAATCCCGTTTCAAACTGGTTTATTCCAAGTAGCTTTTATGAGTAAAGGGTAGGTTTTTACCGGTTTTGACCTGCTTAAACTGAATCAATCCGGATCAAACATGCTTCATCCGGCTTAAACCGGTTCACCAGTTCAAACCAGTCTATCCTGGTTCAAAACCGTTTCAAATCGATTCATTACAAGTAGATTTTATGGATAAGAACGTATTAGAAGGTTTGGACCGGTTTTACCCGGTTCAAACCGGTTCAATACGGATCAAACCGATTCCTTCCAGATGAAACCGGTTCAAGCCAGTTGATCCTGGTTCAACACCTGTTCAAACCGATTTATTCAAAATAGGTTTTATAGATAAATGATGTATGGACAGGCTTTTACTCGTTCAACCCGTTCAGATTTGTTCATATTCGGATCAAACAGGGTTCATACGGCTCAAATCCGTTAAAACCAGTTTATCCTCTCTCAAAATTAGTTAAAACCGGTTTATTCTGAGTAGTTTGTATGGATAAAGACTGTTTCGGACAGGTTTTGATCGGTTTTATCAGGTTCAAACCGGTTCAATCCGGATAAAACCCGTTCCATTCGACTCAAACCTGTTCAAACTAGTTTGTCTTGGTTCCAAACAGGTTCAAACCAGTTTATTCGAGGTAAATGTTATAGATATAGGCTATATTGGTCAGGTTCTAACCTATTTTATCCAATTGAATACGGACCAGTCCGGTTGTATCCGGATATAACCTGTTGAAGCCAATTTATCTCGGTTCAAACCGGTTTATACCAGGTAGATTTTATTGATGGTTTAAGCCAGTTTATCCTAGTTACAAATCGGTTTAAACCGGTTTATTCCAAGTAGCTTTTATGAATAAAACTTGCACTGGACAGGTTTTGACCAGTTTCATCCGGTTCAACCCTGTTCCATCCGGCTTAAAGCCGGTTCGAACAGCTTATCTTGGATGAAAACCGCATCAAACCGGTTTATTCCAAGTAAATTGTATGGATAAACGATGTTTTGGTAAAAACTGTTTTAATCTGGATCAAACCCGTTTCATCGGGCTCAAATCAGTTCAGATCAGTTTATTCTGGTTCAAACACCTATTCTAGTAGATTTTATTGTTTATCTCTGCATTGGACAGGACTTATTAGGATATAACCGGTTCGATTCGGATCAAACCTGTTACATCCGTTACAAACCGGTCCAACCCTGGTCATCCTGGTTCAAATCCAGTTCAAACCGTTTATTCCATGTTCATGATATTGTAAGGTTTTGTCAGGTTTTAATCGGTTCAAATCTGATAAATCCGGAACAAATCGGTTCAAACCAGTTTATCCTAGTTCAACGCCAGTTCAAACCTGACTTTTCCAAATGGATTTTAAGGTTTAACGCTCTTTTGGACATGATTTATCCTGTGTTAACAGGTTCAATCCGGATGAAACCGGCTACATTCGGTTTGAACGGGTCCAAACTAGTTCATCCTAGTTCAGAACCAGTTCAAAGCGGTTTATTCCAAGTATATTTCATGGTTTAACCTAATTTTAGACAGGTTTTGTCCGGTTGCAACCGGATAAAACTGGATCAATCCGAACCAAACTATTTTCATCCGGTCAGCAGGTTCTAAACCAGTTCAAACCGGTTTATTCTAATAAGATTGTATGGTTTAATGTTGTATTTGACGTTATCCGGTTTAAAGAGGTTCAACCCGGATCAAATCCGTTCCATCCGATACAAACCATTTCTAGCCACTTCTTTTTGATTCAAAACCACTTTAGACCGTTTTATTCCAATTAGATGTTATGGTTGAACTCTGTTTTTAACAGGATTTATACGGTTTCAACCGGTTCGAACCGGATTAATCCATATCAAACTGGTTGAAACCAGTTTATTCTGGTTAAAAACCAGTAGAAACCGGTTGATTCCAAGCAGATTTTAGGATTTAAATATGTGTTGGATAGGTTTTCAACGGTTGTATCTAGATCAAACCGAATAATCCCCGAACAAACCGGTTCCATCCTGTTCATGCCGGTTGAAACCAGCTTATCCTGGTTAAAGACAGTTTCAAACAGGTTTATTCCAGTAGTTTTTAAGATTTACGACTGTATATGACAGGTTTGGTCAGGTTTTAACGGGTTTAGTCTGAGTGAATGCGGATCAAACATTCGACCCAGTTGAAACATGTTCAAACCACATTATCCTGGTTCAAAACCAGTTCAATCCGGCTTATTCCAAGATTATTTTATGTTTTATATCTGTATTTGACTGTTCAAACGGGTTCATTCTGGATGAAAACGGTTCTATCCCGTTCAAACCGATCCAAGCCAGTTCATCCTGGGTCAAAACCAGTTCGGCTTGGTTTACTCTAAGTACATGTAATGATTTAAGGCAGTTGTAACAAGATAACCGGGTGGGATTTTCGGATTCACGACAGAACATTTTTTGACGATCATATAAACACAATTTTTAATAAGGAATGAATTGAATGAGCAATTAAACTATGAATACGAGCGTGCACATTTAGTCAAAATACTGGATTAATTAACATAAAAATGCACAAATGTAATAAAGAAAACTACAAATTACTTTACAAAATACAAATACAAAGGGTGAATGATTCACAGTGACTAAACAATGAATATAGTTTGCTCAGATATAAAAAAAACATGTAGAATTTACTCATGTAGTAAAATTAATTCACTCATAGTGAAATTAAGAAGACGAAAAAGAACAGATATATAACTTATCTTTACAGTCCCGAAAGATACAATGAGTTTTACGAACCACAAAAGTTGTCCACGGCTACAAGATTATATGCAAGGAGATACACTCCGTAGTCAAATTAATTTATTTCAGCTCCACGGCTGCTAAAGTTCAGCCTCACAGCTGCTACGATTAATTCCCGTGTTTGGCTTTACAGCTTGCAAAACGTAGACCTCGATCACTCCGATAACTTGGAACCCTTTAAATACGACACAATATACATTAATCACCCTCGGGTATTTTTGTACGCCAAAAACGAAACTCGAGTACATGTATTTAATAAATTAATAATAGGGTTTATACAATTCTGTGACAGCAGTGTTAGATTGGTTTTGTCAGGTTTTACCGGTCAAAACAGGATCAGTGCGGATCAAATCAATTGCATCAGGTTCAAACATGTTCAAACCAAATTAGCATGGTTCAGAACCAGTTCAAACCGGTTTATTCCAACAAGATGTTATGGCTTATATCTCTATTTTATCGGCTTGACCGATTTTAAAGGGTTCAATGGGGCACTGCCTCCATGTATTGTCCACGATAAGGTCATCAAGCTTTCACTTTTCATTTTTCTCATTGTTACTTTTGTCTCCTTTAAATTCTTTATCATAAGTTACATATTACATTTAGATACATATTTTACTCCCGTTTTCAAGTCCACTGGACTCAAGTTACGTATTGTTTATCTTAGGCATTTGTCTGTATTTTATTCCACAATTTTCACCCCAAATCCAACAAAACCACTTAGAAGATGTGATCAACTATATTGGCTTATTGCATCAATTTTATTCACTACACAAAGGAGGGAAGCTTTCTATTTGTGTGACAAAGAGGATGGGTAGGTTGACCTTTGTGTAAGGACTAGGGGTTAGTGACCTCGTGTATCTGCAGACTATGTAAAGTGTTCAAAGCTTTTACTTTATAATAAGATTGAGTCATGTCCATCTGTCTCTGATGTTAAGTTCTGCATCTATCAAACAAATATAAAGTCCTTTATTTTTGGTGAATGGTACTTTTTAAAGAAGGAGAGGTACATAATATTTGGTACATTGACCTTTGACCTAGTTATTACATAATATGATATGATGTTATTTATCAAATATCACCCATGAGAAGTACGATAAGTGCTGATATGAATAAAACAAAATACATACTTAAAACAATTCACGGTATTCCTAAAATGTAGTTTGGTAATAAAGCACAAATATGAAAACTTCAGCTAAAATAGTTCAAAGACCATTACATTAGACACAGCTTGGTACTTCCCAAAAATTGTTTTGACAAACTGTACAAGTTCACTTGTTACTTGTACAGTTCCGTGTCCTATGTCTTTTTATACGTTCATTAGAAATGCTTCTTCTGTCTCAATGGAGACCCAAAGTTTGCCCACCGGACTCTAGCCATCTGCTTACAACTGAGGCACCATCTGCAGCCTTGGAACAACTTTTCTTGGCTTACGGCGGGTATACATCTGCACTTACCACCGCCCGAGATTACACTTTGTACCGACGCGAGTACGGAGGACTGGGAAGCCCATCTCCTACCATGATATCGAGATGTCAGCGGTGAATGGTCTCCCCACGAACGACTTCTGCACATCACTCTTCTGTGAATGATGGCCACTGTGAAAGCTTTTCACTGGTGGCAGGAGCACCACTATGTCAATGAATTCCGGATTCTGTCCGACAACTCAACACTAGTGACTCAAACGACAAGGAGGAACCAAGTCCCCAGACCTTTGCGTCATGGTGTGTGACTTTCTAAACTAGTGTGGTCAACAACAAATCGTTATATACTGAAACACCTCAACGTTCTAGCCGACTCGTTGTCACGAAGCAATCAACTAATTTAGACAGAATGTTCTCTTCATCCCTCGGTTTTCACACAGACCTGTATCCTTATGTGACCGGCCATTGGTGAACCTATTTGTGATAAGGTGGAATACCAAACTTTCGTTCCTGATAAATACAAAAGTTTTTATCTACCTACGAAATTAGGACAAAACGATTCATCAGCTCAGACAATCTCATCCTGGATCAAGTGGGTTATTCGCTCAGTGTACAAGGAAATAACTCAAGCTCAAATTCATTCTTTTCTGTATCTGGGCTCATAAGATTACGTCATTTGTCACCATCCTAGCATTTGAATGAAGCTGTTCTTTAAATGACACAATTCAGCTGTGTGATGGAAATCCACATTCTCTAGATTTTATCTCTGAGATCTCTCGTCTCAAAGGCCCAATTTTGATCTGGTAGGACCAATCTTCGCAGCTCAGTGGGTCACACTTCTAGGTCAATACACAGCTTCTTGAAGACGTGGCTTCGCGACCTCCGCTAGTATTACGGGGGAAATGTTTTTTTTCCTTCCCTTTTTGATGCCGTCCCCGGCAAATGGAGTCCCCTTCATTCGGGTTACCTAGAAGTTGTCTCATTCACTTAGAAGACTGGAGATGGTATCACTGGAGTAAGGGTATTATCTCCCTCTACCTCTTAACTATTAAACTAGTTGTTGTTGTGGTAGGGTTTAACGCCAATTTTCAGCACACGAAAAGCTATACATGGCGACCAGTATTATTAGTGAAGGAAGAACCACCGATCCACGAGAAGCTATTGGCAAACTTTCTCAAATACCCACATTGGCCGAATTTGAGACTCGAACCAACACAGACAGAGGTGAGATGGCAGTGATCCGTAACAAAGAGCGCTTTAGACCACTCGGGGCCCCACCTATTAAACTAGTGTATTATTATTGGGTAATGTATTCGAAGAAGAAACCAATTGTGTTTCTTCGAAAATGCTTACCGAGTCATAATACACATACACCCTTGCAGCCTCCCCTCAGTTACATCCCTAGAGTGTGCCCTCCACTCCAATAATAACTGGTGTACAGCCGACTCCCGTTAACTGCACACCCTCGGGCCCGTCACGAGACTGTTAACCGGAGTGTGTAGTTAACCGAAGTACGGTACAGCACAGCTTTAAATCAGCACGGCACGAATATATGTGAAGAATAAATATAAACAATGATCAGAATCCACTCTTTTAAGTTTTACTTAAATGTTAAGCTTGTTTTCCTTCCTCCGAACACAACTTCACTGATTCAAGCAATGGATCAAGAAATTATAGCGAATTTCAAGAAATTCTATCGATCGCTAGTTATTCGAAAACTGATGTCAGACATTGATATGTCATCTCCCGCAGAAAAAGTATTCAGCTCCAAAGTCGTCTGCATCCTGTTTTTTTTGCCGTGTTGTCAGTTAAATTGAATTCCGTTGCGCATTTTCCATCTTTCCAACCATCCATTTGTTGGTTTGAAATGATTCAAGCCCGAACGGTTTAGAGCAATGTTTCCCATGCTGTACATGTACTATGTTTTTCCCACGCTATTGCTCTCTAGTGGGCGCGGATATACATGTATATACCACCTAAGGCGTCCTTTACATGTCAGTCATTTACAAAGTCGTATTTACCAGCTTATTTGTCGGCTTGTTTGAAGCGCTACAACAGTGGACTGGCAATAACTAATCATGACTATACATCGTACAACCGGAGTAAAATTGTAATGAATAATGTGCCACCGGCAGAAATTTATCGTGCTATTATCCGGAGTGTGCATTTAAGCCAAGTGCAGTTATCCGAAGTTTGTACCTACTGAAAAGCATTGGGGAAAAACGGGACCGACGTGACTACGTGCAGTTATCTGGAGTGTGCAGTTAACCGATGTGCAGTGGAGTTGATTGTATTCTTAGTGTCGCATAGATTTATATGTAAGGGGAGATCACTCTGCCCGACCACCACATGAGTCGGCAGACAACATTTAATTCCCTTCAGCTGAAAGCAGTATCTGGAAGGGCTAGATTTGCGAGGTAGTGGTAGTACTCCTAAGGTTTTGTGAATTGGTAAGTATTTTCAACGAAACTTATTTTACTATTTTTAAAAACCGTTGGTTTCACGGAACTTTGATGAAAAATCTATATGAAAGAACTGAGAATGACGTTAAAATAGAATTTGGGAGTGATTTTTATCATGTAAAAGATGATAGGGGTTTCCGCACAATAGGTGGCGCTCTATCATTTCATATTTCAAATACAGTTAGAATTTTGAAGAAAAATAATTTACCCGGGTTTCCTCACTAATTATACGGGCTATTTATAAAAAGGGACTTTGCATAGCTTAGACATTGTTCAAAGAACTTTCAAGTCCTTTTATTTTGGTGGATGATTGATGGGTGTAAAATGGGTTATAGATAGACAGCTAGCCTTACTTCAGATGTGCACCTTTGAAAACAGTGCTAGTTCCACTTGGTCATTTTTACTTCCTGAACGTCAGAGGTAAATTGTAAATTAAAGAGCCGGTACCTTTGTTTACATTTTATATATTTGGCACATGATTCATTGCACTTTCAAAAAGGGGGTATTGTCTAGTCTGACAAAATTCATTTTCCCAGTTTTTAAAGACAAATTCATGCTGATTATTTGGAGCATCGGAAAGCAGTTATTTTAATCAACAGAGTGCTTAGATCATTTACAATTTCTAAAAGTACAGTATCCAAAAGAAATGTCAGCCACATTACATATAAGTATCATAGAGGTATGCCAACATTCTCTCTACTGTGCATGTTCTAAATGCAAATAGCTTCACCTTACACAAGTCACTCTCTCAAAAGTAAATATTAAATGGTTAGTGTCCCATTAAAGAGTACATAAGTATTACTGTTGTATGATTTAATTTTTATTGTATGACTGAAACATTTAAATGGCAAATATCAAAATAGTCCTTTTGAATAATTCTCACGTATCCCCGCTACTACAGAACATAGTTTATTAGTTTCAGTCTCAAACAAATCCAACCAGCCTCCCCCTCATCCCGCCCCTTATGATAAAAGTGAGCTATTTTAAAATTGCGCATTACGTTTTGTCAACACAGCAACCAATGTTATGCTGAAAGACCAGAACATGAAACTAGCCAGAATTATTCATGTTAACAATATATTTTACATTTTGAAAAGCGATGGAATGTATGCTGTTCATAAAGGTCAAAGGGTCAAATATTTGCTTATTGGTTAATATGGAAGAAAGCGAATTTGCTTTGTCATTAGTTTATTATTATTTCATTACGCATTACAAATAAACGAAAAGAAACATTTTCACAATGTATATCTTAACTTAATGCAACAGTTTTAAATTCGACTTGACTTTATTCCTATATTTTAAAACTTCAAATTTACTCATAATTAAGGTCACTACTTACACAAATATGGCTCATGGCAAAGTATGTAAGCAAGAGCAAAATATGCATAATTAGCTTATTTTCATGAATAAAATCAATGATAATGTACCATTATATTCAAAACATCATTCATAATAATATAACAGTAAAAAAAATTGAATACATTTTGATATTTCTTTTAAGGTGGCGCTCTACTGTTTTGTATTTTGTATCGGGCTTTGAAGTTTAAAGAAAAAGAATTTCCCCGGGTTTCCTCACTGGTTATACTGGCTATTTATAAAATACTTATATATTAGGTGTTGTTTAAAGAACCCTTAATTCCCTTTATTTGGGTGTATGATCGATGGGTGTAATATGGGTTATAAAGTAAACAGCTTGGCCTTACTCCAGATGTGCACCTTTAAAAAAAATGGTCTTTTTAAATTTCTGAACTTTATAGGTAAATTGTACAAAAAAAAGAGCTGATAAGTTTTTATTTTATTTTATATGTTTGGCAATTCATTGACTGCACTTTCAGAAAGTGGTATTGTCAAGTCTGGCAAATTTTCTTTTCCCTATTTTATAGCTGCTACGGATGGTGTACTTTGTGCTGATTTTGGAGCACCAGGGAGAAGTCATTTTAGTTAGCGGCGTGCTTAAATAATGTACAATTTCCAAACGTACATTATCCAAGGAAATGTCAGCAACATTACATCTAAATAACACAGTGGTATGCCAACATTCTCTCCACTGTGCATGTTTTAAATGCAAACAACTTCACCTTACATACGTGCTCTAAATTCCCATCCTTTGCAAGAAAAGTCGTTGATGCTGCAGAATATGCTGAAAAAGAAGATGGACCACTTGACCTGCATTCACTTCCAAAAGATAACCAAATGGTTGGTACTCCTAAACAAAACAAAACTTTACAATGGGAGGTCAAAGTCCTCTTTGCAAAACAGATTAAAAGTTAAAAGAAAATCCGTAACGAAAAGACAAGTGGTCCAGTCTTGGTGGAGAACTCTACCGCCCCTTTTAAAGTACTAGCACAATCCAATTTCAGGGTACAAAAGAGGGAAATTAAACCAAATCACACGAATCGACAGAGGAGGGGAAAACCACCAAAGGAGATGTAATAGGGAAATATCATCGAAATAAACAGTTCTGAACGAACACAAGGCATGCACATCCAGTTAGAGAGAACAGCTTACGGGAGTAAACAAGGGAACGATTCCTACTACTCGTCCCCAAGAACATCCTTAACACGTAATAGGAAGTATACAACCTCGACTGCGTGGTCCTCCACATAAGTGATGATGATGCTGAACTTGCTGTCGGGATGTTGGATTTGGTAACAGTGGATGCTATTAACATCGATTGTAATTATGTTCCACATGTTGACGAATATCTGCTGCAGATGGGAATTACCAGGCCCAATTATACACTCATATATAGCATAATCGAAGACTAGATAGCAATCTATTGTTTAGATTACCAGCCTGGTGTGCCACTACCATCACTAGGCCAGCTTGGAGTCATTGGGTATGACTCGACCGGGGATCGAACCCACGACCTACCGCTTCCGCGGCGGACGCTCTAACCACTAGGCCACCGGAGCGGTTATATGTGTATATGTATGTATGTATGTATGTATGTATGTATGTATGTATGTATGTATGTATGTATGTATGTATGTATGTATGTAATCTTACGGAAATTAACCTCAGAACACGGACTTACATAACGTAATCACAAGTTACCGAAATGTGGTCGTTTGTGGCAAAATCCGGATATTGCCTTGTCCGTGTGTAATTAAGATTCCGACTTTATATAAGATTCAGTGGAAATGTGCTGAAAACCAGACTAAATTACCCGGAGTAAAATATATGCTTTAAACTACACACATTTTTTAAAAATGGCGTCCATCAAGCGAGCGGTCAGAAGGAAATGAACATTAAATCTCTTATAATTTGTTTAACAGTAGCGAAGAATAAAATGAAATAATCAGATTATTGGGGAGGGGGGGGGGCGGGAGCAGGAAGGGCAGCAATTACGTTTAATGAACTTGATGTGTTGATTTGAGTATATCACATGGCGGGAAAGCCGATTGCCGTCGACACAGCTTTTTCTTTTTTTAAAAATTGTATTTGTTTACTTATTTAAAGTATTACATAAAGTTGAGAAATATCACAAATGAGCACCGTAGGGTTTGAAACTGCATTTGGTGAAACTGTACTGCAGGTAATTAAGGTTAAAGTAAACATTACACACGTTTGGTTTCAATACAAATACGATGTTTACCGTCGGTATATCAGTCTTAAATATCACACTAATGGACTTTTAAATGCATGTTTTTCAGTTTGACAATATATAAATGTGTGTGTGTGTGTGTGTGTGTGTTTGGGGAGATTGTGCATCTATAATCGTACGAAAAAAAGATATACAAAGACATTAAAGATTGAAAATATCGTAACAAAATGATGACTGTAAAAACAAATAGTTTTTTCCTCCCACAGACATTTACAAAATGTGACAGCACTGAAATGAGAGAGAGAGAGAGAGAGAGAGAGAGAGAGAGAGAGAGAGAGAGAGAGAGAGAGAATAAACTTGGTAATATGATTTTGATTTATCATTCGTTTATATAACTGCTTGACTTATTTAATATCGCGGTATTTAGTTTTGATGCCAAATTATACAATTATTAACATTGCAGTATACTTTTTTCCAGTACTTATACGCGATATAAAATTTTTGGTATTGTGTTCCGTATACAAACCGCATCACCGACAGATACCTATTGGAAACTGGTTAACCTTTGTCAGATTTCGGGCAGCTTGACGAACTTAAATGGCTTAATGACTGACATCCTCTAACACTTATCTTATGAAAACTGCCTTATTGTTCAGTTGAATGAATCATGTTGAGAATGTATTGAATGGTACAAGAGCCAGCGTGAAGATAACTTCATTTCCATGTAGCAACTTGTTAACGTTCATTTCTTTCAAACAGGATTTTCCCTCATCATATGATTGGCATAGAACGCTGCATGGACTACACCTTCCTCTTCTCAGAAATAGTTGTCTTTAGGTTGAAAACAAGAAAATTGATAAAAATTTGCTTTTAGGATTAGACGATTCTGTTGAATGATACATATTTCATGACACATATAAATAATAAGCGTGCGCATAATTTACGTTCATGACATCATTAGTGCATTGGATGTTTCAGTGCAACTGCTTTGAAGGCGAAATTTAGGATAAAGTCGGTATTGCAGTAGGAAGTTGTCAAAAAGAATTAAAAACTGTTCCTTAATCAGACTACGTACAATTTAATCGACACACAAGAGGGAACAGGAAGATAGGCATCGTTGATGTGCTGTCTTGTATAGCCTAACCAGATGGATATATGTTACTGTTGAAAAGCCTAACTATTACGTATGTTTAAAAAGAAGATCTATGTTTAAAAAGAAGATCGTATAGTCAGTCTATTTCAGCTTGGTACATGGTTTTCAGTGGTGCTAAACATTGTAGTATTATAAAACGCACGAAACATACAAAGATGGACGTTAGTGATACGGATAAATCATGGATAAATCAACATTGTTCAGTGTTTTCTTTTGCTGTTATTACGTTCAAATGTGTGAAATCTTGGAAGCTCGAGCCATCGGAACAGCTTAAAAATCGCCAAATTTTTCATATTAATTCTATTTTAAGCACGTGACATAACTTCGTGATAGAACAACAACAAACCTTGACATTAAGTAGATTTTATAATTAATTTCAAACAATAAGATTCAATGTTCTGAACAGATAGAAATTACGGTAGGCATTGACGATTCTCTTTCTATCGTTGCTGTATTTATGACAGGCCACCTAAATGTGCTCGTATTTTCAATGTTAGAAACAAAGAGTACTATACGTTTTAGTACACGAGGACACGGAACGATACGTGCTAGCTAGCTTAATTTTCCACATCAGCGTGACGAACATTTGTCCGGCTGTAGCCGTATTTCGAGGTAATATTAGTAAGGAAGCAGTAAATATGTTGATGCTGTACATCTTTGGTGTGAACCTATTGTTCCTTTTATCGGGACCAGTTCTAGGTAAGGTATTCATCAATAGCCAATGAACTATACTTTGCTCTTCTTGATAATTAAATTTCTTTCCTTTAACAAAGAATTTGTTTTTCTCAATTTCTTACTTTATAACTGAAGAAAATTTGTTTTTAGTTAACAAGAAATTTTACACACCTAGTGTTGCTTATATTATTTTAATATTTTGAGCATCTGATATATACACACACACACACACACACACACACACATATATATATATATATATATATATATATATATATATATATATATATATATATATATATATATATATAATTTATTTTTAATATGTTCTTTGGTGTGGGCATAATTGTTTATAATTGCAGCAGAACATAATAGCTGTTGAATGTCATATTTTAATAAGTAGGCTTTACAAGTATTTTGTACAGGAAATTTAAATGGAAAAATATGCATAACATTTAAACTTTAATTTATTTTTACGAAGTACAGATGTTTTCCTGTATCCATTACTTCTCGCAAAATCTGTTAAAAAATTAGCTTGATTTTTTTAATTTATTTTCTCCTTCATTTGCTTCTTGTGATATTTTGTTTTTACGGTGTATAACCTCTTGCAACTTGATCTCAGTTCAGTTTTGAAATATTGCACATTGCTCTCAGTATTTCATGTTTTCCATAATCTAAACTAACTCTTTCTTTCGCATGTTTACTGTTCTTTTACTTTCCATTTCTTTCCTTTACCCTCGCTTATATGTTCCATTTGATTGTCACTCATGTATATACTATACACATCTACCCAACAGCTAATTACGAAACCTTTTGCAATAAGAGGTAGTAAATGATGTTACAAACGCCGAATTCGTGTCGCTTTTCCTCACTTAATAATATTTGTAACAGAACGCCAGGTATTTTCTATTGCAATGGACGATACTTATCGTACATTCAGAATGCTGTGCATTCATGCCGTTTAAAGGATCGTGTACATAAACATGAGCTATATAGTTCCTTTTTGTATGGAAAATAAACAAAAGTTTCATTGGTATACAATATTATTATTTGTTCCATTTGTTTGAAACGCAGAATGACGGAGATATGCCAAATCACATTTCGAGCCCTCGTGTCAAGTTTGCGTTTGTCTTTGCTTAGCCTTTACCGAAAAGTACGTTAGAAATAAGAACTCTTTCTATGCAATTTGAGGATGGTATAGGTATCGTTTATTAGCAACTTCACTATGTTTTTGTAAAGGTTACTGCACATAATTTTACTATATTAGCAACCCGTGTAAAGACAAGTTTCGATAATAAAAAATGGTAATATACTAAATATCAGATGAAAGAGTAAATACACTACCAGAACATACTTTTTATTTACATTTCTCCGCAACATAAGAATAATGTGAGCAATGAATGGTGTTATCAGCTATTGATTAATTCAGTAATTCACTGCCCTTTTATGACTTGTCTATATTTGTGTTTGTTAATAAATTTAAAGAGGCATTCCACACTGCAAACCGTTTAGATCAAAGTTTTGACTGAGCTCGAGAAAGAACTATTTTGAGCAAATTCCAATAATTCATAAGATTTTAAAAAGAAGAAGAAGAAAATACTACCAAAAACATCCTGAAAGTTGAGTGTTTCTGAGTGTTTCTTTGCCTTTCAATCTAATCAAGTTTGGTATTGGGAAGATGATGTGCTCATACAACGACCTCTGCATCACCAAATCATTCTTTCAGAAATTCTTTCCCGGTCCAAAAACTGGCACCAACTGGACTTGTTCATTACAAGGCGGTCTGCCAAGAAGGGTGGGCTTCTTATCCGTACCTTCCACAGCGCTGACTGAGACAATGACCACTTGCTGATGTGTTTTAAAATGAACCTCCAACCAAAGAAGATACACCGCTCTAGACATGAAAGTAAACTACGCATTGACGTGTCATATCCAGACAAGGCTGAGGGATTTAACTATGCCATCTCCAAGACATTTGATTCAGAACCTCCCAATGGCAATGTCAAAGAGAGGTGAGATCACATCAGAGAGATTGTGTACAGCACAGCCACACGGATCTTTGATGAGAAGCAGTCAAAGAACAACGACTGGTTTGAGGCAAACTTCATTATACACACGCCAGTCATAGAAGAACGTCGCAGTGCTCACCTGGAACATAATCGATCCCCTTGCCAGAGGACTCAACAGACCTACAGGTCTACCGGAAGCAACGTGCAGGGGTTAGCACAGCAGTGCACCAATGAATACTGGCTTCAGCTCTGTCAAAACTTCCAGTCAGCAGCATATATCGTAAACATCAGATGCATGTATGATGGCATAAAGAAAGCAATGGGTCCCACAAAGAAAGCAAAAATACGACTGACGTCTGTCGCAGGCGATACCATCCACGACAATGGCAAGCAGATGGAGCATTGGGTGGAGTATTACTCTGAACTGCGCTCCGGAAGGAATCACGTGACCAACGATTCTCTCAACACCTTTGAAAACCTTCCGCTTATGACCGAACTGGACGAGAAACCTACTGTGGCGGAACTAAAGAAGGCCTTAGAGAAACTGTCCTTAGGTAAAGCCCGAAGGAAGGACGGCATCGCAGCAGACACACCTGCACGACCTACTCTGCAAGTTCTGGATGGGGGTGCAGTGTCTCAGGACATGAGATACGCCAACACCGTAACACTGACATGAACAAAGGCGACAGAGGTCACTGCAACAACTACAGGGGCATATCCCTTCTCTGTATCGTGGGTAAAGTCTTGGCACGCATCATCATGAATAGACTGCAGACGCTTGCTGACAGAGTGTATCCAAAGTCGCAGTGCGAGTTCCGCGCAGAGAGGTCCACAATGCAGAGAAATGCAGAGAAAAACATAAACCCTTCTTGGCCTTTATAGACCTCAACAAGGCGTTTGATCTGGTCAGCTGAGACGAACTCTTCAAAATCCGGGCGAAGATTGGATGTTCTCCAAAGCTGCCAAGCATAATCCAGTCCTTCAACGATGACATGAAAGGCACTGTGTAGTACGATGGCTCAACGGCCAACTCCTTGAATGTCTGCAGAGGAGTGAAACAGGTTTGCGTCCTAGCCCCTACGCTCTGCGGCATCTTCTTCGCTGTCCTGCTCAAGCAAGCCTTTTGGGACGCCCACAGAAGGGATCTACTTCCGCATGCGATCAGACTGCAAACTGTTCAACCTTGCAAGACTAAAGGCACAGGGCAAAGTGCGTGAAGCAACCATCTTCCCAGATGATAATGCCCTAGCCACCCATACAGAAGCTGAGTTACACGACCTCATGGACCGCTTTTCGATATATATATATATATATATATATATATATATATATATATATATATATATATATATATATATATATATATATATATATATATATAGATAGATAATAAGAATAATAATCATAAAAGCAATAATAGGAAAATAATAATAAATGTTATTATTTTATCAAACACTTTTCTGGTTACATTCACAGTTTGTCGAATATTTTATACACTTATAATGTTATTGCTTATTCCTTCAGATTACATATTGCATCTGTCATATTTTCCTGACATTTATATAGTGATATTATCCTTCAATCAAGATTTCGGCAAAATAATTTTTGGTGGATTTGAAGAGAAAAAAAATAAGATGAAGTTTACCTTCTTTATGAACGAACACTGAGTTTTTTGTTACTCTTCTTACTCATTTTCCGAATTCACGTATACGTTTGTCGTTTGCTATAGTCTCCGAGTTTTTCATTTTCTCCATTAATATCTATAAGAATTAGCAATATATGCACAATGTACAAAGCTAGCATAAGTTTTATTTCTTAGCCACATCTTATGAACAAACTTAATTTCAAAAGATACATAAGATATTTTTTCATATGTTTATTGGTACTTCAAATTACGGTCCTATTAAGATGAAATAAGTACTTGACGGAACGTCAATGCTGCGCTGTGTTGGAACTTTAACTTCGCTGTCTTCGCTAAGAATACAACATTTGTTTCTAGTCTCAACTATTCAGAGATTCAGTATATCCTTTCCATTTCACGGATACAGATTTTATTTTAACATTCATTCTTCAGCTTACAAATAGTCTCGTAACTGTAAGAAACTCTTATATGTTTCATTAGATATCTTCCACTATTGCTTACAGCTGAATCGCGCACTTATCATTAAACCTTTACAAAATAGCTACCAGTTACACGGAATAGCCTACATACTACAGAATAGAACAAAACTATTAATTGGACGTAAGCAAACAACAGAGTCCGCAGAAGCGAGTGATATTAACACAATCCGGTTTACCTAGGTATTTGTTTCCACTATCCACGTTACTTGTTCACTGTACCGGAACTTTTTCGGTTTCCGACATTAAGGAATGTAGATAAATATTCGAGTAATCTTTCTACAACTTTAATGATTATTTTATTATTCATTACAAGATATTTTTAAATTATCTTTCTTTTACAAAACGGCTCGATCTATAACTATTGATGAATATTACAAATCAGATTATGTGTGTGATCATTGAATCACAAGATTGATACTTCACACGCGGTGGCGTTATGGAATGTTGTGAAAGAATTTGGGCAAATATTTTGGATTACAAATAAAGACACATGTCATGTTTTATTTATCGGCTAGCCTATGTTAATGTGTTAAGTACATGTTTTCCTTTTTAAGACTGCAAATCATCCATTGATTTTCAAGAACGCATATGTTTTCGGTCTGAAAATTACGTAATCTTTTTAGTTTATGGAGTTAAGTGTTTTATGCTTACCGCTCCTCTCTGATAAACATCTTTTCTCTGGCAATTATATCAGTAATGTAGCTAGTCAATTGTATGGTTCCGTATCAGCACTTACTTTTTTGTAATATCGAGATAGTCAATATTCTGCTTAATGCATTCTGTATGCATACAAATGATAATGGCGATAGAAAATCTGGGTATAAAGTAAATCCTCTTAAGTGGGGTGGAAGGTGAGAGAAAACTAACTGGGCGGTAAAGGAGGATATCCAAAGTTGGAATACACTTGACATATATCTTTCAGTATTTTGCAATTGTTTAATCTTTTTCGCAACAGTACTACTACATGAATCAATTACTTTGACACTTAAGCTTATTTGACGTTACCAATACTTTCCTATATTTGCTGGTATTATTTTGAATCCATTTTATCTATTGCTTTGTCAGATACGTATTTACGGGTTACGTCTTTGTATGTACCGTGTACCATATTAATTGTAATTCTTATTATGTTCTCCAGATATGTTGATCTTCTTGCTATTATCTTTCCCAGATTTGTTTCTAATTTATTTTCTGGATCCATTTAAATAGTTACAATGGCTAAAGTAAACTTTGGTAAAGAGTTTGCGAATCCTGCTTCCATACAAGATTTTGATTCTTGCTGTAGATTATAAAGCAACACCAGAAGACCTTTTATCTGATGATTGATTTGAAACCCATCAGACTTGATTTGAAACCCATCAGACTTGATTTGAAATCCATCAGACTTGATTTTAAACCCATCAGACTTTGATTTTAAACCCATCACCAACTATCCCAACAATGTAATAAATACTAGTGGATGAATATAAAAGAAACATAAGTTAAATATTAGTGAAATACAATATAATCGATTGAATAATAATAATAATAATAATAATAATAATAATAATAATAATAATAATAATAATATTTTATCTAATTGGAGAAGAACATTGTATTGCAAAGAAAAACACTCAAATATGATTAAAATTTCTAAAATCGACAAACCAAATACAATACCAAAGAGGTGGAAGTATTTTTGTATTTATATATATTAATCTATATCTTTGGAAGCTGCATTATCTGTTTTAAATCTTATTATGATACTTTCATCCGAATCGATGCCTTGTTTACCTTCAATTAATTTCTCAAGCAGCTTATGTATGCTGTCTTGTAAAGCTGAAACAGACTCCGATCGTTGTTCTACTTTGTACATGAACAACTAACTATATTAGATATCAAATTAGATTTAATATTCAGATACAGTCGTGCTATCTTTTCATCTATTAGCCCATGATATTGTGTAGGAAACCACTAATTCAGTCCTATTTGTATGAATGTAACGGCATTAAATTTCCTTATTAATTTCTTCCATGCAGTTTTTCCAGTATAGAACTGATGAGCAATTTTAATTTACATGTATGTGCTCTTAAAGTCGCATCTGGTGTATATGTAGTTCCGTACCGGTTTATGTTTTATAGGTCCATTATCAATAATATCTTTTTTAAGCAATATATTTCTAATTAGGAATATAATCACAACTAAAGGTTGTTACACCTGTTCTTACATTATTTTAGACCTATCTTGTTGTTTAGGGATTTATATACTATATTATCATATAACATATTTGAGTATTCAAACAAAAGTTTCGTATTTGATACATGTATTGCTTTTGTTAACAATGGTCATGGTTGGGACGAGAAAGGGGCACGAACCACGCTATTGGTTTACAAAAGCTTCTTCCAAGGAAACCTCGGTGTTTTTATCGAAACTTTTCAAGTCTATCTCCAGGAGGAAAATAAGTACAGAAAACTTAAGATTGAAGCGTAAGCACTTGTTTAAATATTAAAGAAAGAGACACAAAACGTAAACGAAACAAAGGGTTATGAGCGTAAAAGTTATTATTATTAGAATAAATTTTATTTTGTTTATTATGAGCCACTTTATTCTGAACACTTTAAACAAGGAGAGTTATATTATTTTTGGAGATTACACATTCTAGCTTTATAAATCCGAGCACGAAAGTTCCGAAATTGAACTAAAAGGATAAGGATTAGATAAAGGATAAGGATTAGATAAAGGATACGGATTAGATAAAGGATAAGGATTATTTTCTAGTGTTGCAAGTTTAGTCACGTCTATTATAATCTGAACATTGTGTTCTATATTTACAACAAAACATGTCCGTTCTTGGATTAAACATTGACATGTCATAGTAAGAGGATTTTAGAATGTACACTAAGAAATAGATAGATTGTGGCATTTGCTTACAAACATATTAAGTGACCACGGCCTTTAATAATAATTGCGATAATATTAGATGATAAGTATAAAGTTATATTTCTAGCCGATTCTTTACATTTAAAATAAGTAATCGCAAACACAAATTAAACTATGGACAGAGTCCATATTGTCAGTATCACATCCATATCCTCTTTGTACATGAATCACAGTAATAAATAGTGTAGTTCTGAGGAAAGTACATGATTCCCAGTAATAAATAGTGTAGTTTTGAGGAAAGTACATGAATCACAGTAATAAATAGTGTAGTTCTGAGGAAAGTACATGAAGCCCAGTAATAAATAGTGTAGTTCTGAGGAAAGTACATGAAGCCCAGTAATAAATAGTGTAGTTCTGAGGAAAGCACATGAATCACAGTAATAAATAGTGTATTTCTGAGGAAAGTACATGAAGCCCAGTAATAAATAGTGTAGTTCTGAGGAAAGTACATGATTCCCAGTAATAAATAGTGTAGTTCTGAGGAAAGTACATGAATCCCAGTAATAAATAGTGTAGTTTTGAGGAAAGTACATGAATCACAGTAATAAATAGTGTAGTTCTGAGGAAAGTACATGAAGCCCAGTAATAAATAGTGTAGTTCTGAGGAAAGTACATGAAGCCCAGTAATAAATAGTGTAGTTCTGAGGAAAGCACATGAATCACAGTAATAAATAGTGTATTTCTGAGGAAAGTACATGAATCCCAGTAATAAATAGTGTAGTTCTGAGGAAAGTACATGATTCCCAGTAATAAATAGTGTAGTTCTGAGGAAAGTACATGAATCCCAGTAATAAATAGTGTAGTTCTGAGGAAATTACATGAAGCCCAGTAATAAATAGTGTAGTTCTGAGGAAAGTAAATGAATCACAGTAATAAATAGTGTAGTTCTGAGAAAAGTACATGAATCCTAGTAATAAATAGTGTAGTTTTTAGGAAAGTACATGAATCCCAGTAATAAATAGTGTAGTTCTGAGAAAAGTACATGAATCCTAGTAATAAATAGTGTAGTTTTTAGGAAAGTACATGAATCCCAGTAATAATTAGTGTAGTTCTGAGGAAAGTACATGAATCCTAGTAATAAATAGTGTAGTTCTGAGGAAAGTACATGAATACCAGTAATAATTAGTGTAGTTCTGAGGAAAGTACATGAATCCCAGTAATAAATAGTGTAGTTTTTAGGAAAGTACATGAATTCCAGTAATAATTAGTGTAGTTCTGAGGAAAGTACATGAATCCTAGTAATAAATAGTGTAGTTCTGAGGAAAGTACAGATGCTGACTTCAATCAAGATCAACTTTCAAACGTTTTCTCTGCTTTGGCTGTATTCATTTTGCAATCGAATGCATTAAATATTGAACGCTCGAGAAATCTGAATATAGCTGAAAGAATGAGCATCTTGACGCTGATGATTAGGAATTTAGGAACGAATCACGGTAGCAAGTATTTTTTTTCTAATCGATTCTATGCAGTAATACTTTAAATCATAGGCATTTATAATTAAGATTCTGCATTTTAGAAATATTTCACTATCTTGATAGTATAAAAGATATTTCAAATTGAAGTAGTAATATATTCATAGATTCGCATTTAAGTCTGGCTGTAGAGGGATACTTTTGATCGAGTTATACTGTACTAGAAAGACAGATTTTTTGACCCTTGCATTTAAGAACGGAAGGAAATATTTGGTTGAGTTTTAAAGAAATAGATAAATATATTTTCTGACAATTCTTATCCATTTAATAATTAGCCATATGGTCCTGAACAAATTATAACTTATCATAAATTTATGCAGCATCCATTTAAGTTGCTCTAGGATGCGACATTAAGTTGTAGTAGCTTTGTAGTAGCATATAATGTAACATTACGCTAAGATACTCTACTGGAAAATGCAATATTTTATCATTTATTTATGTGTAAAAAATTTAATTTAATATGAAAATTAAAAGATTACAAAAGTAATTTTTTTCAAGAGTTAAAACAGATAGGTGCATATGCATATTTCGTAAATTTATTTTGTCTTTACTAATGTTTAAATTATTTTCCTGTTGCTTTCCTTCTTTCAAAGCTTATAAGCCATTTTTCTTTTACAAATTTTCCTTTTTGTATGTTAATGCTCATGCATTTTAACATCAGTTCAGTTAACATTGGCTGCATTTCACTCTCAGTCTGTGTTATAGTCTCCGTAATCGTACTACACGTTTCCTGTATACAGTGTCTTTATATAGTTATTATGCTTCTATTTTCTAGATTTTCTTGTCATATATTTTAGTTTACTTACTTGTAGTTAAAACTATATTGGCTTAGAGTTTAGATCTATGCTGTATCATAACATCTCTTTTACGTACAATATTTTACTTTTTACATTTGCATTGTTAAGGATTATATATAAATTAGCGTTGTCTGACATTTCAAATGTTAATTCTTTACTGAATGTATTATATATTATACGTGTTGTATTGTATATGTTCGTGCAGTGTTTGCATACATACCTTTGTAGCAACTGGAGAGGTGACGTGTTCAGAGCGACGATTTGGACCCAGATGCCAACTTACATGTCATTGTAATTCGAATGAGTGTACTACTACTGGCTGTACATCGGGTTGTGAATCTAAATGGGACGGACCGACGTGTCAGGTCATCATAGGTGAGTACTGAGCACTACAGCAAGTCAGTTCAGTATGAATGCATCTACCAATAGATGGATGGATCGTGTGTGTGTGTGTGTGTGTGTGTGTGTGTGTGTGTGTGTGTACACAAACACAGGATGTGCTAATTCCTCGTCATACACGCACAAATTACCAAATTACCAATCACTGAAAATTTGTTTACTCATAGGTCAATAACCAAATCTGCATTCAGGTGAACAGGCAGCAAAGCCAGTATCAGTGGTTCTTGTACTAAACATAATCATGTTGTTCAATATATGTTGATAAACGGGCACTATAATACAATTTTGCGAAAATGTAAAAATATTATAAACAGTTTCGCAATCAGAAAAAGCAACTAATGAAAAATAAAATGCCCTGAGATAAATGAAGTACTATTTAATACGTAAACTTGCAGAAACATAAACCTTTTTTATATAAAAAAAAGACAAAATAAAATATGCGTTGGCTATAAATGCATAACTCTGCTTAAAACCACAAATACGTCAATAGTAATAACCTTTATAAAAGAAGGTGTGAAATGTACATGAACCATTATGTGATTTGACTAATTAAAACACTGACTACTAATAATAAACTGCACGCAACTTGTTATGGTACTAAAAGCTGCCTCGTTCGGCGCTCAGCATTAAGAGGTTAATGTTAGGACTGGTCCGCCTTGTCTCAGGACAATGCAACTGGGTGGAACGTCATGCTATAGATGGCGCCCCAGATGACAGATGACTTTCACACTGCAGACATCAAAGCGATAAAACTGAATTTTTTTTAGAAAGCTACGTTAAAACTCCACATCGCAAACACACACATACACACACACACACACACACACACACCTTCATTAAATGACCTGCTGAATATCCTCTGTTAATTTAAATAAAGTATTTTGAGTTTCGTAGAAAATTATAAATAATGCATGAAGGTATCGCTAAAATGTCTCAGAAAATGAACATCACAAACAAAAAATAGTTGCTATGAAAGTCCAAAACGGATTTGGAACTTAAAACATTTTTACCAGATTCTGTCAAATCGTTGAGTGCCCAAAGACAGCTGCTATTATGTATATGGTGCATCGCGAAAATATAGCCTTATATGATCATATTGCACTAAAGGTAGGCTGGTTCATTAGTTGTTAGACATGAATGTTCGTATTCAGTTATAAGAGAAGGATAATCACTTAGAGGTTGCCACAGTTACCTATGCTGTTGAAATCCCCGGATTTAGATTGTGCAAGAATTGATGAGATTCAAACACGTGTATTGTGAAGCACTATGTGCTGTTAACAGCTGCAATACATCATCGCAAACAATGTGCCTCGCTCTGGATTGGATCAGTCATTTCCACCCAGAGGGGTGACTAATCATCATCTTAAGTGTCTAGATAAATTAATATCCGAATAATATTTCAATATATATTCCAGAGAACATTGCACTCAATGGACGAGCTGAACAGAGAAACACAACAAAGGAACGTAACGCTAGTCTAGTAGTTGATGGTAAGGACAACACATACGGCCATTCAGAATGGAGAGGCACAGGCCAGCAACACGTGACATGGTGGCTTGTTGAAATTAGCCAGAAAGAATCCATCAGAAAAATTGATATTCGATTTAAAGCAGGTAACGTTGAATGTATATTCGAAGAGTAAGTCATGTCCTTTCAAATATTGGTTTTATATATCCTACACCGGTATAAGCTCTTTTATTTGATGAACAAAGAAATAAATGCCGTACTTGTTATAGCTTTGTAGATTTCAAATCATGATTAAATTGTATACTTTTAATGTTTTATGGAAAACCCACTTGCTTTTTTTTTGTTTTCTCCTTCATATTCTTTCTCCCGCTCGTGAAAACAACATTCTATAATTTCTTCTTGACGACTTTAAACGATGGTAAGATAAGTTTTCTTCTCGGACTTTTAAAGGAAACTTCCTTTTTATTTGTATTCCTATCGCTATATAAAATGAACAGGCAACATGAACGAATTTGTTCTCTCAGGCCCTTCCTCAGTACCATTCCCCTATCATGAGCAATAGGTTTATAATGTGTAAAGGGTGTTGACCTTCTGTTATACAATTTATGTAATCAATGAAAAGGTGCCACAATGAACGCCTGAATATGAAACGCATATTACGAAAGGGTACCTTCAAGTAGTAACAACTTTTTTTGTCCATATCAATCATAAAAATGACTGAATTTGCATGAACTACTGCTATTCGATATTCTCTATCACCCAAAGCGTATCGAATAAACGGTACACTTATTTAAGGAAATACTCATGAGTACTGTGACGTGTGGCTTGTTATGACGCCTGTGTGGTAGGTGTGTTATTATGGTTAAGGTGGGGTGCTACCAATATTTGTTTAAAATTATTATCGAAGTCCCATACGAGCTCGATTTTGTAGGCAGTGAATTTAATTAATGAGAGAGAGAGAGAGAGAGAGAGAGAGAGAGAGAGAGAGAGAGAGAGAGAGAGGGAGTCTCTGACACCTAATTAGCAATGCCGACAGCTAATTTATAAAGTACACAAAAGGTGAAATTCAAACGAATAACAATTTAATACAATTAAATAGTCAAATGATAATAATTCCTCCTTCACTCTTCTTCCTCTCGACCAAGTAATAGCCTATTGCATCGTTTGATTTTTAGTGTGAGATAGGTTTTCCACCTGTCCTTGTTTTCCACTCATAAAGCATCTCTCTTATCACGCCAAATTCTTCTCTCACTCCGTCTTCCCTCGTAATACATTCTTATCCTTGACTGCTCCTTCTCCAATTTCTCCTTCTCGAAACCTCTTACGACTAGCCTTCGATTCACAATCGACTTCTCCAATAGTAATTATTTCGTCACCCTCCAAGAGACTCGAGACTAAACTATACCGGAAGTTTGTCCCCTAAAAGTTTCCTTTACGAAGCTTTGTCGTTCTTGGAATTTCCCGAGTTTCCCTGCCAAATTACGTGTGGCTTTCCCAGAGTATTGCTGTATAACCTTCCAGCACTATGTTTGCGCAATTACTAAGTTCATTGCTCGAAAATACAAAATTAAATTCGGATTGAAATAGTAGCCACACCCTCTCTCAATTCAATATCGATTCTACCCTATTCTATTCAACTTAGCAAATAATCCCCCCCCCCCTCAATATTTTGCGATTTAGGTCGATTATAAAGGTCATTTATTCTTGAACAAAGCTTTCCACGTGCGACTTTTTCACACACAACAAAGCTGTTTTCGTGCCTTTACGAAAAGGATCCGCTATAGAGACGGTGTCTAACATATACACATGGCTTCTAACAATTTCTTTGTTCCCCTGTCTTACGCAATCGCGGGCTGGGCAACGTGACAATTACACATCAAAAAGAGGTCGTTTAAGTAGCTGTTTTAACTGTCATCACAATCATAGGCATGCTTGAAAACTACACAGAAATCAGCTATTGAACAGTGTCGATTGCAAATCGAACTTAAGTGATAAATCGAAATGTGGGTGCATTGTCTGTTTCTGAATTCAACCGTAAGCTTGCCAAGACAAACAATTACACGTTTGAAAGCAGAAATAAACGAAAATAGAAACCAGCATCATTTCGTGCAAATCCACTAACAATACATTTCTGTCGTTTAAAGATGTTACGCTCAGTGGTATGCTGGACCGTTCTGGCTTGTTTCTACAGTAACTCACTCCAGCAATGTTCACTGTGTTAATCCGCGCATAATACATAACATTTTAACAAAACTTAAAATATCTGCATTTTGATATGGAAAACAGCCAACAATTTGACACAATGCACAATATAAAGCATATATATATATATATATATATATATATATATATATATATATATATATATATAAATATATATATATATATATATATATATATATATATATATATATATATATATATATATATATATATATATATATAGATAGATAGATAGATAGATAGATAGATAGATAGATAGACAGACATACATACATTTAAAAGTAGCTGTCATCAAGTATTGGGAAAAGTCTTAACTTCTTTTTATTGATTCAGTTATGCATCCACTAAACGAATTTAATGCAATTGCGAAACACGTCTATTCAAATCGGAAGCTTTTTTTATTTTAAGACCAGAGAGTCGTAACATTGTTCTCTCGAATCTGTCGGATGCTACCGATCTGTGATGTTTCTATAGTACCCCAGCTACAACAAAATGTTTATGGTATTGATCTTCATGTGTTAGCTAAAATACAAAATCTTTTTATTTTCGTTGAAAACATTCAATAATTTGACAAAATAACCATTCTAGAGCATTTTTTTTGTAGAATTTTGTAAATGGTCCATGTCCTATATTTAATGAAGATTTCGGAACTTCAGGTTTTTTTTTATATAGTAATGCGGCCGTTAATCGCACTGGTACATAAAAGAGCAAACAAAACAGTGCAGATCAAAGGTTATTGCATAAAATGTATAATTAATGGATAATCTACGAAGTTTATTGGCAGATAAAAGGATATATTTAACTCGTCAAATAGAAATAGAGTGACAATACAATGTTTTTCACTTGACGAGTGTAATATTTCCTTATATCTACTAAAAACACGTAGATTTCTTTTATTTATTACTCGAATATTGTTTTAAAAATATTAAATATGTATGTATGTATGTATGTATGTATGTATGTATGTATGTATGTATGTATGTATGTATGTATGTATGTATGTATGTATGCATACATGTATGTACACACATTTTGTTGTGTGTTCACATTTTGAAATTTTCATAAAGCACACGTTTATAGAGAGCCGCGGTAGGTCAGTTAACAGAACGTATGTCTCGTAATGCAGGAGTCACTGGTTCGGTACCCACCCAGACCTGTCTGAGTCGGCTGCCTAGGTGTATCCTGGAGAAAGACACTTAGCTCTCATTTTTTTCGGCGATTAAGTTCCGTTACAACAACAGCATGCAGGTTTGTTTTTGTACTACATCCATAGTTAAAATAAATTTAGACCAACAAATTGTTCTCCACCTTTTTTTGACTGGCGGCTGTCAGTCACAAAATAAAAAGGTTGAGAACAGTTTGTAGGAATGGTATAAATTTACAGATCATGCAGAATCCGTTCAGATAAAGAAATATACATAAGTATATGTTCATGTACGTTTGCAGCACTGCGTAAATAGATGAATATGAACGTGGTACATGAAAATAATTACAATGTTTACAAAATTTCGTTTCTTTTCTTTGAAGATTCTGAAGACCGTAAGAAGATACCTGGCTTCTCATTGTACATATCTGATTTTAAACCATACGGCGATGAATATAGAGGAAACCACTGCTACACTTATACTACTATTGACCCGTCAGTGAACCCGGAAAATACATTCTCATTCAGAAATTGCACACGTCATGGACAATTTGTGATTCTGTACAATAAAAGAAACCATAAAATGTCAGAAAGTGACAAGAAGATGTATTCCAATTACCCACATTTACGGCTGAATGAAGTTGAAGTTTATGTCGATAAAGGTGCGTAGCATCTATTATGATGTATATATTAGGCATATATGCTACGTAATGTGTATAGAAATTAAATTCGTTTTTCTATCAATACGTTAAAGAAAAAATATTATACTTTTTTCACGTTTTCGTTTTATGACAACAAATACGATAAATGACGACAAAATTAATCCCTGGGTGCGAAAAGACAAAATGTGGATCAAAATATTCTTAGATTATAAGCATGACATGAGTGAATTTCACTGACAAAAAAGAATCTTCCAATCCCACCCTACACCCCCAATACCTTTTTTTTAGGTCATTCATCTTCACATAAAAATCTATACTTCTTTTTAAAACATTTTCTTTTCAGACCAATGCATTACTTCCTTTCTACTTACAATAGGGAGATAATAGTTTACTGCGCCAATTCTGTCAAATTATTGTGTAATAGTATTATTCAGTCGATAGTATCAATCGGAATGGATTTTTTAGAACATACCTGACACACAATAAATGGAGAATACGGTGCCGCAGTTGTGGCGCAAAAATATGTTTTGTCTTATCATGAGAAACAACAACAAGCATACTGTCAAATATGTATACAAAAAACAAGAGCTCACCATCACAGCACACACATACCCACACGCTTAGAATTCTTTCTTATCGACTTCATCCCCTCCGGATAGCATCGTATACACATACACACGCAGACCTAGCTACATTCTGCATAAATTAATTGTTTTGGATCTTTTCATGCCACTTTCGACAATATATCCTTCTGCTTTCAATGACTAAGAAAGATTAATTAAATTACCATGCACGCGAAAAAGCATAGAAAGGTGACTTCAGATAATCCTCGCGTTTGTCTCATTGAAATAAGTTGGTATTTAAACAAAATGGCGTGTGTTCAACAGTTTTTTTTTTTTTTATAAAAAAACATATTAAACTTGGTTGAATAGAATTAGTGTATAGAAACAAAATGTGGTGTGTTAAACAATAAACGGAAATATCTCCTTCCGATTTTGACTGACGATGAATGCTTAAAGTGGACATCATTTGAGATCTAATCGGTATGAAGTATGAAATTTAGAAAGAAGGAAATACATTGCATTACCCTTAGCTTTAGAGTACATTGTCAAGTAGGATCACTTATTACTATCATTTCATAAAACGGTTGCTTGAATTATATAATCAGAATGTTCGGCTGGGACCTATGGCCAGGATTGTGATCAGATATGTGGTCACTGTCAAGGAGAAGTCTGTAATAGGAGTGACGGAAGGTGCCAGTGCCAGGAGGGATGGAAGGGAGACACTTGCAATAGTGCCAAGGTCACCACGGCGATGACAGTGTCAGCAGGAACTGAAGCGGCGGTGACTACGGCATCTACTGAGGCGTCAGTAGCTAAGGTTTCCATGGAAAATAATTCAAAACAAGGTATTCTTCTGTTCAGCTCGCTTGCACTAACTGCACGAGAACTTTTGCTATACCTCACCTCCGCTGTTGTAGCTCTTAACAAATGTGCATGCTTGTCTTTAGGTTAGCTTTTATTAAAAAAAAAATAATAACAATGACAATGACTTTACTTATAGCAGGTGATACAATAAGCTTAAGAACTTTCTTGAGGGGTATATATATATATATATATATATATACCACCATGCCTATACAACTCTATATCCACACTCCTTCCTTTCTTGTCCCACACGGACACTCGTTCATATATATGAAACCACATACTATGCATACAATATGCAATAAAAATACAGGTGTTTTCATTCCTACTTAGAAGCAAATGCTTCATTAAATATCTGCACCTAATAAAATATACCCATTTTCTCTCTGAATATGTCTAATGTTTACTTATATAAGTACAGATTTCATAGCAATCAGCTAACCTGGATGCTAAAGTGTGTGTGTGTGTGTGTGAGAGAGAGAGAGAGAGAGAGAGAGAGAGAGAGAGAGAGAGAGAGAGAGAGATTTAATTTTAACGTAGCTTTAACAACTTTCCTGTCATATCGATATGATGTCTGCACTGTGGCAGTAATGACTAGCACTGGGGCATCATGCCACAGACACCCAGTCACATTATCCTGACCAGTCCTTACATTAACCTCTTAATGCTTAGGGCTAAGCGAGGCAGTTCTTAATACCATATTCATATGATTTTGGTTTGACTCGGCCAGGGTTGGAACTCGAGACTTCCCGCATCCGAGGCGGATGCTCTAACCACTTAAGTCACCGGAGCGGTCCAAGTATTATGTTGAGATTTTAGGAACACTCTTTTTTTGTGGCTATTTACAATTTGGCATAAGGATACAAGAACACATGTCAAAATTAAAAATCACTAGACCACTCATATTTTTGTATATTGCTATCATGTTGTTGTTATTGTTATTGTTGTTGTTGTTGTAGGGTTTAACGCCATTTTTTTCAGCACACGATAGGCTATACATGACGTCCAGTATTAATGGTGGAGGAAGAACCCGGGAAACCTCCCGGAAAGAACCACCGACCCACGAAAGCTACTGGCAAGCTTTCTCACATACCCACATTGGCCGAATCTGAGACTCGAACGTAAGAGAGAACGCTTTAAGCAACTCAGACTACTTGGGGCCCCTATCATGTACAGGTTTACACTAGCGTTAAAAGTATATATATATATATATATATATATATATATATATATATATATATATATATATATATATATATATATATACACACACACACACACACACACACACACACACACACACACACACACACAACCTGCTGTACTAGGGAGATTTGTAGATGTTTTAAAAATAGTTACAATTTGTGGATCAAACAAAATTTGTAATGCTTTCAAAACAATTAAACCATTACTGGCTTATCCAAACTTTGGGGTATTATTTTAACAAATATAAGCCATCCTCGTAGGAAACAACTGGCGAAATAAAAAAATGTAATGTTATTGTAATACAATTATATTTGTTTTGCATTTAATAAATAATCGAAGAAAGTTTCATTGAAATTAAACGTGAAGGTTTGAATATTTGTGTTTACATAACTAACAGGATGTCATATACAAAAGTAAAATAAAAAAAATACACTGGTGCACGGCAAAAAGTGTGTATTAGTAATACGGAAAGGGCATGACGAATTGTTTGACGGTTGTTTACCAACTATAAGAGTTACGCTGTTCAAATTAATGATTCACTGAAATAACATATCTTTGTTGAAATCAATGTACCAAAAAGACACTTCTCCCAGAAGACACGTAATAATTACAGCAGACAAATAGCAGGATCAAGAAGCAAGAAAACTATTTTTTTAAAAATAATAATGACTTTCTAAAATGTGAGAGATGTGGATAAAACAATGTATTAGAGCACAAGAGTTAAAATATGTAGCACACATGAATATGTATTGATTGCAAAATCTGACGACACAAAAAACTATTAGTACACTTTTAAAAAAATCGTGATACAGCGAATATGAGGTACACAATATCCTAGCAGGGTAGCAAACACATCACATAAGAAATTAAAATAAATTGATTCAAAGTACATCTGACCCCCCCCCCCTAAAATATAAAGTGCTCTAAGCGAGTCTATGAGATTAAGAAAATAAAAAATAATAAGGGGCTTTTTAAAAAAATCAATAAATGTTGACGTAATCATTTTTACGAAGTTCGGTCATGTAAACTGTATGTGTGCGAAGCAAGATCAGTTTTGAAATATCAAAAATCTAAAGAAAGTTATAAAGGAAAGGCTAGCCAGAGAAAGCAGAATAGAAAATACCTGATTTGTAAAGAGAAAAACCAACGGATTTCAATGTGTTATTACTTTGTAGGAGTGTGGATGTACATAACTTGTTGTAGTATTTCCTTCTGGCGTTTAACATAACAAATTAATCTAGATTAAATAGCTAGTTAATGTTTACATGTTTCATATTGCTTTCAGATAAGAAGGTTACTGAGTCATTGTGGAATACATCTACCTTGTGAAGATCAAACCAACAATTACATAATATAAAATAATGTTTTTCTTTATTCCACTAGATCATGGTTTGTGATATATAATATAAAAGACACAAATGTAACAAACGATGACTCGTAGCCAAAAAAATATTTTTTATTTTATGGAGAAACGTTAGGATTGGAAAAAGAACTTCGTGCATTTGGTTGATGCTACTGGAAAGCGAAATCACTAGACATTTATTTTAATTAGAACGTTATTGGAAATGAAGCCACTGGATGGACTTAGTTCGATAACGTAGCAAAGGGTTCAAAACTAGATTCAAAGTAGATGGTTGTATTTATTCCGCATCTTAGTTCATATTTACTGAACAGAACACTTATAAATTCTGTCTGTTTTGAGACAGAAAATGCAAAACATATTCAAGAACCAAATACTAGGTCAATTTCACGTTTTCATTAATTTAATTGACATAGCCATAAACTAGTGACGCGCGCTTTATTTTTGCCAAAGCCAGTTACGTAACATTGTTCACAGGTAAGTGAGGGAATTCTTTGTTTGGAACGAGTGAACATCAAAGAGGGTCGTAACCATCCTAGACAGACGGTTGGGAGGGGCGGTGTCTGATCATTATGAATCGACATTCAATCGGAATTGAGCAAGGCGTGTCAAACATTAGAACCTCAAGTTTAAATATATTATCTGGAGAACTAAAGAAGTCAGTATGCCCGAATCGTTTTGCGGGAAATTAGAAAATAAGCTATTCCGTCGCTATTCGATATTGGCGGGATTGTTTTTTCCGGGAATAACCAGGAGCTTTAATACAGGTTAGTTATTATTTACTCGATTGTTGTAAAATGTTACTGAAAAGTAAGTGTACTTTAATTATTTCAGTATGTATACTTTAGTATGTAGAATTACCATTTGTAGTCCGATTCATTCGTAGTGTTTGATATACATGCATATTTTGAGATATGAGCAATGTGATGTAAAGAATTAATATTGTAATTCGCTATTGGGTTAATTTGTTGTAACCTCGTGCATTTATTCATTTAATATTATAGATTTGCAAATGTTGATTTGAATTATAAACGTTGTATAATGGTTGCGGTCCGCATCATTAGTATAAGAATTTTCCTATTTGTGTATACTTTGTTGGAGTATCATGTGTAAGGATATATCAGCGCATGGATAGGTGCATATCTGCGTTCAATTGTAGAAGTACAATGTTCAGAAATGCGTCTGATTATATGATATTGTTTTGTATAATAAGATTGAGGACACTTAGCAGGGAGAATGTGTATTTCGATGGGCACGAATGCGTGCCCAGAAACGGTAATGGCCTATCTGATGATAGTTGGGTCTTCTGTATTAATTTAATAAATTGGGAGCACCCCACCCCAAACTGAATAAGCACCAATCTTCACAGTCAACAAGGGTTTACAAAAATATATAAACGCTTCAAAAGTAAACTTAGACAATGCTTCTGGTGGTGACACCGCTAACTTTATTCCCGAGACATGGTGATGAAAATGAAAGGTATCGAAGGATACAACAACAGTTTAAAGAAATCCAAATATTCGTATAAACTTGGTGTAACATGACGAAACCGGGTGAGATTGGATCCGCCAAAGATAAATAACACACCAATGATAAATGAGATGTGCTTTTAAAACATATTTTGTTAATGATAATTTAATCTTTGACACTCTAGCTACAACAAACTGTGTCTCACAAACTGATCAAAACAACTCAATCAGCACACACACAATATATATATATATATATATATATATATATATATATATATATATATATATATATATATATATATATATATATATATATACTCAGCCAAGATAGACAAACATTATTTTAAACTACAACAAACATTTTAGAGAGGGGCTTCGGCGCACGTGATGGCTGTTTCACCTTTGTTCGTTTACAAACGGAAACGTTTTTGCCTCTGACATCGCAGCGCAGACGAAATCCGATGGTCTGCATGAGAAAGGGGTTTATTTTACCAAAACATTTGATAGCAGAAATGGTAAACTTTCGATATCTTTGAAACAATTGAGTTTATTGAGGAGTAGTACAATATTTCCAATGAACAAATAAAAAGCATTATACATAAATGAGAAGAACTAAGAAAAACTCATTTAATATCTACTTTTGTCAACCTCAAAATATGCACAAATAAATTCAAAGAGGAAATATACCCAAAAGGTAACATTCAAGAAAGTATGAATATCGAATGCATCAAACGGAGATAAAATGTTTTGAGCATTTCGAATCAGAATTAGACAATTATGACCAGCTACAATGCTAAATTGTTAGGATTTAATAGGCAGACAGCTATATGGGGATATACTTAATCTGATATAGTTTATTCTTTAAATCTACAACAGTTTATATATTATTTATCTTGATCAAATATATGACACAATAAAAAATATTTTAGTCTAAATGGTATGTCCTCAGCAAATCTAACCTCCACAATTTTGTTTGAGATCTTGCATTTTAAAAATATTTTTCACGCTGACCTTGTTCCTGATAACATCAACGGTCATTACAAGCAGTTTTAAAGACAAGTGGTCTACAGCGCTCGCCTTTACATGTCACTGACATCTCACAACTGCCTTTATGGATTCGAGCTTCGGCTAAAAATGTTGTGCAAATACGTGTTATATTCTATTACGTAAGACTTTGAGGTGATTTGGAAAAAAGAGACAAATTTAATAATTATAGAAGCAAATTAACGAAAACATACAAATTATTGAGATCCAAATGAATCGTTCACATAGATTCAGAATGCTGTGTGACAATACCGCAGGCCGTAAGAAGAGTAGATGTACAAAGGTCAATGTCTAATATTAAGCAATATTTACAGCAAATTGGACAGAGGAAAAGCAATAAAATGTAAATTAAACGACAATGAGAAAAAATCATTGAAGAGTATAATGTATGCTTTACAATATAACCCAATCAAATTGTTGGTTGATGTTGACCTTCGATGAATCCTGGGAATGTCAACACTCTCCTTCCTTCGGCACATCTATAAAACACTGTAGGTGAAGGATTTCTGCAATGGGTCTTCTTTCGGTTCATCCTCTTTTACCGTAGCATGTGTTGCATTTGATATCCCTCAATCTACATTGATCTCAGCGATTCAGCATACTGGTTTGAAACGGTTTAAATCTTCTCCCAATAGCTATCCATAATCTATCTCACCCATGACTTCTTCATCTCGTACCGTCCTTTTCACTGTACAAATAACTTATTCTAACTGATAGAAGCAATATGAACCTATCATATCCCTTTTTCCGAACATTTGAATTGTCGTCCTACATTCCTAACACGTCGCCTTTTATCTACCTGACCTCGTGAATCTGTAACGCGCCAACCGGTATGTATTTTGAAAATTTTAACTCATGTTTAGAACGTATTGAATAGTTGATTTCAGTTGATCGTCTGCAACATCACCCGACCACAACTCGCGTAGGATACACATAGAAAACGATCATAACTATTATACAACAAATCAAATCGTGAAAATCCATCAGCTTTCCGTTGCTATTTCCCGATACGAGAATATATTCGCCTTCAGATACCGCTCAATCTTGTAGCTTCTCCGCCTACATACGGCACAATTTTTTCCCCCAACAATAACAATGTCTAGCGAACCGTTTTAAGTTGGTTAGTATAGCTGTGAAGTGAACTGTCCAATTTGCCAAACATCTACTGACTCCGAAGTAAACTGTGGTCCACAATATTTTAAAAACTCTTTCAGAACCCACAACCGCTAAACATATCTAATGGTACCAGAGGCGTAGCGATGATATTTTGCGCCCGGGGACGAACTATAAAATTGGCGCCCCAGCGATCTTGTGACCGATTTATTACCCTTGTTTACTTATTATAATGTAACGTTGTAAGCCTCATTTTGGCGCCCCTGTACCTTGGCGCCCGAGGATATATGTACCCCCTCCCCCACCCCCTAGCTACGCCTCTGAATGGTACTGCGGTCACGCTCGGTGTTTCCGATATTCTGTAAGGCAACATACTTATGATATCTAATAGCGCAATCTACAAGTTTTAGTATATAAACGTTGTTTTCCGGTGGAGAAGGTGTGATCATAATTATCCACATCCACTCTCTTAAGTGGAGCAGCAGAGAGGGTGAATCCTACAACGTTTTTAGACAAAATTTGATTGAAATCCTAAAACGAGCCTTCCTACGATCTTATTTTAACCAAAAAAATGCAAACCCTACAACGTTTTGAGACAAAAAATTGATTGAAATCTCCCTGCGAAATCATTTTAACTAAAAAAATGAAAACGATTTTTTAATTAATTTTGGTCGCAACTTGTTGTCATCCACCCTCTCTGCTGCTAAAGTTTTCATCACTGGGTTAATAATTCTTTTACGATTTTAACCGAATATTTGATCAAGTCTTTAGGACGAAAATCATTTATGATTTCACAAACAGACTAATCGCTAACACCTCTTCTTGTAAATCAATCAGATTATTTGACTGGTCGGTGAGTTTGAAATTAATTCTGGTTAATGAATTATTATGGCATCGCATATAGACAGGATTAATTGGGTTTTCAATAATTAGGAATCCTGGAGGAGCTGTTGGTGCAAATGAATAAAGAATATATCCCTGCTGAGCTTGATTTGATTGCTCTAGATTAATCTGATAGCTTCCTTCGATAACATCACACACTAAATTGAGCGCAATCACCGATGAAATATTCACGTTGAACGGAGCGATATGCCTGCCGCCACCGTCTGGGTCATTATTGTGTTTGAGGATTTTTATTTCCGGTGATGCTGTTTTTTTCCACGTATCATGAATTATTTTGAAACCAACATCGATGGCATCATTGAGAAGTTTTTTTAGTTCTGGTACGTTATATCCTGGTAGTTTGAATGTTGGAATATCTTCAACGCGGATATTATAGTTTGATGCAAATCTTGTTCTCGATATGGGGTTTTTATCATCGAGTATAAATCGAATAATTTGTGAATTAAATTTTTCCATATCGTCGATAATTTTGTTACATGTTTCTACGACGCTGATAAATTCATCTCGGGTGAGAGAGCCGGATTTAAGGGGTATTAACAACAGTGATAAATCGTTGTTTATTGCATAAATCATACCAGTGATTTTAGGTTTGTTAACAAAATAATCCCCCTCTATTTTCTCCCCTGGCTTCTCTCTTCCAGTTGGTTGGTATATTAAATCAAAAAAATCTGTAATGAATTGGTAATCTCTATAACTACTCCCTATTGGATCATGATTTTTTATCACGTCGGTGACATAATCATTTTTTTGTGGTTCTGGTAAATCAACGGTTTTTCCCCCTGGTGGTTTTTCAGGCCATCCTAGTACGGTTCTTATTGAGCTTTGATAGATATCTACAACGTATCCTTCTGTGTTTATCTCAATTGCGGATGATAGCGTCGGTTCATGAACTGTTATAGCGATTTTTGACTCTACTCCAGTAATCGATTTTATTCTACGCGCGAATTCATTATTGATTTGTTCAATTTGGTATGACCCTGTTGGTATCGAAACGACGTTCCAGTCTGGGGTTCCGTCGGGTTTATTCTTATTCGCAAACACTAAAGAATTATTCGGTTGTTGACCACCAAATGATTTTGATCTGATATTAGGCCAACTGTGATACACTCGTAGTTTTGCAAGCGCTATCTCCTTCACTGGGACCGGAGAGGGGAAATTCACACTGAATTCTGGATTCGTTGATGTTATTGATATCATGCTTGTTTGTACTGGGTTCGTGTTCTCCACTATTCGTTGAAGTAATTCCTGCGGTGTTGTCATTGTTATTATACTCATGATTTATTTCTAATTTTGGTATCGATGAATCATAAATACTGACCATCACTGAGAACTCACAATCTGGTAATGTTGATATTATTGAGATCATTTTGTTTTTTGGGTTCGTGTTTTCTGATTCCATCGGTGTTGTCATTGTTATTATACTCATGTTGTCGCTCTAATTTCGATATCGCGGAATCAAAAATACTGACCATCGCCGAGAATTCACTATCTGATATAATCGTATTGTCGAGTGACGACGATATCATCAATGATAATTGCGAATATGCGGTTGATGCAATATGAAATTGAAGTAAGTAATTCTGCAGTTTACTCTGGCTGCATGATGATATCTTTTTTGCTATCCCGGTTAATATACCCCCGATTGTAGCCACCGCAGAAATGCAAATTGGAACTACGACCGGGGCAATCATTGTAACCGATGCAAGTATTATTCCGGCACCAGTGAGAACGCTTGACACCGAGTATATAATAACATCAATTGTGGTGATTCTTCGTCGGTATTTTTTTATTTTTATTTGATATTCCTCAGTGAGGGTTTTGAGTCTATTTTGAAATTCTCTGACCTGATCATAGCGACATTGCGTTGATGAAATCATTTTTATTTTAAAAACACTAGCGTTTTCAATTGTGAAATCCGAACGATTTAGTTATTTACTTAAATCCGCTACGAATTCCACATACCACGTTATTGAAACCCCAATCAAACTTTTATCAGTATATGTTATAGTGAACTTTTCAGTTTTATCCTTGTCGATGATCGTTGAAATCGTATTGTTGACCCCGGATGAACTCGACGATGATATATTAAATTGAGTTAATGGTGTTACTAGTGTTAATCGATAAATACCTTTAACGGTTGCAGTGATATCTAATTTGTTGTTTGTAGGTGTCCACTCAAATGATCCGTGTTGGATTGTATATACTACGTTATTGGTTTTCTCATGAGGAATTTTTGTTTTTTCAATGATTGTTATCATCCTCGAAAAATCACCTTTGACGGCTTCGATGAAAGTTTTCGTCTCATCGATGGATTTTTTAATATCAGGGAGTTTTATTTCAATTTTATCCAACTGGGTTCCGATAAATTTATCAATGATATTTCTACGAAATGATATAAACTGTTTTACGTTATCTTCAATTCTAGATTCAAGTGTTTTTAGTACAAACACAGAATTGTTTAATTCATCGTTGAGAGTTTTTAATCGATCTGTAATCGTCGAAACGAGTACACCCGGTTTAAGTTTACCCTGATCGGAAAATAACGCGATAGTATCCTCGATTGCGTTTTGTTGTTTAACCAAAATATCATCCAGAGAAATATTACTGGTTTTCAATTTACCCTGATCGGAAAATAACGCGATAGTATCCTCGATTGCGTTTTGTTGTTTAACTAAAATATCATCCAGAGAAATATTACTGGATTTCAATTTACCCTGTTTGTCTTGAAATACAACTATTTCATTAGGATCAACACTTGTTAAATTTAACGTCTCAGCTATTTCATCTTCAATTATTTTTTTTACATCCTTGATAGAATCAGGTGGTGCAGTGCCATCGGGTTTGGGTTTCAAAGATCTCCCCCAAATATCAATCATGTTATTGTAAAACTCTTTCTCTCTCTAAAAAGCGATTGCTGGTGTAGTCATTTACGACAATATGAGGTGGTTTTCCGCTTGGGTTACTCAAGGAGTTAGAAATAGCGTCAAGGACATTTAATACTTCGCTGCCACATATTGGTGGGTCATTGATTTGTTGTGTTGGTAGCGTAGAATACCAAGTCTTCATTGGAAATTGTTTTATGTAACGCATAAACTCTTTTGGTGGGGCTAATCCATATGAATCAAAATAGACAATCCCACGTGGATCAATAGCGTATGCAACCCAGTGAGTTCCAGGTCCGGTGCTGTTATCGAGATTAATAATACCTGTTTCAGTTTTGTTTGGTTGATGTGGTAATTGATCTTTCATAAAGACACCTCTGAAATTTTTAATCACTAGTTTTTTAGCCGCATTCATTAAATCAAAATTGGACATAGGAATCTTCGATTCCTGAATTAATAAATCGTTCCTGGTAGTCTTAGACCCTTTCCGCTGTACCACGAATACGGGGTTCCTGGTAGTCTTAGACCCTTTCCGCTGTACCAAGAATACGGGGTTCCTGGTAGTCTTAGACCCTTTCCCTTTTTTTTATATCCTTTCCCAGTTGCTTTCTTTAGTGCCATTCCTGCTGCAGTACCAACGGCTCCTAACGCTGCCGCTTTAGCCACCGCTGGGGCTGCTGCTGCAATCAATGCTGGAATCGCAGCTAACAACGGAAATATACCGCCTGTTTTAATCATATTTTTGATAGCAGCCGCAGAAAGAGTAATCTGAACACCTTTTTTGGCTGCAAGTGCATCATTGAAATGTTTTATTTGACGAGTTGTCAGCGATAGTTTATTTGCACCACCAGTCATTTGGTTGGGTTTCAACGTGATTGTGGTTCCACATTTTTTAGCTGATTCCGATTGAAATTTTTTTAATTGACCGGGAGTTAACGCAACACTAATAGCACTATATGACATGTTATACATAATAGATTGATTCTAAATCGTTTACAATTTCAATGAAAAATCGAGAAAATCAATCAAAGATTTTCTACTGGGGCATCTAACACTCTCATTCTTCCTCCAACACCTTCGAGTAGCATTGATTTATCACTAAGAATGACAGCAACCGCTCTATAATTAGCAATACCACCAGGACGGGTTACACGGGCTCTAAAGTGTATATCAACAACAGATTGTCTCATCAAATCGAGATGTTCCAATGAAAAGTAATAAATCGGATAGAGGCTTTTAAAATCCAATTGTGATATTTGCAAACCAGTATCCACATTTTGATCACGTGCCATAAACGACAATAGGTTATGATATACACGTGCAATATGGTTGTGAGTGTAATCAAGTTGTACATCTTCAGATGGTTCCTGTTGTCCGTTTATTCTCAGTGAGACCTCTCTAACACCTAACTGATCAAATATCATATGACTTCGTTGTTGATTACCAACTCGTGCATTATTCTGTAACGCCACAAATATATGACGTGGAGCTGAAACCCCTTGTTTTGATGCCAGATGCCAAGTAAATATATCATCAACATTGTCTTGTTTAATATCCGTAGTCACTGATAACCAACTCAACAATGACTTTCCTCCTTGTTCCATAAATGACAACAATTTTTCTTCTGCTGTGATCGATGGAGTTAACACTGGCATCCACAATGCTAGTTTTGTTAAAATGACTTTACCATCAGCAACACCAGCATCATGCCATATTGCATCATTATCAGTACCCTTTCGTACAAGCGCTACTGTGTGTTTAGCTCCATAAATAACCTTTCGGACATTTCTACAGAATCCAAAAATATGATGCAGTGGAATTACACATGAAAACTGTCGACGCTGTCCATGCAACGTTGCTACGCGTGTTGCAAACCCTAGGTTATAGTTAGTGATATTATTTATGACATCAAAAGTACCAGCTGGTCTTGTATATCCGGCTGGTGCTGGATCAACTGCGGTAGCTTGTGTTGCCTTGACTCTAGAATACTGGTTGTGTTCAGGGTGATCAGTAATATCCTTAGAAAACATCATAGATGGACCAGCTGATCTTGTATAATCATCAGAGTATCTCGCTAACCCTATGATTGTTGTGGCCACATCAACTTCACGGTCAATGGATTCAATTTCCTTTCCATCAATGAGATATCTAGCGCTTTCAAATAACGCCATGATCCCATTATTAACAAAACCGACTTTGATAGTTGGGTTATTGTCATATGGTGTATTAGCATCGACATTTGTTACAAGTTCTCCTTCTACTTCAATAAATGCTTCACACGGTAGAAAATATTTACTGGTATCATGAACTTGAAGTTCAATTCGCGATCGGAGATCTGGTTGTACTGCGTGATAAGAATAAAATTGAAAATCGCGTACAGAATCATTCTTGCCAACTGGGGCATCCATATCAAATGCTGGATCAGGTGACCTTTTGAACATTTATTCTATTTATCAGAGTCTAAATCGCGATTTTTCATTTCATCGTCGTGTTTTTTTAAAGCCACTTCCTGCTATCATGTTTGCTATCATGTTATTTTGGTCCCCTTGATTTATCAAGGGAGTCACCATCGACGCTAATTTTTCGTCTACTGCGTTATTTATAATTCTACTAACACTTGCAGGCATTTCCGCTGTAGACGGTAACGGTTTCTTTTTTCGTAAATCACTTCGTGATTTCACTAATGATGTTAATTTATTCTTCGCAGTTGAAAATGCTTTTCCAGCAAGATCTCCAACAGCACTAATCCCCTTATCACGAATAACATCAATTGCTTTCATTGATAATTGTTTAGCTAACGGCATCACTTTTGGAGCCATTCTCGCAAATAACCCTGCAATGGTATTGCCTAAACCATCTCCGTAGTATGCTCTATAAACTGGAAACCGTGAATTAACTACATAGACGAGGGTTGGTTTATCATGATTGTAGTGTATGATCATTATTTTAAATCAGAAACAATTTTTCAATTGACTTTTCAATTCAGTCACTATGATACCCACTTTCCACTAACTCGCCAATGAAATCTCGATATGTGCTGATATCCATGATACCACCCTGAAATAATCGTCTACAGATATCAGCTGCTTCATTAATTATTTCCGGTGAGTTATTTCCGGCTCGTTTTCCTCCGATGAGAACCTCTAATCGTGATATATCACTGAGAACACTACCAGGACATGAAATCCAAGGATTTTCCCTCGAAGAGTTTCCAACTAAACCACTGCCTGAAAATCCTTTGGTTTTATCAGTGATACCGGTTGCACCTTTTTCATGATCAGCTTCTCTCGTTATTTTCATCGGTTGGGGGGATTGTGTTATATCAATAAATTTTGATTGTTCTGGTAGTCTAAGAAATCCGGTATCCGATTGCTCCCCTATAGATGATTCAGCTTTTTTTATTGCTGCCATATATTCCTGAAATGTTTTATCATCTCCTTTTGCTTGAGAGGAACCTGATAGTATACGATATAACCCCCTATACCAATCTTTTTTAGGGGGAAGATTATAATCACCTTGAATATATTTTCTTCTCTGATGAAAACTCCTAGTGACAAATTGGGCTAATTCTTCCATAGAATCAAATTTTTTATTTCTCAATTCATCTAATTTACCGGGAAGAAGTTTTTCATTGAATGCAACTCGTCCACTAGTAGTATCCTCCCCTTCTTCTTGAAATTCGGGTGGGGGGATATCTTCTTGAAGTTCTCGTTGTTGTTCTGAAGCGGTTGATATATCCTGAGGAAGTGTTTTCAATGATTTTTTTGTTTGTTTAGTTCTTTTTGCTATTTTTTCTAACACAGGAAGAAAAGACTCTTCTTGTTTTTTTCCTTCTTCAGAGATTGTTGACACTATCTGTTTCGTTGCTGTGGTTACTGGTTTAAACAATTCTTCAGACCCCACAGCAAAATCAGTTTGTAAACTCTGTCGTTGTTGCAGTTTATTCCGTACAGAGTCGCGAATTGGTACAAATTTCTTAATTGCATCCAGTCGTTCACGAGCCAATCGGGTTGTTAATGCTTCATTGACCATTATTTGAAATCAGAAACAATTTTCCAATTGCAAAACACTTTTTCAATCCCGACCTAACACCATCGATTTTTGACATCCCTTGAGGGTCGGCTAAAAAAAAAATGATTAATGGTCGGGCAATCAAATAATGATAAATAGTCGGTCAATCAAATAATGATAAATGGTCGGTCAATCAAAATTGTTCATTTTCTTGAATTAACGCCCGTAGGTTTCTAACTTTAGAATTAACCTCCTTTTTCAATTCGTATTCGTACCCCAATTCTTTTCGTATTCGTTCTACGATGGTATACAACGGAGCGAACACACTTACGTCACTGGAAAATGCGAGAGAGTCCTTAATAGAATTCTGAATTCTTTTGATGAGCGCATACTTCTTTGGTAGCATATATTTATTGTTGTTAACTCCGTATTCTATATCCTGAAAATCAGACATGATTTGATCAGGATTTAACCCATCTGATAGTTCAATATCCCAACTTTTCAATTTTGAAATCTCGAATAAAATGCTATTCATGTTTTCAGAATTCATTATTCTATAATAATGATATATTTCTAAATGAAAAATATGACGCATTAGACGTAACTAAATCGAATTTTCTGTCCTGTCTTTTTTGAAATCGCCGTTTTGGTTATCCCCTCTGCAACTCTTCGTACTGAGGGTGGACAAATATCGAAGTGCCTACCGGCGCTAGTTATTGATTGAAATATTTTTTCTTCGTTAGTTATCGTATTCAAAGATTTCACAGGTCTCGCTTTTTTTGAGCATTTTCCAGTCTCTCCTCTTTTCAAATTCTCACTTTGTGTGATAGCTTGCAGATTTGATAAAGAATTGTTTTTCGGATTAGAATCCTTGTGATCAATGACAGAATCATCCTCGATCAATCCATAAAAACACTCAAATGCGAAACGATGATTGAGATAAGTTTTCTTTCCAGCACCAAACACCAAATACCCCATACCATTGTCAGCACCAACTGATTTCTTCAGTCTGCGGTTTCTTACAACACCATCAGTGGATGCTTCATAATTTGTGATCACAGGGTGTTGTCTGAATTCTTGGTTCATTCGTATACATAATACTATTGTTTGTCTAATTCATCGTTTGGTTTAATGATAAATCTTTCGATGTAGTCTTGAGGAGTTCTTATGATTTTATCCTTGATACTGACTTTGTCAGCGTCAAGAATACTGACTTTGTCAGCGTCAAGAATACTGACTTTGTCAGCGTCAGGGTCAAAATTTCTGATTGATTGTCCATTTTTGATTCTTTTATCATAATATCGCTTCAACTCCCTGTATCGCTTACCACCGCAATTTAGACACAACTGAGATTTTCCCCTGACCCCAACTCCACATAGAATACAGGGTAACGGACCAAGGCTTCCACGTCGAAAGCTTTGCATATGATACCCACAAAACTCATTTCTGCATGATTTGTTACACGGGGTTACTGATCCAATCATAAGCCACTTGCAGTGATTCATTATATAAAAATCTTTCATTTAAATGCTTGTTTTAATTATAGCATGAAGGAATTAAGGAAAACGCCTTCGAAAAATGCTGATAAGGAGTTTAAGAGATTATTAAAAATCAATCCTAGATTTAATCTCGATAGACCCAAAAAACGTCCAATAGACGGAAACATGAAAGAGTTTAAGAGATTATTAAAAATCAATCCTAGATTTAATCTCGATAAACCAAAAAGACGTAACAAACGTCCAATAGACGGAAACATGAAAGAGTTTAAGAGATTATTGAAAATCAATCCTAAATTTAATCTCGATAAACCAAAAAGACGTAACAAAATCAATCCTAGATTTAATCTCGATAAACCCAAAAAACGTCCAATAGACGGAAACATGAAAGAGTTTAAGAGATTATTGAAAATCAATCCTAGATTTAATCTCGATAAACCAAAAAAAACGTCCAAGAGAGATTACCCTTGGAAAGATGCTCAATTCAATCTCGATATAGCTTCTAATACACCAAAGAATACAATTCTTGATAAAGCCATGATTAGTAAAATCAGAGACTGTTTTAATGAATTTAAGCGTGATGGAGCATCTTATTGTTGGTCAACATTTCGAATTGATGGTGTTGTTGACGCTACCATGAATGATGAAAAAGCAGCAGTGATAATTTCACGTGTTGGGGAAAAACGGTATTTTTTCCGAATCAAATTCATTATCGAAGTCGATGGCAAATGGATTATTAAGGATAAATTTGAACCAATCCTCAAGAATAAAAAAGCTGTCATTGTGAGTAGAGATTCCAAACCAGGGATTCTAACCGGCATTGATAAACCATACTACGAAAGATCTTATCCCGTAACAGCAATGGTTTATGGGATATATCCGTTAAATGATAAACCCGATATCGCAAAACTAGCTCCTATGAAATATTCGTCAGGGCTTAATTGTGTAGCAGAACGAATAATAGAACACTTCACAAATGCATCCCGAGGAAATAAACTAACTGATCTGCGACGTAGGAAAATAACCGAGTGGGAACTGACAGTGAAACAGCATGGTGCAAAGATTTCTGATATAGCTAAATTAGAAACATCATTAAGATTTCCAATAACAGTTATGACGATAACGGGAGAGGTTTTATACGAACCGAAATATAACAAAAATGGAGCGCCAATACAGATTATTGATCATAACAAACACGCGTGGACACCTGCGGTAACAATATTTCCACGAGAACGAACCGTGAAATATATCCCTAAGGAGTTCGTCGGGGATGTTTTCTATGAAGAGAAATTATTCGATGCTATTCATGCGTTGTGTAAGGATGATCCTTTGTCAGTGTGGTTACTTAGAAGTGATGAAGAATTCGATCAATTTGTAAAACCAAATGGTGAATTATATCGCGTTGAAGAATTAGATAACAGAATGAGAAAAATCGCTAGTGATTTTTCACCGGAGAATTCCCATGAAAAACTACTCACGGATAGTTTTACTATTCCATCAGTGGTAGCTCACTTCGCAAGAGAAAAAAACTCATGGCGTCCAACACGAAATGATTTTCTCGAGGATGTTAAATTGAGTTGCGTCGAATTCGGTCATGGAGGACTGTGGAATACGAAATACTCACGTGATGGTATGATTTCAATTGATATATCCGCGTGTTATCCCGGAAGTTTTCTCGGGTATGGGGAATGCGCTGAGTACTTCAAACGATTTGGACACCCCACGCATGAAATGACTCGTGTTGCGATCAATGGACCATTGCCTGATTTTGATATAACCGGATTCGCTCGTGTGATATCATTCGAATTAGCTACAGGGTTACATCCGTGTAGTTATGTTTGGCTCGGTAGACACCTATCTGAAAAACACTGGATGCCAATAGTGCTATTGAGATATATGATTGATTGTGGTATGCTAATATCGTTGATTGTTTCCGAGGCTATTATATGCTATCGAGCTCAGAAAGAAGTTTGGCTACCACAACCCGATCTAGATAGAATAATCAACGAACTACGAAAACAATTTCCAGATTTCAGTGAAGAAGAAATCATAAATTGGTCTAAGAAGTTATTTGAAATTAAAAAAGAACAAGCAAAAGATCTCGGAAGAAGAATAATCGGTAAATTTACCCAGGGTGGACGATACGATAACGCAAAATACTCTTCGCGGTTGATCATAGATGTCGCTGAATACGATTTTATTGTAGCGGATTTAATGAAACAGGGAAAACTTGTATCCCGTAAGGATGCTTTTCTATCCAATGGTGAGAAATTAGGTACGGTTGTTACCTACTGTGATGGATATAATTCCCAGTACACACATTTGAGAAGTTCAATGCTAGCCTATGCTTCTATTAATCTATTTTCGATGATAAATAGATTTCCTAATACCGCGGTTAGAGTGGCCACTGATTCGATGTATATACACAATAAGTACAAATCAGCTGTAGCGGCATTCACAGATCCCGAAGAAAATTGGGGGCGTTGGCGATTTAAAAAAGAGATGCTACATGAGTATTGTGAATCCGCAGACGTTGCCATGGATGATAAATATCTTTGTTGTAACCGTATTGAAATTCAATCAGAATTTTCTAATGCACCACCGGTATCTGATCCAGTATGTAGATACAAGACAGTTTATTTAAACGGTTGTGGCGGGTCAGGAAAGACAACTCGTGCAATTGAATTATTTCGTCGTGGAAACGCTAGCGTTTCTAACATGATTGTGCTAACACCGACTCACAGACTCGCCAGAGAGATGATACAACGAGGGGTAAATGCTTGCACTTATCACAGTTTTTTTCGATGGAAAGGTGACAAATGGACTCCTGAGCGTATGGGTGATAAATTCATTCCTGAAATCATAATTTGGGATGAAATATGCACAGTGTCATTAGATGTATTACAAACATTTCTTGAGTGGTTGTTAAACAAAAACACAAAAGTCGTCATGTGCGGGGATCACGGCCAACCACCACCATTTGTCGGTGCATCTCCACATGAATGGCTAAAGGGTTTTGTAGACTACTATGAAGAAATCACCACTGATTATAGATCACTTGATGAACGATTACGCGAGTTCAAAGCGCTAATTAGATTACAACCGGATAGAATCCAATGCGAAATAGCGCGTGAAGTGATTTCAGAAACTCCAATGAATGATTTCTGGGAAACATGGACACCAAACGATTTGATCATTGCAAGTAGAAAAATAGTCAGGGATACACTTCAGATGAAGTTATTTGAATTGCATAAAGAAAAATTTGCAACGCTTCCAGTACCCCTTTGTTATAGGCCATCGGATACACGAAAACAGAATATTGAAGTTGATATTCCAGGACAGAGTGAAAAACAAATTCTGGTATTAAATGATATTGTGCTGGTTGATATCAATGTCGTTGAAGATGCATTGCGTGCTAATAAATCCCCGTGGACGCTAGGATACGCAGCAACAATACACTCTTCACAGGGATTGACTATATCGGATACAATTGTTTGGATGGTGGATAATCACATCGAATGGTCGAATTTAGTCTATCTCGCAGTATCCAGAGTACGAAAAATAAATCAACTTCGAAGAGTTGTTTTCGATGATAATGACACAACAATGGATGATATTGATGTTAAAATTATTGATAAAAAACTCTCCGGTTACAAACAACAGGACAAAAAAAAAACAACGAGAATTTGATATTGATGCTAAATTAATAATCACTTTGAAGAAACAACAGAATAATCACTGCGCGAGTTGCAATTGTATAATGCGTTGGCAGTATTCGGATAAGGATCCTCGCCAATTCACCGTAGACAGAAAAAATAACAATCTCGGTCATGTCAGAAATAATGTGATGTTGACTTGTCTTGAGTGCAATAGACGCAAAGGCGCTAGTTAAGACCATGCGGTGGCAATTGAGTATCCTCGGGAATCACTTGTAGTTGTTGTCGAGTAAAACCCCGCTGAGGGGCAGTTGAATCCAGTTTATAGACTGGAGGTCTACCAGTTGATCGTGTTATACTAGATATCTTATGCGTAGTGACGCTCCAAATAGGATCAGTAGCCCTTTTTCTACCCCCTTCAAGCTCTCCTGGTTCGTATAAGTACCTCACAATGACATTACTACCAAGAATTGGTTGGGAAACGCTAGCGTTTCTAGGGAAATCTTTTTGTGGTTGTACGGGTATTGACTTCTTTTTAATCGCGTTGATAGGTTTCATGTTGATTGTTCTAGTAATCTCGTTATTCAGTGCAGTAATCACAGATGGTAATCTTTTAACCCATTCACTGGATCGCTTTTCTTGAATGAATTCTTTTGCGTATTGATATCCAAATAACCGCTCAGCAATCGTCCGATTAAATCGTTCTACAATGGCCTGATCGCGATGTAGCGCAGTATGCCCTCGTCGTATGGTGACATTATGATGTTTCATTGTAGATAACACTGCACCCTGAAATTCCTTGCCAGGATCAACCTGCAATAGATTTGGCCAACGCAGAGGACCTCGTCGATAAATCCTTTCAAATGCAGAAGCGACTTCAGTGGCTGATTTTGTTTTTAACGGTTCTGCTTCTTTGTATCGACTTGCAATATCAACTACGGTTAACGCATATTTGTAACCACGATCATGTGGCAGAAATAATATATCAGCCTGATGAACTTCATTAGGAGCGGTCACATCAAAATGCGAGAATTGAATTTGTTTAGGCGGTGGTAGATAAATTTGCCATAGTGCCTGTTTGGATAACCAATTAGCCGCAGTGGTTTTTTTTCACTTTTGCAGCTCTAGCGAGTTTATTGATTGCAGCGTTACCCCTCCAGTATCCCCTCGGAGAATAATAAATTGATTCCATATTATTAATTACCAGCACCTAACATCAATTTACTTTTCATAGCCGATTTTATCAAAAATGAAGCCAATTTTTCTTTGAAGGATTTATCAGGAATAGCATTTAACGCATGAATTAATTTCACATCCGCGAGATGCCTGTTTTGCAGATTGCTGCTTTTATAAGCAACATCATGAAGGTGACAGACCTTATCAATGGCGTTTATTGGTTCTTCACCGGGGTTGGGTTGATTTTGATTATTGAGTCTGATATCAAGTCTGGTTCCTGGTCCACAGTAGCTATATCCTGGGAGGTGCTTTTCTCCGGGGTATTTTGCCCATGGGGTTCCAGGGAGTTTTGCTAATTTGGCTGCGATATCACCTCCTCGTTTTTTTTTAAATCAGATCCCATAGACACAAATCTAAATTTCTTTGTACCACATTGCACGCATTTACCAGAAAGCGCTGATCGGTTATTTTTTGTTGTAATCGTCGTCAAGTCATCTGTGCCAGTACGCGTTTTACACTTCACACAATATAGATCCATAATTTATGTATAGAAATATGGATATAATTGATTTTTCAGCGACTAAAACAAGAGAACCAATTAAGCATCATGCAGCGCTACCAAACTCTATCCGGATGATTATAATCGGGCCATCTGGATCCGGTAAAACGCAATTGTTGCTCAATTTAATAATGAGATGGATGAAGTGGGATAAGTTGTATTTAATTGCCCCTAGCGTAGATGATCAACGATGTTATGAAGTGCTAAAAGATTTTAACGAGAATGCATCAGAAATTAAGGGTGAGAACGCCATTGATTTTATAACCGATATCGATGAAGCACCGAGCATTGATGATATTGATGGAGATATTAACAATTTAGTCGTATACGACGATATAATGTTGGATAAACAAAAAAATCCTGCTAGAATATTTTCCCGTGGGCGTCACAAAAACACTGATGTGATATATGTCACTCAACGCTACACTCAGGTTCCAAAAGTCATCAGAGATAACTGCAATTTATTGTCTGTATTCAACGGAGTTGATACTCATACTCTTAGAAATATTTGGCAGACATGGTGTTCTGATATGGACTTCAATCAATTTCGAGATTTCTTTAGTCATGCTCAGTCGACTCCGCACGGATTCGCAACAATAAATCTACATGATCCTCGGACACGATATCGTATCGGACTTGATCAAATATTCGGTTAAAATCGTAAAAGAATTATTAACCCAGTGATGAAAACTTTAGCAGCAGAGAGGGTGGATGACAACAAGTTGCGACCAAAATTAATTAAAAAATCGTTTTCATTTTTTTAGTTAAAATGATTTCGTAGGGAGATTTCAATCAATTTTTTGTCTGAAAACGTTGTAGGGTTTGCATTTTTTTGGTTAAAATAAGATCGTAGGAAGGCTCGTTTTAGGATTTCAATCAAATTTTGTCTAAAAACGTTGTAGGATTCACCCTCTCTGCTGCTAGTGGGCTATTTAACAAGGCCATACACTCCTAAGTATGTCGGTTCCTTGTTCTCGAGCAAACCTGTCTTACATAAATACTGGTCGTGACTTGTGAACCTTTTAACCCATAAATGGTTGGTTCTTGCGGCTTTGCACTACTCAGGGCCGGATCAATGTGTGGAGGTAGGGCGGTTTCAATGTTTCCAGATCCCACTTGCAAAAAAATACACACACGCACATGTACAGTCACTTGTCCATCATTTCCTTCTCGCAGACGTTTTTCCCCCAAGAGTAATGATATAAAGCTTCTTATTCAAAAGCAGGTCATACTCAAGGAGCATGTTCTGAGTACTTACAGTCGCGAGTTGACAGTCTTTCTAGCAGAGAGAGAACACCGGACGCTCGAATAAATCTCTAGCATTGTTCTGGCCGGACCAGACAGTATAACCCAATACTTTTCATAGGTAGGTCTATGGAAGTATGTTTGTATGGTAAACTAAAAAAAAAATAAAATAAAATAAGGGGCTATTACAATATGCATAGTGGCATGACATTTAAATACATGTATCAATCAATACGATTAATCAGCATGCATAAGAATAAGGACTAATCATGTGTATTAATAAGGGCTAAAATTCGAACACGAACTTCAAACACGCAAAATGAATGAACATTACTAACCCACCTACGAACCAGGGCCACACACACCCTTTTCAACAACAACTGTATATGATACAGGACCATAAACAACCGTACAAACGCGGATTACAAATATATGCAAATATTTTCTCTACAAACGCTGAAATGAACCAAATTCATACACACCGGCTCACAAACGTGTATGAACAAGAACTATAAATGTGTAATTGAACAAGGGAAAATATATAAAAACTTACTTGACAGTAGTTTGTCCTGTCCTGTCGATAAGACTGTAGGTTATGCACGATTTTCAGGAAAATCAGGTGTTAAGTAGCCCAAAGTAAAGTTAAATGTAAACGCGGAAGCGGAATACGGAGTCAAATCCGGAAACTGATTTAGGTTGTAAAATGGTAAAATAAACAAGGTATTTAATAAATATTTACAAATGGATTCAATCACTAAAAGGAGTGAATGAGATCCAGAACACTCCCCGCCTGGTATCTATAGAGATACCACTACCACTTATTCTATTATAGAATATATAACGATATTCTTGATACACAGTAATCCAAATTATTATACATGAAAAATATAACGTAAACCCAACGAATGTCACATGAATGAATTCCTATCCAACAGTTATGTAAATGGAAAAACGGTAATTGTCTGAATGTCAATAACGAATGAAAGATGATCCAATGAATGTCTTTAGTCAATCAGAAGTATAAGTTCAGTAATCGGACGGGTGTAAATTTTAGGTTCGCATTTATCACCAACAACGATCCGGACGTCCGCCTTTCAGACGTGATTATCGGATCCTTTTATTGCCCTTGTGACAATGAGCTATCTCCACAGCTAGGACCGCGGCACATAGTTCCTCTCTTGGAATCGTGGTTCCAGTTTTGGGGGCTACTTTAGCCTTTCCAATAACAAATCCTACGTGATAATGGTTACTGACGTCTTTCGTTCGAAGATAAACGACGGCGGCAATAGCTTTATCTGAAGCGTCCGAGTAGACATGGAGTTCCCTGGTGATGCATTTGCTAAGTTCGGGCACATATGTCCTTGATATTCTCAAGTTTTTAAGTGGTTCAAGGGTGTTTTCCCAAGACTCCCATTTAGAGGCAAATTCATCGGATACGGGCTCGTCCCAATCTATGGTCTCTAAGACAATGTCTCGAAGGATGAGTTTCCCATATATGATAACGGGAGACAGAAATCCAAGCGGATCAAAAATGCTGTTAATCGTTGATAAGATTCCTCTACGGGTAATTGGTTTTTTATCGGAAGACAGTTCAAACAGAAATTTGTCCGCGTTGACATCCCATATTAGGCCAAGACTCCGTTGGAGCGGTTTTTCTTCCGAGTCTAAATCTAGATCTTTCAAATTAGATGCCAGATCAGTTGTTGGAAAAGCAGCCATTGCTTCAGTGCTATTCGATGCAATTTTGTGAAGTCGAAGATTGCCATAGTCTTTTAATGCACTTTGAGTGTCCACTAAGAGCTTAACAGCTTCTTCGGGTGTTGAGCAAGAAGTTAACCCATCGTCGACATAGAAGTCCCTGGAGACGAACGATGTAACCTGGCTTCCGTACTCAGGTTCAGCTTTCAAAGCGGCCTTACGTAATCCCAGAGTTGCGACGGCTGGCGATGGACTGTTTCCAAAAACATGTACTTTCATCCTGTACTCAATGAGTTTCTTATTGATGTCATTGTTCTCATACCAAAAGAAACGCAAATAGTTTCGGTGGTCCTCTCGGACGATGAAGCAGTGAAATATGTGCTGCACGTCTGCAGTAACAGCTACCATTTCCCTTCTAAAGCGAAGAAGTACACCAATAAGATTGTTGATTAAGTCTGGTCCTGTAAGCAGTACGTCATTCAATGACACTCCTTGGTGTTTTGCAGATGAATCGAATACGCCTCGTATTTGATCGGGTTTTCTCGGGTGGTAAACACCAAACAATGGTAAATACCAGCATTCTTCGTTTGCCGCTAGCGGTGGAGCTACCTCGGCATGATGATTGTCCAAGATTTTTGCCATAAATTCAAGGAAGTGTTCACGTTTCCTTGTATTTTTCTTCAGATTGGCGTCAAGAAGTTGTGCCCTATGTTTTGCCTGGGTCTTGTTGTTCGGCAATGGCGGCCTAGGTGACTTGAAAGGTAATGGAGCTACCCAGTGCCCAGTTGAGTCTATTTGAAACTCATTATCCATTTGTTGCATGAATATTCTGTCCTCGTGCGACATACCAGTTATGTCGTCGTCCTTTGTCCTCTCGAAAACTGAGGAACCAAACTCGCTATCTTTGCGATGTAGTGCGGGATTAGAAAGTTGCTCCCGTACTTCCAAATAGTTGTGACATGGCACTAGGGCTGTCGGCTGACCCGAAGGTGAAACATGAGTTCGGCTGACGTTGACATTATCGGGCGCATGTTGTTTATCTAAACATGCTTCTCCTATGACGACCCATCCTAGCTTGAGTCGCTGGGCGTATGGTGCTCCTCGATGACCTATTCGTTGTTCTAGAACGTAATGAGCTTCTGCCAAATCTCTTCCGATCAGTAGCATAATCTCTTTTCTTCTGTCTATTGGTTTGATAGACCCAATAAGATCGTTTAAGTGTTCATGGAACTTTACAACTTCTGGAGTTGCGATCTCGTTTTTATCATCAGGTATGTTGCCACACTCGATGAGTGTCGGAAGTTCCAATTCTACGTCTCCATTGATGGATTCTACGATGAAATCACTTCCTCTTCGGCCGGAAGTGATGACTCGACCGGAACAAGTGTTGAGGGTGTAACTCTCAGGTTCTGATCTGACATCAAAGAAATCAAATAAACTTGGCAGGGCTAGGGATCTGTTGCTTTGGTCGTCGATAATAGCATATATTCTAAGAATTTTATTTGGATTGTCTTTGTTGTAAACATTGACCGGTAAGATTTTGGCGCATGACTTTCCATGAGCTCCTTTACAGATTTCAGTACATTTAGCTCGTATATCTTCCTCATATTGCTTCTTGGAGTTTTTGGAGAACTCCCCGCCATGATTTTCCGCAGCCTCAGGAGGTAAACATGGAGAAGGCCTATTGACGTGTAAAGCCGTAGTATGCTGTTTGCTGCCGCAATCCTTACAACAAATCTTAGCCTTGCAATCGCGACTGACATGCTTATCCGATGCACAACACTTAAAACAAATAATGTGTTGTCTTAGGAGTTTTTTTCTCTCTTCTATGGATTTGAACTTAAAGCCCCTACATTCATCGAGTGTATGTTTCGTATTGTGTAGAATGCAGTTACTTAATGGTTGACTTTTTGGCTGATCGTCCTTTTGATTTGTCAACTGTTCTTCGGACATTCACTTTAGGTTTGGTTCCATGAGTGTTTTTTGCAGAATCACCTTTTTGAGTGGGATTGTCCAAATCTACGGGTCGGAAACCAGGGTTATTTCTCAGATCGCATGTGTGCTCAAGAAAGGCATGGAATTCCTCGAATGGTGGGAAAGCGATGGAATGCTTCGAAGCATAGTTGGCTGCTCTGCTTGACCATTTTTCTTGCAATCCGTAAGGAAGTTTAGATACGAGAGGTCTTACCCCAGTAGACGAATCAAAGTAAGCAAGGAGAGTCTTAAATTCATCCTTTTTCTTGAAGAATTTCACCTCTGACAGTAGATCCAAAAAATCATATAACTTCTCGTTGTCCCGGTTGGTGAGTTTGGGAAAAGACTCAAGTTTTTTCTTTATGGAAGCTTCTACCATCTCTGGCGAACCATACCTCCGATCTAGGCGTTTCCAAAGTTCGTTTAATCCATTAGATGGATCCCCTGCATTAGACGATCTTATGCTTAGGGCTTGTTCTGAGGATTTTGGGCCTAGCCATTTAACCAACAAGTTGATTTGTTCTGAGTCTGATAGTCTCAGTTCTTTGGTTACACATTGAAAACTGTCTTTTCAAGCATGATAACATCCAGGTTTGTCGTTATATTGCGTGAGCTGGGAGAAAAGCAAATCTTTCCGTAACAAGAACTTTGTCATTTCCGATGCCCCATTATCGGTCATAGCTGAGGCATTCGGCAGGGTTGAATGCTGCGTCCCCATCTGTATGTCCTGATTTAAGCTATGATTTTGAGAGAGGACTAAGTCCCTTTGTCTTGCGTCGTGTGAAGTAGGGACAAATTCCGGTGCGCCTGCGGAGAGTTTAGATATTTTTGGCTCCTCGCTGGGACGTAATCTGGTAAGAGTAGATGTAATCGGCTGATAATCATCAAAGGACGTCCCAAAATGAACAGAACGATGTTCTCGGACTCCATAAGGAAAATCAAGGTTCTTATCCTCGCCTGTTGGTCTCTGTACGTTCTGTAAGTAGCGGTTCACTGGTCATCGTACCAGACGATACCTTATCAGGCTCCACATCGCCAATGTTTCCTTTATCTATGAGCTGACTTTGTTGGCTTATGTATTCTTTAATCCGGTCAGAGTAATCCGCCGTTTGTTGCGGAGGACCATCCTCAATGACTTGACTTCCGGCCTCGTCCATTTCGTAGACACGAGCTTCTGCCTCGGCAATGGCCAACTCTTTCTTGGTTTGAAGGAGGATCATTTCAGTCTTAAATATGGCTGCTTCCTCGTCCATAACTGCTTTTTGTTGAGCCTCCCTCCATTCGTTCAAGTGCAGCCTGTTTTTCTGCAAAGAGAATGGCGGCCCTAGCGGCTTCCGCTTTTGCCCGTTTTTGTCTGGCAACGCTTGGGGCGTCAGAATGTTTTGACGACTGGGAACAAGCTTTGCTCCCAGAATGATGAGATTTCACGGACCTCTTGTCGTCATATTGACTTTTGTTCTTGAGAAGGTTTAGCGCCCTATCGACAGCACGTTTCCGAAAGTCCACTAGCTTGAATAAAGTATCTAAATCTTGGGTACTTTCATCTGACCTGGTTCCTTTCAGAAAGCTCGTAAAGGCGTTGACCTGACCCAGATATTTGGCATTTTCCTGTATGATGTTTTGCTCCAGAGCAAGACAGTCTTGGACCCTTTCAGGCGGGCTGTCTGCAATTTTCAAATATGAATCCAGCATGGACCATAGGTATTCCACGTTCTGGGAATATTTGTCTCTCCTTTCTATGTAGGATTCTCTCCCCTTTTCTGACAGAGTACGGTTCCTTGGACCCAATTCTTCTGAGTGTAAAGATTCGAAGTTGTCCATGTTTTTAGGTGACTAAAAGTGCCCTGAACTTCTACCACTTTTAGTGAGGAGCGTTCTTACCTCGACTCCAACGTTGAGAGCTGGTTGCCTACCGGATGGAACGTGCTTCAGTGTTACTGGTCGACGGGACGTTGACTGTTGATGTCAATTTACTGTTCTGGCCGGACCAGACAGTATAACCCAATACTTTTCATAGGTAGGTCTATGGAAGTATGTTTGTATGGTAAACTAAAAAAAAAAAAAAAAATAAAATAAGGGGCTATTGCAATATGCATAGTGGCATGACATTTAAATATATGTATCAATCAATACGATTAATCAGCATGCATAAGAATAAGGACTAATCATGTGTATTAATAAGGGCTAAAATACGAACACGAACTTCAAACACGCAAAATGAATGAACATTACTAACCCACCTACCACAACTGTATATGATATAGGACCATAAACAACCGTACAAACGCGGATTACAAATATATGCAAATATTTTCTCTACAAACGCTGAAATGAACCAAATTCATACACACCGGCTCACAAACGTGTATGAACAAGAACTATAAATGTGTAATTGAACAAGGGAAAATATATAAAAACTTACTTGACAGTAGTTTGTCCTGTCCTGTCGATAAGACTGTAGGTTATGCACGATTTTCAGGAAAATCAGGTGTTAAGTAGCCCAAAGTAAAGTTAAATGTAAACGCGGAAGCGGAATACGGATTCAAATCCGGAAACTGATTTAGGTTGTAAAATGGTAAAATAAACAAGGTATTTAATAAATATTTACAAATGGATTCAATCACTAAAAGGAGTGAATGAGATCCAGAACAAGCATGGTGGAGGGGTACGAGCATGTACACTCGAGGAGTGGAGGTTCCGGTGGCGCGGACAGATCCCGACAACTGAGTCACGTAGTGTGGGGGAGGGAGAACCGGCTGTCCCTAACCGTCAAGGCGACGAGAAGGTCGGAGGAGGATCCTCAGGTAAGGATGCCACACATAGATCCGGAAAGGCATCACCCACGAAAACCGGACTTGCAGGTCGGCGAGGTGTTTCAACTGCATGTACCCGGACATTTTTTCTAGGACTGTCCCAAGAGCAGGCAGGTCCAGGTGAATGCCGTTGCTAGAAAGGAGTTCGAGCCGGAGCCAAGCTATAAACCAGCAAACCTTGTGTCCGCAACTGTCAACGCAGAAGGTGCCACGATATTGTACGACACTGGGTGTAGCGATCCAGCTCTTGTCGACAAGAAATACGTGAAGCCTGAGGACTACACAGGGGAGGTAATTTATTTCCAGTACGCGAACAGCACGCGTTACACGTTGACAGTGGCTGTCATTGACCTCGATTCACCGAACGTGAAGGGAAAAATTGAGGCTGACGTTATACTGAGATGTCGTTATGTGTTGCTACAACGGAACCTTAAACCTGCACACCGATGCCGGTGAGTGCTGTGGAAACCAGGTCCAAGAGTCGACAGACGAAACCGACTCCAATGGAAGTTAGATCGACACCGGTCAGTAACGTACTTCCGGACGAATTGGCGAAGCTTTAGCAGGAAGACGCAACTCTGACGCAGATGCACAAATACGCTGAAGAGGAAACGGAGAAGGAAACTCCGAATGACGCGGTGAAGTTTGCGTACAATAAGGGGATCACGTATCGCCACGCCAGGAAAGGCAGTGAACACTTTAAGCATGTCGTCGTGCCTAAAGAGAAGCGAGGCGAAGTGTTAAAACTCGCGCACGAAAGTCTTATGGGAGGACATGTGGAAATTGCCAAGACGCGTGACCGTCTTGTCAAAGAGTTTTACTGACCAGGAGTTCAGGGAGATGTCAAGCGGTTCTTTCTCTCCTGTGACAAATTTCAGAGAATGGCACCAAAAACGAATCATCGGCCAGTCACCTTGGGGAGGACCCCCTTAATCGATGAACCATTTCGACGCGTCGCAGGTCACGCGTCTTGGCAATTCCCACATAGTATTCCTACGAGGTTACGGACATACCAGTGATAACGTCACTTGTCGAGTTCGGGTTAAACCTGGTAGACGACCGGCCATATTAATTCGTTTCTCTCGAAATATTTGAGTGATCATACAGAATTCCTGGACATGGACATTTCTTAAATTTTTTATTCGGAGTTCTAACACCGGAGTGTTATTTCTTGTGGTTCTACAAGGAACTGTAAATAGAACACAGTACAGAATACGACATACGTCATCGCCTTCCATCTTGGATTTTTATTGGGACTCAAAATTGAATTCATTAGAGCATTCATTACTAAGACTTTCAAAATTTAATTCGTGGATTATTCTTGGATTAATTGCTGGATAGGATTCTTAGAACCGTTTTTTTTTTTTTTTTTTTCATTTTTACATTTTTTTTCCCAGGAAAATAAATTATTTGTTAAATTTTACAAAACATGTTATTTTCACTTTTTCTGTGTTACTGTTTATTAGAGCCTAAAAACGTAACACTCATATTCTAGAGAATAGACAGTTACCTTTAAATGCATAGCAAGACTGCTTTAAATCTAACTCTTGTATCACCACCAAAATGAGAGAGGGAAAAAATTTAATCTAAAAATAGATTAGGACTACATTCGTCGGGTATTGAACTGGAATTACTAATTGTGCTTGACCTGCTTTCAACTGGTCTCGTGTGCGGAGCATTATGGGAGCAGAAGGTACTAAATTAAATGGTCACTGATGTTAGGGATGAACCACAACATAACAAACTCTATATTTAGAAGGTAAATTCAAATTGAAATCTGGATCTTGTTGAGTTCGCATTGTTGACGAAGTTCTGAGAACTTCAAATGTAAAGTTTATTGCTCTAGTTGCAGTTAATTATATATTTATACCTGTAATCTTCGTACCCCTCTCATTTAAACTTAATTAAAATATATTGTTTCTGCTTTACTCTGAAGTCGTAAGGTCAAAATAGTGGTCACACCATTACGTCAATCACAAAGGAATTTAAGAAAGTGGTTTCTAAAATGCGGGAAACTTATGTGGATACGTGTTACCAACGGAATTCCAGTCTTATTTAATTTTGCGATACGCATTGACGATTGTACGCGTTTTGCGTTTTCTTTTACTGTATTTATTAAATATTCACATTGTTTTATCATTATTTCCTATTTGGTTGGGTATGACGACAATTTTTATTTACAAAATTTACCGCACACCAGCATTTTGTAAACAGTATTTGAGGTTTCGCCATTTCCGCGACTGATAATGCCTTATGCTGCTGTCGGAATAATCAACTGAAACGAAAGTTGATACCTGACCGAGTCGAGCGACTTACTGCAACTGACATGAAACATTATTCCGTTATTTGGAATGACCTGCTATGAATCATTATGAAGTCATTTTCCTTTTTGTTATATGCCAATCGATAGTTGGTTTCTATGTCTTCGCTTCAGGTAAATTTTGAAGCAGTCCATGAAAAGGTCACAGTTGTAATGAAGGGGTGGGTGTGTGAGGAACAAGTGATATATTCTTTGTTTAAACTGGAAGAGGCTCTTGCAACTACAGGTCGTCTTACAAAGGAGTGTACATGTAATTCTTGTGAGATAATCTTATATAATACAGGAATAATGGAGCTCAAATTGTCGTCTGGTCTACAGTTTTTCAACTGCATTGTTCACGAGTTCAGCATGCAGGGATGTGCCATCTTGTTTTAGTTTATATTAGAATAATTGTATGTATATTTATATTTCTGTCCAGAAAGGGTGACAGGGACTAGAAATCTCTTTGCTGAAATTCACTGGCTTAGCTTTATTTGATCTTGATTATTGCCATTTGAGCCTGACATTGGCCATGGTTTCAACGAGTGTAAGAGATTAGCCCTACAATGTAAGGCATAGAATATGTTATTTTTGTTTTGGGCTTGTATAGCGTGTAGTCAGAGTTTCAGGAATATTTCACACACTTGGCAGCATATATGGACACTCTTCCACAAATTGGTAAATAACATACTGTGCTGTTTTTAACGTTGAATCAAAATCTGACACTAGCTTATGAATGCATTTTCATGATCTGTTGACATACATTTTCATCTGTTGAAATACGATGGTAATCGAGGTATGCCAAAGTAGGTTCATGTGGGGGATATGTTTCTTGAACGAAACAAAACGTGCTACATTTCCAATAATAATAAGAATATTAATAGTAATGAGGACTTTGTATAGCGCCTAATCTTTAGAAGCTCTAAGCACATTACAACATATAAAATGATATGATTACAAAAAAACAAAAAGACATGAAATTAGAAAACAAAAACATGTTGAAAATATTTAAGGTAGGATACATTATTACGTCTTTAAGTTTGTTCTTGCAGTCGAAAAGGTGAGTTTTAAGAGCACTCTTGTAAGGGATCACTGTTTTTTTGTGTCTGATTAATAGTAATTTCAAAGGGCAATTCATTTTACCTTGCTGGACTATGGTATGCAAAAGAACATTGTCCATATGACTTCGTTTTCATAGTGGGAATAATGAGTATACGATTGTCAGAAGAGGAGCATAAGTATCTTTCTGGTGTGTTCACATGGGTGTAGCCAGATAGGTATGTTGGACTGGAGTCTGTCAGTGAAATGTAGCACAGAGAAGAAATTTTGTGTTTCATTCTGGATCGAATGTATAGCCAGTGTAGGGTACATAGCAGTGGGGAGGTGTGCTCTGATTGTGGTTTCTCTAAGGATGATCCAAGCAGCTGTGTTTTGAAGTTTCTGGAGTAGATATTGAGACAAACCAGACAGAATTTAGTTACAATAGTCCAGTCTTGAAAGTACTTTTGAACACACAAGCGTTTTAGTGGCAACAACTGAAAGATATTTGCAATGTAGCTGATGTGTCGCAGATCGAGATATGCAACCGTGCATATGTTCATGACATGTTGGTGCAATGTGAGAGTACTGTCCAGAGTAACACCTAGGTTTCGTACTGTGTGAATTTTATGTTGGTGTTGCTGATATTTATTGTTTGAGGTAATGGATGTAAATGAGAAAGTCTTTGTTGTTATCAGAATGGCTTCAGTTTCATCATCATTCATCTGCAGCTTGTTACATGTCATCCATGATTTCACATGAGAAATGCACCTCTCTACTCCTTGCATGGTAGCATCAACTTCAGTTGGGTGGCTAGATTTGTATAGTTGGGTGTCATCAGCATACAATTGGTGAGACACTGGATGATATCTATGACACTTGAGAGTGGCTGAGTGTATAGAATGAAGATAACAGGTCCAAGAACAGACCCCTGTGGAACACCACAACAAAGATCAACTGGGCTGGAGTCTATTCCATTTGCAGATAAAATTTGTGTCCTGTTGACTAAGTAGGACTTAAATAAGGCCGTATTGTGAATGCCAAATATGTGCTGGAGACAGTGAAGTAAAATATCATGGTCTATTGTGTCAAATGCTGCAGACAAATCAAAGAGGATGAGGACTGTAATCTTTACGCAGTTCAGAGCAAAGAGAATGTCATTAACTACTTTCAAAAGAGTAGTTTCACTACTGTGGCAAGAACAATATGCAGACTGCTAAAATGACTTTAGATTCAGATGAGATACAAGTTGGTTAGAGCAACTTTTTCTAAGATTTTTTTATATGAACAGGAGATTGGAAACTGGGAGTTTTTAAATCGTTATGGTTGAGTTTTGGTTTCTTCAGCAGAGGCTTTACGATAGCAGTTTTGATAAATGATGGGAATTTCCTGGTTGAGAGGTATTAATACCATCAGTTAGTGAAGCCAGAATTGGATCTAAGCACTCAAGCAGCAGTCATGTAGGAATTGGATCAAGTTCACATGATTGTAAATACTAAATCCTCGGAGACAAGTTCAAATAAATGCTGCTAACAGTTATCACTGAAATTCTGTATCGCAACTGTATGATGACAATGAGTCAATTGAAATTGTGTAATCAAGCTTATCTTTAATGGTTTGTATTTTGTTACAGAAGAAATTTGCAAACATGTTTGGAAGGTCTACTGGAGAGAAGTTAGTTGTTCCTTGACATTAGTTTGTTAATAATCTTTGCAGCTTTAATGTTCTGTGATCTAAGTACTGTAGTGGGTTAAGTTGTCTGCACGGACTATGTATGTGATGTTCTTCTTAGCAGCTTCATATATTTGGTTATGAATAGTGAGTTTGGTGGAAATCCAAAGCCTATCTGCTTCACGGTAGTCTCTTTTAGCACTGCAAAGCTGGTTCCTAACACTGCTATACCACAGATAAGGCTTTTGAATTGATACTCTGCACTTGGTGGCTGGGGCACGTTTTTCAAGAAATGAACGTAGGCAGTTATCAAGTTCTGTTGTAGGAGGTAACAAGTCATTAGGTTTTCTTGGATGTCATGCATTTGGTTCTATTTATCATACAGAGGTTTCTCTTAGTAGCAATTAAAGGTGGAGGGTTAGGGACTGATATACGTTCAGATGGCATATAATGCAGAGGTGATCTGATGCAAGTTCGTAGGAGACAAAGGTGGACCGTTGAATATTATCATGTCTAAAGAAGAATCCAGTCTAAAGTGTGACCATGTTTATATGTGGGTTGGTTAACTGACTTTAAGGTTGAAAACATTAAAACTTGAATGGAATCTAGGAGTATTGATTTGCATGGGTTTCCAGGGCAGTCAGAGTAAAAGTTGAAATCTCCAAGAATAATCAGGCTGCTACCTATCAAATTTCCTTACTCCAGGAGATTCAGAAACTGCTCCAAAAAGAGAGATTCAGTCAGCTTGTTTGTTTTTTAACTAGGAAATGAGCTGTGGAGGCAGAAAAAATGGACTGGCCTTTGTTCCAGTGTGAGTTTTGATTGGACTAGTTCAAATGATGTGTGGCAGAAATTAAAGGTTGTGGTATTTTAAAACATTGATTTTTCCAGAGTTCCTATGGTCTTTGAAAATCTTTGACAGTTTGGGAAAAATGGGGTAGCATTTTGAAGGCCTTGAAAGTTTGGAAACATTTAGCAAATTACCCTGCGGTCTTGAAAATTCTTTGAAAATTGAAATAAACTCAAACATTTTAATTTCTTTCCATAATCGCAATTAAAATTGTCCTACACTGTTAGATTCGGATGTAGTAGAGTTTTCGTAGTTTCTTCCTTTTGATGACCCATTTAGTTTCATTGCTGCCACAATAACAGACAAGCATTTGTCTGGCCATCCAAAGTTGGTCTTGATGGCGACTTCAATAATGCATGCATTCTTCATCAAAGCAAGCTAGCAACAATCTTCAATAAAATAAGTCTTTAAAATCTATGTTTGTGGTCTTTGAAAGTTTGGGAAAAGTCTTTGAATTTATCATTCAGAATTCTGTATGAACCCTGAACCAGATTTTGGCATTCCCAGCATTCTGAAATGTAGGCCAATGAAACTTGAAAACACAGGTCCATTTCTTTTGTGAGAATTTGAATTTATCAGAGTAAGTAAAGTTAGACTAAAATAATGACTTTACTTTTTAGAAAAGCATTGTTATTTTAGTTGCCAGTTTTGTGAGTTATTCCTGAAAATTTGACTTTCGTTATGATGTTAGTCTCCATTAAACATCGTATACAATGCCGTTAGTTAGACAGTAAGATCCTGATGTCCAAAACATAAATATCAGCGTTGAGGTCTTACATGTAGGACTAATTAGAGTCTTGTCCCATTCTTATATGTGCATCTTTCACTAATGCCCATTTCATTGGACATTGCACATAAATGGATAAGAACCACTTGATTATAACTGTGCAACTAACAATGTTAGTTATATCATTATAAATGAAGAAGTCCATAATCAACCTACATGAGAGTTGTTTATTTTCAAAAATCATGTGCCATTCTTCTTAAGAAAGGGTAAACCTCTACAGACTGTATCCAAATGTAGTACACCAGTTGGTGCTGACCATCTGAAAGTGATTGCTATGCTTTCACGTCTTATGTGTAGGAGTTATAAAAATATAATCTTGTACTGGAGTATATAAAAAAAACAGTGATAATTTACAACTGATTTGCTTCATACTTGTATTGTAATACACGTATAAGAACTTATGTATTATATAGGAAAAATTAAAGTGTTGTATAGCATCACAGTTTTTACTTTAAGAGTTATATTTGTAGAAGGTGCATTCTTCAGTCATGTGTAATTATGTTCTTGTCACTTATGTTTGAGACAGATTCAAAACAATTTGTTCAATTATGATTTTATTTCTTTTTGTGTTGCTGGAATGTAAGCAGATTGAAAGAGGCCAAATATGCCATATATTAATGTCAGGCATATAAAATATAAATTCATTTAGCTTTACAGCATTTCATATAGAAAACTAATTTTAATGACAGCTTTTATCAGTTACATTTAAGCAAAAGACATGCATATTTGTGCAGTTTTAAAATACAGCTAGTAGCCAAGAGAGAAGTAAGTGGCTGATTGTGTAATGACCCTTCTTCAAACCACATGTATTATTTGATTGTAATTCATGCAAGTTGCTTAATTTATTTCTCCAAGAAAATGTAAAATGCTTAACTAGTAACATGCACATGGTCAAAAAGAACTTATTTGCTCCTAATTTGATCCTCTTCTAACTTTACACTCCTTTTGCTTAGATGTAAAGACTCCTGTTCTGCCCATATCTATACATCTATTGTTCAGCACTTTCAAATCCATCAGCAAAAGTTGAAGTAGAACTAAATCACACATTATTTAAAGTTGTATGGGGTGGGAAAGTAGAGAGAATGAAATGTGATATACTATTATCCCCAGAGAATGAGGGAGGACTAAATATGATACATATATCTTCATTTATTAGGTATATTAAGATAAGATGGGAAGAAAGATTGCTGGAAAATGAAAATGGAATATGGCAGAACTTGATCAATACAACTATACTCAGAATAAAAAGATATTTATAATTTAGGGAAAAGGATATTAGAAGAATGTATTAAGCTCAATACAAACAGTGTTTGGAGAAATATAATTTTGGCAGTATAAAATTGGAAAGAAGAACTGCAAAGTCCAAACGAGTATCTATCCATGGGAATTTTTTATATTGCACACACACACACCCATTAAAATGTTCTATCAATACAAATCCTGGAAAGAAGCCAGTTTTTTATTTCTAGTAGATGATTACGATAATTGAATACCTTTTGAAATACTTTTGCCTAATATCCAAAATTCTAAAAACATGGAAAGAAGCCATAAAAAAACTATTTAGTACATAAACTATTTAGTACAGTTTTGATAAGCAGGAGGATAAAATAATGTACTTGCAAAAACTAAATTCACTTAAGTTTGTATACAGAGATCTTTTAAAGAAAGCTAAAAGGCAACTCACTGCTAAGCAAGATACTTTGACACAAGTATTTAATAAAATATAAGTAGTGAGGAGAGGTCTGAGATTAATAGCCAGGCAAAATGTTGTACCAAGGATATCAAGTTGATCTCTTTTAACTTGAAATTAATCCATAGAATAATCACTACTAATGCTTTTATAAAAAGAATTAACATATTAGATGACAACAAATGTACTTTCTGTGAGTAAAAATGAAAGCATTGAGACACAAAGTGATCCCTTTCAAGAGTGCTCTTAAAACTCCCCTTTTTCGACGGCAAGAACAAACTTAAATGACCTAATAATGTTTCATACATTAATTATTTTCAGCATTTTTTGTTTTCCAATTTCATGGTTTTTGTTTTTTGTTTTTCTATAGTCATATCATTATTGATGTAAAGCACTTAGAGCTTCTAAAGATTAGGCGATATAAAAAAAGTCCTACACTTCTAAATTTAACTGAACAGTATGTTGGTATACCTTGACATTCAAAAAGTTCAGTTTTATCCTTTATATCAGGATCAGTGTCAAAGTCCTTAATAAGGAAAATTGTTTGGAGTTACAGGAATCTTGTGAAGATGTTAAGTGAAATACAAGGGAAGAAAGCTTTGCTACTAAATTTAATATGATAGAGATTTTTACGAATATCAGAGATATTCTCAATACTCAGAAGTTGAAAAAAATGTATCTTTCAGTCACTAGAGTGACAGTCCCTTTTGTCGGACTCTTTGTTTATTACACCTGAAACTGATGGAAAAAGGATGGTAGTTCTTTTGTATTCCCAGCATGATGGATTACAGTATATGCAATAAAAAAGCCTATGAAACAAAGAAAATAAAATGCAGTGTATTTTGTATCATCTTCGCTAGTAAAGGATGGCATAAAGAGTGAGTCCTAAAATAAAAACTGAAGGACTGATTAAAGATCACTGTTAATATCCATCAGTGTTAGCATTTTTTCCTTCAGTAAAGTAATAGAGACTCGACAAAATGGAGAGGGAGGGTTTGCTGAGAGTGAGAGTAAGAATCTGAATTTCCAAATCCTGCAAAAATGAAACTCTGAAATGTGCATTCTCTTGCTTCTCCAGTTACATCTATATTGACCATTTTTTTAAAAAAAAAATCCCATTTGCTTTGAGTCTTTAACTGTACATTGTGTAGATTGCTAATCCACTCATACATTGTAACATGCTTAAAAACGCATAAATCTGAAAATTAATCTTGATATTTGATGCACAAAATGTTATTACATAGTTCATTTTTATTAATTGGAAGTACAGTATATTGGAAAAACTGAAATGTATAGTTGCGTGTTTGAATAAAAGGTCATTTTTTTTATCCATGATAGCAAAGAGACGAAGCGCTTGACTGAACCATTTAGTATAAAACATAATAAAGTTCATCTGAGAGTGATTTTAGTTAAGCTTAATGACATGGTATGTAGAGCATAGGAGACAAAACTGCTTAAAAGCTCAGGACAGTACTTAAGTTGGTTTAGCGATATTCCACAGTTATATTCCATGTCCATCTCTAGTATCATATACATCTATTTAGAAAGGATGACAAAAGTTTATTGCTGTAAGATTTTGTTTGATGATCTCCTTTCAGATCTAGCTAACTCAACTCAGGGATGCACTGTTGGCTGGTATGGAGATGGTTGTAACATATCCTGTTCCCCAAACTGTTCTGATGGCACAAGGTGTGACATGAAAACCTGTAGTGTGTGCCAACCTGAATTCTATGGAGATTACTGTAATGTGACATGCCCCACTCATTGTAACATATCATGTTTTCCAAACTGTTCAAATGGCACAGGGTGTGACAGGAAGACTGGTGCATGTGATGTATGTCAACCTGGATTCTATGGAGATTACTGTAATGTGACATGCCCCACCAATTGTGATATATTTTCATGTTCTTTTGGAGACAGGTGTAACACATCATGTCCCAGCAATTGCAGTGCAGGTGGATGTAACCAAGATACAGGAAATTGCCTGAAATGTGAGGATAACTGGTATGGTGACACTTGTAACAACAGCTGCAGTCTATACTGCAGGAATGTTTCTACAGATTCCATTATTTGTCAAGAAGATGGCAAATGCTTACATGGATGTATTCCAGGAATGTATGGGTCACACTGCAACAAGACTTGTGTCACTAAAGCATGTAGAGAGTGTGACCAGGATACAGGCATTTGTAAAGCATGTTATCAAGGCTTTAGTGGTCCCTTCTGTAATATTACTTGTCCAGCAGGCAAATATGGGGTAGACTGTAACTTTAATTGTCCTAACATGTGCCAAAACTGTATAAATGAAACATATTGTACAGAATGTTCCCAAGGTCATTTTGGTAATACATGTGAAAACCAATGCCACAATAATTGTCTGACATGCATAGGTCATGTGAATTGCACACTTTGTAAGGAGGGGACCTATTTAATTGAAAGAAGCCAATTTTGTAATGCTTGCCCTGAAAATTGTACAACTTGTCTAAACCATACTGATTGTATTTCATGCAAAGATGGGTTTTATGGAAGTTTTTGCCAGCACTCCTGTCCTCAGACATGCTTAAACTGTTCAGGTAAGGATATATGCATTTCATGTCTACCTGGTTGGCATGGATCAAAATGCCAATGCAGCAAGAACTGTGTGAATGAAAACAACAGCTGTTACACAGATGGTATTTGCAATGATGGATGTAAGAATGGATACTATGGTCTCGATTGTAATAAGAACTGCCCTGATGTTCATTGCTCTAAATGTAACCAAACAACAGGGCATTGTCTTGTCTGTAAATCTCAATACTTTGGCAGTGACTGTAACAAACCATGTGGAAATTGCGAGAAAAATGAGAATGGGGAGATCCTGTGTGACAAGGAGACTGGATATTGTGGAAATTGTAACAATGGGTGGTATGGGGAAAGCTGCAATAATACATGCAGTAACACATGCCAAACAGGGTTATCGACTGTTACATGTGAGAAAAAATCTGGTAAGTGTAGTGGGTGCATTTCAGGTTACTTTGGGCCCAAATGTGAAGAGAAGTGTCCGGCACAGTGTCTTGCTAAAATGATTGGGGAAAAGCCAGACTGTAATAAGGACACTGGGCACTGTGACACATGTATTGAGGGTTATTATGGTCCTGAATGTGCCTTTTCTTGTATGACTTACTGTAAATCTAGTCGTGAAAAGGGTGTTTACAACTGTAGCAAGGAAACTGGAGAATGTAGCTATTGTCATAATGGTAGATTTGGACCAAGGTGTGAATTTCTGTGTAACCCTAACTGTGCCAAGGATGATGATGGAACTGTTCAATGTCATAAGCAGACAGGATATTGTCAGGATGGGTGTCAACCAGGATGGTTTAATGAGACCTGTCAAAGTCGGTGTAGTGGAACATGTGCTAACAGACTCTGCCAGCGACAGACTGGTGTATGTCTTACTGGTTGTGCTGATGGATTCCAAGGCCAGTTTTGCTCTCAAGGTACTAACATGTTTTAAAAAAGTATTTTTTATATGTGACAGTTTGCAGCATGTCACAGTAGAATTTTGTGCCTCAAAGTTAAGTGGCTCATGTGATGATGGAGCTGATCTTTTAGATTCAGATTAGTCTGGTCTACTGCATATATTTAATTTATATATACAGCTCAGTTGCTTTGGTATCAAAATATAGTTGAGTTGCAGTTATTGCATTCTTATTAGCCAACCACTCCAGCTTTAGAAAGCATACATTTGTGTTGGATATAATTTTTTTGGGTCGTACTGCAGCTTGTCATTCTTAACTGTAATCTAAGACAGTTTACTTGTACATACATATATATTACAGTTTGAAAACATATGCCTAGAGATTGGGAATGCATTAATGAATATCTGACTTGATAATTTCATTCATGATGGACATTCAGTCCCCTCAGTATCTTGTCAAATGACAAAACTCATGTTGCCACTTAGCATAAATCCTGTTGCCAAATGACAAATCCTGTTCCTTGATTACTTATCATATTAAATCTTCATATTCTGTAAAATCTAGGTCCAGGTTTATGACCACAGTATTAAAATTATGTTTATGCTCTTTCTGAATGTGGCTGCATCATAGAATGTTTGATAGAAGTTAGACTTTACAATAGAGGTAGACTGCAAGCATAATAATTTTGTTTGAAGACAGTTTCAGGTATTGACATCTTATTTACAGCTGCTAAAGAGAAAGAGAGCACTGGAGATTGGATTGTACCTATTGTGGTACCAGCTTTGATAATCCCATGCCTTATTCTGGCAGCAGCAGTAGGGTTTTTCATGTGGAGGTGAGTGATACATTACCATAATTTCTACTTAGATTATGAAACCTGGAATTCTGGATTCCATTCTGTTAAGTTAGTTTCAAGTAGCTCATTGGTTACTGTGGTGGACATGCAACCTGAAAGATGCAATTTCAAATCCTTCCAGATCATGCTATGCTAGCACTTTACTTCAAGAGCCATGGCATAATATAATCTTTAATGTGTTGATGTGTTAAATATTGAACAAACCAAAAAAAAATTTAAAAGACTGCTCAAAAACTGTTAGATTTTGACCAAATTTGAAAGGAAGTGTCCTGGTATAGGGGACATTTAGATTTGTAGAATCAATACTGAGCTGCCATCAAATATGATCACTATTATTGAAAACAGATGATTGTTTAAATTTATTCTTCTTGATATCCAATTAACAGAATTAACCCAAATTTGGCAGAAATTTTCCAGGCATGAAGACCTTTTTAACATTACACATTTTATGTTGATATGCTGTTAAATACAGCCACTGATACCAAAACTATGTAAAAAAAAAAAATTAACATTTTCTAAGTTGTTTGTTATTCAATTTTGACCAGAATTTACATAATATATTCTTGTACAAAGACACAATAAATTTATACAAATGATAAAATTTGGCTATTGGATATGGACACCATTACTAAACATTTAAATACTTTTATAAATTTTTCTCGAATTCCACTTGGCAAAATAAGACCAGCATCATGGCATTAAGGACTTCTAATTTTGTGCAAGTGATGCTGATACTCCATTTAATATGGCTGCTGTTACTAAAAATAAAAAAGCCTTTATTAGCTTCTCAAAAACAGTTTAACAGCATAAACCAAATTTTATGGAAGGCATCCTAGTGTGAAGGCCTCTCAGATTAATACCATTGTAATTCTGTCATAAAAATTACTGCCATTACTGAAAATAAAAATATATAAAAACAGCTTTTACCAAATAAAACTGCTTAACAAAATTTGATGTACATGTACTTTAAAAGGATCCTGTCATTGTAATCTTTCTATAATTGAAGAAATAAAACTCATGTGCCGTCAGATATGAATGAAGGTACTAAAAGTAAACTTTGAAACAGTTGTGCTATCAAGATATGCAGTTAACAGGATTGGATTAAATTGTTATGGAGAGAGATATAATACCAAAGCTTTCATTGTCATTTATCTTGCAAAATCTCATAAGGTGATTCTTGTATTGAGGCCTTTCACATTGTATAAAATCTGCAATAAAATGTATCTGCCATGACTAAAATTTGCAACTTTTTAAAGATAAAATAAGCAGAATTTGACCAATTTTAATGGAAAACATCTTGGCATCATTACCTGCTGATTTTGTTGAAATATCAATCTTTTTTTTGGCAATAATTTGACAAAAAATACAAAATTTGACTGAACCAGGCTATGCAAAAGTTGTGGTGGAAGTCAGCTTGCCCTGCTTGTGGTGGAAGTCAGCTTGCCCTGCTTGTGGTGGAAGTCAGCTTGCCCTGGGCAAGCTGAATGAAAAAAAGAACTTGCCACAAGATGTGAGCTAACTCCTAAACATAATAACATAAAATTAAAACTAAAATTAGAACATTAAGTAAAATAAAAAAATGGAATGTTAGTAAGGAAATTGTGTTATATTTATTTTCCAAATTACAAAAAAAAATCCTTTTCGAAGTTATCACAAGAAAAAGAGATATGTAAATAATTCATGTAGATAAATTTGCAGATGAAAGAAATGGAAGGGATAGAAATGATATAATTAGAAATGCAAAGACAGACATTTACATATATGTAGATAGATAGGTAAATGGATAGGTAGATAAGAGAGTTTTTTTTTAAAATAGTGTGATTATTGGGCAAAGGGATGTTCAGTTAGTAGACCTTTAATTAAATATTTCAGGTAGTATGATGGATTAAAGGTAACATTTCAAACGGAGTTAAAAGTTATAATGATTTCGTCTTTGTCATTAGAACTTTGTAAAATGGTCTCCCTCGTAGTAAGAGGGGTAGTTAATTGTATTTAGCTACGTTATCAAGGGTATGACCTCCCTCATTATTATGACCGGTGTGAGTGAAAGATAAAATATCAACAAAAAACGGGGCATTATTATTGGGAATAAATAATTAAAATATGAGCCCTCTTAGACAAGAAAAAAACCAAATTTAATCAAGCAAATCAGTAGTGGTAATTTCAATTCAACTTAAATGATATCAGCAGAATTTATTAGCAGTGTCTATTTTTTATTTATTACTTCATCCTAACGAGTGGTGAAAAGAACGCATGTCCATGACTGATTGCATCACCTTTTCCTTGATTGTGTTCCGATGTTTCTATTTCCTTGTGCCTTCCCATTCCGACTGTCTTGGTTTTGTAATATTTTATTCTCTACTTGTCACTTTACCCTTTTAGATATCACTAGATACTTTCTCCCCTTTCCTTCTTTTCTTTGGATTCTGTCTCCAGACTGTCGAGTCCCTTCTCCCTTGGAAAATTGTTTCCTTAATGCCGTTAACTTTAGAACTTGTGCATCCAGCACTAAACCTTGTCTTTCTCGTAAGACAGACACATGGTCCCATCCAAGGAAAGTGCTGTTCTTTCTTAGGTTTCCCCAGGAATCAACTTCTTTCTCTCTCTCTGGAAATTTCTTGAATAAAGAATTTGGACAAGATTGCCACTTTAAATGCCCATTAGTTCCAAGATGTATGCCTTAATTTCACTCTGCCAATCATAAGCACTGGTTTTTTAAAAACATTTCCTAACATAAACATTTGTTTTGTCAGTCAGAATCTCTGAAATATATTAAATAACTTTTCACTTTGAAGAATGAATACTTGACATGGATCAGAAGTTCAGCTGTCTCTTTATCAAACCCCATTTCACTGAATTGGAACACTGGCCTCTTTGAAGTTTTAACACTGACCTGGAAGAAATTTAAGAATAAAGATCAAAATGACCCTTTCCCAAATACCGTTTTGGTCAAAATGTGATAAAAAAAATCTCTAAGCTCGCCACATTCAACTTTAAGGTTCACTGCTTATTAAAAATTTGATGCTTCATAAATAGGTTAATTCGATTTGTTTGTGGAAACTTTGTCAAGTTTCCTTTTCTTTGCCTAGATAGTTTATCAGATTTACCTCTTCAGCTTCAGTAACAATAATGAAAGTTAAACATTTTTGTAATTATTTTCAATACTCACAGCTGGATGAGTTTTAAACACTTGTGTAATCAAATTTATTATCATCTAGTCACCTTGAAATTGGCGATATGCATCGAAACAATCTTTAACAAGCTGACATTTGAGAAGGCTTTGAGAACAGTTATTTTTCTTGTCCATTAATTAGTTGCTGAACAGTAAGTACTTATCTGTCAACTGTAATGTATCACATGAACAATACATAATAAAATGCTTGGAGTCGATAGATATTCATCTGATCAATCACACTTTTAAAGAATTTCAAGTTGCTAATCATTATCAACAAGTGCATTTTATTTCCAAACACACATATCCAAGAAATCGGATGATTTATATTCTTAATAATTAGCGGTTAACCATGTAGTCATCTTGAACTCAGTGACATACGCTCTTTTATACAATGATATTTAAAGCCCGCTAGCTTATGGTTTAAAAATGACATGGCAAGGTTAGGACTTCAACTTCGGTGAATCCCAATTATTTACATATATTTCATTTAAAATTTAACTGATAAAAGATTGTTACAAACTGGTCAGTTATGTAAAAGGGGAACATGGCAAATATAAATGCCAAATAAAGATGCTGATATATGTACTGTTTCAGAGTATAAGACTTGCAGAATTCTCTTTCACTCTCTGAATTTTGAGCTTGCTTACAGACTAGTACCTTGCACAATTGAGTTTGCCTAAGCTGAAATGAGCTTGTCCCAGGCATTGATAAGTGGATTTGTAAGGCCCTGGTGAGATTATCCAGACATAGTTTATTCCACAGATACCAATCTGCCATAAATTATTTTAAAAAATAGAGAAACCATTGAAATACTGTTTCATTGCTCCTCAACAAAATTTGATGAAAGTTTACAGTAATCATCATTCAGTGATGTTTGTTTTGTTTGGGTTCTTTTTGAACAAATGCTTTTATTCTACCAGCAAATATAGCAGCTGTTATTAAAAATAGAATACCCTTTGGACAACTTATTCATTACAATAAATTAGATTGAAAAGATCCTGACATTAGGGCTCCTTAGGTTTGTTGAAATTATACTGATCAGTTATCTATACATCAAAATATAGACAAATTTAAATAAATAAAAATTTTGCCTTAGATTGAATTTGACAAAGAGATCCAGGTGTCAGAGCCTATCTTATTTGGACGAATGTAAATCTTTTGCCAAATGTGGTCATTGTAATAACAATAGAAAGACCTGTACAAATCATTCTTTGTATTAAAAAATTGAAGACACCATTATGCTGTAACACTTTAATTTAAATTTTGAGAGTTGAACTTCTTACAGTGGTATAGTTTTTATCGATATTTGGTCTTAATGCTTAATATAAATTATTTATTGTAATAGAACAGAATATTTTAACAATTATTCATGTTCATTTAATTTGTCTAAAATACACAGATATGCAGCTAATCAAGATTTGTGGCAATGCCCATTAAATAGCTTGAATTGTAAAAATACTGAATAAATTTATATAGATATGTTCTAATGTTTTTTGGTTGTTTTTTTTTTTTTTTGTAGAAAAAGGCGCAGAAGAAATGAAGAGTCTAGAATTGATATATCAGAGCTGACTCGTTTGAATGACTTCCATCTCTATGAAAATGGTGCCACAACCTCTGCTAATTCAAATGGTAATTTGTAAAAAAATAAAAATATATATGTCAGTAATAGCATTGTGTTTTTACCAAGGCAGAATGGTAGTAGATAAAATAGCTGAGCTTGTTGAACCTGAAGTCAATGTCATATATCTTTCAAAATAGCAAAAAGGAACAAAGTTAAGCTGGGTCACATAGGAAGCTTAAAAAAGGCACTTTTCACGTGAACAGTCATTTACATTTATAATTAAAAAAGGACCAGTCAAAAATCCAGTTTTGGTCAGTTCTGGCACCAGTTGAATGACATAATGATACATTTCATTTGATTTAATAAATAATTTGTTTGGTGTTGAAACTTTTGAGTTTTTTTAGTTTTTGGTTGATTTTACTTATGACCACAAGTGTAAACACAAATTTCTTCAGACATGTTACTTAATCATATTATGTTAGACATACATCCACTGCCTCAGAAATCCAGCCCTCCCAAAGCTGAAATAAGACATTGCAAACATGTATTTTGACTTGGTTTAGCAATCATGAATACATGTCTTTTCTTCCAGTCTGGTCAAAGTATGTTCCTGTGAGAAAACCTTCTGAAAAGAAAGCCCAATTTTTTTTTGAGCCAATGGGTATGAAACTTATGCTGTACCAGATCATAGAAATCAGGGAGAAAAGCACAAATTTGAATGTAAAAGAAATATGAAGAAAAAAAAACACTTTTCAAAAGGTCACATCTATTTTATTTATTAACAGATTTTAATTTCTTCTTGTACCAAAATGCAAGGTATTATATGTAGAATTCATGTAATATACAAAGAGTGTCATTAGTGTGAAAGTAGGTTTTCAAGCAGCAGCAATATCTGAAAATAGATAAAAATGGCAAAAACAACAGTTTTCAAAAGTTAGTAACTGATTTTGATATTTTTTGCACAAAATGGAGCATCTTACATCCTTGGTGCATGCATACTAATAAAGCAAAAGTAATTATGATAAAGTAAAGATATGTTACAAAGAAAGAACCATTGACAAAGTATCAAAATCTTTCACTACGGTTAATGTTTAGAAGGTAATGTACACATCAGGCACTAGATACATTTGGAAATGCTTTATTTAAAATAATCACTAAAGTAACAGCTTTAACAAAGTTTTAGCTTGAGAATTTTAATCTGCTGTATTTTGCTGGTCAATGTGTTCAATATTTTCAACTTTCCAAGTTCAGTCATCGCTTGAGACTGGTGTACATTTAAGTTCCAATAAAACACAAAACACAACTTAACCTCGACAATGTCATTATTGGCTGGCCATTTGAAATGATTGGTTTTGGTTTTCGTCTGGAATTAAAACTGTATGAGTGCCAGATCAGGTTGGTGTATTTCCAACACTTGTCTGATGTAATATTGGTCATTGTAATACACAGCTACCCATGAGAAGCAGTATCAGAATAGGATGTCTCAGGATACAGTTTCTTAATTCAATCATAAACCTGAAATGTGTAAGGTTAGAAAGAGTTAAGTCAGATGCACGTGAACTGATGAACACAATAATACAAAAGAAAAATATTAAGAAGTAAAAGATTTTAAATAAATTCTTGAAGATTATTTATCAGCTCCAAATAGTTTTTGTTTTTAAAATCAGTCTTATTTTATGGTTGAGCACTGCTTGTTCTTTGATTTCTTAAATTTGGCTGAATCAATTCATTTCAAATGAAGTATGTAAAATGAATTAGGTACTTCTAGCTACATTTAATGATGCTGACCTGAAAATTTACTGAGTTGTTACAGACTGGAAAAATTAGAAATGCCATGTAGATATATAAATTTGGAAATTGGGGATAGGTCTAATAGTTTTAACAAACTAAAATGCCAGTCTGTAGCTAGCCCTTTCATTGTTAATAAACACTTATCCTAAATTTTGGACCTTGCTCAAAATTAAAAACCAAAAGAAGCAGTGAAAAGAAATAAAGAAGAGTAACAATACCCATTTTCTTTAGGGTGAATCATGTTTACAAAAGAACGGTCAGAGGTCACAGTTGTTTCTCCTTTGAATACGTTCCCCAATCACATTACTTTAGGGATATTAGCCTGCTACCTCGCGAATCCAGCCCTACCAAAAGACGAAAATTCGTCTTTCCTGTCTATGTCATATAGACAAAGGGCAATAACTCTTGCCCATTACCTCCCCTTGCCGCCCGTTAGGTGTCGCTTCTTTAGTTTTTTAGCTTCGCTTGTTGTGTGTAAACACGTACAATTAGACCTCCAATGAATCCAAGCCATCTTAGTGTAAATTCTGACCATCCGAAGTTAAATTTGGAATTACTGTGTTGGATAATCATTCCCCAACAGGTCGTATACATTATTTTACAATATTTTCCAATTTGAGTGACTTTGTCACCTTTTCTAGACTTCGGACCAGGTTGCAACGTGGTCAAAGCACGCTTATGGCGGTACTAGCATGTAATACATGTAGCACTCAATAATTTCGCTTATTCCGTATGTAACGTTTACGATATTAGCGACTAATAACGTGCTGCATTGATAATATGTGCTTTATTTATCTTCTTTGACGTTTCAGTAGACTTCAAAAAAGTCTTTGAACGACCAATTTGCGACTTTAATGGCGGACTTCGTGTTGTAGTCACGAGTTCACGCAACACTTAATCATTTCGCTTCCTACGTTAGTTACGGTTATGGAATAGCGACTTAATAGCGTACTGAATTGTTAATTTGTGCTTTGTTTATCTTCTTTTCCGTTTCAGTAGACTTCATCTCTGAACGACCAGTTGCGACTATTAATGGCGGAATTTCGTGTTGTAGTCACGAGTTCACGCGACACTAAATCATTTCGCTTCCTCCGTTAGTTACGGTTATGGTAATAGCGACTTAATAGCGTGTTGAATTGCTAAATGTGCTTTGTTTATCATCTTTTTCATTTCAGTAGACTTCGTCTTGAACGACCTATTGCAACACGCTCACGGCGATAACTAGTGTGGTCATTAAGAGTTAACATGGCACGGAATAATTTGACTACTCCGTTAATAACGGTTATAGTATTATCGAATTAATAATATGCTGAATTTTTAATTTGTGCTTTGGCGGAATTCATGTTGAAGTCATGAGTTCACGCAACACTAAATCATTTCACTTCCTCCGTTAGTTACGGTTATGGTAATAGCGACTTAATAGCGTGCTGAATTGCTAATTGTGCTTTGTTTATCATCTTTTTCGTTTCAGTAGACTTCGTCTTGAACGAACCATTGCAACACGCTCACGGCGATAACTAGTGTTGTCATTAAGAGTTAACATGGCACGGAATAATTTGACTACTCCGTTAATAACGGTTATAGTATTATCGAATTAATAATATGCTGAATTTTTTAATTTGTGCTTTGTTCTCTTCTTTTGTCGTTTCAGTAAGCAAAGTCGACAACGAAGGCATGAATGTCAAAATGGGTGTTGGCAATGTGGAAATGGAGGAAATTATGTTGACATGGTTTAGGCTGCCCAGTGGGTGTAAATTTCACCGCAGATCCGTACATGGCTTTCGGGCCTGTAAGTCAGGACGCATGGAGTCTATGCTGGATCAATTGGATCCATTTTAATATGCACTTTCGCCGGCCTTCCAGCTGTCAGTCCAGCCGACACCGTCAGTTCAGCCGGCACTTCAGCAGGCAAACCGGCATTAACCGTCCATCCGGCACCGTCCGTTCAGCCCAAATGGCACCGGACGGCCAGCCGACCTTCCAGCTTGCATCAACAGGCACCGGCCGTTCAGCCCAAATGGCACCGGCCGGCCAGCCGACCTTCCAGCCTGTGTCGACAGGCACCGGCCGTCCATACGGCAACGACCGTTCAGCCCAAATGGCACCGGTCGTCCAGCCGACCTTCCAGCCGGCATCAACCGGCACCGGCCGTCCATCCGGCGACGACCGTTCAGCCCAATTGGCACCGGTCGTCCAGCCGACCTTCCAGCCGGTATCAACCGGCACCGGCCGTCCATCCGGCAACGACCGTTCAGCCCAAATGGCACCGGTCGTCCAGCCAACCTTCCAGCCGGCATCAACCTGCACCGGCCGTCCATCCGGCAGCGACCGTTCAGCCCAAATGGCACCGGTCGTCCAGCCGACCTTCCAGCCGGCATCAACCGGCACCGGCCGACCATCCGGCAACGACCGTTAAGCCCAAATGGCACCGGTCTTCCAGCCGGCATCAACCTGCACCGGCTGTACATCGGATTTACGGAGATTATAGTGATGTACCCGTCAGTCAATCTACACTACTGGTTACATATCACTACCATGAGAGAAATGTTATAGATGAATCTCCCTCCAATCAGACCATTCGAGAGGCAGGTGCCGGTCATAGCCGGACCTTCGCCGACATTCCGGCCGACCATATACCAGACAAATTAGTCGGTATTGCCGGTGTACACCTCCCGTCATGTCAAATACGTGACGGTGTGATTTTAAAACAAGGGAGAATTAGTGATATTATCAGAGGTGACGGAATTGAGTTATCTATGCCACTTGGTATGTGCTACCCAGATATGACAGCTTTTACCAGAACAGGTCTTTCAGGCCGACCATCCGCCAGTTCAATCAGCCGGCAGTGCCGGCCGTCCATATGTTCACGGCTTCTCCACAAGGGAGATTTAGTGAAAGTGTCAATTATGACAGAATTGCGTCATCTAAGTCACCTTGTATGCTGTACAGATATGCGAGCTGTACCAGAACCAACATTCCCTCTGAGCGAATGGTAGATGGGCGCGTAGTGCTGGACGCACTACATAAGCATTATGTAATTGTTATTACCTTACAGTCGGCAACATCCGGCACCGGGCGTCCATCCGGCAATGACCGTTCAGCCCATATGGCACCGGTCATCCAGCAGACCTTCCCGCCGGCACTAACCGGCACCGGGCGATCCGGCAATGACCGTTCAGCCCATATGGCACCGGTCGTCCAGCCAAGCTTTCAGCCGACACTTGCCGGCACTGACCGTTCATCCGGCTCCGGCCGTCCAGCCCAACAGGCACCGGTCGTCCAACCGTATGGAGATTTTAGTCTTATACCAGTCCATCCGACTATACCGCTGTACCAGCACGGGGACTTTTATCATACCGCAATCCGCACAAATCGGATTGACGAAGATTCTAATGATGTTTCCGTCTGTCAATCCGTACTACCGGTTACATATCACTACCATGACACAGATAGTTGGCGAGGAATATCTCGATCCAACCCGACCATTCGAGCGGTCGGTGCCGGTCATAGCCGGCCCGTCGCAGTCATTCAGGCCAAACATATGCCAATCAATTCATTCGGCATTGCCGGCCGTCCATAGGCTAACAGCTCATCCACAAGGGAGAGTGAATGCCTTTATCAGAGATGATGGAATCGAGTCATCTATGCCACCTGGTATGCATTACCCCGATATGGATGCTTTACCAGAGCAAGATTATGTACATAGTGAGTGCGATGAGTCGCAGGCAAATCAGCGGTATGCAGATCCAACTATGGAACGGACTGAGTTCAGCTTCAAAGCCGCAGTGGAGGAAATTTATAAGGTGTTGGCCCCTTCAGAATGCCCTCCACCTCCTGCTGCCATTACCGACTATAAGGTTAGAGCGTCGGTCGATCTAGATGAGGGGGAAGAGACTCTATCCTTCCGCCTCCTTCCCCAGTCGACAAAATTAAGGAAATTAATGACCGTCTGTCGACACGCATAGGGGATCCAGGAATTGCTAAGGTTTTTCTTTTCTGAAAGCCAAGTACCAGCGTCGTTTTCAGGTCGATGGTACAAAACTCACTCCGGTGCGTTCAGTACTGAGGTCCCGGCTCTGGATAAAAATATGGCAGCAGTCCATATGTCTGCTCCATTGTCTTATAAAGTGGACTAAACGGTGTTCAATGCCAAGTCCAAGCTGGTTCGAAATGTAGTCGCTACGTCTTCACTGTTAGATCTAGCCTCCCTAGCCATTTTCAGGATCGCTGATAAATCTGGCAATGAACATGCTTGGGATTCGACGGCCCGGTTAGCTAGGGTTCTTAACAGGGCAGCTCACCATTCCATGGCCAATGCGCTGACTGCTTCTGCCAACCTAGACCTGATACGTCGTGACGCACATTTCACGTCCCTATCCCACGAGTTGTGGACATTCTCCGTTGTGCTTGTCGGGACTAGGCTTATCAGTTCCATGTCATACCTTTTGGCCTAAATTTAAGCCCTTGGGCTAGTACCGAGGTTCTGGATTACGTCGTCACCCTGTTCCGCTCGACTTCATCTATTGCGTCGGCAGTATATTTGGACGACATCCTCCAGTAACATCTGTCAAGTTCTACTCTGCTCAAAGGCAGAAACGATCTTATATCACTTTACGTCATATAGGCTTTCTCGTGAACTGGATAAAGTCTGATCTGTCCAATCCGGATTTTGGTCCATCTGGGTGTGGAGTTTCTCCCGATCTGAATCTGGTAAGGCTTCTTCGAGTTTGCGATCATCCAGATAATTGCACTCGTAGAGTCCGTTTCCGGCAGGATGCGCATTTTAGCGAGAGAGTTGCAGATCCTCGGATTATTCAATGCGACAGCAGACTTGATCCCTCTCAGCCGTCCTTTTAGGCGCCCTTTACAAAGGACTTTGCTAGCGTAATTGCGCCATTTTCAAGTCCCTTCGATCCCAGAAAACAGTCATGCTCACGCCAGAGATACGATCATTCTTGAGTCAATGGCACAACCCCTGTAGGCTGTCCACAGGGATTACTCTGGAGATACCCCAAGGGGATAACGGTATGTTCCGCCACTAATACCTACGGTTGGGGTGCCCACCTGTTGCCGGACTTAGATACTGTCAGCGGCACGTGGGTGCCAGGGGCGAGCCCTTTCCACATCAACCTTTCAGAAATAACGGCTGTCATCAATGCCTTTCATTTCGGGCAGGATCAACTCTTATTACAAACTGCCCTCATTATGTCAGACAACATTGTGGTGGTGCCTTGCCTCAAAACAAGGGGACACCAATCACCAGACCTGTGCAATCTGAACTGGCAGTTTCTACATTGGTTCGACAATCTCCACCTCAATGTACAATTCAGACACACAGAATGGTCACTCCATCAATCGGACTTTCTTCCAATCGACACACTTTGGAGACGTCCGATGATTGATCTTTGCAACGAGGTGGAATAGCAAATTCTCCACCTTTCATCTCACAGGTTCCAGACCCAGAAGCTTGGGTCGTGGATGCTCGATCAATCACCTGGGAAGGGTTGTGGTCATTCTCCTACCCTCCCACGGTCTTGGTACTGGAATTAATCCAGAAGTTAAGGGGTCAGAATTGTCAGATGGTTCTGATTACCCTTCTCAGATGGAACAACTACTGGGTCTCCGATCTACTCAATCTAGGCGATAGATCTACCCAGGAAGATTACAGTCAGCACAAGTATTCACAAGCAACCGCGGCCAGGGGTGTTCCACCCCTGTCCGGACCGTCTTTTTGTTCAAGCTTGGCTCTTGTCCAGACAGCCTTGCAAGACAAACAATTTAAATCTTTGATTGCGGAGAGAATCTCGAGAGCAAGAAGGCCCTCTACTCTGAAGGTTTACGAGGGCAAGTGGCATGTTTTCAGAGACTGGTACCATATCATTCACATTGTTCCTCTGAGTGTCACAATCCCTCAACTGGCCAACTTTTCTCTGGCTTTTCAAGGAGAAACATCTGGCTCCAGTTATTCTCAAATGTTACCGCTCCATGATATCAGACACATTCCGCCATTCTGGTACATGTGCTATCAGCCATGACAAAGATTTGTCAGATCTTTTAGACATTTAAAAAAAAAAAAAAAAAAAAAAAAAAAAATTCAATCGACTTATATTCCTCACCCTGTTTCCAAATGGAATCTGTCCTGGGTTTTAACATGACTCAATTCAGACAGTATTGAGTCTTTAACCCACGATTAGTTAAAGCTACTATCATACAAATTGGGTTTCTTGATAGCCTTAGCTTCAGCATGCAGGGTGAGTGAGTTACATGTCCTTTCTAGTGACCCGAACTCTCTTCCGTTCCGATCAGAGGGTTTGATGGTCCTCTTGACGCAGCCAGGCTTCGTAGTCCAAAATAGATTACCACACATTGGCGATCAACGAGTCGTCATTAGCTCGCTTTCTTTATAGATAAGTCAGGATCAACAGCCATGTAAGATCCTGTTTGAGCACTCTAGCACCATTTCAATGCATAGAGGTGAGTCAGGTCACATACAAGCACCTCTTTTTTTTCTGGTGATAGCTGGGATATGAGACATCACCATTCAAGCCCTTGCTTCATGGCTGTAGTGGGTTATATGCTCGGCGTACTCTGAGAATTCGCAAATCAGTCACCTTATAGAAGCTGTTGGCTGACATGCAGAGTCAACCTTCTACAGTTTTATCTTCAAGTTTGTACTCGCAGAGGCAAACATTGATTCTAGTAGGTCCGGTGTTGGGCAGCCCAGACGCCCACCAGACTCATGTACAACAATCAGAACAGCCTATTAGCTTCGCTGGATTCGCCAGATAAATTTTCGTAGGTAAGAAGATTTCAATATCTATCTTCTTAACCGTATAAAAGGGTCACATATCACGTGACCCTGGGCTGTGTTGCTGATTGAAAATTAGGAGACCGGGTTATCATTCACATGGGGAATCCAACCATCATTCCCTAGAGGATACCCGTGTGGAGGTCGGATGCTCCGCATTCCCTCCTCCTATTACTTATTCTCCTAAAGTAATGTGATTGGGGAACGTATTCAAAGGAGAAAGCAAATTTTGTAGTGAATTATGTTTCTCCGAGAATACTTACCCAATCACATTACTAAGAAACCCTCCCAACCACCCCGCCATGCGAGCATCCTCGTGTTTTATATATCGCTCAGCTTAAAAACTAAAGAAGCGACACCTAACGGGCGGCAAGGGGAGGTAATGGGCAAGAGTTATTGCCCTTTGTCTATATGACGTAGACAGGAAAGACGAATTTTCGTCTTTTGGTAGGGCTGGATTCGCGAGGTAGCAGGCTAATATCCCTAAAGTAATGTGATTGGGTAAGTATTCTCGGAGAAACATAATTTACTACAAAATTTGCTATCACTATCCAATTCAATCTATTATTACTTGTCTGGTCACATACAAGAAAACAATTATGCCAACAAATTTACTTTGAATATGTCAAATAACATGCCAAGCTTCATCTGAGGCCATTTTTGCATGCATATTTCATGTGTAATCCTTTGAAAATTATGCTAATACCATAAAAGCTTTGTAGTTTGCTTTGATGTAAGTGACCTTACACCATACCACCCAACTCTTACACCGGGATAAAATACTAAGAAAAACTCCCTAATTTTGGGGTCACTCCATGACTACCTCCCGATTTCAAAATATCTCCCGATTTTTGCAGAAAACTCATGATTATTACATTATGTCTTCTATTTTCATTTCTACGTCCTATGTAAATAGATATATCGTATGTAATCCATGGAAGCCATGTTCTGTTGTATCACTTGTGAATATTGTCGTGACGAAATAATTACATTCCTAGAAAGAATTCGCTTCTTCACATTATTGTATATGCCGTATATATGAACGTTAATTACCATTGTTAAATTAAAAGAAGGACGATGATACATACCATGTAGCATATATGTCCTAAAAAAAATAATTCAGAATAAGTATGTTTTATAGTTTTGTTTGTTTTTTATGGTTTAACGCCATTTTTCAGCACAATATAGGCTATACATGGTGGTCAGTATTAATGGTGGAGGAAGAACCCGGAAAGAACCACCGACCCATGAGAAGCTACTGGCAAGCTTTCTCACATACCCACATTGGCTGAATCTGAGACTCGAACCCACCGAGACAGGCAGTGACCCATAACGGACAGTGCTTTAGACAACTTAGCCACTCAGGGTCCTGTGTTTTATAGTAAACAATGCTAAATGCCTTATGAGTTGACCATAAGGGTATATGGTCAGATATGCAATGAGGGGAAAATAGTTGCTACATGTACGGTACCGTGAAGCTGCTTCAGTTCAAAAAAATTGGTCATCCTTTATTTGCCCATCAATTACAGATGCTTGCATAACACACAGTAGTGTAGAACATGGTTTCTTTGAATCATGATAGAGGACCAGTTGTTTCACAAAATAAGGATTAACTTTTAATTAATCTTGCTTGTTTAGTTAAGACTAATCTTTATCTATTGTGCAGTTTGGCCACAGCTGACCAGAATATGAAAAAAAAAAGGCACATCCTGAGTGAAAAAAAAGTGTGTCACAGGGAGAAACCACGTGTCCTTTGTGAATTTAGCCCATATTAGACCTGGAAGATGGATCAATATTTAGTGAAAACAAGGCTTAAAAAATGCCACTGACAACCTCCTAATGTTAGGTCCCAATCTGTCAATTTTATTTTTAGTCTCACTACATGGCTTCTGAAAAGTTGACAGGTATGCCTTACACCTTGTTTTACAATACTACAGTAATCATGCTAATATTATGAAATGAAAGGCAATTATACATCAATGTACTGGTATAATTGCTGGTCAAAATTCCTTCTTACCACAAGCAAGTTTTAGGATTTTAATGAGTAACCGGCCTGTATTGCTGTCAGAAAACGAATGACAAATCCACTATAAAGGAGATGCCAAAATATCAAGCTTTAAATATATTTGGAAAGTTGTGATCTTGTTCAGCCAAAACACAAAACTAACATAGATTGTTGATGATCTTAGTTCATCTATAATTAGAATTTTAGCCTTTATTATTACACGTATCACACTTTGTGAACATGTAGGTTATGCTGGTTTTGTGCCTTGTACATTTAAACGTGTGTACCTTTTCATAAATGTTACATCAGTTTGTAGGATTGCTTATATCATTGAAAATGAGTAACTCACGAATGCCTTATTCAGTGTAAATGAAACGGCTATTGAGGACCAGATGAAATGTTATCTGAAAGAATGAAATTTGGTCGAAACAATGAATAAAGCAAAACCTGCATCTAATATGTTTGGGAATAAATAAGGATTTAAATGACGCTATGCATGCTTTGCACTTCGTAAGTACTGTACATTATGGTTCAGCCTGTTCTCCCGCGGAAACTCAATTGGACCGCAAATTATGAAGTCTGTTTTTACATTTGTTCAATTTCGTGTTGGAGAAATCAGAAAATATGCAGATGCAAAATAATAACAAAATCAATCATAGTACTTGAAAACAGTTTAATAAGAGTCTCTGGATACAGAAAATATTTTTTTTTCATGTCACAGCCTTTACAGTAGTCAACAAAAAGACTTAAAAAGTTTAGGCATTGGCCCAAAGATAAGCCCCCTCCCCCTTTGTAGAAGGACATTTTTAAAACTTAAGATTGCATCCATTCACTGATCTGTGCTAACCCTAGAACATACCAGATATGGGAGCTGAAGCTGCTTTGCAATTTTTAAGAAACCAGAGTGAAAGCCAGTTACATAGTAAAGGGATGTAATTCCCTCCATCTCTGACCTATTTTCCAAATATATTATGATCAGACAATGTATTTGGAAAAGAAGCTAATTACTGGGGCTAAAAGTCTGTTCTATAATACTCATCAGATCATAATATGGGTACTACATCCCATGCCCTCTTTGCAATTAACCTCTGGAAAGCATGCAGTTCAGAAACGAGCCAAGTTCTAAAACCAGCTGAGAAAAGTGGTTCACATTTTTGCTTCCATGGGCTGGATTGATGAGAGAGTTGATGTTTTTTTTTTTAATGTACTATAATTGTGTAAATGTTATCAAAGAAATGTATTAGACATTTTAAAAATGGCTTCTTTATGATTTGTTTTTAAAAATGGTTTAATTACCTTTATCAGGAGACCGCATGGGAAACTCCAGAATGGGTGTAAAGATGGCAGGGAAGATTAGAAGGCCGGGAGATGATACATTTGAAGATTCCCAAGAAGACAGTCTTAAAAATCAAGAGAACTCTCCATTCTTGTATGAAGAAATGAAGCCTTCCCTTTACTACAGTGGATCAACAAGGATTGCTGTAACAAATTTCTTTGAAACTGTAAAAGGTAGAAATCGAGATGATGAGGTCTACAATAAAGAGTTTGAGGCAAGTATGGATAAAATACAGTCTTTAAGTTTTCATACATTATTAAAAAAAGGTGAAAGGATAATGTTTCTCAATTATCAACTCAAGAAGAGTTTCTATGGAAAGCCCTGTCATCGGCAGGTAGTGGTAAATTTTTGTCTGGCACATTACTCATTTTCAGTCAGATGTGTCTTGTTATGGAAAAAGCATTTGGTTCTTACTAATTTGAATCAACATCATTTCTGATGGGAAGAGCCTTTGGATGTTGGTAGATTAGTTTTGTTACTTTTGCAGTAATGGTTATTTATTTCTTGGTTGATGTAGCATTTTGCAAAGTGCAAGACGTGTAGGTATCTTCTGGCATTGATAACAACATCAAATTGATGTAAATTGTGCAAAAGTCTCATACATTAGGATAACTCAATAGATCATAACACAGATCAGGGTCATGGAGTTAGTAAGGTCATGAAGGGTCATCAGAAGAAATATAAGACTGAGTGTCAGGAAGCCTTGTTGGTGGCCATTTTAGAGTCACAGGAAATATAGACTAGGCTCCACTGGCGTAAATACGGGGTTAACAGGTAGGATATAGCATTTCACTGTGTACAGAAATTGCCTTAGTCCATCAACTATAAGATGAGGTTTGTAAACATTAAATATTTTTGTAAAGAAAACATTTCATGATGCTCAGTTTGAATTCATTAGTAATTGATGAGGTGTATGTGATGTTTTAAAGGCATGTTAAATATACCTGATAGTGCAAAGTGTACCTGTTTACATTCCATGACGGACTCATTAGATCTGTTTATTTACATTTTACCTATGTGATTTGACATAATGCTCTAATCTAATTTAGGCTTCCCGTTCAGCTTATTTTATATTTGCGATTGCCTATATTAAGTTAAATTTTACAAAGTTTCAATTTTGAGGGCTCCAGCTTGAAATGTGTTAGCTTTCAGAGATTGATAAGTACATTGTGTGCATGTACATATGCTTGTCTATCTATCCAATGTATGGATTAAGATCTGTTTAAAAGTCATTGAGATTAAGCTCATTGCTAAAGTTAATACTTATATGGTAAATTAAAAGTGGACTCAACAAAAATGGAGTCTCTTGTTTTCTGTTAGTGGTTGGGGTGTGAACCTACTTTGTTTTTCTGTTTGTAGCTCTTCTAGTCATAGACCAGAAGAGCTTATGGGATGGTCTGTTGTTCATCATCCAAACCTCCAAACCCTCATCTGCCTGATCTCTGTTCATCAGTTACACAAGTTTGTTATCTTCCTGAACTATGTGTAGAATTGCCATGAAACTTTACACACATTTGTCCCATGGTCTTGTTTGTTTTAAATGAAAAAGACCTGGACAGACATTTAGTATGGTTACCATTGCAGCCATCTTAAAAATCATGTTATCCCAACTCCTCTCATGTATAAGGCCATATCAAATTGGGTTTTTTAGAAGAAAGCCTGTGATGTCTAGCTGGTCCTAAATGAAAATCATACAGTTCTCATGTCCAATATGGATGCCATGGCAACCTGTTTGAAAATCTTATTATTGACTACTCCTCCTCAATGGATGTTCATATCAACATGGATTTTCACTAAAAAAAACTTTGAATGATGTCTTGTCAGTCTTCAATGAAAATGGTGCCTATGTAAATTCCAAATGGCCACCATAGCTGGTATCATTGGAAATCTTGTTATTGCTACTCCTACATGGATAGTCATATCAGCATATTGTTTTCACTGAAAGACTTCTTATGGTGTCTGGTTTTTCCTGAGAAAAAAAAATGGTATCGATCTGATTTCCAATATGGCTACCATGGAAGCTATCTGAAAAAAACTTATCACAACTCTACCTGAACAAGGGGCCCCAAGTTGTCTATATATAATCCCCAGTATTCTATATAATAAATATGAATATGTATGCGCAGATGTATATTTTAATTTTTGTAAGGTTTAATCAAACAGCTCTCAGCATTGTGCAGCTAAGTAGGCTGGGAAGGTTATAATGTGGTGATAGGTTTAAGGAGCTGGCTACAATATATTCAATTATAAGCCAGTTGAACTGAAAACTGCACAGACCCAAATCAGCTTGTCGCACAGTGTTCCAGCTTCTCTGTGGGCTACACAATTTGTTAGGAGTAATCTTTAAAACATTGTCCCAGATCAAATGGCACATTATTTGATAGCCGATTCGAGTCTGTTACGTTTGCGGTTGGATTCCACTTAAAAGCAAGTATCTGCTTTAGATCTGCTGATATGATAGTCCAAACCATTAATATAAATTAGTCCAAACCATTAATATAAATCTTCAATTCATATTTACTACCATCTAACTGCACAGACTGATCAGAATCTGTGTTGTTTGTTCTGCTGATTACTCCTAACAAACTGCATTGACACAGATCTGTTGGTTCATTATGCAATGGCAGATCTGGGTCTGTGCAGTTTGCAGCTGGACTCGACTTATAAGTGAGTATAAACAGTAGTTTATACAATTACTGTCAAATGTTTTGCACAATCTACGGAGCAATAACGTTTCTCTCAGACAGCATAGAAGAGTGCAAGTTTCAAAGTGTAAATATCTACAGGTGACTCCCCATCACTTTTATGCATTATATCAAAAATGCTTGTGATTGAACTTTCAGCACTGAAATCCTACAAACCAAACTCTATTTTTCTGATGATGTCATAATGTAATAAAAATGTGTAAATATAATGCCACCAAACTTGGTGTCTCATTATCCTACTTTTCTATTTGATTTAATTCTTTAATTTAAATTTCAGAGCCTGCCCAAGGGAATGCTGAAGTCATCCGATGCAGCACAGCTGGTAGAGAACAGAGGAAAGTGTCGATACAAGAATATTTATCCTTGTATGTGTTTTGATTTACTAGTACTTGTATCTCCTTTTTGTTGTTGATTGCAACCTTTTTATGCTGTAGAATTATTAATTTTATCGTATGAAAAAACTGTTAAATACAACATTTCCTGTATTGTAGAAATAGTATCAATTTTTATTTTAACTTTTTGAATTTTTTTAATGTTCTGGGAAGTTACATATTCAGTGATCAATCTTTCAGTCTTAGTTGATATTTTGTAATTAGTTCTTTGTCAGTTTAGCTTTTTATGCCTTACAGTTCACAGTTTGCCATCATTTTTTCCTCAGTTTTGCTAAGAGTTATTCTTCCTTGCAATTGATACAGTAATTGCATATTTACATTTGGGTTTGCAAGTTTGTATTGATTGTGCTAACACATTACAGATGGAAATACTTATTATAAGTACTGTTATGTACCACACTATACAAAGTACTCACTATTTGATCAGGACCGGAATGTTAGTGAAATTTCAGCAGAACTGCTCCTACTGCATTGTCACGTTTCAACAACAAAATAAGAGTATTTTATGCAATATAAACCCACAGCATACTATTAGGAGAAAGTTGTGTTATGTTTGAAACATGAACAAAAAGACTGTTGCATATTTTTTGACATAGTAAAATCTGAAGTATCAGCCATAACATAATCTTTGATATCTGCATTATGCAAGGATGGGCATGTTCTCAGGTAGCTGAGTGCCTGCCTTTAGCATTCACTGCCATCTCATCTTTGTCCACATGATTTCAAGTCTTGAGCACAGTCATTGTGGGTATGAGAGAAAGCATGTCTTTAATTTCTCATGGGTTGGAGGTTCTTACCAGCCATAGTGTTGAGTATGTGACACAGCTAGTTTAAATAACAGATTTCGACAAGATCTTAAACAGCAACCACGTGATGTGATTCAATGGTTATTCACACCAGTGAATGTAGTATCTAATAGTTTTTTTTACTCAATCATGGCACTATGAAAACTTGCTCAAAATGGCTGACGTTTACAGCCGGCATAAAAAGGCATATTGATGAGAATGGTATAGAGGCATCAAAAGGTGCTTCCATGTGAATCAGATTGAGGCGTCTAAAACCGCTTCCATGAGAATGGAGTAGAGGCATCCAAAGGCACTTAACATTAGGTAAAGGATTAAATAAATTGAGTAGTTGTGTGTGACTGAAGACAAATATCCAGATTCATTTTTATCTCCATGCTTTTAAAATCAAAAGTAGGGATTATGTTCTCCTGGCCATGTGGATGTGCATTCATGTGTGGGTGGTTGAATGTATTGGCATGTGCAAACGATTGCTTTAAGTGTCTCTGAAAAATTTTACATGGATACTTTAAACTAATATCTCAAGATGTGCACAATTTTTGTTTTGTTTGGATCCATCCCTTGTTAAAGAACTTGATGGATGGTAATATGTCTGTGTGTAAATGTAAGATGTATGTGTTAAACCCCTCAGGGTATAAATCATCTTTGCTGAAAACTTAAACATTGTGAACAAAATGCTGCTCTTTCCAGTGCAGATTTAAAAATTGCATTATCATAATTGATGCTTCTAATGAATATAAGATGTATATCTGTGTGTTTGTTCCACAACTTTTATACAATGTATTGTACACTGAAACCAAGGAAAGTCACATATATTTTGGGCATTTTCTATTATAGATGATGAAAACAGAGTTGTTCTGAGGAAGGAAGCCAGTGATCCCTATTCAGATTTTATCAATGCATCCTATGTCAATGTAAGTTTGCTAAAATAAATACTTTTTTTCTGTACAGCCATGTGTGCCTATGGTATGGCACTGTATTCAACAGAATTTTGGATAATTTCAGTAATGACAAGATGTATGCAAGATAACAACGTGACTTTTCATCAGATTTACTGAACCTGTTACCTTTCAGGAGGCTGTTATTTCTGATCTGAGATTGATATATATTTAAAAACTTAAGCAAGTTGGATAACGACTGAAATCCATGAATAATAAAAGGTGAAGTAGCATCTGATTGAACATGTTACTAAGAAATAGTACACCATGTTTCTGATGTGTGCTTATATCTATAGGATATTCTAAAAGTTTAATAATGAATGAGATCCATGCATCCGACATGAAATATGGACTTATAACATCAAGATCTTGAATGGGTTTGGTGAAGAGCAAGATCTGTGCATATTAATGAGGTAATCTTGCATGTGATTAGCTGATATGTTACCACATTGAAGACCAGATCTATTTTTGATCAAATTTGAAAAATGGACTTTGATTTATCATTAGGATCAATTTTAGATTTTTGTGGAAGCATGCACAGTTTTGTAATTTATGGGACACACTCTTATAATTGAGGTGATATTGCATGTTATTGGCTGATCTTGTTACCACTCTAAAGACTATTCCTGATGCAGTTTAGATCAGCCTTGATAAATAGGCTTACATTGTTAAGACCTTGAAAGAATATAGGCTTACGTTGTTAAGACCTTGAAAGAATACCAATATGAGAAAAATCTTTTAGCTATTAATCAGGCGATTTGCATCTGATTCGTTGAGTTTGTTAAGACTTCAGTGATTCCATATCTACTTTTTCTTTTTCTTCAAACTTGGTAAACATATATAATGCGTTTTATTATTATTGAATATTATGGTCGATACATATTATTGAGGTGATTTTGTATATGGCTGGTTGCTGAGTTTCTTAACACTGAGAGACTGCATTTCTCATTTTAATGCATTTCCTGATCACATTAATATTAGGAATATAAGCCAATCCCAGCCCTGTGAAAAGATGATAATTCATTGTCTGTGTCTATTTAAACAAAGGGTAGTTAATCTTAACTGTTACCTCACCTTACCACCACATGGCTTCACAACATTGTATGGGATACTTCTCATCAATCAAAGCCAAATTTGTTGTAAATCCAAACCAACCATTCAGAAATTTGGATATATTTGGATTAATATTCATTCCTAAACATGTGGTAAATATTATTTTTTAATTTTGTGAATATATTGTGAATTTTTAACTTTTTTGGACATGGTTATTTTTAGACCACATGGTTCAATACACTGTCATTGATATGTGTTGTTATTCATGGTTTCATGCACATTGCATATGCTTTCTCATCTAGTTAGTAATGGGTCTTTTATTGACTTATTAGAAATGGCAATTTATTATTAAAAAAAAGAACAAAAAAATTCTTGACTTGTTAGAAATGGCAATTTGTACAATTTTTTTTCTTCTTCTGTTGTTGTTGCTGTAAATCGTATCGATGAAGTGTAATAAATGCCACAAGTTTAAGTGCAAAGAAGACATTTTTCAGTCATTCCTTGCTTTAACAGAATGTACTTTCATCAGTACTATGCATTGTGTATGTGCCATAAAGTAATTGAGAGCATGGTGTATGGATTTGGCAAAAGTCGACCATGGCAAAGAAAAGAAGGTGATAATGACACAAATGTTAAATTCCTACAGGTAAATATGAATCAGTTGGGGAGTGTTCCACCATTTTTAGGTAGCCCACTACAAGTCTAAGTATGGTCATGGAGCAAAGTGTTTTTAAAAGAGAGGCATCCATGATCATTCAACCATTTTAGCCAACCATCTCAATCAAATGATCTTAGTGAAAGATCCATTTGTCTCCCCAGGCCTATTAGATGACTCTTTCTAAAGTTACAGAGATTGAAATAATTGATCTTTCTGTCCTATCATACTATGGCTATATATAATTAACAACTACTGGGATCTTAATGATAGATTTGTCTGTCTCACTGGTTGTAAGGCTACTCAAGCATATTATGAGGGTGATTTAATTGATATGTCTTTCTGTCAAACTATGTCTATGGCACGGGTCAGTACCAGCAACAATTGGACCACCATCAACATAGCCATTAACCATGCTAACCATATTTCAAATGAACGATAGAGATGATGGCATTACATCATTGCCTCAGCACATGGTTTATCCCGAAATTGATGCAGACTGAGGTCGGGAGACTTCACACAGTGAGTCTGAAGATACTCCTGAACAGTAGCCCAAGTGGGTTCTGACAATGGAGAGGACAGAGTTTAAGTCTGCTCCTTCCCGAGTCAACAAAAATCAAGAAGATTAACAATAGATAGTTTAGACGTATCTGTGTCCAAGGGAATGCTAGGGATTTATTTTCTGAAGGAAGTACCAGTGACAGTTTTGTCATGCTTGTACATAAGACTTTTCACTACTTACCATACTGAACTCCTGGTGTTAAATAAAAATAAGGCAGTGGTTAACATGTCTGCCCTACTGTTGTATAAGGTGGGTGCTATGTCAGTGTGGTCTCCGAACATTTTGGCACTGTCATCAGTGTTGGATTTGACCTCCTTGTCATTTTTTCCAATTGGGAAGAAGTTGGGCATCTGTTGTGCTTCAGAGTCAATGGCCTGAATTGCTTAGGTCATCAACAGAGCAGTTCATCATTCAAATGTGAATGCATTGACAGCTCTGCCAACATTGAGTGTTATGTAGTGATGCGTGATTGACGCCACACCGCTAAAGCCATTTGGTTCGCCATTGTTGTTTGTGGGCAAAACTGAAGAAGTTTGAAGGCAGGCAGCTCAAGAATTACACTTCTTGCCACTCCAGCCATATCCTTGTTTGAAAAACCAACCGACCCTGCAAAATTGGAGGGATATTAGGCGAGCCAAGCAAAAGGGATCATTTACATCCTAAATGCCATTAAGATCTCAATCTTGTGCCAGCAGACAACAGCTGAACTAATCAAGGATTCGCCCTTACAGGAGAGAAAGCAAGTTTCTCTACCCCCAAGCCTCCAATCTTGAGCCGCTAAATTAACATCCCCAATGCCCGCAGACAGTCTACCAGTGGGCACCAGACTAATGAAAATCAGATTACATTGGACCAGGATATTTCTGCAAAACAAATGGATGATGCAAGTCATTTTAGAGGGTTTTGGATTTCACAAATCTACCTAGTTTTCTTTCTTCCTCTCCCCTCTAATGAATCCAGTCAGATCTGGAGAAAGACAGTATTTTTTGTGGGAGTACAGTCACACATCGGCATATTGGTTGTAGAGATTTACAAAAACTACAATCTCATGGCTGTTCCTTTTCAAACAGGTGAACAGCAAGTTGAAGCCAATCATAGACTTCATTTACCTCAACAAATTTGTTATTCAGCTGAGATTCAAGATAGAGATGGTGAGATCCATATGACTCGTGATCTCACAGATGCCAACTTTCATGTCTTTATTCACTGGACATCATGATAGAGTGGTCATGGTTCAAGTGACCATAGGCTGTGTGCTTTAAGTAGATTGAGTTATCCTTTACATAGGGAATCCAATCCTTCTTCGCAAGAAGGATACCTCCTATTATATTCAAAGAAGAGACAAATTTTTCTGATCACATTATTTAAAATCCTTCCTTCAGTCTTGTATCCAACCATGTAAGCTGGTAGTTCACTCAGCTTAAAAAATGCAAACAGCAAGTGGTTGCAAGAGGAAGTAATGGGCTAGAGTAATTGCACTTTATCTTTTAATAGGGCTGGATTCATGTTCTTACCCTTGCCACAATTAGTTTTTATTGACCCAGTCATTAGCACGTTTGGGGCTCCGAGTGGCTGAGTGGTCTAAAGCGCTGTCCATTACGGATCACTGCTGCCTCACCTCTGTCTGAGTGGGTTCTAGTCTAAGATTCGGCTAATGTAGTTATGTGAGAAAGCTTGCCACTAGCTTCTCGTGGGTTGGTGGTTCTTTCGGGGGTTTTTTCCCGGGTTCTTCCTCCACCAATAATACTGGCCACCATGTATAGCCTATCGTGTGCTGAAAAATGGCGTTAAACCCTAAAAAACAAAAACATTAGCACGTTATTGAGGGAATATTGAACTTGGAAATGTTTATGTCACAGATATATGATTGCCAAAGAGACAGTGTTTGTTAAATATGTGCCTGTTTCAAGAGAGAGATTTATAGATGTGTGTGTGTGTGTGTCTGTGTCTGTAACATAAATCTTGTGCAGAAATGCACATGTTTGGTGGATTTGGGCATTACATAAAATAGGGATTTGTTCTACAGTTTTGAAAAACAGCTATAACAGTATTTTACAAAAGAAAGGTATCATTGACGACACAGGAAGAAGAAGAGGAATCCTTACAGCTACAACTCTCAGCTGAAGTTAAACTGGACTACATGTTCTTTTCTTTATAGGCTACAGGGCTCTCATCTGATTTTGAGATTTGTCAGACTGTGATATATGCAAAATATATATCAAATTTACTATAGTCACTTTAACATGCACCCAAAACTTTCTTGTATTCTACCATTTCAGGGCTTCAATGCACCAGGAGCATTTATAGCAGCACAAGGTAGGAATGTTTTTGCACAATTTGTCGCAGCTAGTTCTTGATAGAATAGAGCCGAAAAATATAAACAACATGTTTGTCTTCACCATAGCTGTGATATTTAATATAGGGAGGAAGAGTATAGAATTTCATCCCATCTCACAATGTCTTGTCTTGAGGTTTGTTTTTTCAATGAGTAATAATTTTTTTTAACTTCCATGTTGTAAGGCCAAGTGACTATAAGATATAGCCCTGTGTCCATCATGTGTTGTGTATCATCCATCTGACGACAGTTGCTTGTTACCGTTCTACTGGAGTCCATTTTCCTAATAAAATTTCAGTCAAACCAGGAACATAATCTTATGCAAAATCTGGAATGAGTTGAGCTATGCTGGATCAATGTACAGTGGAACCCTGCTATAACGCAATAGTTGGGGTCCATGTAATAGGATTGCGTTAATGCTGGTTTTTACAGTATTTTAATTTTTGTCAGCAAACATAACATTTACGTGTACTCATGTCTTAATATAGAATAATCTTGAGTATTATCGGATGAATATTAAATGGAATGCAGTAATAAGACGTATTCAAAATAATGGATGGGTAATATATTTATAGGTTATTACTTTGTGTTAAATAGTTTTACTTCATTTTTTTCTTCCCAAAAATACACACTTATCGATAATATCCCAAATGATGTTATATCATGAAATGGGGAGTATCATTTATTATCGTGCCGTCATGGCATCCAGTTCATCCATTATGCATGTAATTCCGCTGGAAAATTGCACAGATTTAAAATATTCAGTAATTTTGTCCAAGATCATTGTCTGAATTCAATGTCTAATATATAGCATGCACAGAGTCTTAACACCGTTTACTTACCGTCAGATATAGTACTGCCATGGGATGTAGCTAATCTATAATACCTGTAATTCCAAAATTAAATTGAAATTGTTAAAATTAAGAAGCTACGCCACTATCATTTTATATTAAAATTCATACACAAACTCTTCCCCAAAATGATAATAAACGGTTTACACACTATTTCTTGTACTTAAAATAAAAAAATATCCGGATACGAGAAAAATACTCATGGATGAAAAAATTTAATCTCACTGAGTAATTTGTTACTAGTATCAGAAAATGTAACAGTTGCATGCTTGCTACACATGATCCTGTCATTACAAACTTTGTATTGAAAGTTTATAATTAAATATAGGTTATAATCAGGATATTCCCTTGAATTCTTGATATCAGGGTAACATATGTTTTCTTGAAACTTTTACGTTCTTTGTTGTGAAAAGAAGTACTGAGCTTTTTTACATGCTTATACTTTTTTTTCTAATAAATGACGACTTCTAAAGTGTTTCAAGTAGTTGGAAGTCAAATTCTAAAATCATATTACAGTCAACCCCTTACCTTTCCAATGGACAAACTGTTTGTTAGTATTAAGCAAGTTGTTCTTCATAACAGTGTGCATTATCTCTGTGCATGTTTTCTTTAATTGGGCCCAAACAGGCATTCATTATAGCCAGGAATGTGTAATAGCAAGATTTTTCACAGTTAGAGACCTCTATAACAATAGCATCTCTATTTTTTAACAGACGTTAAGGTTTTGTATCACAGCAAATTTACAAGTCTTTGCGCATAAGCTTTTCTCATCACCATTCATAATTTTTTTAACATCTTTCATTTATCATTTGTATCATCCAAAGCCATGTTGTAACAAAACAAAAATTATATATTCTATACTTTTCTGAAGTTTATGCTTAATGCCTTGATGTGCATCTTAATTTGAAGTGTAGGGTGGATGTATGAGGGTTGAAAGGAGAAGAGACTGGAATACTTGAAAGCAAAAAAAGAAAGAAAGAATGTGTATAGAAGAACACTTACTTAGACATGCTTTGTATTAGGGATTGAAGATGTGACTGCAAAAGTGTAAAGTACATTAAGTGTTTACTTGTTCCCTAGTAAACTACCTACTTGAAGATCATTAGGCTGGTTCCTAGTAAACTATCAACTTAAAAACCTTGAGGCTAGCCCCTAGTAAACTACCTCATGAAAACTCTGAGGTTGGCCCCATGTAAACTACTTACCTGAAAACCCCGAGGCTGGTCGCTGGTAGCCTACTTACTTGAAAACCCTTAGGCTGGTCCCTAGTAAACTACTTACTTGAATACTCTGTGGCTGGCCAAAGTAAACTACTCACTTGTGGCTGGCCGAAGTAAACTACCTAATTGAAAACTTTGAGGTTTTCAAGACTGAATTAAATGTTCCAACACTGCTATATACTCACCAAAACTCTGGCAAGTTGAATTGATTGTGCTAATGATTATCTCCACTTTTCAGGTCCCATGGAAAATATAGTCGATGACTTCTGGAGAATGATTTGGCAAAAGGATTGTGGCAGAATTGTGATGCTTACAAACTTGATGGAAGAGGGCAAGGTAAAATTGGTTTCTAATCAAATTTTTCAACATTTTGCCACTTTAATATCATAAAACATATTTTTTAATTACATTATTTGTAACACTTGCCAATACACTGGAACCTTTATATAACTTAAGGAAATTTTCAGAGATCTACAAATTTTCCAGACCTGTTCTTAAATTATTTTTTTTTAAATTTAACTTTTTTTCTTTGGTTTCATGTAGCAGATATAATATGTATGAGTGTACTAAAATATCCAGCTAGTTCTTACAAATTATATGCAACACTCTGGCATGTTAAGTAGTCTTCGGCATTAGGTGAAACCAGAGCATTGAAATAAACTAGAGCTGGACATTGAAACTTGGCCAAAAATTGTGCAAATCAGAAAGTTTTAAAGCAAATGTAAACTACAAGCCCAGCATGGGACTTGTATGCCCCACTATAAGAGTGAAAAGGAAGATTGTCAACAATGTACTTTTACTTACAGATCATTTGCAGAAAGTGAGAGAGAAAAAACACCCATTTTGTTTGGTCATTTTGACTGAATCATATTTATCCCTTTTTGAGCAAAACACACACAAGTCCACTTGAAAGAGGTTTAGCATATACTGATGACTTTTAACATTCACTTCTTGCAGGATCTGCAAATTTAATAAGTTTCCATTTGTCCCATACTGAGATTGTTGCAAGTAATTAGCTTTACTTTGTTATCACCAATGGCCACCTGTCGTGAGATTTTCTTGTTTCTTATACATAATGCATGAACCTGCTTAACCAATCACTGCAATAGCAAGTGAACTTTAATCATCATTGTGCCCAGCATGACCTTTCACATTGTTTGAATAAACCAATGAAGGTTTCTCATTAATCAATAAAATGGGCACTTTCATTGACGTGTAGTTTTTTTTAAAAAAGGTGTTGTTGTTTACATATTTTTGTTTATGCTTATACATGAAATATGAGGAAATGTCAGCTGTGACCAATACATAGACACCATGAGAGTGGTGATTTCAGACATTACTGGTCATAGCCAATGAAAACATCAGAAAGAAAAAAATTGTCATCATTAAGTTGCATTGTTGCTAGAACTTTATTTTGTGTACAATAAATGTGTAAATTTCCACATTTCCAATTTTTTAAAATTTATTCTCAAAATTATTTTAACTTTTACAGTTTTCCATGCATTTTATTCCATTCTGTAAAGTTAAATTTTCTCAATATGTTACAAAGTAGTAAAAATTGCAAAATTAAAACATAATTTTTATGTATTCCTAGTTCCCATACATGAAACTAGTTAATGAGCAAGTCTGAAGATTTAGTAGCATACATTAAATTTAAGTCATCCTCACAAGGATATCTTCGGAAACCATCAGATGTGGTTTGGTGAGTTATCATATTGGCTAGTCTAGAAATGAGACATTAGTTGTCCACATGATTCACATTATTTTTTGTTCAATTTAGATGGGGAATTGACAGTTTTTTAATCTCAAAACTTTTCACAATTTTGTATATTTAGCAGCACCAGTTGAAATGGATTGCAGATAATCTTGAATATATTCATGAAAAAATGAGTTCCTCAATCACATTATGTTAGGAATATTAGCATGCTACCTTGCAAATCCAACCCTGCTAAAAGATGAAAATTTTCTTTTTCTATTTCAAAAGACAAAAGACATTAACTCTTTCCTATTACCTCCCCATGGCGACACTCAGTGTTGCTAGTTTTTAACTTGCACAGCTGTACTGGATAACATTGTCCACTTTATTATCTGACAGTCCAAGCTATTGTTGTGTGCTAATTGAGTCATCTAATGTTCCTTTCAGATTTATTGCACTGATGTACTTTCTTTTTACAATTTATGCCAAAATGTGAGTGATTTGTTCACCTTTAAGGACTTTGTCTTTTTAAGACCACATCACACCACACTATCATTTACCTCAGCAAGGTCATTACAAGTTAGCATGACTTTGACTTTTCTGCTTACTCTATTTGTAACAGAGCTGGTTTTAGTGAATTGTAACATGTTGCATTGCTAATTTATGCTATATTTTCCCCTTCTTATGTAGTTTCAGCAGAATGGTCAACAAAATTTTTAATATAAGTTTAATGCGGCACTGAGTGTGGAATATTTAAATTAGCGACTTAGTAACTTGATGATTTTTTAATTTATGCTTTGCTTTATTTTCTTTTGTCATTTCAGCAAAATGTCATTTAAATGCTATTTATGCCACTGAGAGAATGGAATTCTACCATGACTCTTGTTTTGTTTATACTAAGTATACACCATCTATGATATGCAGTGTATTGAGTCGGAAATCAAAGGAAGTCTGGTTTGCCATATTGTAAGGCACCTGTTAATATGCTTTGTTCTCTTGCGTCTTTTCAGGAGAAATGCATGAATCGCATGTTGAAAGCCATAGTTCATTTGGCATTGAAGGGAAAGTAAGAGGGAATCAGTGAAGGAAAACAATCTACGGTTTGTTGTTGGTGATTCCAGCTCATTATGGAGTATTCTCTAATTTTAGGTAGCCCAGTGAACATAAGTCATCTCACATGTCCAAGCATGGCCTTTTGACCTGTTAGATAGGGCACATAGGGTTCGTATTGGATCAGTTGGATCCACCTCTTTATGTCACTGCTAGTTACCAGCCGTCCATCTGTCACCAGAAGTCCAGCCATCAGTCACCATCCAGCACGAGAGGCCTTTTGAGAAGACGGCTCAGCCAACTCAGACTTATTGTGGCAGTGTTAAAATTTTAGGCAGCCCAGTGGGCATTGGTCCCCCATTATGACTGAGCAAGGTCTCCAGGCCTGTCTGAATGCATGCATGGGATTTGTACTGGATCATTGGACCTAATAAATAATATAATAATACCAAACCATCGCCGACTATCCAGATGTTCCAACATGGGGACTTTTTTGATGATATTGTCCTACCAACTACAATTTACTGGAATGTTAGTGGCAGATCTGTCTGTATAACAATACTGTTGGTGACAAGCCCTTTCTATGACAGATTAATTTCAGTGAGAAATCTGTCCAGCCAGACACAGAGTGGCTGGTACAGGTGATGGCTTGGACGGCCACTTTCTATAATTCCAGCTTCCAGGCTGCCCATTCACTGGGCTAATTAGCCAGAAGTCCTGGTAGTGCCAGATTTCCTTATGTACACTGCTTGTTCACAAGAGAGTTAGTGCTGTTTTCATTGAGATTTAATTGAGTCATCATACCGCCTGGTGTCTTCTCTAGAGCTGCAGGTAGAGCCAGTTGGGTCTCTATTCACAGTGAGGAACTTCTTCAAATCTTACTCAGATCTGACTGTGAAACCGACTGAAGTTTAACTTTCAAGCCATCATCAAGGATATTTATAGGGTGTTGTTTACTTCAGTATGCCTTCCACTCCAAATCACTGCTGTAAAGAATCAAGGAGGGAGGGATAGATTTAAGGCAACAGATGCCTTTGGTACTGATCTCCTGGCACTGTACAAGAATATAGTAGCTGTTTATTTGTTTTATAAAGCAGACAATGTGCTCTGTGCCCTTCAGAGCTAGTTCAGGATGTTATTACACCTTGTTGGATTTGGCACCTTTCAGATTCAACAGAGACACCCAGCAATAGCCAAGCTTATAAGCCGATGGACAGAATTGCTAGAATCATTGAAAATAGCTGCTCACCATATCATGGCTAATACTTTGACTGGTTCAGCCAATTTACTCCTGATACAACCTGTTGTATGTCTGCAACCCATTTGCCTTGCCTTCCCATTCCATATAACTCCATTTGGGTCACCATTGCTTTGGAGGAAGAATTGAGGAGGTTTGGAGGCAAGCAGCTCAGGAACTGCCCCTCCACCTCGCCACTCAGCCCACTTGGCATTTGGAACCATTCAGCCCCCTCTAAGGTGAAGGGATGTTATAAGGCCACAGGACAGGGGATTTTCTCAGTCACATGTATACCAATATCAATGCCTCAAATGCAATTGAACATAGGAATTAAGAAATCAAATTTTAAGCTCACTAGGTGTGTGTATGTGTGATCCAGGTCATTCAGAGGAACTGCAGGTTTCGTTCATCAACATTCACATCCACTCTCCTCCTCTCTCCTCTTCATATATGTGCTGTCAGATTGGGAGAATGATGACTTTTCACCAACATGAGGTACATTTCCTATCAAAAGAAAAAGGCAGTCAAGCTTGTGCAAAGACTACAATCTCAGGGTTTTTAGTCAAAGCTTTCTTTTTCGGTTAGCAAATAGCAAGTTGAGACCCATCATTGACTGGAGTTGTCTTGGCCAATTCAAGATGGAGTTGGGGAGTTCAATCTGTCTCACCATACAGTGGGATGAATGTGCCATCAGTCTCAATCTGACCAAAGCATATTTTTGCATCCCTATCCATGCCATGTCACAAACATTTTCTTGGGTTTTGATTAACATGATACAGTTTGTCAGTTCATAGTTTTCCATTTGCCTCAACATAGCTTTTGGGCTTTTAATGAGATTATGTATTACTTTGTCACAGAGTTCTTATTGACATCATCTACAATGACGGCATTGTACTTGGTCGACATCATCCAGAAAAATATGGTAAGTTTTTTTCTACCTTAAGGATGGAATGATATATCTCTTTAAGATCATCAAGGCTTTCTAGTAAACTGGAAAATGTCAAACCTCAGTCCATCCTAGAATTTGTCCATCTGAACATGGAAGTTTTGATCAACCAGAATCTGGTTATGTTTTATGTTCTTGTAATCAGAATTATCAAGCTCATTGAGTCTAATTTAAGCAATAGAGTTTTTGCAACTGCCTGGTTTATTTGATGCAGCAGCTGACTTGATCCAGTTCAGATGTCTTTTTTATGCTCACATTGCGAGCACAATAGTGCCCCTATTTGAGTCCACTTTGTCATTTTGTGAATTTAGTTCATTACTTTCTTGAGTTTGCACAATTAGAATCACTACTATGAAAGTTTCAATAACTCAGATAAAGAAGCTGATATTGATGCTGGAAAGTATTAGTTTTTATAATTTATCAGATTGAGATTTGAACTGATAAATTTTGAGTACTAGAAATAGAAGCTACGGTTGGTCATATGGCTTCACTGGCTTGATGGTGAACGAGTTCTCACAAGATTTTATACATCTTTAATAATTAAAGTTTGCTCTTAAATCTTTCTATACATAATAAATGTGTACCAAAAATTTAAAAGGGTTAAAATTGTTGTTGAAAGCAACATATGTTAGACTTCTGTAACAATTAACAGGCATGCCTATGTGTATGAAGCCAAATATTTGTAACAGGTGTTTTATTTATAGCACGATGTTCTGTGTAACTTTGGTACATGTGTATCAACTGTCAACAAAGCCATACACTCTATGAGGTAATGGGTTAAGCTTTTGCATGCAGGGAAAGCAAAATGCATGCTCTTTATTTCAACATGAACATATGTCAGTTCAGAATGGAGAGGTTTGGTGTCTCTCTTGACACAGGCAGGCTTTCTAGCCCAAAATAGTTTACTGTCCATTGGTAACTTAAGAGTCACTAGCTCTTGTCCATAAACAGGTCAAGAACAGCAGCCATGCAAGATCCTGTTCGTGTTCTCAAGCATTACTTGATGCACAGAGACAATACATGACATGTGCAAATACACACATTACTTAAAGTCCTCCCAACCACCTGCCATGTAAGCATCCTTATTGGTATCTTGAACAGTAAAAATACTACTGACACTTGGCAATGCCATCGGGTAGTAATGGGAAAGAGCTTTTGCACTTTTTCAGTTGAAATAGAAATAAAAAGATTTTCATCTTTTAGTAGTACTCGATTTGTGAGGTAGCAGGCTAACATTCCTAATGTAATGTGATTTATGTAAGTATTCTCAGAAAAACATAATTTACTTAAAAATTTGCTTTCTTTAAATTTGCTTAAATCCTCATCATCTACTTAAGAAAAGAAACTAAAGTTTAGAGAATTAAAAATAGATAGACATTTCTTTAATTAATATCTTTAGATATGCTTTTTCAATAGATTTCATTCACAAACACTGCAATAAGAAAAAGAAAACAAAAAATTCAATTTGAGGCTAATATTGTAGATTTTTTGGATTGGATTTAGTGACACATAAGCACATTAAATGTTACATCATGTCAAGGTAATTGGAGCACAGTGTCATGCTCTAGGACATGCCATGGCAACTGTTCTGGACTGGTCCAGGTCTGATTCCATCCTGCACCTTTCTAGTAAAATGTCTGGTAAGATAACCATTGGGCTGCCAGAAAATTTGCGACCCTCTGTGAAACTGGAATCAGACCAGCACCGATTTAAGTCCAACACTTGAACATTTCTGTATGTTTATTTTGCCTAATTATTTTGAAACTTCATGCCTCAGTTACTAGTTATCACACTAATTTGTTTTGATGAATTTGTTTTGATTTTTCTCACAAGGATGTTTTGAAAGACTCCTACTTACTCTTTGTGTTGTGATGTGTGACAATTGACTAATCTAAATTAGAATAAGGGTAAGATAATTTGATTTTGCTATACAAATTTGTATTGTTCTATGTAGATAAAATGTGTGAAGTATTGGCCAGACAAGGAAGAATCACAAAAATATGGCAAAATTACTGTAAAGAATGTCAAGGAAGAAGTCTTTGCCGACTTTGTTGTCAGGACTCTCAAGATGACCATGGTAAGTTCTTGACCTTGATATTTTATTTTGTCTGCTTGATCTGTTGTTATATCTGCTAATATGTTCTGATTGGTTGAACCTTGCCCAAACATGTTTTGTTAGGGCTGAAAATGGTAAAATGTAACTTGATGACTTCATAGATTACTTTTTTCTGAAAAGCATAAAAATACAGGTTCATGGCTATGGTGGTTTTTTTTTTGTATTTTAACCTGCTCGTATTTGGACTTTAGCCTGCTGGTATGTTGATTTTAGTCTGCTGGTATTTGGATCTTAGCCTGTCAATATATGGATTTTAGCCTTCCAGTATATCGATTTTAACCTTCCACTATGTGGATTTTAGCTTGCCAGTATGTGGATTTTAACCTTCCACTATGTGGATTTTAGCCTTTTGGTATATGAAATTTAGCCTGCTGGTAAGATGATTTTGACCTACTGGTATTTGTATCTTAGCCTGCCAATATGTGGACTTTAACCTTTTGGTATTTGGATATAAATCTGCTGGCATGAATTATTGGAGAGCTATGTACCTACCCAGGCATTTGCATCAGTGTCAATGTCTGCACACTGGAAAAAGCATATGTACTGCCTTACTGTTTAGAGAATTTCCAATGTAAATATTAAAGGCTGGTCTTAGGTTGAAGCAAATGATTATTGTTGTCAGTTCTTTCAAAAAGAGCAATGTATTAAAAATAATTTGTTTTGGTAATGTATATGACTCCTTTAATTTGTCATAACTATAACCTTTACTTTTGTGTGGTCTTTGACATTTATTCTCCACAAAAATGATTTCACAATGTCTAAGGCAATCAGATTATTCAGGAAACTGAACTTTAGAAATTGGTTGTCATAGCTACTCTATTATATAGGTATTAAGAAGACTATATTAAATGAGTGAACTGCAGGAGTGTTTTGAGGACTCGGCTGTAGTGGCTAATTCAGGTGACTACTGGGACCCAAGTTACTGTATATATTCACTTATAGGTTAGGTCCAACCACATAGACCCAGATCTGCCATTTCATTATGTGCTGTAGATCTGAGTCTGTGCATTTCAATAGAAGAAACAACATAGTTCCTGATCTGATAGTGCAAAGAATCTTTGTTGTTTTTGTAATATTTTACAGTTGAACCCAACTTAGAATCAAGTTTAGATGATATTTTTGTTATAGTGATCACACTAAAGCATTGGAAGTGCTTAGATTAAAGAAAATTTTAACAAGGTCAAGCAGAATGGTATCAGCTTTACAGCAGCATGTAAAACTTGAAAAAAGATGGTATTCATAAAAAAAACCTAGCTTGTTATTGGGCTAAAAGGGTATACAAAATTTAATCCAGTTTTTTTTTACTATCAATTTGCAGCTCTGAATGTGCTTTTATTTTTCTCAACAGTTAATGAATGTAAAGACATGTATCTTTTTTTTTGTTGGATGATGCAACATATCTTGCATTCACGAAACATTACTGATAAAGTTTTCCAAGATTTCGTCCTAAAGAATTATATAAAGAGAATCATTTTCTATCAGCACATGAGAAATAAACATTTTAATGTGAATAACTTAATAAAGAAGAAGCACATTAGCTTTTGTCTCATCATTTTGGAACAAATGTAATAATTGACAAGCATGGTGTCATCTATCTATATTAGTAGTATCAGTGTCAACTCAAATCTTAGCTCTTTTTTTTGCAACCACAGATTTTGGAGAAAAAAAAACTAGAAAAATAGCAGAACACATTTTTCATTACAGCTTCAAAAATGAAATATTTCTATAAGTTTTTTTAATATAACCAGTGTAGATTAATTGCAAAGAGCAAAGAATGGCAATTTTATTAACAAAGTGATTGTTCAGAAGCAGTTTGGTCAGCAAAAGATCCACAATACAAGTATTTTATTGTTTCTTTCTTTCTGAATGAAACAAAATTACAGTTAAATATAAGACATTCAGTCAGTATATAAAGATTTTATATTTTGATGTTCAGTGAAGAATGCCTGCTTATCCGTCTTGGCGATGCTGAGATTATTGTGTTGTATATTGCAGAATAAAAATTCTCAGATGAAGATAGTACACCATTTCCATTATACCAGTTGGCCTGATCGTGGCGTACCCTCTGACCATGAGTCACTTTTAGACTTTAGAGAAAAGATCCTGTCCACTGAAAGTGATCACAAGGGACCAAATGCTATCCACTGTAGGTGAGTACCACTTTCCAGACCTCAAGGTGAAAGTTCCATGACATGTATAGTTTTAATGTACTTAACTTTTTAACACTTTGATCCAAGATTTGATCCTGGTACTTCTTGCACAGGCACAATTAAATGGCTATCCATAAAAATATCTCCAATGAATGGTCCACTCAGGGTCACTGCCCATTAGAGTCATCATTGTAAATATTTAGAGCTTAAAGTCAGAAGTTTGAATTTGCTTCATATAATAGAATAGAAATAAAGGCATTCAGCCAGTTAAGTATATTTATGTGAGTTGGAACTAAATGTAGGTATCATGCATGGTTTGCTGTGTTCAAATGTTTACAGGTACAAAAGATAAGAGTTTGAGGTGAAGAGGTAGTCTTTTTAGTATTCCAGCAAATGACTGCACATAGCAGTTATGATAGTTATTGTTATGTGATCAGTTATGCTCAGGATTCTTTGTAGAACCCACGATAGTGGAGACCATGGAACCACAGTATTCTACAAGTGAAGATGATAACTCCTTAATGCAGTCTTTTTATACTTGTCTCCCCTCTCATCTTCTAGACATGATGTACATACATACCATAAAGTATGCTTGTTATAAGAGTCTTTATTTAATCAAATCACTCAATGCTGTTGAATATAGCTGTTAAATAAATGTTTTATGTCACAATCCTTTTTTTACTGGTCATAGAGCAAAAGAGCCTATGGAATAGCTTCTTACCTGTCCATCATCTGTTGCCCGTCATTCACAGTGGCTAATTTGAAAATCTTATTACTAACGAATATCAGAAATTAGACACTCAACAGTTAAAACAGAAGAATGGTCTTATAATGAGTTCATGGAAATTCATTTAAAACAGTAGAGCATCATTCCCATGAAGAAACAGTTGTTATAATAGTGCTAAATTCTTAGGAAGCACTTTAAGTCTTTTTTCATTGAGAACAAGTTTCATGTCCAGTCATTGCTTGTTATAGTTAGGACGTCGAGTTTACTATCTATACTGTTTATAACCTTTTAATCAGGTTAAAGTTAAACTGAGAATTAGTTGTGTCCAATATATACTCACTTATAAAACTGCATGCAACATGACTGCTCTGGTGACCTAGTGGTTAGAGCATCCACTTGGATGTGGGAAGTCACAGGTTCAAACCCCGGCAGATTCATACCAAAGACATAAAAAATGGTTCTATCAGCTGCCTCGCTAGGTGCTTAGCATTAAGAAGTTAGCGTTATAACTGGTTGACCTGGTGTCTGGATAATGTGACTGGGTGGGACATCATGCTACATGTCTATGGCATGGCGCCACAGTGCTGGACATCAGTAAAAAAAAAACTGACATACTACAGACAACATAGCGATACGACAGAAAAATTGTTAAAGATAGGTTAAAAATCCAAATCCCACGCATTCACATGCAGCTTAGATCCTGATCCACCATTGTATAATCCAAGGACTTTTTCTTTCTTCTTACTACTCTGTACATTTGTGTTTATAGATTTGTGGTCCACTCAAATATTCCATTATTTTATCCCTATGTTACTACTATCATATACACCATATTCACTTTTAAATCCATCTTAAAACTACACAGACCCAGTTAGCCATTGCATATTACACTAGTAGAGCTGGGTCTGTGCAGTTTGTTAGGAGTAATTGGTTAAAGAAACAATAGAGACCACGATCTGTTGGTGCATTATATAATGGCAGTTCAAGGTATATGTTGTTTGCATTTGATTCAACCAATGCATAGGTATATGTGGTACTTTTTGTTTGACCTTCAGATTTTGATGACAATATTTTTTGATGGTGACAGTCATGGCAGTTTGTGTCAATAGGTAATGAATTCATATCTCAAAGTGTGTCATATGCATATTGTAATTTTCAGTGCTGGAATAGGCCGCACAGGTACCCTGATTGTGCTTGACTACCTTCTGAAGCAAGCAAAGGTAGAAGACTATATTGATGTGTTCAAGTGCATTGTAGAGATGCGTTATCAGAGGACCAACTTCGTACAAACACAGGTGAGATAGAATCTTAAAGGTAAGGTGCAACAATATGCTTTCATCCACTAAAACAAATTTTTCATGAATGTTACTCAGTGTGAGATAACTCTATTAAGGAGTTAATAGTTACAAATAAAATCATGGAAGCTACAACATTTACCACAGATGCTACATTAATCTTTCTGTTAAGTCTAAATAAGTCAAATCTTTGTTCTTTTATACATTGAAGTGTGGTTTGGGAGAGTACGAGAAATATTCTTCCCTATGAGGCCCAATCCTTGGGAACTCTTTTGCCAGGGGCTCGGCTGTTTTGAAACATTATTCTTAATACGTCTGACTAGATTTTCTTATCCAGCCCAAGATAAGAAATATCAGTGTTTCATCCATTGCAGAATTTGTTCAAAATACATGACAAGGTACCACAGATAGAAGACATTTATTGCATCAAACGGGTTGCTGGTAAAATGGAAAAGGCTTATGTTTTACATTTAATAAATGTGGCAACCAATCATTAATTGTCAGATTTGCTCAATATTTCTATTTATAAAATGAAGAAAATCCATCACAGATCTTTTCTGTATGCATAAGTTACTGAATCAAGCCCTTCTTAAAACTTTGTCTTTTCGGACTATGTCATATTAACAAAAGGTTTAATCTTTACATGATTACTTTCCCTTGCTGCCAACAGTTGTTCCTATAGTTTGTTTGTTTTAGGGTTTAATGCCATTTTTCAGCACACGATAGGCTATACATGGCGGTTAGTATTATTGGTATAGGAAGAACCCGGGAAGAAAGAACCACTGACCCATGAGAAGCTACTGGCAAGCTTTCTCACATAACTACATTAGCCGAATCTTAGACTCAAACCCACACAAAGATGATATGGCAGTGATTCGTAAGGGAAAGCGATTTATAACACTTGGCCACTCGGGGTCCCTGTTCCTATAGTCTCATCCCAGCAACATAAATTGACTTGTTCCAAAGTCAAGGTGTCCAGTGAGAGTACATTTACCTAATTGAAATAGTCCTTGTATATCAGAGTGGTTTAAAGATGATGCCTACATTTCAGACAATATATTATGGAAATTAAAAGGATCAAGTTAGAGTTTAAGCATATTGATATAGCCATATAAGCTAGGACTTCAGAACATAAAATAAGGACATAATGCATATATATATTTTCATTTATGGAGCTAACTTTATAACATCATTTGAAAGGGGCATTGAGGGTACATAAATTTAGCAATCTCCAAAATTGATTCTAACATATGTAAGACAAGAATCAACAAATTTTCTGGATTTCTGCTTTATAATAAAATATCACATTCCACTTATTTAGGGAAAGACATCAAGGAGAGTGCTTATTGCTTATCAGAGAACATATTTGTTTTCAGCTGCCAGTCAATTTGGTCACATATGGTGATGGGTTCACAACATGGCCATACCAGTGTGCATTAAGGAACCTTTTGTTTGTGTTATAAATAATAGAGTTCATGATAGTTGAAACAATCATTCACTGTGGAATTAATTGTGGTTATGTGCAATTCGGTGGGTAATTAATCAATTATTCAGTTCTAGTGATAGACTTAATTCAACAATAGCATAATTTTGGTGCCTGGATTTATATATATTGGTTGATTGAGCAAGTTTTGATTGTCAGTTGTTTGCTTAGAAGAGATCAACAACTGTATATGATGCATTGATGACAAAGACAAAACACAATTATTATTGTTATTGTTGATGGTTTTGAAATGAAAATAAGGTGATTATTATCAGCGTTTTTAAATAAATAGATGTGGTCTTTCAAGCTAATAATAAAGTCAGGTGATGTTATGTTTACAGATTTGAGGTGAACATTTACAAATGGAAACTTCTAACATCTCTCTATTCATTGTATGAATGCAGATCTTATTTCTTGCAGAATATTGTACATCATATCAGGTTAGTAAATGCAGCTCCGTTCATTGTGCAAAATAATTCTGAAGCAATACAAATATCAGTCAGGATAAATTGGTGAAGAGGTTCTTAAAGTTTGGAAGTTATGCCATATAAATCTAGCTGGGTTTCTCTGTAGATGTGAACTGGAAATTATTGCTGTAAAAATTTTTAAAATGAGATATTGGATACCTGATTCATTAGTTCATTACCGATACAAAGTGCAACTGTCAAATTACAAACATATTCAGAAGAGCACTTTAAGACCAAAATAAGTAAAATGTTGTAATAGGGTTTAACGCCATTTTTCAGCACACAATAGGCTATACATGGCGGCCAGTATTATTGGTGGATGAAGAACCCGGGAAAACCCCTGGAAAGAACCTCCGACCCAAGAGACGCTACTGGCAAGTTTTCTCACATAACTACATTAGCCGAATCTTAGACTCAAACCCATGCAGACCGAGGTGAGATGGCAGTGATCTGTAATGGAGAACGTTTTAGACCACTTGGCCACTCAAAGTAAAATAATTTATTCTCAATTTTTGGGGGGTACTGTATATACTTGCTTATAATAAAGTCCAACTTCAAACTGCACACTCAGATCTGCCAATGCCTGATGCACAGCAATCTAGGTCAATGCATTTTCTTAGGAGTAATCAATTAAGTAAACAACATGGACCCTCTCCTGCTGGTACATTGGGCAAGAACAGATCAGGGTCTGTGTTGTTTATTGTTAGACTCAACTTACAAGCAAGTATATATTGTGGTGGAAGCATTTAAAGAACTTTATATGTTCCATGAAAATTGTGATTGATGCACTGTAGTCTGTTTGATATTAAGATGGCTATATCCCAAATCTCTTTACAGAAAAGTTATTTCTGTATTACAGATACAATATGAATACATCCATGAGATCTTGGCTGTGGCTTTTCATACCCATGAAGGAGAGGTCGAAAGCAGACAGTTAGACCAATATCACATGCACATTCAGAGCAATTTTAGACTGGAAAAGCAGTATCAGGTATAATATACTGTATTTACTTAGGTCTGTTTACTAAAATATACTTCGGACCCAGGGAAGGCACTTTTAGTGTGAAATAATAACTAATAGATGCAATTTTGAATTTTGTATCATTTTTATATGAATTCTTTGAATAATAAGAGTTCTTTGGTTTGTTTTTTTTAAAATGTTGCCTTCCACTGGTACCATATGTGTTTAAATGCAACAGCTGTTATGTGTAACGAGAACACAACTACAGACAGCATAGATTCAGATTTAGCATTTTATAATGTGCCAGCAGATTAGGGTCTGTAATGTCTGCTTGAAATATCAGTAGCATGAATAAAGTTGACATTGATTTTCCAGTACATTAGACCTTTTCAGATCTGGTCTAGAGGCATAAAACTCAGAGCTTCATTATGAGATTGAGTTTCCATAGAAATGAGCTTTGAATTGTAATATCATTTGTCATTGGTTAAAAGAAAATCTAAGCTTAAGAGTTTTATAATTTCCTGGCAGTTATCTTCTCCCCAGTTATGTGACAGCCTATCCTTTAGAATCTATCGTAAATCATAATCATTATAAACACTAACATTTAATTGGGTATGGTTCTAATCGTCTTTCATTAGTTTGTTTCATAAAAATAATTTTGCTTGTTTGATTAGGATTTTTAACGCAGCTTTAACAATTTTTCAGTCGTATCGCTACGATGTCTGCAGTGAGGCAGTTTATAGCATAGCTGCCAACTGTCCCGTTTTTTCCGTATTTGTCCCGTATTTTGGACCTGAATACGGGTGTACGTTTTTTGGGCAAAAAATACGTTTTCTAATTTAAAAAAATAATAATAAAATTTCTTTGGAATTGTCAGTTTAGAACGGGCATTTGGTTCTATTTTGATATAATATATCACTTGTGTATACAAATAAAGTTCTACAATACGATTGGTTCATTCGAAATCGAGGCTACCATGACTGTCGTTATCCGCCATATTGGATTTCGCAATAGTTACCGCAGTTGCTGTATCTTGTTTTCGTAATATTCAGCTTCTAACCATGTTAAATAGGAAAGCTGAATATTCTGAATTTTCTCCAGGAAAAATAGAAGGAAACAACTGGAAAGACATTTGTGCTGTCTTTTAGATTTGTGAAAACATAACAGAAGAGAAAACTTGACGTTTTGCAAAGTGTGTAACGTGATTTTGCTATTGGGCATGGAGATGCCCATGAAATGCAAGAGCACGAAAAAGCTAATAAACATCTGCTTCCTGTTTCATCACACACAGCTCAGCCTGAACTTACGACGTAGATAAATGCCAGAGAGAACCTTAATGTACATCGATCTAAATTTGATTTATTAAATTTCTTTTAGAAATAAACTTTCCTTTTTCAGTTACTATTGTTGCTGGCGATTTTTTTTCTCACACGTTTTCCAGACATTAAAATCGCAAGGATCACTCTTATGTTTGAACGAAAACAGATCATTAAATAAATCTCAGAATTGAGATAATCAATGAAATTTGGTACATTGGAATCAATGATTTAAAAAGAAACAAGGCGTGGAAAGGGCTCCTATAAACAGTTTGTATTTGAGTATTACACTCTTGCACCTTCTGAATAGGCACCCGAATGGAACATGGTGCAACTCCAAATCGTATAAGTGTGCAACACGTGATTCTTTGACATTAAATAATTCTGTAAGACACAGTTACTGATGGTTGTATACGTAAAATTACATATGCATTAAAATTTTAAAAAATCAGTATTTCTTCCTGAAAATCAGTATTTTTGTCACAAGTAATCAGTATTTTTGTGCTCGGGGGTTGGCAGCTATGTTATAGTGATGTCTACCACTAGGGCATCATGCCGCAGACATGTAGCATGATGTCCCACCCAGTCACATTATCCTGACACCAGGCTGACCAGTCCTAACACTAACCTCTTAATGCTGAACGTCAAGTGAGGCAGCTGTTAGTACCATTTTTGTAAGTCTTTGGTATGACTCGGCCGGGGATCGAACCCACGACCTCCCGCTTCCGAGGCGGACGCCCTAACCACTAGGCCACCGGAGCGGTCTTCATAAAATAATAATGGAATAAACAGAAATATATAGTACACTGAGACTTCCCCAAACCAAACATTTTTTTGTGGAGATTTTGCCCAGTTTCTTGGGTAGCCAATAAGAGAGCAGTATAGACCTAAATTTGCAGGTGCAACTAATTAAGTTCCCATAGGCCTCAGTGGTAATGTTTTGCAAAATTACTTCCATGGTAAGACTGGCAAAACAGACTCACATCTTACGTATGATCTATCCAGTGATGTAGCATTGGAATGACTCAAGTCTAAAACTTTTAGTTTCGATCCGATTTTTAGTTAACTTGGTAATTAAACTTAAATCATCATTTCAAGTGAGTTATAATGAGAAGATACTGCACATATTTGTGAAATTTAGCTCTTTTAGAAATAGTCCTCAAATACTGTGAATTCCCTCTTTATTGTGGAGTATGATTGTTTTTGGATTTTAGGTTGATAAAAATGACAAATTTAAAGATCCAGCAAACAAAGCTCCATGAATGGGAAAATATCACTCTTTATCCAATTCATGAATTGACGTACTGACGGAAAAGTGATTTGTCATAAAACCACAAAAGGTTATATCCATGAAAACAAATTAATTTAAAGTAGTATAAATTTATAATCAGTTGTTAGCTATACTGGTCATATATCAGATGAGCTTGTATATCATATGTTTGATATTTAGCACAAGATTGCTGTCCCTATTTCTACTAAACAATTTAGAGAATCACCTTGAAACTTTATACAAATGTTCATTCCAAAGTCTAGTTGTTCCTACGTGCATATGATGCTATTTGTCCACATGGGCCATAATGTCTAGTTCTACATAAAAGTGGTGTTGATCTGATGTCCAGCATCATCAACATGACAGCCCTAATGAAAATCTTGATATTCTTTGCTTTACTGACTTTACAGATGGCTAATCATTTCCTGAATCACAGACATGTTTTGACATTTTCAGAAATGATTTAAACTTAACACTATTCCAGCTACCAAATAATAATCTTTTCAATTTTTTAAAATCTGACGTAAAAGAAACATTGCTGCTGAACACAAAACATTCTAATAATATCTTCAATAGAGATGGATTCTACATTCTTGTTCAATGCAGTTATGTGTAATTTAATGTTCTGTTTAGTTCTTCAACATTTATCTTTTTCATTTATCTAACTTGAGACAAATTGGATTGTTGCACCTCTAACTATTACCATCCAATTATGTGATCTGTGAAATGTGGTTGTTTATCTCTGACCACTTTGCCTTTTAATTGCCACTATGACATTCAGCTGTATAAACTGTGTCAAGGATAGTTTTACATGAGCTTTGAGCAGGCCTGTTTATTGTTTATGCATACTAAGGGTTACAGGTATACATCCTGGTGGTCAATAAATGTCCATCTCTCTCTCTCAGTTCTTAAGAAAAAACTTGCGGCTAAGATTACTGGAAATCATATTGGAGGGGTTGTTGAAGTGAAACATACCATGTTTTGTTTGTTTCAACTGTGGTGTGGATATCAGTAAAGAACTTTGGTCTTTTAGATGCATTTGGGGAGATGATGATTGTGCCCATTGCAGTTTCTAAACAATTTGAATAAGTGGCATTGCTATTTGCAAACAATTTTTATATTATTATCATTTTGCAGATTCTGCATTGTTTTAGTCAAAATCATTATCAGATGATAATTGTTTTCTCTGAAAATACATCAAAACCAGGATGCGAAGTATTTGAAAATTGTGAAAAAAGCTTGAACACTACTCACTTTAAAAGCATTATGGAAAATCTTGGATTTGACAGATGTAACAGTCATGGTTTTGCCAATCCAGTTTGCTGTTTTTAACTCGATTGGCCATAGAACAGAGGAGCTTATGTGATGGCTTATTTCATAATCCATCTGTCCCATTATCACAAAGTTTGGTATTGCTGCTTTTTCTAAACTACTTGGAAGATTGCCATGAAACTTTAGACAGACATTCATCCTATGAGCTAATTGGTCCTAAATGAAAATGGTAACATTCAAACATTCAGCAATGGCTATCTTGAAAACCTTGTTATCATTTCTCCTTAATTGAAAATCATGACAACATGGAGGTTTTCACAAGTCTGTTTGCTCCCAAATGTAAATGGTAATAATCAGACACCTAATAGGGCTGTCACAGCAGCAGTCTTGCTCATTCATCTAAATGGCATATATCAGCATGGGATTTTCACTAATAGATTTCTAAAGATGCCTAGTTGGTCCTAAATGAAAATTTTGCTGATCTGACATCCATTGGGTTGCCGGATGGCCATCTTTGGAATATTTTTACAAATCCTGAATGGATGATCGTTTTGAGATGGTGTTTTGACTAAATGACTTATATAGTTGGTCCTAAATGAAAATTATGCAAATCTTACAGTCATTATGGCCTGCACAACTACCATCTTGAAAATTCTGCTATCACTACTTGTCCAGGGTGGAGGGTTATATTGACATTGGGTTATATCCCAAAAGACTTATAACAAAATTAACTTGGTCCTAAATGAATATAGTACCAATTTTAATGCATTTTGGCCAAATACATTGGTCCATTCAGTAATCTTGTTATCAGTCAAGAGTATCAGAGATGGTTTCAGTGCTCAGCAGTTAAAAATTGGAAAGGTTATTATCTTGAATTGCAGAAAATTCTTTTTGGTCAGTATAGCACCAATCTCTTCATTCATGGACTCTCAGATTTGCTATGAGATATGATTTGCATTATGTTATAGTATTTCATATTCAGTGCCATTACTAACGTTTTTTTTAAAAAAAATTTCTTTTGTACTTTTATGCTTTTAATTTTAAAAAATGCTGCATTATGTTATTCTCCTGAGATCCTTCCCAATTTCATTACCAAGAGTAAAGAAATCCATGATAAAAGCCCCCTGTGAATTATTATTTCTGTTTATGTGAAAGCTATGTGACTAGGTAGACCCACCATTAAATCTTTGTCTGCTAATTTCATTAAGTTCTTGGATGACTTAGATTATGTACACAAGATGGTGCATATTGATAATGACAGTATCACTTTGGAATGAATTTTTGTCAAAAACTAAAATAAAGATAATGCAAATTTTAGGACAGTTTACATGTAGGTTGTTTTCTTACAATAATGCATTAGCCTGCTGTGTGTAATGGTCAGCTGTTAAGTTATGTAGTTAAGTTATGTAAGCTAGGTGAGTGATGTCAGGCTCTCTTGGGTCTTTTGTCTCTGATATGTCTTTTTGGTAGTAGACCATCTAAAACTGTCATGCATTAGTTTTATAATAAATGATATGCTTTCCAACTCCGTAATAAAATTTGAATGGAAATATGACCTTAGTGGTTCATTCTTAACAATCTTTTATTATTACAGGCATTAGTTGAGGAAGAATGAATTGCTTTGTTAAACAAAACAAAACTTCTAATGATCTCTGGTTATTCCAAATGGAAAACTATGTCAATCTTAAATCCAGTATAGCCTCCACATTGGCTAATTTTAAAATCTTATGACTGAAAAAGATTCAAGACAACTCTATGCAGTTAAGAAAAATGGTCCTTTCAAATGAGAAAAATGGTCCTTTCATCTGGAAATTCTTTTTTAACAGACATGTGGCAATTCCTTTGAGAGATTCTTTTGTTTTGTTATATTTATTTTGCAATTTCCTTATCCAACCATTTAGCCGTATATGACCTCGGTTTTCTAACATATTTTTGCATTTATTGTTTTTTAAAGAAACTTCAGGAGTTGACAGCACAGTTCTGTGAGGTGGACTATTGGTCAGGGAAGCTGGAAGAAAATCGGGCCAAAAACAGATACCAGGAAATTTTACCAGGTAGGCAGAAAACACATATCTAGCAAATCTGCCAGGTAAACAGAAAAGAGTTACTTTTATACCAGACAAGCAAAAGTGATACAGAAGATGCAGAAAATTTTTATTGTATTGATTTTGCTACATAAGATTATCATAACTTATGAAAATTATTATCTATATATATAAAAATGATGTTTGTTTGTTTGTGTCGTATGCATTCCTATACCATTCATCCGATTGCAATAAAACTTTGGTGAGTTGTTCTGCGCACGCCCGCGAAGGTTTCTGAATTAGTACAACCATTTAAATTTTACAATTAACAAATGTGTTTTTGCGACATTTACCATGTGTTCGCTGTGAACTGTAGGCGCCTTAGATACGTCACGTGATCGAACACGTTCTGTAGCAATACCTAATTTCGCGTGTCTTCGGTGTGAACTGTAGGCGCCTTAGATGCGTCATGTTTAATTACTTACATTTGGTTCGCGTCTTGGTTACGTCAAACAATCGCGGTGTGAATTTCTAATAGTTCAAACAGACGAGCAACGGGAAGCAAGATTGGAAACCGTTCGAGTTTGCACTGCTCAAGCCCAATCACTTTCACCAACACTTTCTTTCAGTGGCATTGCAACGCATGCCGGGTACTTGCTAGTTTGCCACAAAACTTAAATCATGCAAATATTTTTGGGGAAGCATTGGTTCAGCAGTTGGTTGAAATTTGTACTTACAGATTAAAGAATATTGCACTGACCAGTTCAGTTTGACTGTAGGTAATGTACATTGAAATCACCCTGTTAAGATCTCCGAGTGACCTGAGCAAAAGTTGTTTTAAATCAAGATATGGTTTGATTTTGAACAAGTATGTTCTTTCCCCATCTAACCTACATGTTGGTCCATATTTTATCTTCATTTAGTAGAACTTCTTTTGGTAGACAAGCCATTGTGTGATATTTCTGATTTTGGCAGATGGTAGAGTTATATTTTTTCTCAGCAAATGAGGCAATAAAGTTACAACTTTGATACCAGTTTGTATCTAATATGCAAGCCTTCACTTGGCAAGTACCATGATTAAGACTACTTTGTCACTAAATAAACAGTTGGATTTGTTTTCTCTAAACAAACCACACAATGTAAATAACAGAGGGTGATCTTATCATATGTTTATTTGAAATGTAACAGCAAAAATTGGACTAATTATAGTAATAATGAATAGATTAGTATTGGTCAGTAAAACGTTTGTATCAGAAACTATTTATGTATGATCTTGTTGTTTCATTGGATTACAGGAAAAAATCATGCAGAAGTCAATTTCCAAAATATTGATTAGGTCATGTTTGGATGGAGATGATGCTGATATTAAGAGCATATCCTTTTCAAGAAAAATGAAATGACCAGCGGTTTTTGCTATTGGGGATGATTCCATTTTGGGAGTGTCACAAGGAGAGGTTTCACTTTAGTTTTTAGTGACACAGATATTTCAGGATGACAAATTAAATCGACCTGTATGTGAGACCAAACATTTAACAAGCTGAAGAATTTGGTATTGAATTATTCTTTAACAAATTGCATTTTGTGTTTTCACCTATTTCATTACTGCTGGACAAATTTCAGCAAGAAAACATATTTGTACATTTTACTCAGAATATTAAAAAACATAAGCGATGGAAATTGTATATGTTTGTTTTATAATGATTTATATAATTTTTCTTTGGATAAACTTTCCTGCAACTATGTTTTTTCTTGCCTGTTTTACAGAGGTTTCAGTAGAAGCAAATTAATGGCAGTTTTTCTCCACATAAACCACCACCACCTTCAATTTGAGAATTTCAAACAAGTTTATTTTAAGTTGTATAATTTATTGTGTTTTTCATCAGATGTGATTCATCCAGTTAAGATTAGTGTCTTTCATTTGATACTAATTAGAATAAGTCTATTAAATTTTTTTGATTCAGCAGAGAATTAAGTGTTGTGAAGAGAATGATTGGATTTACTTGTTGCCTAACGCTATTCAGTATCCCTCAAAGATCCATGTGCATACAAACTCTTTTCTTTCATGTCTAGTCATTCATGATCAGGAGTGATTTTTTGCCAGCAGTGAAGCAAGGATGCCATGTGCTAGATTTATTACATTGGTTCAATACTAATGTCAGTATTCAAAAACCTGTTGATTCTGCATATATATTGTCAGTATGATTTTTAAAACGAATTTATATAGTCATAATTGACTCAGATTAAAAAAACAAGTTCATATTCCTCCAGGTAAGAGTCATGAGCCTTTATCTCCACACCACTTCAGCTTCAAGTTGACTTGCCCTCTACCCACCTCTCACACACTTACAAGGGGCATTGCCCATTTCACCCCTAGCACCCTCCTGCTCATTTTTTTTATTTATTCCTGTTACTTTCTGTCATTGAATTCCAAGATCTTACAAACTCCATCTCTCTCATCTGGATGAACATAACTTAAAATTTTTCAGGACATTAGACATTCTATTCTACATTTATTTAATCAATGAGATAGCTTCATAAATAATTACATTACTAAAACAATTGCCAAACAACAAAACATAGGGTTCAATTATTAACCATTTGTTTTCCATATGAAGGATGCATGGTGACTGAACTTGCATGACCTATCATGATACTGTGTAAGCCATGGTGTTATTCTGTTTACACACTACAACAAACTGACACAATTTTAGTAAAAACTCTTGATATTGCAGTAGAATTGTTTTAGTAACAGTTTAACTCGCAATACAATCCATAATTGTGTTTGAAATTAATGGAGAAAGTTGGCTAGTGCTGATTGGACACTAAATTGAGTCCATATATGGGTATAACATATGTTACCAAAATGAACTACAACCTTTCCAGAGACAAAAGTTTACATTTGAAAACAGAAATCAAGAAAATAAAGAACCAAAGTATCTACAAGTCAACTAAGCAGTCATTAAAATGACTTTTTAAAAAGATGTTTTGCTCGGAAACCTGCCAGATATTACTGCTTTGTGATATTTCTACAATTCCCTCACCCTAACAGTTAGTTTTACAAGGTTACTAAAAATATCATAAAAGTAAAAATTTTAATTAAGCTTTTTTCTATCAATGTGACAATGCAGTTATTAATTGCATTGTCATAGAATGAAGAAAAATATTCATGCAAATTGATGTGTTTTTACCTAAAAAGTATGCAATCTGAGTAGTGTAAGGCCAACTAAAGCCTTAATTTAAACAGGTAATTATATCAGTAGTGTAAGGCCAACTGAGGCCTTCATTTAAACAGGTAGTTATATGAATAGTGTAAGGCCAACTGAAGCCTTCATTTAAACAGGTAGTAATATCAATAGTGTAAGGCCAACTAAGGCCTTCATTTAAACAGGTAGTTATATGAATAGTGTAAGGCCAACTAAAGCCTTCATAAACAGGTAGTTATATCAGTAGTGTAAGGCCAACTGAGGCCTTCATTTAAACAGGTAGTTATATAAATAGTTTAATACCAATTCAGGCCTTCATTTAAAGAATCAGTCATATGAGTAGTGTAACAACAACTTGGGCTTTTATTTAAACAGGTAGTTATATGAATAGTTTAAGGCTAAGTCAGGCCTTTATTTAAAGAGGCAGTCATATGAATAGTTTAAAGCCATGTCAGGCCTTTATTTAAAGAGGCAGTCATATGAATAGTTTAAAGCCATGTCAGGCCTTTATTTAAAGAGGCAGTCATATGAATAGTTTAAAGCCATGTCAGGCCTTCATTTAAATAGGTAGTCTTATGAGTATTACAAGGTCAACTTGGGCTTTCATTTAAACTAGCAGTCATATGAATTATGTAAGGCCAACTCAGGCCTTCATTTAAACTAGCAGTCTTATGAATCATGTAAGGCCAACTCAGGCCTTCATTTAAACTAGCAGTCATATGAATCATGTAAGGCCAACTCAGGCCTTCATTTAAACTAGCAGTCATATGAATCATGTAAGGCCAACTCTTGCTTTCATTTAAACTAGCAGTCATATGAATCATGTAAGGCCAACTCGGGCCTTCATTTAAACTGGCAGTCATATGGATCATGTAAGGCCAACTCAAGCCTTCATTTAAACTGGCAGTTATATGAGTAGTGTAAGGTCAACTCAGGCCTTTATTTAAACAGGCAATTCAGTCAGGCTGTTATGGCTAATTCAATTCTTTTCTTTTCACCAGTTGAAACAGCACGCCCATATTTGTCCATGCAGGTGGATGGGCAAAATGACTACATAAATGCTGTCTTCCTACCAGTAAGTTATAAATTTTTTAATTCTTATATTTATCACAAATTGCTAAAATTAACCTAATTACCAGACTGTCCAATTTTCTGGACACCATGTTTTCAAATATGTAATAATTTTAAATAGTACAACAATTTCTTAATACCAAATTGTATTCAGAAGCCAAGGAAAAATGACAACATTAAAGTTGAAAAAGTTTTCTATCTCCAGATATGGTCACACACAGTAATCCTCATTGTTAGATCCATTTTTGAGATTTATTTAAGCCATCAAATTAACTGCTAACAAGGAAACAGGCACGGCTGGAGTTTAGTGTCCGAGAAAATTATAATGTTCTGTGTGGGTTTTATCAGAGTTACATCCCTTTCACAAGACAAGGCAGGAATGATATGCATGTATTTAGGAATGGATATTATCCATATGTGTTTTAACCATGTTCGGTATTCTGTTGAATATCAGATGTGTACAATTTTCCTGTTTAGTCCTTGTTAAAAGCCCACAGAAATGTAGCCCTTCATTTGCACAGTATAATCTTATTTTATGACCTCCTTCTTTCAACAGCCAACCTTATAGTCAGCCAGTCTCTGGTTGTTACTTATCTATAATTTTTTCCTCTCGTTCTCAGCCAACAACCTTTTAGACAGCCATATTGATTCTATCCTTGTCTGGCTGGTTGAGTAGAGGTTTCAATTTAACCAGATTATATGTCCAAGAAGTAAAGGTTTAAATCTAAAATTCATTGTATACTTTTATCCATAGAGTTACATGGAGAAGAAAGCATTCTTGTTAACCCAGATGCCACTACCAAACACTGTGATAGATTTTTGGCGGATGGTCTGTGATCATAACTGCACTACAATTGTCATGATGAACAATGATAACCCAGATGATCAGGTAAAATCTGAAACCCTTCAGCCAATGGTTTCTTTTATTTTATTAGTTTTGTTATTAGATGATCATTGCATTTTCATGCTTATTCTTGTTTGTCTGATTTGCATTTATGTTATAATCATATTTTTATGACAATGATGGGGAAGATTTCTTACAGTGATTTGGAATCTTATTGGTTTATCTGATGGCTAGGGGGCCCTGAGTGGCTGAGTGGTCTGAAGCACTCACCGTTCCGGAAAACTGCCATCTCATGTCTGTCTGCGTGGGTTAGAGTCTCATGCTCGACTAATGTGGGTATGTGAGAAAGCCTGCCATTGGCTTCTCGTGGGTCAGTGATTTTTTTCTGGGGTTTTCCAGAGTTCTTCCGCCACCAGTTATACTGGTCACCATGTATAGACTATCTTGTGCTGAAAAATAATGTTAAACCTTGCAACAACAGTATCTCATGGGCAGGTTAATAAAATGAATAGTTTTTTTAAATTAACAAGACTCAAAGTGTATTGAAATGGTATGTGGAGATTTTGGGCATCTATTTTGATGCATTCCTTTATAATTTGTATAAGCATTACATTATTTAAGGATAAAAAGTAGGAACCAATATTATACATGAAGTTAATTGATCATTGCTTCAAAAAGCTTAAGTTGAGGGATCTGATGTACACATTGTATCTTTCTTATTGAACAATCAGTAGAGGTGCCAATGTCAAAGTTTATTTGGTCATTATGTTTTCACTTTTGTTTAAATTCTCTATAGCTGCAAAAGACAAAAGAAAATAAACATGAAAGCTGATTTATTGAATTTTTAAAAAAGCCTACAGTTCAATGATTGCCTGAGGGTCTGTCCTAAAGACATCAATCTCTTACACTGCACTGTTTACGTCATGGTGTGTCAGCCCACAATACCTTTAGAAAAAAATAGAAAAAACAAATAGCGACACATGCAGCAATAGCTAACTTTTTTATCATTGTCCGTGACTTATTTGGGGACCCAATCAAATAAAACTTCACCATCTGACATCACCAAAAATTACCTTAAATTAAGTGCTACCTATTTTCAAGGGAGTAAGTCAGCCATTTTTTTTCATTGTTAAAATTTCCATAGCTGCCAACCCTCATGATTTTGGCATGAATTTCACGACTTTTACAGTGATCATGAATTCACTGCACATGCAGAAAATTCACAAATTCCCTCAATTCTCAATTATTTAAAATATTTAATAAAATAAACAATTTCTCTTATAGCGCTAGTCGTGATATTAGCAGTTGCCAAAACATTCCGGTACTGCTGGTTGCAGTATTAGTGAACTGAAGCTGATTGGTACTGTTGGTCTGGTAGCAAGCATTTTAGCAACTATATATACACACACACACACACACACACACACACACACACACACACACACACACACACAAAAGATATAAGAATAGTTTTACAAATGTGTTTAAGAGAAACTGGGGCCTAACTGTAATTTCATTACATGCATGCACCTACAGCGATGCTTTGAATTACCATTTGACAACTTATATGTAAAATGTCTTCACCACCAAGGTAAAATATAGTTTCCTCTGACCCTTGTTACCCCATTTTTACTTCGGAAATTTGCTTATTGTCCATATCACATGACTATATGACCTCATTGACATGTAGGTTGCGAAATTTGTAAAGTCACATGACTCTTAACTGAAAATAGCCAGATCCAGGTTGAATTTCAGCAACAACGTACTTTCATCTCTTCTGTCAGCGGATTAAAGACAATACAAATGCTATCTCACAATTTTTGAGAAAATAAATCATATTCCTATCGATTTCATGCAAATATATCTCAATGAAATGTCTTTGAAGTTTGCTGGGCCGGCTAGTAAGAGGCTACCCCATGCCAACACCAAATGGTGTCAGCGAATTCCAACTTTTCCATAGGGAATTGACACCGACCGTACTCCCTAACATAAATGTCCAGATATAAAAAATAGTATGGCAAGGGTCAGAGGAAACTAGGAATAGTAAAAATAAATATATTGCACAAAAAGTGAAGTTTAATTTGGAATATACCAAACATTTGCCATGCATTCATTTATTCCAACAAATATTGATCAAGACACCCAGAGATGCTTGGCTGTTATTAAGGTGGAAACTCTTGTCTTGGAGTCATGGAATTCTTTTCAATCAATATGGCACTAATGAATCACTCTTTTTATTATCGACTCCTCTCTATCATTGGGTAGGGGATGGATACAAGAGAGATATTTTTACATGAACAAATTACTCATTATTCCTCTAATTTGAAGAGGGCTACTTTCACTAGGCTTCCATGTATGTGTTGTTTTTTTCTTCATCAGACATATGGAGAGTACCTACCTTCAGAAGGCAGCATTACTATGGAAGGAATCACCATTGAGATTACTGACTCCATGCTTTATAATGGATTCACAACTAGTACTCTTCAAGTCAGGTACAAGAACTGGGTAAGTGGCAGGTATAATATTGTGTTAGGTTTTATATTTTCATTTTTCAATACATTCTTCTGAATTACTCAGTAGTCGATATCACCTTGCAGGTCTCCAGCTGGAATTAATTTCAGTGTAACTGGCCTTAAAGCCAAGTGAGATTATGTCTTGGCCCCTTTATCTTCATGCATCACTAGTTGCTGCTTCAACCCACTTGACCAAATTTGGCAGAGAGAATCCTGACATGAGGGACTTTCAGATTTGTACAATAGATGCTATCCGCCATAAGATATGTTATTAATAATAGAAAACCCTTTTAACCATTTGTTATTAAAAGCCACAAGGGACCCCAAGTGGCTGAGTGGTCTAAAGCACTTTCCGTTATGGATCACTGCCATATCACCTCTGTCTGTGTTGGTTCGAGTCTCAGATTCGGCAAATGTGGGTTTGTGAGAAAGCTTGCCAGTAGCTTCTCATAGGTTGGTGGTTCTTTCCGGGGAGTTTTTTTTTGTTCTTCATCCACTATTAATACTGGCCGCCATGTATAGCCTACATTGTGCTGAAAAATGGCGTTAAACCCTACAACAACAACATTAAAAACCACTGAAAAGATTTTGATCAGGTTGGACAGAAATTATCCTGGCATGAAGGCCTTTCAGTACTTTACAGATGATGCACAAACACTTTAAAATATAGCCATCATTACTAAATATAGGAAAACCAGTCCAGTTTCAGAGCAATTGCTATTTCAACTCTTGAAATCCAGCTAATCAATTTTAACCAAACTGACACAGAGAATTCTGGCATAAATCCATCTTAGATTTGTGTTTTTGATGGTGATACACCCTCGTATATGGACACAGTTATTAAAACCAGAAAACTTTAAATGGCTTCTCCAAACTGCTGAAAATAATTTGATCATATTCCAAAGAAAGCATACTGGTATGAAGATCTTATATATTTTGACAGATGATGCTGATCATCTAGCTGTCTTTACAAAACAAAAATAGAAAAGCCTTTTATGACTTATTCTCTAAAATCACTGAAGGAAAATTTTATTGAAGGCATCATGGCATAAGGTCTTTAACAATACATTTCTTCAAATGATGTAAATCTGCATCAAAATTTGGATGCCCGTGTTATGATGTCTTCAAAATTGCTAAATAAAATTTGGTTAAACACGATAGAAATCACCCTGACAAAAAGAGCTTTCAAATTTATGCAAGTGATGCCAATATTCCTTCAGATCTGGCCACCATTTTATAAAATAAAGAAACCTTGAATGACATTTCAGAAACTCCTCAACAGAAATTGACCAAATTTTACAGAAAACATTCTGGCATAAACAGTGTTCTTCAAATATGTTACCTAATCATAATAATTTGCCAAATACAGCCCTTCCAGGCTAAAACTTTCAGCTAAAAAAGCTAAAGGTTTTCTGCCCATTGAGGCGGCAGTTAGATAGAGTGATCTTCCATCGATACTGGGATTGGCACCAAACTCCATGAAATTGCTAATTACTACTTTCATCCATACCAACTAGTATGCTTTGTACAGAAAGAAAGACCTTACAAAATCCATATAAGCAGTTTGAAAGTTTTCTCCCTCAAAACAAGCTGGAGTTTCATCTTTGAAAGGAGGTTTACTCCATCTATAAATTTCTAACTTTTCTGTTTCTCCTATCACCAGCAACAAAGTTTCTGTTATCACTCTGCTGTCTTCGCACATTTATTTGTCTTTGGTACATACCTGAATGGATCATGGTGGCATCCCCTCACATTGCTGCAACTGTTTTAGTAAATGCTGGTGTGGTGCATGATATAGAAAAATCATTTAATATTGCAGTTTAATTTTCAGTATACATACAGTTAAGGTTCTATATTATCTTGTCTTCACATCTAAATCATAGTCATCCATTGCTCTTTACTGATTTTACCTGTATAGAACGATATTGGGCCTTTCCTACAGTTTCTAGTTATAAGTGATCACTTAAGTGATTTTACCTATGTAACAGTCATAATTTACCTTCCTATAGGTTACTTTTTTACTTGAATTGATTATTTAGCATCCACTTTGTAAATATTAATACCAATGCTCAAATTCTGTACCTGTACAAACCACTTGTATCCTTTAAAAGTGGGTAACTCTGCATGGCTCATAAAGTTGGACACTCAAAGCACTACATGTATATATTGTCTTCTCTATTTTGTCATAGAGATTTAGACCCTGGGCAAGACCAATCAGACAGCCACTCAACAAATGTAGTTTAGTGACATGAGTTGAATCTACTTTCAATTGTAGGGAGGCCCATTGCCATGAGTAGAAACAGCATACAAAGCCCATTTCAGATTAAATTTTCATTTTTATTTGATGAAGTCCTTACAAATAGAAAAAGCACTACCAACTATGCAACATTATCAAACTCATGTGAAAAAAATCACAGCAGTATCTATTGTACTTTTTTAGAAAAAGCATCCTAAAAATGACATTTCATTAAAAAAAACAAATCAGGAATATGCAAAATTTAGCTTTTTCTCATGTTTTCAACTAAAATATTTCACTAATTGTCTCACCTTTGTAGGTTATCTTTACACAGCATCAATTATGCACTCATTGCTAAAGGAAATACTACTTTTATAATGTACAGCATTGCAAACAAAAAGACAATAATGTCTTAAAAATGCCACATCAGGCATTTTTCATGCCATCAAAATTTCAAAGTCCATGGGTCCATCCCCAGAAAATATAAAGACACTGTTAATCAGAGTAAACACTGTTTCAAAGTGATCTACAGCTTACCTAAATAATAAAACACCAAAAATATCTTTAAAAAATATCTACATTTTCTATATAATTAAATTAAAAAAGGACATTTCAATATTTTGTTTATATCATACTCAATGAAAATTCATTAATAAACCAGTAATGCCTATTAACACGTATTGTTGCCATGAATTTAGATAAAAGCAGAGGGGTGGGGGTCTGCAAAATGGCATCGAACATTCAAATACTTAAATTGGTATATATGCCGGGTTTTCAAAGTATAAACTAATGAATAACTGATTATATTAATTATATTGACAGTAAATATAATAATGATAGAGCACAAAATAGAAGAACCTTCCTTCAGATTGATTATTAAGGGTTATGTCAATTTATTGTGAAATGTGTAAAACATTTTCCCGGTAAAGTTGCATCCTAAAATAAAGTTTAGAAACAACAACGTTATTATTAAACATACTATTTAAGAGTTGTGTGAATTAATTCCATTGAATGAATGTTGAATTACATACTGAGTGAGAATGTGTAACGAAGCAACCTATTATCACTGATCTACCGTAGCTGAGCCATGGTGGCCATTTTACTCCAGGCGCCCGATTATTTACAAATCTATAATTTGAAGTGCGGCATATTAATGCATGCAAGAAACTTGATTTGGGACTCATTTAATGCAGAAAGAGTAGTTTTATCTATCAGACAGCGCACTCCTTAAAATATCCATACATACTAGAGTAAAAAGAAAAAAACTTACCCATTTCTTTGTTCTTGCTTGTTTTTCATAGTGTGAATACTGTGAGAAAGGTCATGATGGCAGCTATACGTTAAACCTAATTTTATTGGTTCAGACTAACACACCTCCATGCACAGAGCAAATCAAATTATATTTTGCTTATCAATGCGAAACATTGATAGCGTGCATTAGCGGGTCACTGACCCGGCTGCAGTGGACAGTTGCAGTGACTGAAAACAAAACAGCTGAGTACCTATTTAAAACTCGTCATAATTACTTTATTTGTAAAGGAAAAATTATAAAATTTTCAAGAGATAAAGAATGGAAAGAAACCATGATAGTGGTGTTATTTTTTTTATTCTGGTTCACAGGCAACCCATCAAAATTGAAGGTTAATTATTGGATTTTCACTGATCTGTCACTGATTACCTATTATGATAGCTGTGGGCCTCTGTATCAGTTGCCTCCACACTCTGTCAGAATTGCTGACATTTTTGGATTGCGTATAATATCACTTACAAGCTCCAAATGCCTATGTACTTTTTCTTTTTCCCCTTATTTTGCAACTTAATTGCCCCATGAGTTGATCCATAATGACCAAAGGATCAAAGTTACAACTAATATCTATGGTGATCATCAATAGGAGAAACGATGCTTACGTTTCCCCATACCAAATCTAATCATAAATATGTTTCATAGAATGACCCACTTTGTAACATAGAGGCCCAACATACTGTTGTTATTGCTTTATGGTCATAGACTAAGTAATAGAGAGAAGCAAAACCAACAAGTTTTATAAAACTTTACAAATAATTTATTATCCAAGTCATCAATAAGAATGTGAAAGGAACTTGAATGTTCTGTATAAATTTAAAAACTGGAAGTGCTTTTTTCTGCCAAGCAGCATGATATCAAGATGGCATTGTCCAGAAAACCTCAAATAATACACAGTAATTCCAGAATAATATTATAATCCAAATAATGAGCACTTTCAATTTCCATGGAATAGTCCAAGCAAATGTTTTTCCTCTCGAATAATATCTTAGTACAACATAAAACATGGCCTCACACTTGCAACAGTAACACAAGAAATGAGATTGACTCCAAAATCAGAATGATTGCTCTGTCCTCTTTTCATATACACCAGCTATTGCAATTGATTCTTCCTTGACCAATCACACTACTGATTATGTGTCATAAGTTGACCAATCACACTACTGATTATGTGTCATAAGCTGCTTATTCAGTTGACCTAGCCAATTGAAAGTTCATGAAGTCTCCATCAGCCATACCTAAAAAAACAAACATGCAACAGAATTGGACCAAATTTTAACAGAAAGCAGTCATGCATGAAGGGAAGAATTTCTACAAATGATGTAATCTGCAATCAAATACTGCTGCTGTTACTAAAAATATTAATATATCTCAATATTATATATTGTTTTCTGCAAAAGAACTGTTTTACAGACCTATGTAAAATCTGACAGAAAGTGCCTTAGTTTAAATGACATTCAGATTTGTACAGATGATATTGATCTGCCATCAAATATATCTGCTGTTACTAAAGACGGAAAACATTTACAATTGTTATTTATAAACATAGTTGCTGAACATAATTTGGCCATCTTTGACATAGAACATTTTGTATAGGGGAATTTCATTAGATATACAATGATGATGATGTTATTTATAGTAAAGTTGAGGATATACAAACATGCTAAACCTGAAAATCAGTTTTTTTCATAACATATGCAATTAACAGTAGTTGAAGAAATCTCAATAGAAAGCATCATACTGGCCATGATTTGTTGGCCAACTATTCTTTGGAGACATCAGCCAAATAAGTGATTTTTTTCTGTTTTCTTCGTTTTTGTTTGTTTTTCAGGAGAGGTGGGCTCTTTTGATGTCTATGTCATTGCTTGCTTGAGAACTTCTCTAGATTTTATAACAAATTTTAAAGATGCAACCTTGCACATTTTATGACTGGTATGTAATTATTGTGTATTTCAGAACAGAGAAAATGTCCTGATTGTAAAACAGTTTTGCTACACTGACTGGCCGTCTGAGACAGCTGTTCCCCAGAATATCAACCTGTTTTTAGAATTTATCTTTGCCGTTGGGAAGTGGGAAAGGGAATCAAACAGTGAACAGAAGCCATCCATTATCCATTGCATGTAAGACATATTAGAATATTTGTACATTTTGTATATTCACGTTCCTTGTAGCAGGAGAATCTTGATTTTGGTCCTGTCTATCTCGCTGTCTCTACATGTTGTCTTTCTGACCTGGGAAGCTTATTAGCCGAAGTGTTCAAAGTCCACTTAACAGAGACAAATAAGATTTTTACATCATTTTAGCAAGTTTTCAGTTTTGTATAAACTGCTACAACTTTTGGGGCTTTGCTTGTTATTGAATCCTTGTTAGTCCAAAAAGCAAAGCAACTTGCTGTAGGCAAAATAAATGTTGTATCTTTGTTTGCATGCATATGTAGATTACAGGTTTACAATTTCATGCCCTTGAGCAGTTTTTCAAACTTTGCAAACTTTTTGAAACCTTTCATAACTTAGAATTCTTGTTCTTACTTTGTCTGTTCACTTTATATGAAATCTGAAATGGATACCTCTTAAATCTGCATTCCATTTGCATTGCATCTGTGCTGCATTTTGCATTTGAAATTCATTTCATTTGCTTTCCATACACATTTTTATGTCATATTGTAATTTTTTATTTGCAGCATCAGAATTGTAGTTTGATGTATTTATAACTTCTATTCATTGTTTCCTTTCATGTTAATGAATGTAAATGCATTTACTGAAGTTAGGTTTTCCATTTTCAACAGTGCTAGAGGGATACCTTGTAGAAAAATCTCCTAAGATTGTTTCTGAAATAACAAAAATTCAAGTACAGCATTAAATTTATGAATAAATAGAAGTGTAACTAAATAAATGTAAAAATGTATTTGTAGGGTAATTATCTGCAAATTTGATTTCATGTACAACTACTAGTAAAAATGTCATCAGATCAGTGGCAGTTGTTATGTCTGCCTTGACAGGAACAGGAGTGAGAAACTGTCTGTCCACATAAAGAATCTAATCCAGAAATATGATGTGAAAGCTTTAATTGTGGAAATTTAAAAACTGCCTTAAAATAATTATTTTGGCATTTTTTCCATATTTGCATGAATTGTTCTGCATGTTGCATTTGCATTACCTTTTTTCTTCAGGATGCATTCAGCTTTTTATTTGCATTCATTCTGCAGTCCATTTGCATTGTTTCCATCACACTGCTAAAATTACCCATTTTAGGGTGAGAACACAATCTTGGATTTCCTCATTGTTATCTTCTTAGGTTTAATGGTTGTTGTTGTTCTTGTTGTAGGGTTTAACGCCATTTTTCAGCACAAGATAGGCTATACATGGCAGCTAGTATTAATGTTGGAGAACCTGGGAAAACCCCAGAAAAAAACACCCACGAGAAGCTACTGGCAAGCTTTCTCACATACCTACATTGCCCGAGACTCAAACCCATGCAGACAGAGGTGAGATGGCAGTGTTCAATAATGAAGATTGATTTAGAAGTTTTGAAACATTATCAGATGATTGCAAATGGAAAAGTGTTACTGGAAATGCAAGTGAATGATTTTGAACCCAAAAATGATGCAAATGTGGATGGCATGACAGCCAACTGTCTATTCAGTGATACTTTGAATTTTAATTTTAAAAAAGGCAGAATACAACGCCAAATCATTTCTTTTCTCAATCAATTCATCCCTGATGAATCTTGTGCTACCAAACTACATATCACTCAAAGGGTTATGATAAATTGATTAAATAAGAATCTAAAAACAAATTTAAAGTCAAAATATTTATTTAATCAAAATACTTCTGTCAGAACAAGCAGACTATGGCATTAATGGACTTTTTTTTAAAACACTAAGACGTGATTATGTAACAGATGAGAAATCTGACATACTAGTTTGCAGTGTACTGATTCAAGGAAGTGAAACTTTGAAAGATCGTTGTTATTATGGAAAAATCATATTTTGAAACTTTGAAAGATCGTTGTTATTATGGAAAAATCATATTTTGAAACAGAGATATCAAAAAGACAATACCTGTAAATGGTGGAAATATGTACAAAACAGTGATATAAAACTGTTTCTTAACTAGTTTAAAAGTGGCCAGTCTATCTAAGCATATGCCTCTTCAGACAGAAAACATTGAAAGGATGGTTCTCAGCATAGAATAATATTCATTTAAGAGTTTAATGGTGTTTTTTTTCTTCAGAGTTTATCGTTATATAAAATGTCAATTGCCAAATTACACAGCAAATAACACCCTAAAGACATTATGTAAGCTGTTTGAGTCAGCAACTGAGTTTTTATCATGAAAAACAACATTCAGCTCTTTTAAATGCAATTCTTTATAATTTTATTTATTTTTCATTGTTATTTTGGGTCTTTTTAAACTATATTTCAATATCAGTTTTAGAGCCTTATTTAAGTGCATGAATTCTTGTTGAGGACGTCTACTACTAAGCTATTTATAGAACAGGGGATTTTCAATCTGTAGTGTAATACCCATATCAACTTCCAACAAATCTATCAGTTGCAGGATATCTAAGGTTATGAACATTCCCCATTATAATCTTAACTTTTTTATCTAAATTGGCATATGTGATTTGTGTACAGTAGTCCCCCTCTGACCAGCGGCCACCCGCTTCTTGCGGCCAGAATCTCTTGGCACCGACGAGTTTGTATTCAAAAGTACCCCTCAAGAGCAACCACCCCTCTAACACGACCAGTGTATTTTGTACACTCGACACAAGTTTTGTCTGCATAATTAAATTGCATACAGTCAGCAATAACCGAATAAATCATTACCAAATATTAAAATGTCATGACGTTAACGGATACATTATTTTCAAAGAAAGTTGGTTATTCTACTCGACGACATGGGGGGGGGATGCTGAACAGTTTTATGTAGAAAAGACTCGTATAAACAAGTTTATGTTGAAATAATTTGAATAAACAAAGTAATAACCGATAAGAAGGTTATTCAGCAGCAGTGGGAAAATGGAGCAAATGGAAAGATAATTATGTATGTACCAAGATGTAAATGACGTTTTTGAATCCATTTGCAGTGTGCATGACAACAATACCTGCTCGCATATCCATATCACACTTACGCCAAGAAAGCAAAAATAGTAACATATTCAGTTGAAATAAATTTGTTATTATAACAACAACAACAAATTCTATTGATTAATGTTTCATTTAGACAAAGATATTTAATGTTTTGAAGTATGTAGCTTTCTTACTACGTACATTACATATACATGTACTTCTCATAATAAATTTAGCCCCCCTCTGGAACGGCCACCCATCTTATAAGGCCACTTTCCCAGTGCAGCAAGGGTGGCCGTATAAGAGGGGGACTAATATAGTTCAGTTTTTGAAGCAAAGGATGTGTTATTTTGTTTGACATACAAATGACTATTGAATTTGATGCTCTCATGAGTTCATTGGCATGGGGTCAAATCATAGTTATCCAGATACACATGAATGACCAATTTTTGTTTCTTTAAATCTTTTCATGTTCATTACATTTTAGGTTACCTACAAGGCTACTTACAAATGAAAATTAAATGGTTATAGTTAGGGCATAACTGATTAGCATTTTTCTACCAATTTCCGATTCCGGATTTTGGGCATGAAATTTTTCCGATTCCGGATATGATTCAAATAATCGGAAATGCTAAATCCGTATTTTATTTCTAAAAAATTTCATCTTCCGTTTCCGGGTTTCTGGTATCTTGTTTTGCTGTGTCTAGCATGTTACTTAGTACTTTACCATATCCGGCTTCATTTCCGGTTTTCACCCTCCAGTTCAAATAGATTGTCTCACAGCGTGGTTGTGTTGACCATATTGGACTTTTCTGACTTCTTATTTAACTTTATTAACGCACTATCGAATGACACACAGTGTTAGACATGGTGCTATAGAAATTCAACTTTATTATTTTTATTATCCGAATTGGTCGTTCCTGCCTTGTCCGACTCAGATTAATCGAAAGCTCATACTATCCGGTGGAATCCGATTTCCGGATCAAAAGTCAGTTATGCCCTAGTTATAGTATTGGAGGTCCAATTGTCAGATGGTACAAGACATCGACTAGGATAGTTACACTGGGGGGACTAGCTGGATTTTTACCCTCCCACCCCCACTAAGTAACTATCAAGATCGCCATCTTACATCATAGGACTGTGAAACCAATTGTTATAAATTTAGTCTTTGGAAAAAACAACTCCTAATCCCTATATCCATTTACCAGTGGTTTTAAATTCATTTGAAACAAGCTGCAGTCTAAGTGCTATACAACATAGACTCAATGCTGTTCTTGGCAAATTTTGACCGTCCCAGCTTTTTTGTCCTCAAATTTAATTAAAGAAAAAATTCTTCAGAAAAATGATGAAGATTTCTTATTTGATTCTGTCAAATCAATTTATAAAATGTTCCAAATAAAATATAAACCCAGCAGATTTAATTGGTTTTTAAAAGCATGCAGTGTCTGTCTTCCTTTTCAGTATTTACATTACTTACTTTGCACATGACTATTTATAGAAGTTAGTATAAAGTGGTTCTCAGTACAGTTTATACAGAAATAAATACAACTGGGCCTGATCATATGGTTATGTTTGGACCAGTGGAAGTCTTCTCGACATTTATCAACTGAAGCAGCTGTAATTATACACAGAAAAGGAAAAGCTTGTGTTCAGAAACAATCAAGAGTTTAATTCCTATACAGCAAGAGGGGAAACTTTGATTTCAATAAAGAATAAAAAAAACAAAGTGAAGCATGAGGAAACATGGATGGATATTTAAGTGTTAAGTAAATATTTGACTATGTCTGTTTCCACCTCCCAACTTATTTTCTAACTCCCTCCTCCTTTTGTATTGGTGACAAGGAGGGAGCTCTCCCTATTGGGTACAATCCTGATATCATCTCTGCAGTCTAGCAATCATATTGAATATAAATGATAACACTTTCATCATCATTACAGTATGGAACCTCTTTTGTTTAAAGAAAAATGGCATCTTGATAAATTAAATGCAGTATTAAGTTTAGAATTTTAGTATTTCAGAAGAAAATTGTCAATGCAGCATTTCTATTAGCAATGTTGCTGCCAATGAAAATTACAGAGCAGACTGACAGTAGATTATGTTCCTAATTATATAGCAAACTGTGTAGTTGCCATTGCAAATTATAGACCAGATTGTGTTGTTGTCATTGCAAATTATAGAACACATTGTGTAGTTGTCATTGCAAATTATAGAATACATTGTGTAGTTGTCATTGCAAATTATAGACCAGATCATATAGTTGCCATAGAACACATTGTGTAGTTGTCATTGCAAATTATAGAACAGATTGTGTAGTTGCCATAAAAATTATTGAACATATGGTGTAGTCATTGCAAATTATAGACCAGATTGTGTAGTTGCCATTGCAGATTATAGAGCACATGGTGCAGTTGATGTTACAAATTATAGAACACATTGTGTAGTTGTCATTGCAAATTATAGAATACATTGTGTAGTTGTCATTTTAAATTATAAAACACATTGTGTAGTTGTCATGGCAAATTATAGACCAAGGTCACTAACAAATACAAATTATTGTATGCAAAATAATGTAATTTATCAACATAGGAGCTTGTGAAACATGGGGCAGTCATATACTTTACCATACACGGTACTCTTGTATTTACATTTGTTGGTGATCATCTCTTTCCATCAATATCGTTCACAATTTGTATTATAGCCAATGGTGTATTCTGTCGGTCTGCTGTGTTACACATATCATGTTGATATTATGTTACATTGACATTGATTCCATGTCAGTCAGTCTTATTTCTAATCTAAGATACATATTTATAATCTTTCATCTTGACAGGGATGGCTCCACAAGGAGTGGGCTTTACTGTGTGATATCCACTCTTCTGGAGAAACTGGAAATGGAGGGTAGAATTAACCTCTTACAGACCATTCTCAAGTTGAGAAGCAGGCGACCCTCATTGGTCCATAATAAAGTAAGATGTTGATTGCTTTTGAATAAGCTGACACTATATTGTATTACCAATTCATTTGATGCACACTTTCTATTCTAGTACAAATTTATTGTCATTTAAATTTGACATGTTTGTTGGCTGACATTTTTTTGTTCAAGTCAAATAACAATATAAATCAGCAAACATTTTTCCCCAGGAAATTATTGTTATTGATATTTACTAGTCATCAGAGTCTAGTCCTATGAGGCCTTATATTCATATGAGTAATAGTATATTTAATATCTACCATTTACTTTTTGTGTGTACACAACATATGGCATGCCATAAAGTGGCCCATTTTCTTTATGCATGTATATTGATGCTTGTGATATAGACATAAGACTTTCATAGTAAAGACCTCATAGTTCCAATCAAGGTCGATTCTGGCCCATGGAAATGTTTGCGTTGTGCACCCTTGCACTATTTGGTTATCTTTTTTATACTTTGAATTTGCATTGCAGTTTTATCAGTTTGCATATGATATACTAAGAATTCAAACATAACTTGACAGAAACCTAGTCTTTTAGCCATTATGCTGAAGAACTGGAGTGTCACTGATGTGCAGATATTGCATGTTAAATATATTCAACAGTTTTAGTTTGTAGATGACATCATATTTTTTTCTGACAGTTTGAATGTTAAGCTTGTTTCCATGCATGCATAACACACCATAAAACCAGACTGTAAAGGGAGTGAATGGTAAATGCAAGTAGGGACTTTCTTTGATCATAACTTAACCAAAAATTCTCCAGAGAAGGGTTTAACTTCCAAGTTGAAAAGTTTCAAATGACAGTGTACAAGTTTCTTGTTTTGTTTGATAAAGATTTGCATCTTTCAGATGACATACCTGACACTGAATCAAAATAGATTCAAGATAATATACTTATTTTACATGCATTCACCTGTATCACAAGTCTTAAATGTCATTTTCTTTTTCTTTTGGAGGCATCTTTTTCAGATACTGTGACATTTGCATGGTTGTTTATATATATATATATATATATATATATATATATATAAGGTGGTTCAAAGGTCATGCATAATTTGACTATAAAATCCATTACATTTTTCCTTTGATAGGGTGCCTTTGGTTTGTTCTATAAATATCTTGTTTTGTGTTTCAGGAGCAGCTGAATTTCTGTTACAAGACCCTTGTCCAATATCTAGATCAAAAGGAACAAAAACGGATCTATCAAAATGTGTACACGTAGAAATAACATAAGAAAAGAAGACATTTACATACGTTCAGCAGATTCTCTTTGTCATCAAAGAGCCTGTTGTATCTCACAAGACACAAAGTGAATGATTATATGTTGTATTTTAGGGTTATTAGCAGCAGGTGGATATGACCCTCCATCTTTGTCCAATCACATAGTCTCTTGCTATACACTAGATGCATTGATAAAAGATCATTGAAAAACATGAAATTCTTTTTTACTCATGCATACAAAAACAGTTTTGCAAAGTTTTTCTGGTTATTCCAATATTTAGTTTTTATTCTCATGTAAAAGAATGAAAGGATCAGTGTTCATGTATTGCAGTCAGTCATGCATTTTAGATAAAATATGTCCTATCATAGTATATAGATCTGGCCTGGAAGTTCAAGCTTAGGAATTTGTTTAGACCTTTGTTGTTCAACAATCAAAAGTGCTACTTCTAATAGACTGGGAGTGGAAATTTAGTCTCAAAATGCAAGCTCAGAATTGTATGATCTCCAGGCTAAGTAAAGGACCCAGTCAGGTTTTCTTATAAAGTATAAAGTTTCCAAGACTGTTGCCAATATGTTTGTGACATTTTGGAATTTTTTATTTTGCTAACTGGAGGAGGCAGTTAGATTAATGTCTTGTTTTGTATTCATGTGATTTTAGCTTTTAAAATATTAGTCAAAGTCTTAGATGCATGCAGCTGACTGACTTTGGGAGACATCACTGAATGAGTGTGCAGTTCAAAACGCCATAGAGATATGTTTCATTGGTATATATGAGTGCTCTTTATCTTATCAAAAGGAACCAGACATTATTGCATATTATATATCTTGAGTTTTTTATTTTATTGCCATTTTGTAAGTAAAGACAATTTTTTTATTCTGAACGATTTGAATGCTTTATAATTAGATCAACAGTATTGCTTTGCTAAAGAGTGGAGACTATAATCATTATAATCAATTAAGGATCTTTGGTTGCTTCCCAATATTTTATTCTGTTTTGATTTCACAATAAACTTTCAATTAAATATTTTCATTGCATACCCATTGAAAAATCTGTATATTGATATATGCCTTAACATAAGAGCTTGCTATACAAAGCATTAACAATACCTGTAAAAAAAATTGTTTTGATCTTTACTCGGACATACAATATGTAGCCCACTTTTCCAAAGAATTTTTCTTATCCTGTCCATGTTGTGTGACATACTTTAACTTTTCCTGTGCATGTTTGCATGTAAATAGGTTCATTACATGTAGGTATGTATGTCTGTGTATGTGCATATATATATATATATATATATATATATATATATATATATATATATATATATATATATATATATATATATTCAAATAAGTTAAGATTGTATAAAAACTTGTTATTATGGGGGGAAAAAAATAATTCTTTTGTTTTGTTTTACCATCTGCTGACATTCTCAACATATACATGTTCCAACCGGTGAATCATGAAAGAGACTTTTATGTAAAAATGTCTTTGTTCAGTAACTTAATAACTAGTAATTTAGGCTTTTAATTATTTTCTTTGAAATAATTGTCAATAGTCACGTGTTGTTGTTTTTTTATTATGCTGTACTCGGTCAAGGCCTTATACGGGCATGGAATTATTGCTAAAGGATATTTCTGATTGTTTAGTTTAAAAAGACATAATAAAACAAAACATTTATGTTTTTCCTTTAATTGCATTAAAACAAATAACCTATGATTCTAAAGTACCAATTATGAAAAAGGTGTGATTTTTACACCTTTGTTACCTGCCACCATTGTGAGGTCTTTGTTATTTACCAAATATGAATTACATGATTATCAGGATTTTGTTACCCAGGTGTCTTTGTTGTTAGATCTTTATTATTTAAACAACCACCATTGTTTATCTGGCTTTAGCATGTCAGATGATATAAATTATGATAAAGTTAATTTTCTCAAGCAGACCAAACAAATAAAATGCTTTAACAAATTAAGCATTATAAAAATGGAACATTACAGAGCCTTTGAAATACATAGTAATTAGGAATTTGACTGGTGAAACTAGACTCATGTTCTGACCCAGAAAATGTTTCCAAGAGCATAATAAACAATCTGTACTGTACACTGTCTGTGTGTATGTGTATATATATATATATATATATATATATATATATATATATATATATATATATATATATATATATATATATATTCGATGTAATCAAATTAAAATTTTAATTTGTATGCATTAATGTAGGATAGTTAACTTCTCCCATTATTTATTGTTTTGGGCTTTGGAGGGATTTCATTCCTATGTTGCCTTTTAGTATAGTGTCCAGTCTTATTTACTAATTTAATATATAATTATAATGACAAAGATCCTACCAAAATTAGACACAAAATATAGATCCACTTGAATTTCAGGTAAATTGTCAAAGAAGGCAGCTAAACTTTAGGTTCATAGTTTGATCTGATAATACTTATCTCCTGTTCTATCGTTCCACTGATGGAAAATGTTTGGAATGAAATCACCACAACAATTCCTTCATTAATGTTTCAGATGTCCACATAAATTCTCTAGTGACGTATAGTTAAAAAAATATTAACAAAATATAAGTTATTGACAGCAGTATCTTTATGATCTCCAAAGAACAATAAATAGCAGTATCTCTCAAGTTAAGTTCTTTCAGCTGGTCTTACATAGACTGATATTAGCTCATCCCTCCACCTGTCATTATTCTCAGAACATTGATTCTTCTTTCATAGACTTTAGATAGTGCCATTCCGATTTATAAATATGATCAAGAATTGATCACATTCAACAAAATCACCAATAAATTGATTTTGATATCAAATTGATTCTAGTCAGACTTTGTTTTAGATAGCTTCTTCTCTTTGGGGCCTACGGCTATTTGAAAAGTATCCAGTTTTGTAAAGATTCTATGTGAACAAATTAATTCATTATGAATCAGCTATCAATTTCTTTTATCCAGTTCCTGACATTAGATGTAGGATTTACCTCAGAAGTAAAGTTAAGCCAGGCCTAGCAGTTTCAAATGTTCTATGATATCAGAATCTACATTAGTGGTTATCCAGACCTGCTATCACATTTTGTGATCTAGGTATATATTGTTCACAGTTGGGTGGGTGATACAAAATTAAGGCTGATCAATTGTTAAATGTTTGCCTATTGCTTGCAATATGCTTGCTCTGTACTGTTCTGATTGTTGGTTGAGTCCTTTGTTTAGCATGTGCCAGGGGACACTATCTATGGCCAGTGATTGCATGAAAATCATCTGATTGCCTAAACCTGAAATAAAAAAGCACCCATCCTATCATTTAAACTGTGCCTAATGTATGCAGTAAATTATTAGAACATGTGCAGGCTGTCATTTTTTGACCAGGCATAATAACAATGAACCAAGTTTAAATCTTTGTCCAGAACACAAATGTGACTAAATTAATTTTTTAGCTTTTTAATGCATTTGTTTATTTTCTTTAAAATCTTTAAGACATGCATTTTACAACTTTTGTTTTAATTAACGTCAAATTTAGTCTTCAAGGAGTTGTACATTTATGTTAAAATAATATTTTACTTTGGACTTGCATAATCATATGAAACTGCATTTCTTTCTTTAACAAAGAGAAATTATGGAGACATTATATATTATAAATGTAATGTGAAGTTGATGTTACCGTTAGTGATTGTGTTTCATTTTTCACCTTTCAAAACATTTTCTGTGATTGCCAATGTGCACATTCTGCCACATAGTTGTTTACTTTCACTGCTTATCCTCTGAGTTGGATTTAATTCTGTCTATACTTGTTTTTAAGTCAAGTCAAACTGCACAGATTATGATCTGCCATCATTTAATGGGTTTTTGCAGTTTGCCTTGCTTGACTTATAAGTAAGTATTTACAGCACTGAATGGTTATTTGTCCCATTTTTGTGGAAGTACCTTATATGCCTGCCCTTAAGTTTGGTGTAACTGCAAACTGCTTATATCCTGATTTGCCCTCAATTGATGTGCCATTTAATTTGCATCAGTGCAGTTTAAGAGGAGTAATCAGAACAAACAGCATTTACCATTATCTGCCAGTACTTTATGATAGCAAAATCAGGGTCTTTGTTGTTTGCAAGTGGACATAAGTTATATGCAGGTATATATGGTATATCTAGATCATTCATGAACAAAGTTGTGTCTTGGCTTTAGTGCATCTTTTAATTTATTTTCATTGTAATCTTAAATATTTTCCATAGTGATTGAGAGAGGGTAATTATAAAGGATAGTAAGGATATTTCATGAGAATGAATTAATGGTAATGGATTCTGGATGCATATTAAGGATATTTCATGAGAATGAATTAATGGTAATGGATTCTGGATGCCATCCTAGGGGTAGTTTCAGAGGTAAAAAGAAATGGCATGTGATGATTTCCCTCTCTAACTTACCTACTGTTTTGTATGGAATATACCGGTAACCAATTTTGCATTTATAAATATGACTTTTGTAACAACTTAAATTTTTTATGAAACATACCTTGACATTTTTATAATTTACATGCATGTTTTACCATCTCAAATTTTTAACAATCAGTAAGAAAGAATGTTTCAATACAGCATCTGTAGTATGTTTCATCCATTGACAGTTCTTTTTTCTTTATGAAATGTGTAAATTTGAAATGTATTTTCCTTACAGTCATTAGAGTTGAAACCTACTCTACTTCATCAAAAAATTCAGCCAGCTTCTGATAGCAAAGAAATAGTTATGATTACTTTCTTCCAATCTTAAATTTTGTCCATTGTTAGGGTACACATTTTCCATTTTAACAAGATATTTAGAAAGTTTCATATTTTAATGATTTTATCAGGTTTTCATTATAGATGCAAGAATTTAATCCTGATTATGTTTTGAAACATTTTTATAACTATAATGTTGTTTCTAAATGTAATTGCATATCACAGACAATTTCCTCTATTATCCATCAGAATTTATATGCTTTCTTTCATGCTTTTTTTACCTTTGTCATATATTTCATATTTATCGAAGCAACATGTATTGGTCTAGTTATTGTCCATGAGTATGAGTATTCATACCATTTGATACAGGGTTCTAAATTTTTGGAGTTTACTTTACAAATTTCATTACCATAATACACAGTGGCATGAATTTTATTTTAACTATAAGAGACCAACTTGCTTTCCTTTATATTTGAATTGGTCATTTACAAATTTAGCCATTTTCAAACATATTTGCAGGCTTTTTGTATTTTAGCAACTAATGCATCAAAGACTTGTGATTCACAAAATAGTGTGATAATCATAATACAGCAGTATGTAATATCCATTAAGCTGTGAATTATAGAGTGAAAAGGTTTATTATTATTATTATTATTAATATTATTATTATTAACAATGTAAATAGCAGATTAATGTTCTCAAGAAAGACAACTCAGATAATACTCTACTGGCATCCTATCATTTCTTGTCAGCTGCCTTTTGAAATCTGAACCATTTGTGTGATTTCTTTGATTTTAGTCACTTTTAGAGTAAGTTTAAAGAGCAACAGTCACCATTGACTCTTGATTGTGTTTATTCAAAAAACTTACTTGAATTACAATAAATCCGTATTTCTTACATTACTTTGCATGCTGAGTTTGCATGTATGGAATAGGCGATGAATAAGGGGAGATAATCATCATACTTTATTCATGGATCTTTGATTTATTACATGTACTCAATGGCCAAATAAATGTATGCATTAGGAATTGAGTGAGTGAATAAACTATGCATTTTAATAAATAAGGATAATGTCAACTTAGCATTATTTTGAGAGCCACCTTTTGGAAAAATATGGACACATTAAAATTATCCTTCCTAGATTAAATGATTGTATTCCAAGGCATTGGGTATAAAAATATGAAAAGGAAAATCATGAATTGAAATAAAACAAATCCCTCAAATAAGTGGATTACAGTACATTAAAGACGGATGACAAAAACCAGTTCAGTGAGTGAGGATATTTGCTCCAATCAGGTTATTTTTAGAAATGGCCTAAATGGCAGGCTTTTTACAATTGAATGGTTTGGCCATAGTTTCTTTTAGTTAAAGTTAATTAACTTTTAAATAAAATGGTTTAAAATATATTAAAAGCATTATTTACAAATTGAAATAATGTTTGTGTTATTGATGAAAACTGGTAGAATGCCAGTAATTTAGTTTAGTATTTATGATGGCAGTACAAATTTTCTGACTCTTTTTTTCCATATTATAGTATGCCGTCCCCTCTGCAGACACAGCTTGGCTGACCTCCAATGCATTGATACTATAGATAATATCTCATAGGTCAAACCCAAATTCAAACTGCACAGATCCAGATCAGTCACCTCATAATGCGCCAGCAGGTTTGGGTCTATGCAGTTTGTTGGAAGTAATCAGCTCAAGAAGCATCATAGACTCTGTTTTTCTAGAGCATTATGTGAATGCAGATCAGGGTCTTTGTTGTTTGCAGTTAGACTGAACCTGTGAGTGATACAGTAAATGACGTTGAGGTTATTTGCTCAAAATCCTAATTAAAATTTAAAAGACTTGTATCTTGAGCAGGAAGTAATATTGGCAGTAGGAACAAGTCAGAATGCTGTTTGTAGTTTGTGGCATGAGCAAAGTTGGTACCCACTATGCTAACATGTCGTACTAGTTAATCTATTATTTGGAAGCTAGTATAGCTGCCTTTTATATGGTACGATTCCCATGTGAATATTTGTTTGGTATATAGAATTTTTCAGTGTTTCTGACCTGTTATATGTAGTCTGAATAAGAAAAGTAATCAGGTTTAATGCTTATTCTTAGCTTTTGTAAATCTTGGTGCCTTTTTTTATTTTGTGCTATTTCTATGTAGTTGTTCACATGTTTACTTTGCATTATGTATAAATTTAGATTTTTATTTAGCCTGTATAAACATGAATAAAAACAAGTATTATAATTTATCTTTGTGATTATATTAGAGAATAAGACCTCTGTTGACTATCCAGTATCTTCCGGAAAGCACACATCTGAATTAAGTCTTATCCCCAAACAATTCTTAAACTATTTCCATATTTCCCAGCTTTGCCCATTGTAATGTGTGTCCTGATTGCAGATTCGTTCTGGTTTATGGATGGATAATGTCTATCTCAAGTGTCCGTCTTTCTACCAACAACACTGAGGTTATGGCTTGTGCTTAGATCATTTTTTTCTTGTTCACTGTCACTTGTTGAGTCAGATAACTTGGCATGTAAATGTTTAACTACAGCCATCTGTGAACACTAGGTCATCATGACCCGTATTTCATTGTTTGTAATCCATACATTCCACGATAGGTTGTTCACATGTTTATATTATTATTCTTTTGTTTTAGAAATTGGGAATGTAAAACAATTATTGATCTCTTTGGGATATTCCTAAGGCTTAGATACATGTGGTGTTTTGCATGCACAAAAGAGTAATGTTGGGATTTTTATATATGCCAAATGATGTGAGCTTTACTTTAACAAATGCAAAAAAAGAAGTACAACAATATCTATGCTATGTGTATTTTTTGTTGTTGTTTATTTGACAAAGATTTTGATTGGGTTAAAAGGCCTTTGCCTTTAAGTACACTGTCCAAGCACATGACACAAACAAACTGTCTTTAAAACTTGTTTTCATTTTATTGGTAAATTTTCATTTGATCGTGCATTGAAAGATGCTATTGGCACATATTGAAGTACCTCTTGATATAGTCAGCTGCTGCTAAAATATCAAGTTCATTACCTGCTAAAATTTTTTCTTCATTGTAATATATCTAATGGTATAAGTAAAGCCCTCAATTTACAACTTTCCCCACCTTTCTGATTGTTGTCAGATGATCACGAGAAAATGAGAGGAATGTATCAGAAATGAAAATGTTATAACTGGAAATTTAATGTTATCAAGCACATGTAAAACCCACACACAGAAGGCTGAGTATTATGTTACTGTTGAAAATGTAAATTTGTCAAGGTCCAACCATTATCAAGAGTAACATAAATAGGGAATGAACACATTTGTTACCAGGAGATTGCTTTTGGAGTTGGGAGCTGAATATTCAGGTCTAAAGGTCAAACATAGCATTCAACATTTCCATTATTTATCTTTCATAAGCAGAATATTCCATTGTAATGAATGTAATTGTAACAAGATGGACTATTTCTATTTTAAGGAATATTCATAACTTTAATTTATCCATGTAAATGTCACTGAAATCTAGAAAAAGTCAAACTGAAAATAATTGCCATAGATAAAGAAAATTTTAGTAAATTCTGTCAAATAGTTTTAAACTATCAAGATTTTTCAAATTCCTTAGGATAGCTAACTTTTTGTTAATATATTTACCTGTTCCTGATTGTGTTGATATCATAGATGACTGGTTTGATTTCGTGTTTTATGGTACCGCAACACAAGTAGAATATTTATTACTGAAACATGGAGTAAATTGCCTAATTAAAGTATGGTAGTTGACCTGAGGTAATGATGTGTTAGGATTTGCATTGATACATAATAAATTTGTAAACACATTTTTAGTTGAGAAGAAAGGAAATTGTTTTAAATAACTGAGAAATTGGAAGTTAAGTTTAATATTTTTTTAACATATAGTAGTTTACTGGAGAGATAAATGAAGTAAATCTTGTATTTTGGAAATATCAGTGGTAAGTATGATATTTAAAAAGCATTTAATGAAATATGATAATTGCTTGTCAAATATTATGAGATTTTAAGTCATTGAATCTTAATTTAAATTTTCAATATTCTGAATTTTAATGCACCTAAATTATTTAAATTAAGCTTTGTATTACCATTTTCATATCTTTTTACTTACAATAGTAAAAACAAAATTAAATTACCATCAACTTCACTGAAAAAGATTAATTTATATTTTTCTTAATATTCATCCTCATTTTTCAAGTCATTAAAACTCAGGAATACTAATGAAAGAAAACTTAAGGGTAGGCCTGAGGATCCCCACATCAGACACCTCTAAAGTATTCAGTAAGACACTTTCTGCAATATCTGAACATTTCTACCTGATGTGGTTTTCATGATATTAAGTTGAAATGTACATGACATGCATATTCCCTCTAGGCTATGTGCAACTTGGGCAATTTCTGGGACTCTAGTTCATGTGATGTCATTGAGGAAACCCTGCATTTTGAATCATCATGTAAGATAATGTTCCTAACACCAAAAAAGTTTTAAATTATTACTCATTACATATTACAATATATGGAGTTATTTCCAGATACATTATATAAACAATCCTATATTGGATATATAAACAATGCCATATATTGAATATATAAATAAAATACCATATATGTGATATGCAAGTTTAAGGTACGTCTTCGTAAAACATAGCACTTTTAACAATCATGTCTTGCTAAAATAGGGTTCTCTTCACATCATGTCTTGCTAATAATGGTTCTCTTAACAACGTCTTGCTGAAACGGTTCTCTTCAAATCATGTCATGCTAATAATGGTTCTTTTCACAATTATGTCGTGCTAAAACGGTTCTCTTCAAATCATGTCTTGCTAATAATGGTTCTCTTCACAATCATGTCTTGCTAAAACAGGGTTTCCTTCACAATCATGTCTTGCTAAAACGGTTCTCTTCACATCATGTCTTGCTAATAATGGTTCTCTTTGCAATCATGTCTTGCTAAAACAGGATACCTTCACAATCATGTCTTGCAAAAACATGGTTGTCCTCACAATCATGTATTGCTAAAACAGGGTTCTCTTCACAGTCATGTTTTGCTAAAACAAGGTTCTCTTCACAATCCTGTCTTGCTAAAACATGGTTGTCTTCACAATCATGTCTTGCTAAACAGGTTCTCTTCACAATCATTTGCTAAAACAGGGTTCTCTTCACAATCATGTCTTGCTAAAACATGGTTGTCTTCAGTCATGTCTTGCTAAAACATGGTTGTCCTCACAATCATGTTTTGCTAAAACAGGGTTCTCTTTACAGACATGTCTTGCTAAAAAATGGTTATCTTCACAATCATATCTTGCTAAAACAGGATTCCCTTCACAATCATGTCTTGCTAAAACAGTTCTCTTCACATGTCTTGCTAATAATGGCTCTCTTCACAATCATGTCTTGCTAAAACAGGATACCTTCAAATCATGTCTTGCAAAAACAAGGTTGTCTTCACAATCATGTCTTGCTAAAACATGGTTGTCCTCACAATCATGTCTTGCTAAAACATGGTTATCCTCACAATCATGTTTTGCTAAAACAGGGTTCTCTTTACAGTCATGTCTTGCTAAAACATGGTTATCTTCACAATCATGTCTTGCTAAAACAGGGTTCCCTTCACAATCATGTCTTGCTAAAACAGTTCTCTTCACATCATGCCTTGCTAAAACAGGATACCTTCACAATCATGTCTTGCAAAAACAAGGTTGTCTTCACAATCATGTCTTGCTAAAACATGGTTGCCCTCACAATCATGTATTGCTAAAACAGGGTTCTCTTCAGTCATGTTTTGCTAAAACAGGGTTCTCTTCACAATCATGTCTTGCTTAAACATGGTTGTCTTCACATTCATGTCTGGCTAAACAGGGTTCTCTTCACAATCATTTGGTAAAACAGGGTTCTCTTCACAATCATGTCTTGTTAAAACATGGTTCTCCTCACAATCATGTATTGCTAAAACAGGGTTCTGTTCACAGTCATGTCATGCTAAAACATGGTTATCTTCACAATCATGTCTTGCTAAAACAGGGTTCTCTTTACAATTCTGCCTTGCTTAAACAAGGTTGTCTTCACAATCATATCTTGCTAAAATGGTTCTCTTCACAATTCTGTCTTGCTAAAACATGGTTGTCTAAACAATCATGTCTTGCTAAAACAGGGTTCTGTTCACAATCATATCTTGCTAAAACAAGGTTCTCTTCACAATCATGTCTTGCTAAAACATGGTTCTCTTCACAATCATGTCTAGCTAAACAGGGTCATCTTCACACTCATGTCTTGCTAAAACAGGGCTCTCTTCACAATCATGTCTTGCTAAAACAGGGTTGTCTTCACAATCATTTATTGCTAAAACATGGTTGTCTTCATAAGCATGTTTGTCATTAATAAAGCGCCATTATTGGCAGACATTTCTAACTACATGTATATTAATATATTTCCAGATATGTTTTTAAAAAATTACTTAGTTTAAGTCGCAACATGGAGAGAGAGAGAGAGAGAGAGAGAGAGAGAGAGAGAGGCATAATTGTGAGCAGTTACTGAAAAATGTGCCAAAGGAGATGGAGTTAAAACTAGAAGTGAATTTCATTAATTAAAATTAACCATGTTTGGGAAAAGCCATTAAATAGAACAAATATAAGAAAGAAGATGATTAAAGTATGGGGCTAAATAAGTTGGAGTACACACAAGATGATTGATATAAAATGTCAACTAAAAGTCAAAGAAAATAAATCTACTGAATTCTAACATTCCTTTGAGAGAGACCTGCAGAATTGCCAGAGAGAGACAACTACTGCAATGCGTGAATTCAAGGCAAAGATTGCCCAGGTAGTCTAGTCTCACCTCACCCTCAGAAATCACCGTTAATTTCAGATCTTTGGCTTCTTTCAGATCCAGGGCTGAGATGGAGGGATTTTAGCAATAAATTCTTTTGTTTTGACAAGCAATTATCAATCAATTAAGCAAACTTTTACTGTTAGTTACATGGCTACAATTTAGGTCATTAAATATGATGCTTCGGGTCAGATTGATTCATTTAATATTACCGGTAATGGCACGTTTCACAAGACATCTCTGAAAATGTCATCAAATATCAATTATCCAATTAAACAAAATCAGTGCTGGCCAGTAAAGGTGACTATAATATACTGTGCACCATGACAGATTTGTATAATATAATTCCAATAAGATATTTAATGAATAACACGACTCTTTTGAAATGATATTTGTATTTTCAAACAATATAATCATTAGAGAAACCAACTGATTATTTGGTATCCAGCTATTATTATTGACAAAAAAAGGTTAGCAAATTTTTATTTATGAAAATATTATTTAGAAAGATCTAAATTATCCTCTTTGTAAAGGTTCTGGCAAGATTTTGACATGCAAGTGACTGCTTAAACTAATTGAACTATTGAACAAAAATGAAAATTCACTGTAGATGTCAGAGGTAGTAAATTGCATTTAAGGGAAATGTACACATCATTTAAACAATGTTGCAAGCAGCACAAGTTTTAACATCCATATCATGCTATTTACAATCAGTCACTTAGTTTCAGTAAATGAAAAGTCAAATAAATTAAGATTCCTAACTGCAAAATATAGTAATCAGGTCTATGTTAAAATATATTGAAATAGATTTTGATGAAATTTTGTACTTTTAATACCTCTATTTTCTTTTTTTTTTTCCTATTTTCACACTTGAGACTTCAGTGTCAGTTTAGTTAAGTACTACAGAAAGTACTACATAGAAACTTTGAAGATATTGCTATATATTTATATGTGTATATGTATGTATTGCATTCTTTGGATATTTATTATTATCTGAAACATCATTTTATGTCTTTTATGTAATCTACAAATAAAGGTCCAAATCTTTTTTGACATCTGTACCTCACTGAGCTTTACTATTTTTAACAATTACATTATGTACTTAACTGTAAGTCAAGTCCAGCTGCAGAAACCCATGTTTGTCATCACATTATTTGCAGACTGATCTGATCTATACAGCTTGCTAGGAGTAATCAGAACAATGTAGACCTTGTTCTGTAGACATATTATGCAATGGCAGATCAGGGTCTCTACAGTTGGACTGATTTTATACCGTATGTACTTGATAAATATATATATATATATATATATATATATATTTGTAATTAGGTTTTACCATGAAGCAAAGACAAACTGGTAAAATGTTTGACTCCATGCCAAGTGCAGATAAGGTGAATCACCAATGAAAAAGGCTGACTCAGCACTCAGTTTTGAATTATTTTAAACCTCAGACTTTTGTCAGACACTTGGATTGTTCTAAATAAACTTAAAAAGTTGAATTATTCTTTATAGAAATTTGTTTAAGATGTAATGTTTATAGTGTCACATAATTTTTATTATTAAATACGTTTAGGACCCGGCATTGAAATGTGAGAACCCTATAGTAATTGCCTGTTCCATTATTGTGTCCATTCACACTTATTGTAATCACCAAAGCTGTGCCATCACTGTACATAATTTGATGCCATTTGGTAGGTGAATTGGTATTACATGTGGATGTGCTTTTCAAAGATTTCCTCTTTTTAGATCAAATTTTGACGGAGTTCTTGCCCTTTTTCAAAACATTTTAAGCCCCCACGCCACGGTGTAGCAGATAATTGAAACCAGCATAGCTCAGTAACCATTCAATATATTCTGATGTAATTTGGAGATTACATTGTTTCGTGGACCTAAACATGCCATGTATGGGTTTTGTCTCATCAGTGCCATTTGGATAAAGGTATGGCATTTGTAATTTGACTTCATATTTTAACATTTGATTTGGCTCATAACTGACACAGCTTAAGAACCATTCAACACTTTCTGGTGTGGTTAGCAAGGAATACTGTCTAATGGTCAGTTCCTTTTATGGGTTGGGTCTTATCTACTTCATTTTTGTGCAGAGATGTCCCAACCTGAGAAGGAAGTTCTTGTTTTGACATGGAAATTATAATGTTGCTTGCAGTTAGCATAGCCAGAGAACCATTCAACATTTTCTGATGGAATTTGGTTAAGAACATTATCTCTTAAATCTAGAGTGCCTTTAATGGTTTTGATATCTCTTATCTTGTTTTGGATGGAGATATGGCCCTTGCCTGTCAATTTCAGATCTTCACATGAAATCGTGTATGTAATCAGCATAGATCAAGAATCATTCAGGTCATTTATGGGTTTTGTCTCATATTCTCCATTTTTGACAGAGTTATGGGCCTTGTCATTCAGTTTCATGTCTTTACATAAAATCTTGCATGTATTGATAAGTTCATGATAAAAGTTGGACAACAAGCCTTCAACATGATCATATAAAAAAGTTATGGTCCCTGAATGCTCATCTCATAAGGCTTGTTTCTAAGCACATGTTTCTCTCTTTATAACTCAGTAAAGTAATTATAATGAGCAGGGTCGTTAATGATGTATTAACTGGTGCTAGTGTAGTTTACATTTTATTCTTGTAAACACTTTAGATTGATGAAATTCACATTATTAATGGACCAGTGTATCAAGCAAAGCAGTATTGAAGTATTAAAAAATGACATTAGTAGAACTCAAGGGGTACATATTTTTAAAGGTTGTTTTGTCTATTTTTATTTTCCCCATGCAGTGGAGACATCTTGATTTTGGCCCTGTCCATTTGTACTTGCATGTACCTATCCATCACAAGAAACTCATTAACAAAATTGCATAAAACATCAGGCTAGTATAGTTCTGTATGTATATATAAATTACCTGATTAAATCTGAAGGACATTACCAAATATTTCTTTTGTTTTACACATTTTTCTGATAATTTAAATTTTTTTAAAAATATATTCTTCCTGTTATCATTTAATATAAACTTGAGGTATATAAATCAAGTTATGTACATATATATTTTTATGTATATAAATTATCTAATTGTTTTGTATTTCTATTGCAACAATTTTTACAATTGATACCCTATCTTTTAAAATGGACTTGAACTTTTTGATCAGTATGACTAAGTAAAATCTTCTTGATATAGATAAGTTTTTATACTTACTCAGATGAACTAATCAGAGTTCATGCAAATATTTCATCATTTCAATTTTGTTAAACTTAAAAATTTTGCTCTGGACATACATTTTAGTCTGCATATTTGCAGTGGGAGCATGGAGATTAAAAATACATCTTTGTGTGTGAATAATAAAGTCTTGTCAACAAATCAATATGTAATTAAATTTATATGACAATATCATACAGTAACAAAGAATGATGAAATTAGTCAATTTAGCAGTGTGCCCTTCGGTTAGTTTAGGTTCTGATGGTAGGCAGACAACTGTAATTATGTTTTTACATAAATTTCCAGTCTTTTTATCATACTTTGTGGATTTGCATGGCTAATGCTTGGTGCAGGAATATGGAGAATAATATAGCTGTATTGCTTTACACATAACACGTGCACTACCTGATATCAGGTTGGAAGAGAGAGCAAAGAAAAACTAATTCCAGAGCATTCACTTGATGTATAATTTTAACATGTATATTGATTACTTTAAGTAATGTATTTATTAATTTTCAATAAACATATAATGAATATCTTAAAGCTTTTCTTTTTTTATTCTTAAGTAAAAACTATTCGTCGAGTATTTACTTTTTTAGACAAAGTATTATTTCCTGTGCAAATCTATTCAAATGATTTTCATTTCTTTTTGGCCCTTGTCCAGAAATATAGTTTATTAGGAATCTTGAAATGTGTCTATATGCCACGAATACCATAGGCAATATAATGCAATTAAAGGACAAAGTGTGGAACCAAACATGGGCCATAACTCCTTCACATTTTTCTACAGAACATAGCAATCAAACAACTGCTTACTTGGTTGTTCTCAATACAAACTTCATATCAAGTTTAATTTCATTTCAAAGTTCTGTGTAGAAAAATCTAAAGGGAAATATGTAAGTCACACAAGGGACAGATTTGGCATACAAATAACAGGTTCAGCATCTCGGGTGCTTGGTAGACCTCAAGTTTTGAGTGTAGACCGATCCTTCTTCTCTTCCACACATTTGCATGTAGATTGCCGAAGGACAAACCTGATTTAGCAATTCTGGCATTGATTTCATATTGATGTGGACTACACGTTCTAGTGCTGCGTAAGCAGGTGAATGTTTTCACTGCCACAAGGGTTTTTCCTTTTGCCGCGGTTGTAGGCTATACGTAAGGATTGTGGTGCAAGGTGGTTAATCAACATCGTCTTCTTGATACTGACTGTGGAAACAAAATTGTCACAAGCTGAACTGTGTTGTATGTCAGACTCAGATTTGGCATTCAGAGAACATTAGTTAACGTGTAACTTTCTTTTCGCCAGTATCTAATGTCGATATCAGTGTCATAGTCACGGAAAGCATCAATTTGCATGGCAGTGAACATCATACTGATGATGATTAGGTCCAACACGTAACCCCACTAGTGATTGGGAATGGTTCAGATGCAGGTCACCCAATCTCCAAATAAACATTGGATTCTTCTTCTATTTAGTTCCGTCTAAGGATCTGATGATGTTTTATTTAAAAAAAATATCTGGATTTCAGGTTCCCACATTCGTTACCTATTAACCGAAAGCAGGAAACCAAAATGTAGCGTGGGTTCACCGCAAGTGGTCAAACCTCTACTACCAGTGAAACTCGCCAGCACTGAAGTTATGCATGAAAATGTGAGTAAAATAATACATGAAACTGTTAGACGACCACGATTTAGATCACCTCGATTTGGATCGAGGAAATTATAATAAAGATGTTAAAATGTATATCTGATCCAGCATTCAACACGAGCCCACCTGTTCGCAAAGATAAATCCGTACCCGATTATCAGTATTGTTTTTTTTTTTTTACTTAAGACAACCAAATCGGCAATTACATATCGAACAAGTTCATGATACAAGTAAATATTCCTTGTCTGCCTAGGCGTTTATTGAAGTAGAATGCGAACTTGTAAAAAATGATATGCCTTATGCAGATAATTTGTGCGTGTTGGCTTTCTTAACAATGGAATTAAGGCATTGTTTGATAACGCTACATATATGATTGATGGAATAAATATTGAATCAATTTAGGAAGACGTAGACGCTGCTATAAAACAATAATAGGATTAGCGAGATATTATGATGGTTGCATAAGATCAGCTGGTCCATTAATGATGTTTGCTAAAGGTATTGCCAATATTGCTGATCAAGTTCAGTATATTAAATTACAAACACCTGTAGCAATGCAGTTGATCCACAACCAGTTGATTTTGAACATATAGTTTGACCAGCTGCTACTTTTGATAGCAAACGTTAATGTAAATTTCAACTTAGGATTTACCACACGTGTATCAATGATGTTAGGAGGACGTAGAAGATTTTCATGTGTAATTCCACTGATTCATATTTTTGGATTTTGTAGAAATGTTAGAATGTTTATTTTAAGTGCTAAACATACAGTTGTACTTGTTAGAAAAAGTGATGATTAAGACGCAATCTAGTGGGGTGTTGGTGTTGCTGATGGTAAAGTAAATATAACAAAAATCTCACTGTGGATGCCAGTAAAGACTCCAACGATTGCTGAAGGACAAAAAATGCTTACTTTTATGGATCAAGGGGGTAAATAAATATTGTCATGGTTAACAGTGATCACAGATTCACAGATAGTGTTCAAAGCACCGTTCGATGTGTATTTACATGACATATAGCATCACAGCAGGGTGTTTCTGCGTCACGACATATTTTATTGCTTTACAGAATTTGAATCGTTTAAGCAAAACCCAAGAACATAGTCATATGATATTTGACCAAGGCAGAGTTACCATGGTTTCTTTAAGAATAAATGGCCAACAAGAACCAGCTGAGGATATATTGTTAGATTATACCATGTTGCACGAGCTTATCATCACTTGATGACATTTATGGGATGTGATCAGAATATAGATACTGGTTTACAAATATCACAATTAGATTTTACAAAAGTATATCCAATCTATTACCTTTCGATTAAGGATCTTGATTTAACACGACAAACTGTCGTTGCTGTACATTTTCGAGTTACAACCCGCATCACTGATATCTTTCGGAACCACAATAACGCTAAAACATAATCAAATCATATGTGGTCAAAATATGTCATCACTTACAGAATACCAGCTTGAAAAATTCGACGGTGCTAAGAAAGACAAGACTGGAATACTAATTAATCTTTATGCAGGTACTATTTCAGATATAACAAAATCAGGTGGTATATTTCCGCTTCTGGCAGCTATACAAGCGTTAATAGCTGCTGCTGCATCAGCTGTCCTAAGACCTGCTATGTTGGGTGCAGTTAGAACCGTGCCAGAATGGCACTAAAAAAATCAACAGGAATAATATTTACAAAAAGAGAAAGGGTCTAAGACTACCATGAATTCCGCAATCATGGTATGGGAAATGTCTGATATTTTCAGGTTCAATTCCTTAATTCTTACATGTCAAATTTTGAATTCATTAAAACTTCTGAATAATTAAATATAAAAAACGTTAGAGGTATTTTATGCGTGATCAATTACCTAATCAGAACAATCAGAACGGAATATCGCACGAAAATGTAAATAAAATAAATTGTGATGAAATATTAGAATTGCTAAATCTTGCAAATGTGGATCCAATCGAAGTGGCTGTATTTAAGGATAAGCAAGGAAAATTAAAAACGAGTAATCTTTCATTACTGGATATTGTCGTCAGAATTAATTAAGTAATTGAAAACAGCATAGCTGTGTTTGAGAATAGCGGAGAACTCGCCCCATGGAGAACTCGCCCTGGGAGAACTTGCCCCATGGAGAACTCGCCCTGGGAGAACTCATCCCATGTGTCAGGAGAATTCGTCCCATAGTGGTCGGAGAAGTCGCCCCACTTTGCCTGGAGAAGTCGCCCCAAGGATAATATATAATAATTCTGAGATTTCACCGTATGGTTGTCAAGGCTTTATTTATGGTTATTTTTCTTCAACTTAGTAACTTATTAAATCTATAAAATTTGCGACTATTTTCTCCGTGTCGAATGAAAGACAATGGCATTGTGCTAATTCTTGTGGACATATGCACCTCTTTGATATAGTAATTTGTATCCGATAACTGTGATCTTTCCTCCGTGAGCAATATAATGCTGTTGTATTATGTCTGTATTTTAGTGAAACCATTTCAGTATTTCTAACTCCGGTTTGTTTCTATTGAAAAGAATACCGATATAATTGAGGCCACGATTAAATTCCATTGAAAATAGTTAAATAATAAATCAACTGTTAACAATGAACGGTTGAATAATTTCGCATTTAATTTGTGCTTCTTCAGGTACGAAATGTTTTAAAAGAAACGGACAACGTATTTTGTTAGATGAAAACTGAGGATCTCTATAATTGTATATATGAAACTGATGATTATTCATAATAGTAGTGTCTCTTATGTTTGCACATCGCATCAATGTATGCTACATTTAGACAACGAAAATTTTTTTTCTCTTCTTTTCTGTCTATTTATGTACTATTAAAAAAAATCGTGCAAATTCTTGAGATTTGCTAACCAAAATTTACTTGTACGTTTTATTATAAAAATCCAACCAAATAAATGATTATTGTTGATGCATACCATTTTTTAAGTGCCATATGTTGTGATATTCATTGGTTATAAAATTTCGGCATGAAAGACAATTCGCTTAGAGAGTTATTATTGGTGTTAAACTGTGTTGAAATATTTGATGAAAACTTTCTATAATTTTATATATGAAAGCAATGATTATTCATAGTAGTTTCTCTTATATTTGCACATCGTGAACACCGGTGTATGTTACATTTAGATGACGAAAATGATCTTTTTTCTTTTTCTTTTCTATCTGTTTAGTACTAATAAAAGAAAATCTTGCAAATTCTTGGGTCTTCTTTAAGCGATAATTGATTTATTTTTGTAAAGTGTTTTTATGCTGGTAAATTGATAAATTTATTTGATAAATTTAGCAAACTAAATTTTATTAATTATACGACACAGATTAGATAATGAAGGATTCGATTGTATTGTGAAAGGAATTACATCTCTCTCTCTCTCTCTCTCTCTCTCTCTCTCTCTCTCTCTCTCTCTCTCTCTTGTACATACTGCTTTGTTTAAAGCCCAATGTTGAGTAATATTAAGGGCTTTGTTCAGCGCAGAATCAATTGTATGTGTAGGATAATTTATGTTTGTAAATATGTTTGGAATTTATTCAACGAATTTTGTAATTGACAATCATCTGAAATAATACGTCGGTATCTTTTCGACTGGCTATGTGCTATTCCGTTTTTAAATTACATGAGATGACATGAAGATTATTGACATTTTGGTGGAAATTAGTTTCCTTGATATGAATATTTGCAGAGATAGTGTTATCAATATTTTATATCACATCACATTTACATCTGAAAAAGAAACATGCGTACTAGATGTAGTATAAGTAAACTGAATTGTCGGGTGAATATGATTTTGGCGATCAATACAATTTTACAGTTATTCGCTTGACTGCTTCCAGATATAAATGTCATCAAAATCTGAAACAAAGAGATGGATTCAACTTTTCGTTTTGAAGAAATTCCCTTTCAAATTTAACCATGAGAGGAAAGTGTATGAAGGAGCCATATTAATACACATTGCCGTACCCATTATGAATATGTATTTCGTATTATTAAATTGAAAATAATTATTTTCCAAGATAAGTTTTAATATTATACAAATATCTTCACAAGATAGTGGGCTATTATTAGGATTGTAATCAAAAAGATTTGTACACGCTTCAATACCAGCTGCATGCGGAAAGTTGGTATATAGTGATGTTACATCTAATAATACCAGGATTGAAATTTACAGATAGCTGTAGAATAGACTTCAACTTTTTAATGAAAAGTTGTATCTTCAATATATGATTTCATTATGAGTTTTGGGTAATATGTAGAAATGAGGTGTACGCATGTTAAGAGGGAAAGTATCAAATTCCTCGTATACGGATTTTTTTTTTAGCCATCTCATTAAAGCATGTTGAAATTTTTTATTTAATTTCTATTGACGGATCTTCGCCAATATGTTTGTAGTAGTTTCCATCATTTAATTGACGTTCAACTTATTTAAAAAAATCTTCTTGATTCATAATAATAATAATAGTATTTGACTAAGCATAATTTGTAATCACTATACTGTCGTCATTCATTAGATTATATAAAGACTGAATTTCGTCTTAGAAATATTACTATGATATTGCTTTTATGATTACCAGTTAATATATCTTTTGTGATCGCGTATAAATAAAAATCTAAAAATGAATCACGTAAAAGATGTTTCAATTCTGCCATTGAAAGGTTATCTGTGTTTTGGGGCGACTTCTCCAGACGAAGTGGGGCGACTTCTCCAACCAATCTGGGGCGACTTCTCTAAATACATTGGGGCGAGTTCTCCATGGGGCGAGTTCTCTGCATACCTGTGTTTGATAGTAACGGAAAAATTAATCCCGGTGTTGTTATGTCATTGATATAGGTTAATATTCGCAACCGAGTACAAAAATCCGGTGATACAATAATTGGTTGTCTCAGTATGACTAATAATACAAGTACTGTCTTGGAGAACCAGAATCAAGCAAAGATGCTGCAACGTAGAAATATGTCGATGATAGATACTCCCCAATAATGAACTCGTTAACAGCAGTCAATAATGAAGTAATCAATCAATGTTTATTATACTGCTCGTGTATACATGTTCTTGAGTTTTCGTACAAACGTGAATATAAACAGTAACGAGACTTTGTCCAGCGGTTATCGACATTAAACTCCTTGACATAAAAACGATTACCAACAGCGTAGTATATGGAATCGCATCACAATTAATACTTCCAGTTCAGTACCCGCGAATGTAGTTCCAGTCTATTTTTAGAACATTTTTTCCTCTCTCCTTTTGGTGCTGATAGAAGAGTTATATTGATGCATCTTTGGTATGGATTTAAAGTTAATTGTTTATTCTTGAGAATAGGAGTTCTGAGAGTGGTTGTCTGTATGTATTTTGGCGACAGTGCACACTGTGTAATTAGGCCTTAGTGATGATCCGGAAGTGAAATCAGTGTTCTGTGTACACGCTGCTTTGTTTACAGTGCAGCCACTCAACAAAATGCCGGTCAACCCTTGACAAGAATTTCACAGTGAAGTCATCTTTGGAGGTATTTTAGATTAACATATGACTTGTATTGATTGTCACACTGTGGAAAGGTCAGTGCTGAGAAATATATGTAGAGAACATATAGTAAAATTAATTGTGGTGTATGGCCATATACATGAGCTTCTGGATCAGTATTATGGTCACCACCTAATACATTTATTAAACACCGCACTGAAGTTACCGGGTTATACGGGCTGTCAGTGGTTGGTGTTACAGTATTTACGACATCCGCCACATTTCAGCGCAGAATTCAATCTATTAAGGAAAAGAATAAAAAATAGCTCAAAATAGCTATAACAGTTCGCGAAGTTACATTATCAGCTGCGATTGAAATAAACTTGCTAGATTGTGCCGTTGATATAGATCAATCATCGATCAAATCAGTGTTAGGATGGCTTTAGATTCCATCAGAATATAAGGGACCACCAGAACCAAAACGAGATGATTTTTCTACTAACGAAAAACAATTTATAAAAAATCCAGAATATAGAAAAGATATATGAAAAAATTATTTATTCTATACAGGATTTGGTGATAACAAAATACCAAAAAAGCTTGATTTATTTTAGATAAATTGTAAACGAAGAACATATTCATAATTTTCATCTGTTAGTTTACACAGTATTATTCTGATGAATAAAAACAACAAATTATTGAAAGAATGAAACATTTAAATCAGAATAGAGAATAATTCTTGTTCAGGTAATACGTTCTAAAAAGTAACATACGTTTATACCTGTATTTAAATTCATTTCAGGTAAGGTATTTAATGATCACATTAAAATAACTGAAAAACAATTAAAAACATTGGTTTAAACATCACTTGCAACCGATTAACATAAATTACTTAACGATCTTATTAATGAAAACCTTCCTAAAATTTGAATCATGGAGAAAAAAATTCGCCAGTAAGTATTCTTAAACATAGCAATGCTCCTTACGATGGACGTCGTCATATATCACCGGGAATCGTAAATATCAATCTTGTATGTGATGTAATTGATGGAATCAGTCAAATATATCTGGAAAATTCAAACCAAGCTCAGCATGGATATAATCTGCATACATTCGCGTCTCAAGTACCTCCAGGGTATTTTATTGTACAAGAACCCATTAAAGCTGCCTATATATCATGTCATAATCTGATATTATGAAGAATAAATTATAAATTTACTGACCAACGCTCCAGCTTGCTTTATCTACGAAGTAAGAATCTGAGTATAAATGTAGTGTCTACATAAAATCTTAACGATTTTTAATCAAGTTGTCATTTTTACATTTAATTAAAAATTATATTATAGAATGTACCAACACGTGAGGGTTTTTATATACAAAAAAGAGGTATTTGAAAATACCATCAGAACAATATTTACACTGCTCACATGCAGAACAGTTTCGTGTGTGTGGCATAATTATTGATAAACACTGTAATTAAGACTTTTTGTTAACAAAAGAAAAGTTAAATGATCTACAGCGAGATCATATTATAATGATTATCTGTGATATAGATCAGGTTCTAAATTATGCGCATTCCTGTCTTGATTTTGATCGGATTAAAAATCTTATATAACATTGATGGTTATACTGACTCATAAATAATAAATATTCGTATATTTGTAACATTTATTTTTTACTGACAGATTCAAGACAGAAAATAGCTCCTAATTTCACCTTCAAAAAAGCTGCAAAATTTATATTTAAATAACTGCTACTTTCACCTTCAGAAAAGTTGTTACTTTCATTTTCACTAGATCGTGTTGTTCTTTGACATACTCTTTTCTAATCGTCTTACACGTGCCTTTTTGTTTATTCGCGAGATAATTCTAATCTAATTTTTTCGATCGCGTCTGTTTCTTTCACTGAGGCCAGCGATGGGAACATAGATTGTTGAATCTGTTTTATGAATTTGTATTCTGATAGTAGTGTATCTGTCTGCGAAGTTAAGCTCTTCTAATAATTCAAAATCAGAAATAACTTTTTTTCAGGTTTTAGTTCATCAGATTCTTTTGCAGAAATAATAGCATTCTTTTTAATTTTGTTAAAATTAATTTTGTTTGTTCGCGATTATCTGAATAACTTGGTGTTATAAGAAATCTATCTAAAATTATTTATATTATTTTATCAAGAATTCGTTAATTTGAAATCACTTTTATTCGATGTGATTATTGTTCCTTCCTTTTCTAGAAAGAAAAAGTGACAAAGGTTCATCATTGTGAAGTAATGAGATTAATTTGTATTCCATTTATAGTAATTTGTAACATTCTTCCAAAATATATCAACATCTATGTAATTAAGTTTAAACATGGTCTTATTCACTGAGGTAATGACTCTAATTATGCAGGTAATTGTAGTAATTTGAGTTAAATTGCAATTACTGTGAAGAAATATATTTAGTCCATGGCAGGTGTACTCGCAACCAAAGTAAGTTAATAATAGTTTAACTTAATTGAAGCATATTGTAACCTGAGTGTAACAAGAATTTGTCCCGTTTTGTCTACTAAGGGCCGACAATCACGGGTAATATTGTATGCAGTTAAATATGGTAGTAGGGGATGCATGAACTTAGTGACAAGGGGATGTAATGAACACAATACTGGTAATAAAGATTTGGACTAAAAAGTAACAAATTCTTTATTGTGTGCATAAAGAAGACTTCCGTTTCCATAACTACATATGAACAATGGTATGAGGCTCTTTCAGATACATGATAGGTGTTTGAACCTTAATATACATTTTGTGAGTATCTTTATTTTCTTAATGTTTATTTGAAAGTAGATACCGTCCTGAGCAATGGCCCATGGCCCATGCATAAAGTTGATAGCTTGTAATAGGTCTGTATATGCCGAATTAAGTATACTTTGACCCTTTTTACTCACCATAATTGTTATCACGGATTCCAGTAATAGAAGATACACCATACCTTAATTACGTTATCTATAAGTAGAAGGCGGCTTAGTTAAAACTTGGGTCGCTCCGTTGTTATGAAAATAGTGCCAAGCTAGATAGCAATAATATGACGTGTATTGAAGACAGAAATGTCGGTGCGATTTAAAAGATCGTTGGCTAACTGAGAAAGAGAAGATTATATTCAGCCACCGCCGCTATACGAGTAGTGGATGAAAATCCAGTTGCCATCACCAAGTCAACATGTCTTTCGCGGACACTTTTGGGAACCGCTTCTTTGCATCCATCGACTTCGGGCTGATAAATAATCACATGTCATACTACCAGTCTGTCCTTTCACACCGCCTTATATCTGTGTTGAAGTTTAACAACTACGAAGGGGCGATCCTGAGCACTAACAAAAAGATGGGCTGCACCAATAGCGGCATTACTTTGGATTTCTATATCGTGACCCACGCAGATGTAGCACGGATGCTCATGCATAAATTCATGGGAAAAGTGGCCATCTTATACATCGAGTGCTGCAACATCACAAGATTGTGCTGAGCAATAACAAGAATACATTAAATTAAAACTTAAACACACTGGCAAAAACCTGGAAGACATGATCATGTTCTTTGAGGACGCGACACAAGTGCTGATTATTTCAATATTCCCCTGATCGACAAAGTGTCAGTGACAATCGAGGGCGTCTAAAATCAAATATATGCCCTTGAGCAGTCCCAAAACTAACTGTAGGAAGAGGCCCTAAATCAACGACGAGGCAGGCTATCAATGACACGGATTTACAGGGTACATACTACACAAACTTGTTTGATTTCGTCATCACGGATATCTAACTGATTCTGCTGCTTAAAAAAGTCGTTAATCGCCGCGCATTATCTGGTTTAAACTTTTTCTTTTCTCAGATTAAGAACAATAAAGGTGTCGACAAAGAACGCGTTCGACGAGACAAGGAACTGAAATCTGCGTATCAACGTAAGCGCAAAGGTAGTCTCCATCATCTCAATGAATTAAAATAAGATTATACAGTCGGCTGAATGGGCCTGTTATACCGCCAAAGAATCTGCGCAAAGAACTGTTGACTAACGAGGAAAAACGACAGGCAACAACATGTAGCATGGTGACAAGCCCGATGCTTCTGACTTGTACACGCCCTAGCCCGAACAACAAAAACACGAAATGGTGTTTGTTGTCGAACAACTCAAGCCGAGAGTTGTGTAGCATATAAATATTTATAACTTGGTAAGTATGGAAATTTGCTTGCAGTGGTAAATTGAAGCAGAAGCTGATTGCAAACCGCTATATAGGGATGGATAATAAACTCTCCGCAATATACTACAAACTACCAGATTACTGGTTGTAGTAAACAAATTCAGGATACGTTTCAGATTTATTAGCAGGCACTGCTCAGAATATCACTGCCACAATTTACTAGTCCAACCCCTAATGACGTGTAACATGCCGACCTAGTGTTTCGCCGCAAATGGTCGCTAACGTGGTTGATGTCACCAGATATTGCCAAAAATGCAGAGGCCTTCATTACAGATGATACTGTCAAACTTCACGACGTGTTGGAACGTAGCTACAAGCAAGTTCCGTAAAATTGACTGATCCCGGCTGAGAGTTTATAGATGCGGTATAGCAGAGCACATGTAAAACTCACATTCATTCCTTTCGTTCGACTTCTGTAACACGACCTTTTGGCTTCAGTCGTAGCTGCGAAGGTTATTTACATTCAGGATCTCTAAGTCGACGCCCAGCTTCAGGCTATATTCTTGGTATGTTGTGCTTCGGTACTTGTCGGTAGTGGTCTAGTACCCAGTCACCCCTTATCTTCTCGCCGTCAACATGGCAGTTTTAAGCTTCCCGAAAAGCCTAGCGCACTTCTCTGTCCCTGTATATCTCGGCCAGCTTATATATCACCTTCTGACCAGTCACAACCTCGCACTCTAGGCTCTAAATGAAGGTGTCAATGGCTATCTTCTGAACAGGATCTTGGAGTCTCCGTTAAAGCAGATGACAATGTTTCAGAAACCACACAATGACATGATCAGCAATTGTCTCCGTATTACGTATTACATTTGTCGTCTCTCGAAATCCACACAAATGATAAAAGGATCAACCATCCGTCGTAAAATTCGTTTTGGAGCAACAGTGTTATTGTCTGAGCTACAGTGTTATTGTCTGGCATCGGTAAGGACAAACGTTGGTGCTCTTTGCCTATACGGCATTGTGTAGTTTTGGCATTAAATTATTTGGCCCTTTTGAATGTGTAGATGCTGGGGGGGGGGGGATGCGTTTTATGCGGTTTATGTCTTTCATCCTTACGTAGTAGCTCACTCTCGCCATCAACAGGTCGACCTCGTGTGATCTTATTTCCTCGTTGATGCGTAGCATGTATAGACCTTTTTACATACCAATGATGCTAAAGTGTGACCTTAGGAGAGCGTCGCTCAAACTTCCCAATATCGCTTATATTCGGTGGAACGTCAGTGCTAGCAAAGTCGAAATTACCAGATGCTGGAGATACTTGCCTGACTGTTAAAAAATGTGTATATCATCTACTGGGTATAGGACCGATGTATTAGCCTATTCGCTGTCAGTGCTTTTCATATTGATAATTTCCCGCTTAGGAATGCATGCTCTTTGGCGTAGTAATGTAGCTCCTGCATCAAAACGGGTGGTACCTCGCATATGTAGCATGAATACTGCACATGGCGTCCACAATTAGATTTTAATAGATACTATTTGGCTAAAGGAACACTTATACGGCTCTTTTTATTAATGGAGGAGATTGCACTAAAGTCGCACATTTTGTACACTAAAGTTAAATATGTGTTATTTTGTGGGACATTTTAAATTTTAAACAGTGTTCGTGCCAATCATATTTTAACTGAAGATTGGCATGCAGATCTTTGATTATTTCATTTTAGTGCAAGAGACACGTTTTCTGTATTTTCATACAACTCTGACAATTCAACTTCTTCAAACTCCTGGAAGCACATTTTACTTATATGAAAAACAAACATTATACAAAAATCAAACATGATAAATTTAATTTAGTTTATTAATATGGATGGGAGCTATGTGTATGGGGTGAGATTACTGCAATTTTTTGATTGTATAATTTCAACACTGTGTTCATGCGTGTGTCCGCGTTCTGATGGTAAAGATTATCATATAGTTGTTCTTGAAAATCAACCACAATCAGTAAGAAATTATATATATGTATATATATATATATATATATATATATATATATATATATATATATATATATATATATATATATATATATATATATATATATAAATAAAGTGCATAGTATAATATATCTTTAACGCTCATAATTTTTTAAAATATTTATAGCGAGAAATTATGAAACCTTAAGATGTTGCTTATATTATCGTTGGTTTTACAGAAAGGAAAAGAAATACTGACTCAATCATATTTACATGATTTTTTCTTTCTCTTGTAATGGAAGTATACAACTCTTTCAAGGACTGTTATTTCATAATTGGGGGCGCTCACCAGTTAATATGTACTTTTCAGATAGTGACGTATGTGAGGTGAAGTTGTTTGCATTTGTAACATGCACAATGGAGAATAAGTTGGCATATCTCAATGCTACTTTGATGTAATGTGGCTGATATTTCTTTGGATACTGCACTTGTGGAAATTGTAAATGATCTAAGCGCATGGTACAACAAAATGGATGCTCCCTTGTGCTTGAAAAATTAGCCAGAATTAATCAAAAGTACACTAACTTTAGCAGTTATTAAACTAGGGAAAACGAATTTTGCTGAAGTAGGCAATAGCAGCTTCTGAAAGTGCAATGAACAAATTACAAAATATCTGAAAAGTAAAAAAAGTTATCGTACCATTTTTCTACAATTTACCTCTTAAGTCCAGGGAGTGAAAATGACCATGCGGAGCTAGCAGTTTGTTTACATGAGCACATCTTATGTTAGCCCAAGCTGTATACTCTAGAACCTAAAGTACACCCATCAATCATACATCAAAATAAAGGGAATTGAAAGTTCTTCTCCCAACACCTAAGATATACAAAGTCTTTATTATATTGCCAGTATAACCAGTGAAGAAATCCCAGAAAATTATTTTTCTTTAAAATTCTAACCCTATGCAAAGTACGAAACTGTAGAGCGCCACCTTAAAGAACCACTAAAGATGTGTTTTCAACCTATTGAAAAACTTGTCATATTCTGCTGTCAATTTCAAACATATTGATATATCATACATGGTATTTACTTCCAAAATTACAAACACATAGTTAATTTACTATACCCCTCTGAAGTAACTTAAATGTAGCTTCATGACGTCAAAACTGTATTTTAACGTCACTGGGAAATGCTATTATTTTGACATTAAAGAAAGACATTCAAGAATAAATGCATATGAAGTATTTGTTTTATTTTTCAATCCAAACATCAAATAATGTATTTAGATCATTTCCAAAGTTGCAAACTATACTTGGGTCATGTATACATGTAAATCAAGTGAGAAAAGTGAGGAAAATTCCATAAAGTTTGAGGTAATAGTGCAAAAATTGTCCAGCATTGGATTAAGAAAAAAAGTCCTTGATGCTATAAATTCATAACAGTAGACATAAATATATATTTTGTTTGTAAATAATTACTTTTTTCCCCGGCACTAGTAATCTAATTTGAATCTGCACTAATGCTTGTATGTCAAAGAATTGAAATGAAAAGTCAAGGGGAATTAACTCCTGGTGAGACCATTCCATGGACCAGGAATGTGATTGATGATTACATACATAATCGATTACAATGAAAATCAAATATGTTGACTGCTTTATATGGTAAAATTAATTATAAAACCAAAACATGCAGACTTGTATGCCAAAAAAGGGGGTAGGTGTGTTTCCCAACAATTTCAAGCCCCAGCCTGATTATGATGTTACATACTGTCTAAGATCCATCACAACCAGGAACAACTGGTAACCATGATGTCACTAATACTACATCAACCCATGTTAGCCACTATCTAAGAAAACATGGCTAAAGGAAGAGCTAAGAAAATAGCTATTTGTCCACAAGAGTTCATACAACACAGTCAACCATAGGACTATGGATTACGAGTATCCAAGAGTGACCAACCTATTCAGGTTGCAATCTGGTTCTACATCTCCACAAATAAAGCGCCCAAGAATTGATGTATATGAAGAATCACTATCTTCCTGTGGCCCAAATAAAGTGCACCCAAGCTTTGCCCTGAATTGGAGAAAGAAAGAAATGAAGAAAACTTAATTGTTGGGTCACATGTTGCAGCGTGTTGTCAACATCAATGGAAATGTAATTATGAACATACCAAAACTAACTTGGATATTGGGAACATTGTGCATAATGTATGACTGAGCTGGAAATTGCAAGCGATACAATCCACCGATGTATAAAAAAGCAAAACTCAAGGACTGTGTGCCTTTTTAACAGTTAAATGTACAAACTGCAATCTGCAGGAAGCAGAACAGGCTGCCTGTCCAGAAAAGTGCCAAGGGCATAGAAAGTGAGGCCCAGGCACAGGAAATTTAAATGCGATGTTGGCACTTTCTTGCTACAAGGCCAAAGTTGGAGTGACTGACTTGCCCATTTAGCATCCTATTACTCAAAATTTCTGCCATATGGGAAACATTTAAATCTTTCTTATATTAAAAAGCTTGAATATTTACTTAGAAATTTTGTCTTAGATGTCAAGCTAAGTAAAATTTCACACTTTCTAAACACAAATAAGTGCGAGAGCTTGCACAATATCATTTTTACCAATGCACCTAAAATATCAGTATGGAACAGAAATTTTGATGCATTATGTCATTCATTCCCTCATAGCTCTGAGTATGGTTAAGGAAACTTTACACTCCCACTGACCAAGTCTCATGGAATTGTTCTACTCAGTCTGATCCAGTATTTCAGCTCATAGCAGAATGAGATCAGAGAACAGTAAAAGATAGGGAGAGGAAATCAAGTCTTCAGTACAAGTACATATGCTACATCAAACACAAACAAAAAAGCAACAGAAAACTTGTACAAAATTCAATGTTTGCTAATTCAATAAATAATTTTATACCCAATGAACATCCATACACTTTAAATCCTTTAAATGAATGCATGTAACAATTATTAAATGTACCTGACTATCACAGTATACACCACTCCCCCTAGCCCATATTGCTTTGGCATTCACCATAGGGTTTACATGATTTTCTAGCCAAATTTTCTCTTTTTTGGTTCAAGTGATAAATGATCATGTTTTTGTATGGCATCTATGTGATATGTCACACTGATATGGTAGTGAATTTACCATAGTTTCAACATAGAACCTTAGTCGGTGAGCCAAAGCAATCTTTCTTTTCCCACGAAAGGTTACATAAATTATTCCATAACCATGTTGTTCATGTGAGCCTGTCCAAATGTGACACTTGCTGTAGACTTGTGTATGTTGAGTTAAAGCTCTTTTATATGTCATTATATCTTGAACTGTTAATTTAGTTTGAAATATTTCTGACTTAGCTTAATAAACCATGACCATATGATACTACAGAATTTTTTTAATATGTCAATACAAAATTATTTAATACCAAAAAAATAAATTTTGTTAATAGTTTAATTTGACAATGAAAAAACAGGGAAAAATATCCAAATTATTACCAGTTCAAAGAAGAACTGATAGCATCTTCCTTGAGAAATGTGAAATTAATGAAACATTTTTAAAAACAATGACACACAGAGGTTTCTAATTGCCACTAGTCTATGTCGTATTGTGTACAATAGAAAGGGACATAACTCTTCTCAAGCCCACCTGCAGCCGCTTAATTAAAGCAGAATTTGGAATGTAAAGATATTTAAGTTCTAAACTGCAGTGAATTTAAACTAAATGAGCCAATATTAATACAAACAGCAATAAATATAACTCCATGGGTATACACCTGAATGCTCTTTATGGGGGCGCTCACCAGTTAATATGTACTTTTCAGATAGTGACGTATGTGAGGTGAAGTTGTTTGCATTTGTAACATGCACAATGGAGAATAAGTTGGCATATCTCAATGCTACTTTGATGTAATGTGGCTGATATTTCTTTGGATACTGCACTTGTGGAAATTGTAAATGATCTAAGCGCATGGTACAACAAAATGGATGCTCCCTTGTGCTTGAAAAATTAGCCAGAATTAATCAAAAGTACACTAACTTTAGCAGTTATTAAACTAGGGAAAACGAATTTTGCTGAAGTAGGCAATAGCAGCTTCTGAAAGTGCAATGAACAAATTACAAAATATCTGAAAAGTAAAAAAAGTTATCGTACCATTTTTCTACAATTTACCTCTTAAGTCCAGGGAGTGAAAATGACCATGCGGAGCTAGCAGTTTGTTTACATGAGCACATCTTATGTTAGCCCAAGCTGTATACTCTAGAACCTAAAGTACACCCATCAATCATACATCAAAATAAAGGGAATTGAAAGTTCTTCTCCCAACACCTAAGATATACAAAGTCTTTATTATATTGCCAGTATAACCAGTGAAGAAATCCCAGAAAATTATTTTTCTTTAAAATTCTAACCCTATGCAAAGTACGAAACTGTAGAGCGCCACCTTAAAGAACCACTAAAGATGTGTTTTCAACCTATTGAAAAACTTGTCATATTCTGCTGTCAATTTCAAACATATTGATATATCATACATGGTATTTACTTCCAAAATTACAAACACATAGTTAATTTACTATACCCCTCTGAAGTAACTTAAATGTAGCTTCATGACGTCAAAACTGTATTTTAACGTCACTGGGAAATGCTATTATTTTGACATTAAAGAAAGACATTCAAGAATAAATGCATATGAAGTATTTGTTTTATTTTTCAATCCAAACATCAAATAATGTATTTAGATCATTTCCAAAGTTGCAAACTATACTTGGGTCATGTATACATGTAAATCAAGTGAGAAAAGTGAGGAAAATTCCATAAAGTTTGAGGTAATAGTGCAAAAATTGTCCAGCATTGGATTAAGAAAAAAAGTCCTTGATGCTATAAATTCATAACAGTAGACATAAATATATATTTTGTTTGTAAATAATTACTTTTTTCCCCGGCACTAGTAATCTAATTTGAATCTGCACTAATGCTTGTATGTCAAAGAATTGAAATGAAAAGTCAAGGGGAATTAACTCCTGGTGAGACCATTCCATGGACCAGGAATGTGATTGATGATTACATACATAATCGATTACAATGAAAATCAAATATGTTGACTGCTTTATATGGTAAAATTAATTATAAAACCAAAACATGCAGACTTGTATGCCAAAAAAGGGGGTAGGTGTGTTTCCCAACAATTTCAAGCCCCAGCCTGATTATGATGTTACATACTGTCTAAGATCCATCACAACCAGGAACAACTGGTAACCATGATGTCACTAATACTACATCAACCCATGTTAGCCACTATCTAAGAAAACATGGCTAAAGGAAGAGCTAAGAAAATAGCTATTTGTCCACAAGAGTTCATACAACACAGTCAACCATAGGACTATGGATTACGAGTATCCAAGAGTGACCAACCTATTCAGGTTGCAATCTGGTTCTACATCTCCACAAATAAAGCGCCCAAGAATTGATGTATATGAAGAATCACTATCTTCCTGTGGCCCAAATAAAGTGCACCCAAGCTTTGCCCTGAATTGGAGAAAGAAAGAAATGAAGAAAACTTAATTGTTGGGTCACATGTTGCAGCGTGTTGTCAACATCAATGGAAATGTAATTATGAACATACCAAAACTAACTTGGATATTGGGAACATTGTGCATAATGTATGACTGAGCTGGAAATTGCAAGCGATACAATCCACCGATGTATAAAAAAGCAAAACTCAAGGACTGTGTGCCTTTTTAACAGTTAAATGTACAAACTGCAATCTGCAGGAAGCAGAACAGGCTGCCTGTCCAGAAAAGTGCCAAGGGCATAGAAAGTGAGGCCCAGGCACAGGAAATTTAAATGCGATGTTGGCACTTTCTTGCTACAAGGCCAAAGTTGGAGTGACTGACTTGCCCATTTAGCATCCTATTACTCAAAATTTCTGCCATATGGGAAACATTTAAATCTTTCTTATATTAAAAAGCTTGAATATTTACTTAGAAATTTTGTCTTAGATGTCAAGCTAAGTAAAATTTCACACTTTCTAAACACAAATAAGTGCGAGAGCTTGCACAATATCATTTTTACCAATGCACCTAAAATATCAGTATGGAACAGAAATTTTGATGCATTATGTCATTCATTCCCTCATAGCTCTGAGTATGGTTAAGGAAACTTTACACTCCCACTGACCAAGTCTCATGGAATTGTTCTACTCAGTCTGATCCAGTATTTCAGCTCATAGCAGAATGAGATCAGAGAACAGTAAAAGATAGGGAGAGGAAATCAAGTCTTCAGTACAAGTACATATGCTACATCAAACACAAACAAAAAAGCAACAGAAAACTTGTACAAAATTCAATGTTTGCTAATTCAATAAATAATTTTATACCCAATGAACATCCATACACTTTAAATCCTTTAAATGAATGCATGTAACAATTATTAAATGTACCTGACTATCACAGTATACACCACTCCTCCTAGCCCATATTGCTTTGGCATTCACCATAGGGTTTACATGATTTTCTAGCCAAATTTTCTCTTTTTTGGTTCAAGTGATAAATGATCATGTTTTTGTATGGCATCTATGTGATATGTCACACTGATATGGTAGTGAATTTACCATAGTTTCAACATAGAACCTTAGTCGGTGAGCCAAAGCAATCTTTCTTTTCCCACGAAAGGTTACATAAATTATTCCATAACCATGCTGTTCATGTGAGCCTGTCCAAATGTGACACTTGCTGTAGACTTGTGTATGTTGAGTTAAAGCTCTTTTATATGTCATTATATCTTGAACTGTTAATTTAGTTTGAAATATTTCTGACTTAGCTTAATAAACCATGACCATATGATACTACAGAATTTTTTTAATATGTCAATACAAAATTATTTAATACCAAAAAAATAAATTTTGTTAATAGTTTAATTTGACAATGAAAAAACAGGGAAAAATATCCAAATTATTACCAGTTCAAAGAAGAACTGATAGCATCTTCCTTGAGAAATGTGAAATTAATGAAACATTTTTAAAAACAATGACACACAGAGGTTTCTAATTGCCACTAGTCTATGTCGTATTGTGTACAATAGAAAGGGACATAACTCTTCTCAAGCCCACCTGCAGCCGCTCAATTAAAGCAGAATTTGGAATGTAAAGATATTTAAGTTCTAAACTGCAGTGAATTTAAACTAAATGAGCCAATATTAATACAAACAGCAATAAATATAACTCCATGGGTATACACCTGAATGCTCTTTATGGGGGCGCTCACCAGTTAATATGTACTTTTCAGATAGTGACGTATGTGAGGTGAAGTTGTTTGCATTTGTAACATGCACAATGGAGAATAAGTTGGCATATCTCAATGCTACTTTGATGTAATGTGGCTGATATTTCTTTGGATACTGCACTTGTGGAAATTGTAAATGATCTAAGCGCATGGTACAACAAAATGGATGCTCCCTTGTGCTTGAAAAATTAGCCAGAATTAATCAAAAGTACACTAACTTTAGCAGTTATTAAACTAGGGAAAACGAATTTTGCTGAAGTAGGCAATAGCAGCTTCTGAAAGTGCAATGAACAAATTACAAAATATCTGAAAAGTAAAAAAAGTTATCGTACCATTTTTCTACAATTTACCTCTTAAGTCCAGGGAGTGAAAATGACCATGCGGAGCTAGCAGTTTGTTTACATGAGCACATCTTATGTTAGCCCAAGCTGTATACTCTAGAACCTAAAGTACACCCATCAATCATACATCAAAATAAAGGGAATTGAAAGTTCTTCTCCCAACACCTAAGATATACAAAGTCTTTATTATATTGCCAGTATAACCAGTGAAGAAATCCCAGAAAATTATTTTTCTTTAAAATTCTAACCCTATGCAAAGTACGAAACTGTAGAGCGCCACCTTAAAGAACCACTAAAGATGTGTTTTCAACCTATTGAAAAACTTGTCATATTCTGCTGTCAATTTCAAACATATTGATATATCATACATGGTATTTACTTCCAAAATTACAAACACATAGTTAATTTACTATACCCCTCTGAAGTAACTTAAATGTAGCTTCATGACGTCAAAACTGTATTTTAACGTCACTGGGAAATGCTATTATTTTGACATTAAAGAAAGACATTCAAGAATAAATGCATATGAAGTATTTGTTTTATTTTTCAATCCAAACATCAAATAATGTATTTAGATCATTTCCAAAGTTGCAAACTATACTTGGGTCATGTATACATGTAAATCAAGTGAGAAAAGTGAGGAAAATTCCATAAAGTTTGAGGTAATAGTGCAAAAATTGTCCAGCATTGGATTAAGAAAAAAAGTCCTTGATGCTATAAATTCATAACAGTAGACATAAATATATATTTTGTTTGTAAATAATTACTTTTTTCCCCGGCACTAGTAATCTAATTTGAATCTGCACTAATGCTTGTATGTCAAAGAATTGAAATGAAAAGTCAAGGGGAATTAACTCCTGGTGAGACCATTCCATGGACCAGGAATGTGATTGATGATTACATACATAATCGATTACAATGAAAATCAAATATGTTGACTGCTTTATATGGTAAAATTAATTATAAAACCAAAACATGCAGACTTGTATGCCAAAAAAGGGGGTAGGTGTGTTTCCCAACAATTTCAAGCCCCAGCCTGATTATGATGTTACATACTGTCTAAGATCCATCACAACCAGGAACAACTGGTAACCATGATGTCACTAATACTACATCAACCCATGTTAGCCACTATCTAAGAAAACATGGCTAAAGGAAGAGCTAAGAAAATAGCTATTTGTCCACAAGAGTTCATACAACACAGTCAACCATAGGACTATGGATTACGAGTATCCAAGAGTGACCAACCTATTCAGGTTGCAATCTGGTTCTACATCTCCACAAATAAAGCGCCCAAGAATTGATGTATATGAAGAATCACTATCTTCCTGTGGCCCAAATAAAGTGCACCCAAGCTTTGCCCTGAATTGGAGAAAGAAAGAAATGAAGAAAACTTAATTGTTGGGTCACATGTTGCAGCGTGTTGTCAACATCAATGGAAATGTAATTATGAACATACCAAAACTAACTTGGATATTGGGAACATTGTGCATAATGTATGACTGAGCTGGAAATTGCAAGCGATACAATCCACCGATGTATAAAAAAGCAAAACTCAAGGACTGTGTGCCTTTTTAACAGTTAAATGTACAAACTGCAATCTGCAGGAAGCAGAACAGGCTGCCTGTCCAGAAAAGTGCCAAGGGCATAGAAAGTGAGGCCCAGGCACAGGAAATTTAAATGCGATGTTGGCACTTTCTTGCTACAAGGCCAAAGTTGGAGTGACTGACTTGCCCATTTAGCATCCTATTACTCAAAATTTCTGCCATATGGGAAACATTTAAATCTTTCTTATATTAAAAAGCTTGAATATTTACTTAGAAATTTTGTCTTAGATGTCAAGCTAAGTAAAATTTCACACTTTCTAAACACAAATAAGTGCGAGAGCTTGCACAATATCATTTTTACCAATGCACCTAAAATATCAGTATGGAACAGAAATTTTGATGCATTATGTCATTCATTCCCTCATAGCTCTGAGTATGGTTAAGGAAACTTTACACTCCCACTGACCAAGTCTCATGGAATTGTTCTACTCAGTCTGATCCAGTATTTCAGCTCATAGCAGAATGAGATCAGAGAACAGTAAAAGATAGGGAGAGGAAATCAAGTCTTCAGTACAAGTACATATGCTACATCAAACACAAACAAAAAAGCAACAGAAAACTTGTACAAAATTCAATGTTTGCTAATTCAATAAATAATTTTATACCCAATGAACATCCATACACTTTAAATCCTTTAAATGAATGCATGTAACAATTATTAAATGTACCTGACTATCACAGTATACACCACTCCCCCTAGCCCATATTGCTTTGGCATTCACCATAGGGTTTACATGATTTTCTAGCCAAATTTTCTCTTTTTTGGTTCAAGTGATAAATGATCATGTTTTTGTATGGCATCTATGTGATATGTCACACTGATATGGTAGTGAATTTACCATAGTTTCAACATAGAACCTTAGTCGGTGAGCCAAAGCAATCTTTCTTTTCCCACGAAAGGTTACATAAATTATTCCATAACCATGTTGTTCATGTGAGCCTGTCCAAATGTGACACTTGCTGTAGACTTGTGTATGTTGAGTTAAAGCTCTTTTATATGTCATTATATCTTGAACTGTTAATTTAGTTTGAAATATTTCTGACTTAGCTTAATAAACCATGACCATATGATACTACAGAATTTTTTTAATATGTCAATACAAAATTATTTAATACCAAAAAAATAAATTTTGTTAATAGTTTAATTTGACAATGAAAAAACAGGGAAAAATATCCAAATTATTACCAGTTCAAAGAAGAACTGATAGCATCTTCCTTGAGAAATGTGAAATTAATGAAACATTTTTAAAAACAATGACACACAGAGGTTTCTAATTGCCACTAGTCTATGTCGTATTGTGTACAATAGAAAGGGACATAACTCTTCTCAAGCCCACCTGCAGCCGCTTAATTAAAGCAGAATTTGGAATGTAAAGATATTTAAGTTCTAAACTGCAGTGAATTTAAACTAAATGAGCCAATATTAATACAAACAGCAATAAATATAACTCCATGGGTATACACCTGAATGCTCTTTAAAGAACCACTAAAGATGTGTTTTCAACCTATTGAAAAACTTGTCATATTCTGCTGTCAATTTCAAACATATTGATATATCATACATGGTATTTACTTCCAAAATTACAAACACATAGTTAATTTACTATACCCCTCTGAAGTAACTTAAATGTAGCTTCATGACGTCAAAACTGTATTTTAACGTCACTGGGAAATGCTATTATTTTGACATTAAAGAAAGACATTCAAGAATAAATGCATATGAAGTATTTGTTTTATTTTTCAATCCAAACATCAAATAATGTATTTAGATCATTTCCAAAGTTGCAAACTATACTTGGGTCATGTATACATGTAAATCAAGTGAGAAAAGTGAGGAAAATTCCATAAAGTTTGAGGTAATAGTGCAAAAATTGTCCAGCATTGGATTAAGAAAAAAAGTCCTTGATGCTATAAATTCATAACAGTAGACATAAATATATATTTTGTTTGTAAATAATTACTTTTTTCCCCGGCACTAGTAATCTAATTTGAATCTGCACTAATGCTTGTATGTCAAAGAATTGAAATGAAAAGTCAAGGGGAATTAACTCCTGGTGAGACCATTCCATGGACCAGGAATGTGATTGATGATTACATACATAATCGATTACAATGAAAATCAAATATGTTGACTGCTTTATATGGTAAAATTAATTATAAAACCAAAACATGCAGACTTGTATACCAAAAAAGGGGGTAGGTGTGTTTCCCAACAATTTCAAGCCCCAGCCTGATTATGATGTTACATACTGTCTAAGATCCATCACAACCAGGAACAACTGGTAACCATGATGTCACTAATACTACATCAACCCATGTTAGCCACTATCTAAGAAAACATGGCTAAAGGAAGAGCTAAGAAAATAGCTATTTGTCCACAAGAGTTCATACAACACAGTCAACCATAGGACTATGGATTACGAGTATCCAAGAGTGACCAACCTATTCAGGTTGCAATCTGGTTCTACATCTCCACAAATAAAGCGCCCAAGAATTGATGTATATGAAGAATCACTATCTTCCTGTGGCCCAAATAAAGTGCACCCAAGCTTTGCCCTGAATTGGAGAAAGAAAGAAATGAAGAAAACTTAATTGTTGGGTCACATGTTGCAGCGTGTTGTCAACATCAATGGAAATGTAATTATGAACATACCAAAACTAACTTGGATATTGGGAACATTGTGCATAATGTATGACTGAGCTGGAAATTGCAAGCGATACAATCCACCGATGTATAAAAAAGCAAAACTCAAGGACTGTGTGCCTTTTTAACAGTTAAATGTACAAACTGCAATCTGCAGGAAGCAGAACAGGCTGCCTGTCCAGAAAAGTGCCAAGGGCATAGAAAGTGAGGCCCAGGCACAGGAAATTTAAATGCGATGTTGGCACTTTCTTGCTACAAGGCCAAAGTTGGAGTGACTGACTTGCCCATTTAGCATCCTATTACTCAAAATTTCTGCCATATGGGAAACATTTAAATCTTTCTTATATTAAAAAGCTTGAATATTTACTTAGAAATTTTGTCTTAGATGTCAAGCTAAGTAAAATTTCACACTTTCTAAACACAAATAAGTGCGAGAGCTTGCACAATATCATTTTTACCAATGCACCTAAAATATCAGTATGGAACAGAAATTTTGATGCATTATGTCATTCATTCCCTCATAGCTCTGAGTATGGTTAAGGAAACTTTACACTCCCACTGACCAAGTCTCATGGAATTGTTCTACTCAGTCTGATCCAGTATTTCAGCTCATAGCAGAATGAGATCAGAGAACAGTAAAAGATAGGGAGAGGAAATCAAGTCTTCAGTACAAGTACATATGCTACATCAAACACAAACAAAAAAGCAACAGAAAACTTGTACAAAATTCAATGTTTGCTAATTCAATAAATAATTTTATACCCAATGAACATCCATACACTTTAAATCCTTTAAATGAATGCATGTAACAATTATTAAATGTACCTGACTATCACAGTATACACCACTCCTCCTAGCCCATATTGCTTTGGCATTCACCATAGGGTTTACATGATTTTCTAGCCAAATTTTCTCTTTTTTGGTTCAAGTGATAAATGATCATGTTTTTGTATGGCATCTATGTGATATGTCACACTGATATGGTAGTGAATTTACCATAGTTTCAACATAGAACCTTAGTCGGTGAGCCAAAGCAATCTTTCTTTTCCCACGAAAGGTTACATAAATTATTCCATAACCATGCTGTTCATGTGAGCCTGTCCAAATGTGACACTTGCTGTAGACTTGTGTATGTTGAGTTAAAGCTCTTTTATATGTCATTATATCTTGAACTGTTAATTTAGTTTGAAATATTTCTGACTTAGCTTAATAAACCATGACCATATGATACTACAGAATTTTTTTAATATGTCAATACAAAATTATTTAATACCAAAAAAATAAATTTTGTTAATAGTTTAATTTGACAATGAAAAAACAGGGAAAAATATCCAAATTATTACCAGTTCAAAGAAGAACTGATAGCATCTTCCTTGAGAAATGTGAAATTAATGAAACATTTTTAAAAACAATGACACACAGAGGTTTCTAATTGCCACTAGTCTATGTCGTATTGTGTACAATAGAAAGGGACATAACTCTTCTCAAGCCCACCTGCAGCCGCTCAATTAAAGCAGAATTTGGAATGTAAAGATATTTAAGTTCTAAACTGCAGTGAATTTAAACTAAATGAGCCAATATTAATACAAACAGCAATAAATATAACTCCATGGGTATACACCTGAATGCTCTTTATGGGGGCGCTCACCAGTTAATATGTACTTTTCAGATAGTGACGTATGTGAGGTGAAGTTGTTTGCATTTGTAACATGCACAATGGAGAATAAGTTGGCATATCTCAATGCTACTTTGATGTAATGTGGCTGATATTTCTTTGGATACTGCACTTGTGGAAATTGTAAATGATCTAAGCGCATGGTACAACAAAATGGATGCTCCCTTGTGCTTGAAAAATTAGCCAGAATTAATCAAAAGTACACTAACTTTAGCAGTTATTAAACTAGGGAAAACGAATTTTGCTGAAGTAGGCAATAGCAGCTTCTGAAAGTGCAATGAACAAATTACAAAATATCTGAAAAGTAAAAAAAGTTATCGTACCATTTTTCTACAATTTACCTCTTAAGTCCAGGGAGTGAAAATGACCATGCGGAGCTAGCAGTTTGTTTACATGAGCACATCTTATGTTAGCCCAAGCTGTATACTCTAGAACCTAAAGTACACCCATCAATCATACATCAAAATAAAGGGAATTGAAAGTTCTTCTCCCAACACCTAAGATATACAAAGTCTTTATTATATTGCCAGTATAACCAGTGAAGAAATCCCAGAAAATTATTTTTCTTTAAAATTCTAACCCTATGCAAAGTACGAAACTGTAGAGCGCCACCTTAAAGAACCACTAAAGATGTGTTTTCAACCTATTGAAAAACTTGTCATATTCTGCTGTCAATTTCAAACATATTGATATATCATACATGGTATTTACTTCCAAAATTACAAACACATAGTTAATTTACTATACCCCTCTGAAGTAACTTAAATGTAGCTTCATGACGTCAAAACTGTATTTTAACGTCACTGGGAAATGCTATTATTTTGACATTAAAGAAAGACATTCAAGAATAAATGCATATGAAGTATTTGTTTTATTTTTCAATCCAAACATCAAATAATGTATTTAGATCATTTCCAAAGTTGCAAACTATACTTGGGTCATGTATACATGTAAATCAAGTGAGAAAAGTGAGGAAAATTCCATAAAGTTTGAGGTAATAGTGCAAAAATTGTCCAGCATTGGATTAAGAAAAAAAGTCCTTGATGCTATAAATTCATAACAGTAGACATAAATATATATTTTGTTTGTAAATAATTACTTTTTTCCCCGGCACTAGTAATCTAATTTGAATCTGCACTAATGCTTGTATGTCAAAGAATTGAAATGAAAAGTCAAGGGGAATTAACTCCTGGTGAGACCATTCCATGGACCAGGAATGTGATTGATGATTACATACATAATCGATTACAATGAAAATCAAATATGTTGACTGCTTTATATGGTAAAATTAATTATAAAACCAAAACATGCAGACTTGTATGCCAAAAAAGGGGGTAGGTGTGTTTCCCAACAATTTCAAGCCCCAGCCTGATTATGATGTTACATACTGTCTAAGATCCATCACAACCAGGAACAACTGGTAACCATGATGTCACTAATACTACATCAACCCATGTTAGCCACTATCTAAGAAAACATGGCTAAAGGAAGAGCTAAGAAAATAGCTATTTGTCCACAAGAGTTCATACAACACAGTCAACCATAGGACTATGGATTACGAGTATCCAAGAGTGACCAACCTATTCAGGTTGCAATCTGGTTCTACATCTCCACAAATAAAGCGCCCAAGAATTGATGTATATGAAGAATCACTATCTTCCTGTGGCCCAAATAAAGTGCACCCAAGCTTTGCCCTGAATTGGAGAAAGAAAGAAATGAAGAAAACTTAATTGTTGGGTCACATGTTGCAGCGTGTTGTCAACATCAATGGAAATGTAATTATGAACATACCAAAACTAACTTGGATATTGGGAACATTGTGCATAATGTATGACTGAGCTGGAAATTGCAAGCGATACAATCCACCGATGTATAAAAAAGCAAAACTCAAGGACTGTGTGCCTTTTTAACAGTTAAATGTACAAACTGCAATCTGCAGGAAGCAGAACAGGCTGCCTGTCCAGAAAAGTGCCAAGGGCATAGAAAGTGAGGCCCAGGCACAGGAAATTTAAATGCGATGTTGGCACTTTCTTGCTACAAGGCCAAAGTTGGAGTGACTGACTTGCCCATTTAGCATCCTATTACTCAAAATTTCTGCCATATGGGAAACATTTAAATCTTTCTTATATTAAAAAGCTTGAATATTTACTTAGAAATTTTGTCTTAGATGTCAAGCTAAGTAAAATTTCACACTTTCTAAACACAAATAAGTGCGAGAGCTTGCACAATATCATTTTTACCAATGCACCTAAAATATCAGTATGGAACAGAAATTTTGATGCATTATGTCATTCATTCCCTCATAGCTCTGAGTATGGTTAAGGAAACTTTACACTCCCACTGACCAAGTCTCATGGAATTGTTCTACTCAGTCTGATCCAGTATTTCAGCTCATAGCAGAATGAGATCAGAGAACAGTAAAAGATAGGGAGAGGAAATCAAGTCTTCAGTACAAGTACATATGCTACATCAAACACAAACAAAAAAGCAACAGAAAACTTGTACAAAATTCAATGTTTGCTAATTCAATAAATAATTTTATACCCAATGAACATCCATACACTTTAAATCCTTTAAATGAATGCATGTAACAATTATTAAATGTACCTGACTATCACAGTATACACCACTCCCCCTAGCCCATATTGCTTTGGCATTCACCATAGGGTTTACATGATTTTCTAGCCAAATTTTCTCTTTTTTGGTTCAAGTGATAAATGATCATGTTTTTGTATGGCATCTATGTGATATGTCACACTGATATGGTAGTGAATTTACCATAGTTTCAACATAGAACCTTAGTCGGTGAGCCAAAGCAATCTTTCTTTTCCCACGAAAGGTTACATAAATTATTCCATAACCATGTTGTTCATGTGAGCCTGTCCAAATGTGACACTTGCTGTAGACTTGTGTATGTTGAGTTAAAGCTCTTTTATATGTCATTATATCTTGAACTGTTAATTTAGTTTGAAATATTTCTGACTTAGCTTAATAAACCATGACCATATGATACTACAGAATTTTTTTAATATGTCAATACAAAATTATTTAATACCAAAAAAATAAATTTTGTTAATAGTTTAATTTGACAATGAAAAAACAGGGAAAAATATCCAAATTATTACCAGTTCAAAGAAGAACTGATAGCATCTTCCTTGAGAAATGTGAAATTAATGAAACATTTTTAAAAACAATGACACACAGAGGTTTCTAATTGCCACTAGTCTATGTCGTATTGTGTACAATAGAAAGGGACATAACTCTTCTCAAGCCCACCTGCAGCCGCTTAATTAAAGCAGAATTTGGAATGTAAAGATATTTAAGTTCTAAACTGCAGTGAATTTAAACTAAATGAGCCAATATTAATACAAACAGCAATAAATATAACTCCATGGGTATACACCTGAATGCTCTTTAAAGAACCACTAAAGATGTGTTTTCAACCTATTGAAAAACTTGTCATATTCTGCTGTCAATTTCAAACATATTGATATATCATACATGGTATTTACTTCCAAAATTACAAACACATAGTTAATTTACTATACCCCTCTGAAGTAACTTAAATGTAGCTTCATGACGTCAAAACTGTATTTTAACGTCACTGGGAAATGCTATTATTTTGACATTAAAGAAAGACATTCAAGAATAAATGCATATGAAGTATTTGTTTTATTTTTCAATCCAAACATCAAATAATGTATTTAGATCATTTCCAAAGTTGCAAACTATACTTGGGTCATGTATACATGTAAATCAAGTGAGAAAAGTGAGGAAAATTCCATAAAGTTTGAGGTAATAGTGCAAAAATTGTCCAGCATTGGATTAAGAAAAAAAGTCCTTGATGCTATAAATTCATAACAGTAGACATAAATATATATTTTGTTTGTAAATAATTACTTTTTTCCCCGGCACTAGTAATCTAATTTGAATCTGCACTAATGCTTGTATGTCAAAGAATTGAAATGAAAAGTCAAGGGGAATTAACTCCTGGTGAGACCATTCCATGGACCAGGAATGTGATTGATGATTACATACATAATCGATTACAATGAAAATCAAATATGTTGACTGCTTTATATGGTAAAATTAATTATAAAACCAAAACATGCAGACTTGTATACCAAAAAAGGGGGTAGGTGTGTTTCCCAACAATTTCAAGCCCCAGCCTGATTATGATGTTACATACTGTCTAAGATCCATCACAACCAGGAACAACTGGTAACCATGATGTCACTAATACTACATCAACCCATGTTAGCCACTATCTAAGAAAACATGGCTAAAGGAAGAGCTAAGAAAATAGCTATTTGTCCACAAGAGTTCATACAACACAGTCAACCATAGGACTATGGATTACGAGTATCCAAGAGTGACCAACCTATTCAGGTTGCAATCTGGTTCTACATCTCCACAAATAAAGCGCCCAAGAATTGATGTATATGAAGAATCACTATCTTCCTGTGGCCCAAATAAAGTGCACCCAAGCTTTGCCCTGAATTGGAGAAAGAAAGAAATGAAGAAAACTTAATTGTTGGGTCACATGTTGCAGCGTGTTGTCAACATCAATGGAAATGTAATTATGAACATACCAAAACTAACTTGGATATTGGGAACATTGTGCATAATGTATGACTGAGCTGGAAATTGCAAGCGATACAATCCACCGATGTATAAAAAAGCAAAACTCAAGGACTGTGTGCCTTTTTAACAGTTAAATGTACAAACTGCAATCTGCAGGAAGCAGAACAGGCTGCCTGTCCAGAAAAGTGCCAAGGGCATAGAAAGTGAGGCCCAGGCACAGGAAATTTAAATGCGATGTTGGCACTTTCTTGCTACAAGGCCAAAGTTGGAGTGACTGACTTGCCCATTTAGCATCCTATTACTCAAAATTTCTGCCATATGGGAAACATTTAAATCTTTCTTATATTAAAAAGCTTGAATATTTACTTAGAAATTTTGTCTTAGATGTCAAGCTAAGTAAAATTTCACACTTTCTAAACACAAATAAGTGCGAGAGCTTGCACAATATCATTTTTACCAATGCACCTAAAATATCAGTATGGAACAGAAATTTTGATGCATTATGTCATTCATTCCCTCATAGCTCTGAGTATGGTTAAGGAAACTTTACACTCCCACTGACCAAGTCTCATGGAATTGTTCTACTCAGTCTGATCCAGTATTTCAGCTCATAGCAGAATGAGATCAGAGAACAGTAAAAGATAGGGAGAGGAAATCAAGTCTTCAGTACAAGTACATATGCTACATCAAACACAAACAAAAAAGCAACAGAAAACTTGTACAAAATTCAATGTTTGCTAATTCAATAAATAATTTTATACCCAATGAACATCCATACACTTTAAATCCTTTAAATGAATGCATGTAACAATTATTAAATGTACCTGACTATCACAGTATACACCACTCCCCCTAGCCCATATTGCTTTGGCATTCACCATAGGGTTTACATGATTTTCTAGCCAAATTTTCTCTTTTTTGGTTCAAGTGATAAATGATCATGTTTTTGTATGGCATCTATGTGATATGTCACACTGATATGGTAGTGAATTTACCATAGTTTCAACATAGAACCTTAGTCGGTGAGCCAAAGCAATCTTTCTTTTCCCACGAAAGGTTACATAAATTATTCCATAACCATGTTGTTCATGTGAGCCTGTCCAAATGTGACACTTGCTGTAGACTTGTGTATGTTGAGTTAAAGCTCTTTTATATGTCATTATATCTTGAACTGTTAATTTAGTTTGAAATATTTCTGACTTAGCTTAATAAACCATGACCATATGATACTACAGAATTTTTTTAATATGTCAATACAAAATTATTTAATACCAAAAAAATAAATTTTGTTAATAGTTTAATTTGACAATGAAAAAACAGGGAAAAATATCCAAATTATTACCAGTTCAAAGAAGAACTGATAGCATCTTCCTTGAGAAATGTGAAATTAATGAAACATTTTTAAAAACAATGACACACAGAGGTTTCTAATTGCCACTAGTCTATGTCGTATTGTGTACAATAGAAAGGGACATAACTCTTCTCAAGCCCACCTGCAGCCGCTTAATTAAAGCAGAATTTGGAATGTAAAGATATTTAAGTTCTAAACTGCAGTGAATTTAAACTAAATGAGCCAATATTAATACAAACAGCAATAAATATAACTCCATGGGTATACACCTGAATGCTCTTTATGGGGGCGCTCACCAGTTAATATGTACTTTTCAGATAGTGACGTATGTGAGGTGAAGTTGTTTGCATTTGTAACATGCACAATGGAGAATAAGTTGGCATATCTCAATGCTACTTTGATGTAATGTGGCTGATATTTCTTTGGATACTGCACTTGTGGAAATTGTAAATGATCTAAGCGCATGGTACAACAAAATGGATGCTCCCTTGTGCTTGAAAAATTAGCCAGAATTAATCAAAAGTACACTAACTTTAGCAGTTATTAAACTAGGGAAAACGAATTTTGCTGAAGTAGGCAATAGCAGCTTCTGAAAGTGCAATGAACAAATTACAAAATATCTGAAAAGTAAAAAAAGTTATCGTACCATTTTTCTACAATTTACCTCTTAAGTCCAGGGAGTGAAAATGACCATGCAGAGCTAGCAGTTTGTTTACATGAGCACATCTTATGTTAGCCCAAGCTGTATACTCTAGAACCTAAAGTACACCCATCAATCATACATCAAAATAAAGGGAATTGAAAGTTCTTCTCCCAACACCTAAGATATACAAAGTCTTTATTATATTGCCAGTATAACCAGTGAAGAAATCCCAGAAAATTATTTTTCTTTAAAATTCTAACCCTATGCAAAGTACGAAACTGTAGAGCGCCACCTTAAAGAACCACTAAAGATGTGTTTTCAACCTATTGAAAAACTTGTCATATTCTGCTGTCAATTTCAAACATATTGATATATCATACATGGTATTTACTTCCAAAATTACAAACACATAGTTAATTTACTATACCCCTCTGAAGTAACTTAAATGTAGCTTCATGACGTCAAAACTGTATTTTAACGTCACTGGGAAATGCTATTATTTTGACATTAAAGAAAGACATTCAAGAATAAATGCATATGAAGTATTTGTTTTATTTTTCAATCCAAACATCAAATAATGTATTTAGATCATTTCCAAAGTTGCAAACTATACTTGGGTCATGTATACATGTAAATCAAGTGAGAAAAGTGAGGAAAATTCCATAAAGTTTGAGGTAATAGTGCAAAAATTGTCCAGCATTGGATTAAGAAAAAAAGTCCTTGATGCTATAAATTCATAACAGTAGACATAAATATATATTTTGTTTGTAAATAATTACTTTTTTCCCCGGCACTAGTAATCTAATTTGAATCTGCACTAATGCTTGTATGTCAAAGAATTGAAATGAAAAGTCAAGGGGAATTAACTCCTGGTGAGACCATTCCATGGACCAGGAATGTGATTGATGATTACATACATAATCGATTACAATGAAAATCAAATATGTTGACTGCTTTATATGGTAAAATTAATTATAAAACCAAAACATGCAGACTTGTATGCCAAAAAAGGGGGTAGGTGTGTTTCCCAACAATTTCAAGCCCCAGCCTGATTATGATGTTACATACTGTCTAAGATCCATCACAACCAGGAACAACTGGTAACCATGATGTCACTAATACTACATCAACCCATGTTAGCCACTATCTAAGAAAACATGGCTAAAGGAAGAGCTAAGAAAATAGCTATTTGTCCACAAGAGTTCATACAACACAGTCAACCATAGGACTATGGATTACGAGTATCCAAGAGTGACCAACCTATTCAGGTTGCAATCTGGTTCTACATCTCCACAAATAAAGCGCCCAAGAATTGATGTATATGAAGAATCACTATCTTCCTGTGGCCCAAATAAAGTGCACCCAAGCTTTGCCCTGAATTGGAGAAAGAAAGAAATGAAGAAAACTTAATTGTTGGGTCACATGTTGCAGCGTGTTGTCAACATCAATGGAAATGTAATTATGAACATACCAAAACTAACTTGGATATTGGGAACATTGTGCATAATGTATGACTGAGCTGGAAATTGCAAGCGATACAATCCACCGATGTATAAAAAAGCAAAACTCAAGGACTGTGTGCCTTTTTAACAGTTAAATGTACAAACTGCAATCTGCAGGAAGCAGAACAGGCTGCCTGTCCAGAAAAGTGCCAAGGGCATAGAAAGTGAGGCCCAGGCACAGGAAATTTAAATGCGATGTTGGCACTTTCTTGCTACAAGGCCAAAGTTGGAGTGACTGACTTGCCCATTTAGCATCCTATTACTCAAAATTTCTGCCATATGGGAAACATTTAAATCTTTCTTATATTAAAAAGCTTGAATATTTACTTAGAAATTTTGTCTTAGATGTCAAGCTAAGTAAAATTTCACACTTTCTAAACACAAATAAGTGCGAGAGCTTGCACAATATCATTTTTACCAATGCACCTAAAATATCAGTATGGAACAGAAATTTTGATGCATTATGTCATTCATTCCCTCATAGCTCTGAGTATGGTTAAGGAAACTTTACACTCCCACTGACCAAGTCTCATGGAATTGTTCTACTCAGTCTGATCCAGTATTTCAGCTCATAGCAGAATGAGATCAGAGAACAGTAAAAGATAGGGAGAGGAAATCAAGTCTTCAGTACAAGTACATATGCTACATCAAACACAAACAAAAAAGCAACAGAAAACTTGTACAAAATTCAATGTTTGCTAATTCAATAAATAATTTTATACCCAATGAACATCCATACACTTTAAATCCTTTAAATGAATGCATGTAACAATTATTAAATGTACCTGACTATCACAGTATACACCACTCCCCCTAGCCCATATTGCTTTGGCATTCACCATAGGGTTTACATGATTTTCTAGCCAAATTTTCTCTTTTTTGGTTCAAGTGATAAATGATCATGTTTTTGTATGGCATCTATGTGATATGTCACACTGATATGGTAGTGAATTTACCATAGTTTCAACATAGAACCTTAGTCGGTGAGCCAAAGCAATCTTTCTTTTCCCACGAAAGGTTACATAAATTATTCCATAACCATGTTGTTCATGTGAGCCTGTCCAAATGTGACACTTGCTGTAGACTTGTGTATGTTGAGTTAAAGCTCTTTTATATGTCATTATATCTTGAACTGTTAATTTAGTTTGAAATATTTCTGACTTAGCTTAATAAACCATGACCATATGATACTACAGAATTTTTTTAATATGTCAATACAAAATTATTTAATACCAAAAAAATAAATTTTGTTAATAGTTTAATTTGACAATGAAAAAACAGGGAAAAATATCCAAATTATTACCAGTTCAAAGAAGAACTGATAGCATCTTCCTTGAGAAATGTGAAATTAATGAAACATTTTTAAAAACAATGACACACAGAGGTTTCTAATTGCCACTAGTCTATGTCGTATTGTGTACAATAGAAAGGGACATAACTCTTCTCAAGCCCACCTGCAGCCGCTTAATTAAAGCAGAATTTGGAATGTAAAGATATTTAAGTTCTAAACTGCAGTGAATTTAAACTAAATGAGCCAATATTAATACAAACAGCAATAAATATAACTCCATGGGTATACACCTGAATGCTCTTTATGGGGGCGCTCACCAGTTAATATGTACTTTTCAGATAGTGACGTATGTGAGGTGAAGTTGTTTGCATTTGTAACATGCACAATGGAGAATAAGTTGGCATATCTCAATGCTACTTTGATGTAATGTGGCTGATATTTCTTTGGATACTGCACTTGTGGAAATTGTAAATGATCTAAGCGCATGGTACAACAAAATGGATGCTCCCTTGTGCTTGAAAAATTAGCCAGAATTAATCAAAAGTACACTAACTTTAGCAGTTATTAAACTAGGGAAAACGAATTTTGCTGAAGTAGGCAATAGCAGCTTCTGAAAGTGCAATGAACAAATTACAAAATATCTGAAAAGTAAAAAAAGTTATCGTACCATTTTTCTACAATTTACCTCTTAAGTCCAGGGAGTGAAAATGACCATGCGGAGCTAGCAGTTTGTTTACATGAGCACATCTTATGTTAGCCCAAGCTGTATACTCTAGAACCTAAAGTACACCCATCAATCATACATCAAAATAAAGGGAATTGAAAGTTCTTCTCCCAACACCTAAGATATACAAAGTCTTTATTATATTGCCAGTATAACCAGTGAAGAAATCCCAGAAAATTATTTTTCTTTAAAATTCTAACCCTATGCAAAGTACGAAACTGTAGAGCGCCACCTTAAAGAACCACTAAAGATGTGTTTTCAACCTATTGAAAAACTTGTCATATTCTGCTGTCAATTTCAAACATATTGATATATCATACATGGTATTTACTTCCAAAATTACAAACACATAGTTAATTTACTATACCCCTCTGAAGTAACTTAAATGTAGCTTCATGACGTCAAAACTGTATTTTAACGTCACTGGGAAATGCTATTATTTTGACATTAAAGAAAGACATTCAAGAATAAATGCATATGAAGTATTTGTTTTATTTTTCAATCCAAACATCAAATAATGTATTTAGATCATTTCCAAAGTTGCAAACTATACTTGGGTCATGTATACATGTAAATCAAGTGAGAAAAGTGAGGAAAATTCCATAAAGTTTGAGGTAATAGTGCAAAAATTGTCCAGCATTGGATTAAGAAAAAAAGTCCTTGATGCTATAAATTCATAACAGTAGACATAAATATATATTTTGTTTGTAAATAATTACTTTTTTCCCCGGCACTAGTAATCTAATTTGAATCTGCACTAATGCTTGTATGTCAAAGAATTGAAATGAAAAGTCAAGGGGAATTAACTCCTGGTGAGACCATTCCATGGACCAGGAATGTGATTGATGATTACATACATAATCGATTACAATGAAAATCAAATATGTTGACTGCTTTATATGGTAAAATTAATTATAAAACCAAAACATGCAGACTTGTATGCCAAAAAAGGGGGTAGGTGTGTTTCCCAACAATTTCAAGCCCCAGCCTGATTATGATGTTACATACTGTCTAAGATCCATCACAACCAGGAACAACTGGTAACCATGATGTCACTAATACTACATCAACCCATGTTAGCCACTATCTAAGAAAACATGGCTAAAGGAAGAGCTAAGAAAATAGCTATTTGTCCACAAGAGTTCATACAACACAGTCAACCATAGGACTATGGATTACGAGTATCCAAGAGTGACCAACCTATTCAGGTTGCAATCTGGTTCTACATCTCCACAAATAAAGCGCCCAAGAATTGATGTATATGAAGAATCACTATCTTCCTGTGGCCCAAATAAAGTGCACCCAAGCTTTGCCCTGAATTGGAGAAAGAAAGAAATGAAGAAAACTTAATTGTTGGGTCACATGTTGCAGCGTGTTGTCAACATCAATGGAAATGTAATTATGAACATACCAAAACTAACTTGGATATTGGGAACATTGTGCATAATGTATGACTGAGCTGGAAATTGCAAGCGATACAATCCACCGATGTATAAAAAAGCAAAACTCAAGGACTGTGTGCCTTTTTAACAGTTAAATGTACAAACTGCAATCTGCAGGAAGCAGAACAGGCTGCCTGTCCAGAAAAGTGCCAAGGGCATAGAAAGTGAGGCCCAGGCACAGGAAATTTAAATGCGATGTTGGCACTTTCTTGCTACAAGGCCAAAGTTGGAGTGACTGACTTGCCCATTTAGCATCCTATTACTCAAAATTTCTGCCATATGGGAAACATTTAAATCTTTCTTATATTAAAAAGCTTGAATATTTACTTAGAAATTTTGTCTTAGATGTCAAGCTAAGTAAAATTTCACACTTTCTAAACACAAATAAGTGCGAGAGCTTGCACAATATCATTTTTACCAATGCACCTAAAATATCAGTATGGAACAGAAATTTTGATGCATTATGTCATTCATTCCCTCATAGCTCTGAGTATGGTTAAGGAAACTTTACACTCCCACTGACCAAGTCTCATGGAATTGTTCTACTCAGTCTGATCCAGTATTTCAGCTCATAGCAGAATGAGATCAGAGAACAGTAAAAGATAGGGAGAGGAAATCAAGTCTTCAGTACAAGTACATATGCTACATCAAACACAAACAAAAAAGCAACAGAAAACTTGTACAAAATTCAATGTTTGCTAATTCAATAAATAATTTTATACCCAATGAACATCCATACACTTTAAATCCTTTAAATGAATGCATGTAACAATTATTAAATGTACCTGACTATCACAGTATACACCACTCCCCCTAGCCCATATTGCTTTGGCATTCACCATAGGGTTTACATGATTTTCTAGCCAAATTTTCTCTTTTTTGGTTCAAGTGATAAATGATCATGTTTTTGTATGGCATCTATGTGATATGTCACACTGATATGGTAGTGAATTTACCATAGTTTCAACATAGAACCTTAGTCGGTGAGCCAAAGCAATCTTTCTTTTCCCACGAAAGGTTACATAAATTATTCCATAACCATGTTGTTCATGTGAGCCTGTCCAAATGTGACACTTGCTGTAGACTTGTGTATGTTGAGTTAAAGCTCTTTTATATGTCATTATATCTTGAACTGTTAATTTAGTTTGAAATATTTCTGACTTAGCTTAATAAACCATGACCATATGATACTACAGAATTTTTTTAATATGTCAATACAAAATTATTTAATACCAAAAAAATAAATTTTGTTAATAGTTTAATTTGACAATGAAAAAACAGGGAAAAATATCCAAATTATTACCAGTTCAAAGAAGAACTGATAGCATCTTCCTTGAGAAATGTGAAATTAATGAAACATTTTTAAAAACAATGACACACAGAGGTTTCTAATTGCCACTAGTCTATGTCGTATTGTGTACAATAGAAAGGGACATAACTCTTCTCAAGCCCACCTGCAGCCGCTTAATTAAAGCAGAATTTGGAATGTAAAGATATTTAAGTTCTAAACTGCAGTGAATTTAAACTAAATGAGCCAATATTAATACAAACAGCAATAAATATAACTCCATGGGTATACACCTGAATGCTCTTTATGGGGGCGCTCACCAGTTAATATGTACTTTTCAGATAGTGACGTATGTGAGGTGAAGTTGTTTGCATTTGTAACATGCACAATGGAGAATAAGTTGGCATATCTCAATGCTACTTTGATGTAATGTGGCTGATATTTCTTTGGATACTGCACTTGTGGAAATTGTAAATGATCTAAGCGCATGGTACAACAAAATGGATGCTCCCTTGTGCTTGAAAAATTAGCCAGAATTAATCAAAAGTACACTAACTTTAGCAGTTATTAAACTAGGGAAAACGAATTTTGCTGAAGTAGGCAATAGCAGCTTCTGAAAGTGCAATGAACAAATTACAAAATATCTGAAAAGTAAAAAAAGTTATCGTACCATTTTTCTACAATTTACCTCTTAAGTCCAGGGAGTGAAAATGACCATGCGGAGCTAGCAGTTTGTTTACATGAGCACATCTTATGTTAGCCCAAGCTGTATACTCTAGAACCTAAAGTACACCCATCAATCATACATCAAAATAAAGGGAATTGAAAGTTCTTCTCCCAACACCTAAGATATACAAAGTCTTTATTATATTGCCAGTATAACCAGTGAAGAAATCCCAGAAAATTATTTTTCTTTAAAATTCTAACCCTATGCAAAGTACGAAACTGTAGAGCGCCACCTTAAAGAACCACTAAAGATGTGTTTTCAACCTATTGAAAAACTTGTCATATTCTGCTGTCAATTTCAAACATATTGATATATCATACATGGTATTTACTTCCAAAATTACAAACACATAGTTAATTTACTATACCCCTCTGAAGTAACTTAAATGTAGCTTCATGACGTCAAAACTGTATTTTAACGTCACTGGGAAATGCTATTATTTTGACATTAAAGAAAGACATTCAAGAATAAATGCATATGAAGTATTTGTTTTATTTTTCAATCCAAACATCAAATAATGTATTTAGATCATTTCCAAAGTTGCAAACTATACTTGGGTCATGTATACATGTAAATCAAGTGAGAAAAGTGAGGAAAATTCCATAAAGTTTGAGGTAATAGTGCAAAAATTGTCCAGCATTGGATTAAGAAAAAAAGTCCTTGATGCTATAAATTCATAACAGTAGACATAAATATATATTTTGTTTGTAAATAATTACTTTTTTCCCCGGCACTAGTAATCTAATTTGAATCTGCACTAATGCTTGTATGTCAAAGAATTGAAATGAAAAGTCAAGGGGAATTAACTCCTGGTGAGACCATTCCATGGACCAGGAATGTGATTGATGATTACATACATAATCGATTACAATGAAAATCAAATATGTTGACTGCTTTATATGGTAAAATTAATTATAAAACCAAAACATGCAGACTTGTATGCCAAAAAAGGGGGTAGGTGTGTTTCCCAACAATTTCAAGCCCCAGCCTGATTATGATGTTACATACTGTCTAAGATCCATCACAACCAGGAACAACTGGTAACCATGATGTCACTAATACTACATCAACCCATGTTAGCCACTATCTAAGAAAACATGGCTAAAGGAAGAGCTAAGAAAATAGCTATTTGTCCACAAGAGTTCATACAACACAGTCAACCATAGGACTATGGATTACGAGTATCCAAGAGTGACCAACCTATTCAGGTTGCAATCTGGTTCTACATCTCCACAAATAAAGCGCCCAAGAATTGATGTATATGAAGAATCACTATCTTCCTGTGGCCCAAATAAAGTGCACCCAAGCTTTGCCCTGAATTGGAGAAAGAAAGAAATGAAGAAAACTTAATTGTTGGGTCACATGTTGCAGCGTGTTGTCAACATCAATGGAAATGTAATTATGAACATACCAAAACTAACTTGGATATTGGGAACATTGTGCATAATGTATGACTGAGCTGGAAATTGCAAGCGATACAATCCACCGATGTATAAAAAAGCAAAACTCAAGGACTGTGTGCCTTTTTAACAGTTAAATGTACAAACTGCAATCTGCAGGAAGCAGAACAGGCTGCCTGTCCAGAAAAGTGCCAAGGGCATAGAAAGTGAGGCCCAGGCACAGGAAATTTAAATGCGATGTTGGCACTTTCTTGCTACAAGGCCAAAGTTGGAGTGACTGACTTGCCCATTTAGCATCCTATTACTCAAAATTTCTGCCATATGGGAAACATTTAAATCTTTCTTATATTAAAAAGCTTGAATATTTACTTAGAAATTTTGTCTTAGATGTCAAGCTAAGTAAAATTTCACACTTTCTAAACACAAATAAGTGCGAGAGCTTGCACAATATCATTTTTACCAATGCACCTAAAATATCAGTATGGAACAGAAATTTTGATGCATTATGTCATTCATTCCCTCATAGCTCTGAGTATGGTTAAGGAAACTTTACACTCCCACTGACCAAGTCTCATGGAATTGTTCTACTCAGTCTGATCCAGTATTTCAGCTCATAGCAGAATGAGATCAGAGAACAGTAAAAGATAGGGAGAGGAAATCAAGTCTTCAGTACAAGTACATATGCTACATCAAACACAAACAAAAAAGCAACAGAAAACTTGTACAAAATTCAATGTTTGCTAATTCAATAAATAATTTTATACCCAATGAACATCCATACACTTTAAATCCTTTAAATGAATGCATGTAACAATTATTAAATGTACCTGACTATCACAGTATACACCACTCCCCCTAGCCCATATTGCTTTGGCATTCACCATAGGGTTTACATGATTTTCTAGCCAAATTTTCTCTTTTTTGGTTCAAGTGATAAATGATCATGTTTTTGTATGGCATCTATGTGATATGTCACACTGATATGGTAGTGAATTTACCATAGTTTCAACATAGAACCTTAGTCGGTGAGCCAAAGCAATCTTTCTTTTCCCACGAAAGGTTACATAAATTATTCCATAACCATGTTGTTCATGTGAGCCTGTCCAAATGTGACACTTGCTGTAGACTTGTGTATGTTGAGTTAAAGCTCTTTTATATGTCATTATATCTTGAACTGTTAATTTAGTTTGAAATATTTCTGACTTAGCTTAATAAACCATGACCATATGATACTACAGAATTTTTTTAATATGTCAATACAAAATTATTTAATACCAAAAAAATAAATTTTGTTAATAGTTTAATTTGACAATGAAAAAACAGGGAAAAATATCCAAATTATTACCAGTTCAAAGAAGAACTGATAGCATCTTCCTTGAGAAATGTGAAATTAATGAAACATTTTTAAAAACAATGACACACAGAGGTTTCTAATTGCCACTAGTCTATGTCGTATTGTGTACAATAGAAAGGGACATAACTCTTCTCAAGCCCACCTGCAGCCGCTTAATTAAAGCAGAATTTGGAATGTAAAGATATTTAAGTTCTAAACTGCAGTGAATTTAAACTAAATGAGCCAATATTAATACAAACAGCAATAAATATAACTCCATGGGTATACACCTGAATGCTCTTTATGGGGGCGCTCACCAGTTAATATGTACTTTTCAGATAGTGACGTATGTGAGGTGAAGTTGTTTGCATTTGTAACATGCACAATGGAGAATAAGTTGGCATATCTCAATGCTACTTTGATGTAATGTGGCTGATATTTCTTTGGATACTGCACTTGTGGAAATTGTAAATGATCTAAGCGCATGGTACAACAAAATGGATGCTCCCTTGTGCTTGAAAAATTAGCCAGAATTAATCAAAAGTACACTAACTTTAGCAGTTATTAAACTAGGGAAAACGAATTTTGCTGAAGTAGGCAATAGCAGCTTCTGAAAGTGCAATGAACAAATTACAAAATATCTGAAAAGTAAAAAAAGTTATCGTACCATTTTTCTACAATTTACCTCTTAAGTCCAGGGAGTGAAAATGACCATGCGGAGCTAGCAGTTTGTTTACATGAGCACATCTTATGTTAGCCCAAGCTGTATACTCTAGAACCTAAAGTACACCCATCAATCATACATCAAAATAAAGGGAATTGAAAGTTCTTCTCCCAACACCTAAGATATACAAAGTCTTTATTATATTGCCAGTATAACCAGTGAAGAAATCCCAGAAAATTATTTTTCTTTAAAATTCTAACCCTATGCAAAGTACGAAACTGTAGAGCGCCACCTTAAAGAACCACTAAAGATGTGTTTTCAACCTATTGAAAAACTTGTCATATTCTGCTGTCAATTTCAAACATATTGATATATCATACATGGTATTTACTTCCAAAATTACAAACACATAGTTAATTTACTATACCCCTCTGAAGTAACTTAAATGTAGCTTCATGACGTCAAAACTGTATTTTAACGTCACTGGGAAATGCTATTATTTTGACATTAAAGAAAGACATTCAAGAATAAATGCATATGAAGTATTTGTTTTATTTTTCAATCCAAACATCAAATAATGTATTTAGATCATTTCCAAAGTTGCAAACTATACTTGGGTCATGTATACATGTAAATCAAGTGAGAAAAGTGAGGAAAATTCCATAAAGTTTGAGGTAATAGTGCAAAAATTGTCCAGCATTGGATTAAGAAAAAAAGTCCTTGATGCTATAAATTCATAACAGTAGACATAAATATATATTTTGTTTGTAAATAATTACTTTTTTCCCCGGCACTAGTAATCTAATTTGAATCTGCACTAATGCTTGTATGTCAAAGAATTGAAATGAAAAGTCAAGGGGAATTAACTCCTGGTGAGACCATTCCATGGACCAGGAATGTGATTGATGATTACATACATAATCGATTACAATGAAAATCAAATATGTTGACTGCTTTATATGGTAAAATTAATTATAAAACCAAAACATGCAGACTTGTATGCCAAAAAAGGGGGTAGGTGTGTTTCCCAACAATTTCAAGCCCCAGCCTGATTATGATGTTACATACTGTCTAAGATCCATCACAACCAGGAACAACTGGTAACCATGATGTCACTAATACTACATCAACCCATGTTAGCCACTATCTAAGAAAACATGGCTAAAGGAAGAGCTAAGAAAATAGCTATTTGTCCACAAGAGTTCATACAACACAGTCAACCATAGGACTATGGATTACGAGTATCCAAGAGTGACCAACCTATTCAGGTTGCAATCTGGTTCTACATCTCCACAAATAAAGCGCCCAAGAATTGATGTATATGAAGAATCACTATCTTCCTGTGGCCCAAATAAAGTGCACCCAAGCTTTGCCCTGAATTGGAGAAAGAAAGAAATGAAGAAAACTTAATTGTTGGGTCACATGTTGCAGCGTGTTGTCAACATCAATGGAAATGTAATTATGAACATACCAAAACTAACTTGGATATTGGGAACATTGTGCATAATGTATGACTGAGCTGGAAATTGCAAGCGATACAATCCACCGATGTATAAAAAAGCAAAACTCAAGGACTGTGTGCCTTTTTAACAGTTAAATGTACAAACTGCAATCTGCAGGAAGCAGAACAGGCTGCCTGTCCAGAAAAGTGCCAAGGGCATAGAAAGTGAGGCCCAGGCACAGGAAATTTAAATGCGATGTTGGCACTTTCTTGCTACAAGGCCAAAGTTGGAGTGACTGACTTGCCCATTTAGCATCCTATTACTCAAAATTTCTGCCATATGGGAAACATTTAAATCTTTCTTATATTAAAAAGCTTGAATATTTACTTAGAAATTTTGTCTTAGATGTCAAGCTAAGTAAAATTTCACACTTTCTAAACACAAATAAGTGCGAGAGCTTGCACAATATCATTTTTACCAATGCACCTAAAATATCAGTATGGAACAGAAATTTTGATGCATTATGTCATTCATTCCCTCATAGCTCTGAGTATGGTTAAGGAAACTTTACACTCCCACTGACCAAGTCTCATGGAATTGTTCTACTCAGTCTGATCCAGTATTTCAGCTCATAGCAGAATGAGATCAGAGAACAGTAAAAGATAGGGAGAGGAAATCAAGTCTTCAGTACAAGTACATATGCTACATCAAACACAAACAAAAAAGCAACAGAAAACTTGTACAAAATTCAATGTTTGCTAATTCAATAAATAATTTTATACCCAATGAACATCCATACACTTTAAATCCTTTAAATGAATGCATGTAACAATTATTAAATGTACCTGACTATCACAGTATACACCACTCCCCCTAGCCCATATTGCTTTGGCATTCACCATAGGGTTTACATGATTTTCTAGCCAAATTTTCTCTTTTTTGGTTCAAGTGATAAATGATCATGTTTTTGTATGGCATCTATGTGATATGTCACACTGATATGGTAGTGAATTTACCATAGTTTCAACATAGAACCTTAGTCGGTGAGCCAAAGCAATCTTTCTTTTCCCACGAAAGGTTACATAAATTATTCCATAACCATGTTGTTCATGTGAGCCTGTCCAAATGTGACACTTGCTGTAGACTTGTGTATGTTGAGTTAAAGCTCTTTTATATGTCATTATATCTTGAACTGTTAATTTAGTTTGAAATATTTCTGACTTAGCTTAATAAACCATGACCATATGATACTACAGAATTTTTTTAATATGTCAATACAAAATTATTTAATACCAAAAAAATAAATTTTGTTAATAGTTTAATTTGACAATGAAAAAACAGGGAAAAATATCCAAATTATTACCAGTTCAAAGAAGAACTGATAGCATCTTCCTTGAGAAATGTGAAATTAATGAAACATTTTTAAAAACAATGACACACAGAGGTTTCTAATTGCCACTAGTCTATGTCGTATTGTGTACAATAGAAAGGGACATAACTCTTCTCAAGCCCACCTGCAGCCGCTTAATTAAAGCAGAATTTGGAATGTAAAGATATTTAAGTTCTAAACTGCAGTGAATTTAAACTAAATGAGCCAATATTAATACAAACAGCAATAAATATAACTCCATGGGTATACACCTGAATGCTCTTTATGGGGGCGCTCACCAGTTAATATGTACTTTTCAGATAGTGACGTATGTGAGGTGAAGTTGTTTGCATTTGTAACATGCACAATGGAGAATAAGTTGGCATATCTCAATGCTACTTTGATGTAATGTGGCTGATATTTCTTTGGATACTGCACTTGTGGAAATTGTAAATGATCTAAGCGCATGGTACAACAAAATGGATGCTCCCTTGTGCTTGAAAAATTAGCCAGAATTAATCAAAAGTACACTAACTTTAGCAGTTATTAAACTAGGGAAAACGAATTTTGCTGAAGTAGGCAATAGCAGCTTCTGAAAGTGCAATGAACAAATTACAAAATATCTGAAAAGTAAAAAAAGTTATCGTACCATTTTTCTACAATTTACCTCTTAAGTCCAGGGAGTGAAAATGACCATGCGGAGCTAGCAGTTTGTTTACATGAGCACATCTTATGTTAGCCCAAGCTGTATACTCTAGAACCTAAAGTACACCCATCAATCATACATCAAAATAAAGGGAATTGAAAGTTCTTCTCCCAACACCTAAGATATACAAAGTCTTTATTATATTGCCAGTATAACCAGTGAAGAAATCCCAGAAAATTATTTTTCTTTAAAATTCTAACCCTATGCAAAGTACGAAACTGTAGAGCGCCACTCTTTCAAGGACTGTTATTTCATAATTACTATGACTTCCTTGCTCATATTCTTTCCTTCATCTTTCAATCCTAGTAAAATTAGACAATGGAATTCTCGCTTCCCAGAGGTCTCCATATTTAATATGTGCCTATTTAAAACCGTATTCGAGTAGACATTGCACAGGGACATTGATAATTTACTAATAGCAATTCGATTATTATTCTTATGCAATTGCAACATAACTTCAGTCAGTGGAATTATGCAATAATCCGAGTCAATCAAATAGATGACCACTCTCAAAGAAGGTGGTTCGAGCTGACAATTTACACCGACTGTGTAAAGGTCTTGTGGACTAGGTTAGGGTGGGGTGTTCCCAGTATTATATTTAATTATTACAGAAGATCCACACTGGATTGTTTTTGTTAGAAACTGAATTAGTGACAGAGAGATGCAAAGCTCTGAGCCCAATAATACCATTCAATAACAGATAGTCATTTCTAAAATGAAATTCAATATTCAAAACCATATCACTCGTCTTTCACTCAACCAAGTGACAGCCTATTTCATCATCTGACTTGATAGATTTTCCTCCTGTCCCGTGTTACTTTTCATCTGTATTATTATTTTCCCTTGACTTGTACACCAGTTCCCTTTCAGTCTATCAACTACGTCCTTCATACTTCTGCCTCCGTTCTCTCTTTTTCTTGTCTTACAGAGACTCGGGACCAACTGTACTATGGTACTTCTTTTCTTTGCTTCCTACACCTCCACCGGTCCCTAAAAGCTTTCTGTCCGAAACTCCTTTGTACTTCCCAGAATAACATCCGCCCCCGCCAATTTCAAATGACGTCGGAGTAGCTTATAACTTTCCACAAGATGGTTTAGCGACTACTGCCGTTTAGGTCTCAAGATACTAGATTTAAGCTTGCGATTCCAATGGTGACCACACCTTGCTCAACTCCAAGTGGATGTCGATTCACCCATGGTCTACATAATTATCAGACATTGCCTCCTAAACGGCAGTCTGTCATGGGTTGATTTACGACCCCCACTTGATGTTTTTTGGAAGTCAACACAGGAAAATCATCACTCAACGGTGAATCGCATACATCCAAATAAGGTGCCAGTAGCAAGTTCCTATGGCCAAGATATACACAACTGGCTTTGACACCTCATTGTTCGCAAGGCTAACCTCGTAACCTTTATGAAGCTGAATAATTAGTCTCAGGGTCTAGCACATACATGTTGTAATCTGGATATTGTTTCTTACTTACAACGTGACAGACTGGTTCAGAGTTGGATGGCTAATGGGTTACTCTTGTTTATGAAGGTTTGAATTGACAATTCAACTTGCTTTATCTAGAAATATCCTGACTACCATCAAGAAAGATTTAAAATGTTGCAATTTGTTGGACCTCTTCTTCCTCTCGATGAAATCAAACCTTTAAGTAAAGTATATAATGTTCTTCGGCCGATACATTTCTAATACAAATTCTGGCACATAGAAAACGCATACGATTACATAAGTGGATGCTACTACGAGCTCATCGGTTTTTTTTTCAATATCCATTCTGCCATCCTTTTCTCTCCTTTATCTCACAAGCTTTTATTTTCTTTTTATTTTGCTACTCGATTGTTTCTTGTATTTATGTCAATATATATTGATATTCACTATTGTTTATTGTAAATCGGTCAATATATATATTGATATTCACTATTGTGTATTGTAAATCAGTCAATAGATACTGATATGCACTAATGTTTATTGTAAATCAGTCAATATATATTGATATTCTCTATTGTTTATTGTAAATCTGTAAATAGATATTGATATTCTCTATTGTTTTTTGTAAATCTGTCAATATATTTTGATATTCTCTATTGTTTTGTCCAGGATTTATAGCGACATTCCTTTGTGCCACTCCTGCATATCTGTGAGTAATTTACTCAGAGAAAATGGATCTCGACAAGTTGCTAAACCTTTTGTCCTCTCCTATCGATGCATTTATAATTTATGGATTTTTTTTGTTAAAAATAAGAATTAGGCACATAAAAAAGCATTTTTACATTTTATTCTGACAATATGGCACTGTTTTTTTTTTAATTTAATAGTAGATCAAGCCAAAGATTTCACGGTTGAATTATTTCAACTGTTAGTTTCACAGGTACATGCAATACGCAGTCAAGGTTAATGTACACCACGTCAGATCCCGATAGGAGTCAGCGTAGCATCCATTGTAAAATATATATTTAAAATACATATGTGAAAGAAAAAATTGAAACTGAGAAACCTAAAAATAGTACTTACTTAATGGATGAAATATATTTTTTGGGACCTGGACTCAGTTTTACTCAAGGTAAATTACTGTATGTGTGGTATGCCCATACCATTCAATGTATTACCTCTACAGGTTATGAATTTATTTTTTATTGAGTTCTCTCTCTCTCTCTCTCTCTCTCTCTCTCTCTCTCTCTCTCTCTCTCACACACACACACACACACACACACACACACACACACACAATAATAGATCAAAACAATTTTAACACTTTGAATAATTATTTCTACCCTAAATTGTATAAATAGTTTGAGTTAAATCTATAGTTTTGCTTGATCGGGCTGCTTCTTTGTGCTAGCGGGAACCTTGCTTCCCGATCTGAGAAACACGGGTTCGTAGTTTGGGTCCAAAAGAGCCTCTCGATCCAGATTAAAGGCTGAGATGTCATACTTCGTCGTACCATCAATGGCCATTTCGCTCAAGATCTTCCCCAGGAGACTGGCGAATCTGTTAAGTGGAACAGAAGAACACCATCACAATCATAACGGAACTGTATCGCTGGGCTGATCCATGTGTAAAGAATTAACGCAAAAGCAATTGTTCGGATAAATACGAATTATAAAATGTTTTGCAGACATACTTGTTCAGGTATCAATCAGCACATGCGTCGAGCAGCAGAGAGGGTGAATCCTACAACGTTTTTAGACAAAATTTTGATTGAAATCTTAAAACGAGCCTTCCTACGATCTCATTTTAACCAAAAAAAATGTCTCAGGGGCAAACCCTACAACGTTTTCAGACAAAAAATTGATTGAAATCTTAATGAGCTTTCCCTACGAAATCTCATTTTAACTAAAAAAATGAAAACGGAGATTTTACGATTTTTTAATCAATTTTGCTCGCAACTTGTTGTCATCCACCCTCTCTGCTGCTTAGTGATTTCATCACTGGGTTAACAAAAAATAATAAATGATTTGATCAAGTCTTTAGGATCTCACAAACAGACTAATCGCTAACACCTCTTCTTGTAAATCAATCAGATTATTGGACTGATCTGTGAGTTTGAAATTAATTCTCGTTAACGAATTATTATGGCATCGCATGTAGACAGGATTAACCGGAGACTCAATTATTAAAAATCCTGGAGGAGCTGTTGGTGCAAACGAATAAAGAATATATCCTTGCTGAGCTTGATTTGATCGTTCGAGATTAATTTGATAGCTTCCTTCGATAACATCACATACTAAATTGAGCGCAATCACTGAGGATATATTCACGTTGAACGGAGCGATATGCCTGCCGCCACCGTCTGGGTCATTATTATGTTTGAGGATTTTTATTTCCGATGATGCTGTTTTTTTCCATGCATCATGAATTATTTTAAAACCAACATCGATGGTGTCACTGAGAAGTTTTTTTAGTTCTGGTACGTTATATCCGGGTAGTTTAAATGTTGGAATATCCTTAACGGGGATATTATAGTCTGATGCAAATCTTGTTCTCGATAGGGGATTATCGTCATCTAATATATCCTGAATAATTTTTAGGTTAAATGTTTCCATATCGTCGATAATTTTATTGCATGTTTCTACGACGCTGATAAATTCATCTCGGGTGAGAGAGCCGGATTTAAGAGATATTAACAACAGTGAAAAATCTTTATTCATTGCTGTGAAATTTTTAACGATTTTAGGTTTGTCAACAAAATGATATCCCTCTATTCCCTCCCCTGGCTTCTCGTTTCCAGTTGATCGGTATCCGAGACCAAAGAAAGCTATAGTGATTCTGTGATCTTCATAACTCTTTATTGGATTATCAAATTTTATTCTGTCGGTGATATAATCAGTTTTTTGTGGTTCTGGTAAATCAACGGTTTTTCTCCCTGGCGGTAATTCAGGCCATCCTAGTACGGTTCTAATAGAACTTTGATAGATATCTACGACGTATCCTTCTGTGTTTATTTCAATTGCGGATGATAGCGTCGGTTCATGAACTGTTATAGCGAGTTTTGACTCTACTCCAGTAATCGATTTTATTCTACGCGCGAATTCATTATTGATTTGTTCGATTTGGTATGACCCTGTTGGTATCGAAACAACTTTCCAGTCTGGGGTTCCGTCGGGTTTATTCTTATTTGCAAACACTAAAGAATTATTGGGTTGTTGACCACCAAATGATTTTGATCTGATATTAGGCCAACTGTGATACACTCGTAGTTTTGCTAGCGCTATCTCCTTCACTGGGACCGGAGAGGGGAAATTCACACTGAATTCTGGATTCGTTGATGTTATTGATATCATGCTTGTTTGTACTGGGTTCGTGTTTTCCACTATTCGTTGAAGTAATTCCTGCGGTGTTGTCATTGTTATTATACTCATGATTTATTTCTAATTTTGGTATCGATGAATCATAAATACTGACCATCACTGAGAACTCACAATCTGGTAATGTTGATATTATTGAGATCATTTTGTTTTTTGGGTTCGTGTTTTCTGATTCCATCGGTGTTGTCATTGTTATTATACTCATGTTGTCGCTCTAATTTCGATATCGCGGAATCAAAAATACTGACCATCGCTGAGAATTCACTATCTGATATAATCGTATTATCGAGTGACGACGATATCATCAATGATAATTGCGAGTATGCGGTTGATGCAATATGAAATTGAAGTAAGTAATTCTGCAGTTTACTCTGGCTGCATGATGATATCTTTTTTGCTATCCCGGTTGATATACCCCCGATTGTAGCCACCGCAGAAATGCAAATTGGAACTACGACCGGGGCAATCATTGTAACAGATGCTAGTATTATTCCGGCACCAGTGAGAACGCTTGACACCGAGTATATAATAACATCAATTGCGGTGATTCTTCGTCGGTATTTTTTTATTTTTATTTGATACTCCTCAGTGAGGGTTTTGAGTCTATTCTGAAATTCTCTGACCTGATCATAGCGACATTGAGTTGATGAAATCATTTTTATTTTAAAAACACTAGCGTTTTCAATTGTGAAATCCGAACGATTTAGCTATTTACTTAAATCCGCTACGAATTCCACATACCATGATACCGGAGTTTTAGCCAAATGTTTATCAGTAGATGTTATCGTGAACTTTTCAGTTGTATCCTTGTCGATGATCGTTGAAATCGTATTGTTGACCCCGGATGAACTCGACGATGATATATTAAATTGAGTCGTTGTTACTAGTGTTAATCGATAAATACCCTTAACGGTTGCAGTGATATCTAATTTGTTGTTTGTAGGTGTCCACAAAAATGATCCGTGTTGGATTGTATATACTACGTTATTGGTTTTCTCATGAGGAATTTTTTTTTTTCAATGATTGTTATCATCCTCGAAAAATCACCTTTGACGGCTTCGATGAAAGTTTTCGTCTCATCGATGGATTTTTTAATATCCGGGAGTTTTATTTCAATTTTATCTAACGGGGTTCCAATAAATTTATCAATGATATTTCTACGAAATGATATAAACTGTTTTCCGTTTTCTTCAATTCTAGATTCAAGTGTTGTTAGTACAACCACAGAATTGTTTAACTCATCGTTGAGAGTTTTTAATCGATCTGTAATCGTCGAAACGAGTACACCCGGTTTTAGTTTACCCTGATCGGAAAATAACGCGATAGTATTTTCGATTGCGTTTTGTTGTTTAACTAAAATATCATCCAATGACACATCACTGGATTTCAATTTACCCTGTTTGTCTTGAAATACAACTATTTCATTAGGATCAACATTTGTTAAGTTCAACGTCTCAGCTATTTCATCTTTGATTAGTTTTTTTTACATCCTTGACAGAATCAGGTGGTGCAGTGTCATCGGGTTTGGGTTTCAAAGATCTCCCCCAAATATCAATCATGTTATTGTAAAACTCTTTCTCTCTCTAAAATCGTTTTTGACGACTTCGTCGTTGCCAGCGATTACTAGTGTATTCATTAACGACAACATGTGGTGGTTTTCCGCTTGGGTTACTCAAGGAGTTAGAAATAGCGTCAAGGACATTTAATACTTCGCTGCCGCATATTGGTGGGTCAATCATCGTTTGTGTTGGTAGCGTAGAATACCAAGTCTTCATTGGAAGGGTTTTTATATACCGCATAAACTCTTTTGGTGGGGCTAATCCATATGAATCAAAATAGACAATCCCACGTGGATCAATAGCGTATGCAACCCAGTGAGTTCCAGGTCCGGTGCTGTTATCTAAATTAATGATTCCGGTTTCAACGCTGTTTGGTTGATGTGGTAATTGATCTTTCATAAAGACACCTCTGAAGTTTTTAATCGCGAGTTTTTTAGCAGCATCCATTAAACCAAAATTGGACATAGGAACCATAGGTTCCTGAATTAATAAATCGTTCCTGGTAGTCTTAGACCCTTTCCGCTGTACCACGAATACGGGGTTCCTGGTAGTCTTAGACCCTTTCCCTTTTTTTTATATCCTTTCCCAGTTGCCTTCTTTAGTGCCATTCCTGCTGCAGTACCAACGGCTCCTAACGCTGCCGATTTAGCCACCGCTGGGGCTGCTGCTGCAATCAATGCTGGAATCGCAGCTAACAACGGAAATATACCGCCTGTTTTAATCATATTTTTGATAGCAGCCGCAGAGAGAGTAATCTGAACACCTTTTTTGGCTGCAAGTGCATCATTGAAATGTTTCACCTGACGAGTTGTCAGCGATAGTTTATTTGCACCACCAGTCATTTGGTTGGGTTTCAACGTGATTGTGGTTCCACATTTTTTAGCTGATTCCGATTGCAATTTTTTTAATTGACCGGGAGTTAACGCAACACTAATAACACTATATGACATGTTATACAAAATAGATTGATTCTAATTCAATGAAAAATCGAGAAAATCAATCAAAGATTTTCCACTGGTGCATCTACCACTCTCATTTTTCCACCAACACCTTCGAGTAGCATTGATTTATCACTGAGAATGACAGCAACCGCTCTATAATTCGGGATAAGGATAGGAGGTACCCCACCAACTGGTGGACCAGTCGGACGGGTTACACGGGCTCTAAAGTGTATATCAACGACAGATTGTCTTGTTAAATCAAGATGTTCAAGTGAAAAGTAATAAATCGGATAGAGGCTTTTAAAATCCAATTGCGATATTTGCAAACCAGTATCCACATTTTGATCACGTGCCATAAATGACAACAGGTTATGATAGACACGTGCAATATGATTCTGACCGTAATCAAGTTGTATATCCTCGGATGGTTCCTGCTGTCCGTTTATTCTCAGCGAGACTTCATTAACACCTAACTGATCAAATATCATATGGCTTCGTTCTTGATTACCAACTCGCGCATTATTCTGTAACGCTACGAATATATGACGTGGAGCTGAAACACCTTGTTTTGATGCCAGGTGCCATGTGAATGTACCATCAACACTGTCTTGTTCAATATCCGTAGTCACTGATAACCAACTCAACAATGATTTTCCTCCTTGGTCCATAAATGATAGTAGTCGCTGTTCTTCTGTGATTGATGGAGTTAATACTGGCATCCACAATGATAGTTTTGTTAAAATGACTTTACTGGGAGCAACCCCAGCATTACGCCAGATTGCATCATCATCAGTACCCTTTCGTACAAGCGCTACTGTGTGTTTAGCTCCATAAATAACTTTTCGGACGTTTCTACAGAATCCAAATATATGATGCAGTGGAATCGCACATGAAAATCGTCGACGCTGCCCATGCAACGTTGCTACACGTGTTGCAAATCCTAAATTGAGATTACCATTAACGCCTCCGAGAATATCAAACGCAGCTCCGGGTCTAGTTCGACGTTCTGGATTAGCTGCTTCCTGTTGATCGGCTTCTGCATTATCTCTTGCTGTTAACACTTTAATGAATTGAAGGTGATCAGCGTTATCAGAGGTATCCTTTGCAAACATCATAGATGGACCCGCTGATCTTGTATAATCATCAGAATATCTCGCTAACCCTATGATTGTTGTGGCCACATCAACTTCACGGTCAATGGATTCAATTTCTTTTCCATCAATGAGATATCTAGCGCTTTCAAATAACGCCATTATGCCGTTATTAACAAAACCAACTCGGACATTTGCGTTATTGTCATATGGGGTATCAGCTGCAACATTTGTTACAAGTTCTCCTTCTACTTCAATAAATGCCTCACACGGTAGAAAATATTTACTGGTATCATGAACTTGAAGTTCAATTCGCGATCGGAGATCTGGTTGTACTGCGTGATAAGAATAAAATTGAAAATCGCGTACAGAATCATTCTTGCCAACTGGGGCATCCATATCAAATGCTGGATCAGGTGACCTTTTGAACATTTTATTCTATTTATCAGAGTCTAAATCACGATTTTTCATTTCATCGTCGTGTTTTTTTAAAGCCACTTCCTGCTATCATGTTTGCTATCATGTTATTTTGGTCCCCTTGATTTATCAAGGGAGTCACCATCGACGCTAATTTTTCGTCTACTGCGTTATTTATAATTCTACTAACACTTGCAGGCATTTCCGCTGTAGACGGTAACGGTTTCTTTTTTCGTCTCACTAATGATGTTATTTTATTCTTCGCAGCTGAAAACGCTTTTCCCGCAAGATCTCCAACAGCACCAATACCCTTATCACGAATAACATCAATTGCTTTCATTTCTAGTTGTTTAGCCAACGGCATCACTTTTGGAGCCATTCTCGCAAATAACCCTGCAATGGTATTGCCTAAACCATCTCCGTAGTATGCTCTATAAACCGGAAACCGTGAATTAACTACGTAGACGGGGGTTGGTTTATCATGATTGTAGTGTATGATCATTATTTGAAATCAGAAACAATTTTTCAATTGGAAACGCTAGCGCTTTTATTCAATCCCGGTGATTAATCACTGTGATAATCCTCCACTAACTCGCCAATGAAATCTCGATATGTGCTGATATCTATGATACCACCCTGAAATAATCGTCTACAGATATCAGCTGCTTCATTAATTATTTCCGGTGAGTTATTTCCAGCTCGGAAACCTCCTACAAGAACTTCTAATCGTGATATATCATTGATAACACTACCAGGACATGTCGTGGTAGAGTCAAAGACATCCTTTGGATTTCCAATCGAATATCCCTTTCCGCTTGTTTCCTCAGTTGTACCAGTTGCGCCCTCACTATCATCAAGTAATTTCCTTTGTCGGCCTCGACTTTGTTGTTTTTGTATACCATAGCTATCAACTCCTACTTTAAAAGATCTATACTCAACTGTATCCTTTTTCAAATTACCAGTAATCCCCTTATTCGTTTTATATAACCAATCTACCCAGTCGTCTCGTTTAATTCTACTGTTTTTATACTCGTCTTTTAAAAACTCTTCCCTTGAATAATATTTTTGGGCAGCGAAAACGCCAAAGTCCGCATAATCGTTGGGTTTTATTAATTGATGTCGTTTGATTTCTGTTATAGCTTCTTCGGTGAGTTTGTCTATAAAGGGGATACCTTTTGGGGTGACGACATCAACAGGTTGTGGTTCAGGCGCAGAATCATCAATATCAGCTAATCGTTCATACTCGCGCTGAGTTTTTATATCACTGGATAGCTGTTGTATCCCTGCGCGTGTTTGTCCGGTCTCTGCTGCTATCTTTTCAAGCGTATCAAGCAGCGGCGCCTTCTTTACTCGTTCTCGCTCAGGAATATCTCCGTATATCGCTGCTTCAGTTAACTTTTTCACATCTTTGGTCGCACTTGTTATCGGAGTAAACAGTTGTTCACTTGACACAGAAAAGTCAGTCTGCGCTTGTTGTCGTTGTTGCAGTTTATTCCGTACAGAGTCACGAATTGGTACAAATCTCCTGATTGCATCCAGTCGTTCACGAGCCAATCGGGTTGTTAATGCTTCATTGACCATTATTTGAAATCAGAAACAATTTTTCAATTGCAAAACAATTTTTCAATCCCGACCTAACACCATCGTGGAAGTGTTTTAACATCTCTATCAATGATGGGGAAAGTGTCATAATTGTATATAAAAATAATTAATATCACACTTTCCCCACTTTTCCATTTGATCAATCCGAACCAGCCATCAATTTTTTATTCACTGATTTCAACAGTTTTAATCAAAAAATGCTAAAAAAAAATTAAAATCTCTATGAGGGACGGTCACAATCAAATAATGATAAATGGTTGGTCAATCAAAATTGTTCATTTTCTTGAATTAACGCCCGTAGGTTTCTAACTTTAGAATTAACCTCCTTTTTCAATTCGTATTCGTACCCCAATTCTTTTCGTATTCGTTCTACGATGGTATACAACGGAGCGAACACACTTACGTCACTGGAAAATGCAAGAGAGTCCTTAATAGAATTCTGAATTCTTTTGATGAGCGCATACTTCTTTGGTAGCATATACTTGTTAGTGCTAACTCCGTATTCTATATCCTGAAAATCAGACATGATTTGATCAGGATTTAACCCATCTGATAGTTCAATATCCCAACTTTTCAATTTTGAAATCTCGGATATGATGCTATTCATGTTTTCAGAATTCATTATTCTATAATAATGATATATTTCTAAATGAAAAATATGACGCATTAGACATAACTAAATTGAATTTTTTGTCCCGTCCTTTTTGAAATAGCCGATCGACAAACCCCCTCTGCAACGAATCGTACTGAGGCTCTACAAATATTGAAATACTTGCCGACTTCATATATTGATTTAAATATTGTTTCTTCGTTAGTTGTTGTATTCAAAGATTTTACTGGTCTCGCTTTTTTTGAGCAAATGCCAGTCTCTCCTCTTTTCAAATTCTCACTTTGTGTGATAGCTTGCAGATTTGATAAAGAATTGTTCCTTGGATTAGAATCCTTGTGATCGATAACAAAACCATTTTTGATCAATCCATTGAAACATTCAAATACGAAACGATGATTGTAATATTTCTTCTTTCCAACAGTAAAGAACAAATACCCCATACCATTATCCCACCCAACTGGGTTCTTCAGTCTACAGTGTCTTACAACACCATCACTGGATGCTTCATAATTTGTACTCACTGGGTGTGGTCTGAATTCCTGGTTCATGAGTATACTATACTATTTGTCTAATTCATTGACTGATCTATTGCAGTGATTCATTATACATAAACCTTTCATTTAGACACTTGTTTTTAGTATAGCATGAGGGAGTTCAAGAGATTGCCTTCGAAAAATGCTGATAAGGAGTTTAAGAGATTATTAAAAATCAATCCTAGATTTAATCTCGATAGACCCAAAAAACGTCCAAGAGACGGAAACATGAAAGAGTTTAAGAGATTATTAAAAATTAGTCCTAGATTTAATCTCGATAAACCAAAAAAACGTCCAAGAGACGGAAACATGAAAGAGTTTAAGAGATTATTAAAAATTAGTCCTAGATTTAATCTCGATAAACCAAAAAAACGTCCAAGAGACGGAAACATGAAAGAGTTTAAGAGATTATTAAAAATTAGTCCTAGATTTAATCTCGATAAACCAAAAAAACGTAACAAAATCAATCCTAGATTTAATCTCGATAAACCCAAAAACGTCCAAGAGACGGAAACATGAAAGAGTTTAAGAGATTATTGAAAATCAATCCTAGATTTAATCTCGATAAACCAAAAAAAACGTCCAAGAGAGATTACCCCTGGAAAGATGCTCAATTCAATCTCGATATAGTTTCTAATACACCAAAGAATACAATTCTTGATAAAGCCATGATTAGTAAAATCAGAGACTGTTTTAATGAATTCAAGCGTGATGGAGCATCTTATTGTTGGTCAACATTTCGAATTGATGGTGTTGTTGACGCTACCATGAATGATGAAAAAGCAGCAGTGATAATTTCACGTGTTGGGGAAAAAAGACATTTTTTCCGAATCAAATTCATTATCGAAGTCGATGGCAAATGGATTATTAAGGATAAATTTGAACCAATCCTCAAGAATAAAAAAGCTGTCATTGTGAGTAGAGATTCCAAACCAGGGATTCTAACCGGCATTGACAAACCATACTACGAAAGATCTTATCCCGTAACAGCAATGGTTTATGGGATATATCCGTTAAATGATAAACCCGATATCGCAAAACTAGCTCCTATGAAATATTCGTCAGGGCTTAATTGTGTAGCAGAACGAATAATAGAACACTTCACAAATGCATCCCGAGGAAATAAACTAACTGATCTGCGACGTAGGAAAATAACCGAGTGGGAACTGACAGTGAAACAGCATGGTGCAAAGATTTCTGATATAGCTAAATTAGAAACATCATTACGATTCCCAATAACCGTTATGACGATAACCGGAGAGGTTTTATACGAACCGAAATATAACAAAAATGGAGCGCCAATACAGATTATTGATCATAACAAACACGCGTGGACACCTGCGGTAACAATATTTCCACGAGAACGAACCGTAAAATATATCCCTAAGGAGTTCGTCGGGGATGTTTTCTATGAAGAGAAATTATTCGATGCTATTCATGCGCTGTGTAAGGATGATCCTGTGTCAGTGTGGTTACTTAGAAGTGATGAAGAATTCGATCAATTTGTAAAACCAAATGGTGAATTATATCGCATTGAAGAATTAGATAACAGAATGAGAAAAATCGCTAGTGATTTTTCACCGGAGAATTCCCATGAAAAACTACTCACGGATAGTTTTACTATTCCATCAGTGGTAGCTCACTTCGCAAGAGAAAAAAACTCATGGCGTCCAACACGAAATGATTTTCTCGAGGATGTTAAATTGAGTTGCGTCGAATTTGGTCATGGAGGACTGTGGAATACAAAATACTCACGTGATGGTATGATTTCAATTGATATATCCGCGTGTTATCCCGGAAGTTTTCTCGGGTATGGGGAATGCGCTGAGTACTTCAAACGATTTGGACACCCCACGCATGAAATGACTCGTGTTGCGATTAATGGACCATTGCCTGATTTTGATTTAACCGGATTCGCTCGTGTGATATCATTTGAATTAGCTACAGGGTTACATCCGTGTAGTTATGTTTGGCTCGGTAGACACCTATCTGAAAAACACTGGATGCCAATAGTGCTATTGAGATATATGATTGATTGTGGTATGCTAATATCGTTGATTGTTTCCGAGGCTATTATATGCTATCGAGCTCAGAAAGAAGTTTGGCTACCACAACCCAATCTAGATAGAATAATCAACGAACTACGAAAACAATTTCCAGATTTCAGTGAAGAAGAAATCATAAATTGGTCTAAGAAGTTATTTGAAATTAAAAAAGAACAAGCAAAAGATCTCGGAAGAAGAATAATCGGTAAATTTACCCAGGGTGGACGATACGATAACGCAAAATATTCTTCGCGGTTGATCATAGATGTCGCTGAATACGATTTTATTGTAGCGGATTTAATGAAACAGGGAAAACTTGTATCCCGTAAGGATGCTTTTCTATCCAATGGTGAGAAATTAGGTACGGTTGTTACCTACTGTGATGGATATAATTCCCAGTACACACATTTGAGAAGTTCAATGCTAGCCTATGCTTCTATTAATCTATTTTCGATGATAAATAGATTTCCTAATACCGCGGTTAGAGTGGCCACTGATTCGATGTATATACACAATAAGTACAAATCAGCTGTAGCGGCATTCACAGATCCCGAAGAAAATTGGGGGCGTTGGCGATTTAAAAAAGAGATGCTACATGAGTATTGTGAATCCGCAGACGTTGCCATGGATGATAAATATCTTTGTTGTAACCGTATTGAAATTCAATCAGAATTTTCTAATGCACCACCGGTATCTGATCCAATATGTAGATATAAGACAGTTTATTTAAACGGTTGTGGTGGGTCAGGAAAGACAACTCGTGCAATTGAATTATTTCGTCGTGGAAACGCTAGCGTTTCTAACATGATTGTGCTAACACCGACTCACAGACTCGCCAGAGAGATGATACAAATAGGGGTAAATGCTTGCACTTATCACAGTTTTTTTCGATGGAAAGGTGACAAATGGACTCCTGAGCGTATGGGTGATAAATTCATTCCTGAAATCATAATTTGGGATGAAATATGCACAGTGTCATTAGATGTATTAAAAACATTTCTTGAGTGGTTGTTAAACAAAAACACAAAAGTCGTCATGTGCGGGGATCACGGCCAACCACCACCATTTGTCGGTGCATCTCCACATGAATGGCTAAAGGGTTTTGTAGACTACTATGAAGAAATCACCACTGATTATAGATCACTTGATGAACGATTACGCGAGTTCAAAGCGCTAATTAGATTACAACCGGATAGAATCCAATGCGAAATAGCGCGTGAAGTGATTTCAGAAACCCCAATGAATGATTTCTGGGAAGCGTGGAGACCAAACGATTTGATCATTGCAAGTAGAAAAATAGTCAGGGATACACTTCAGATGAAGTTATTTGAATTGCATAAAGAAAAATTTGCAACGCTTCCAGTACCCCTTTGTTATAGGCCATCGGATACACGAAAACAAAACATTGAAGTTGATATTCCAGGACAGAGTGAAAAACAAATTCTCGTATTAAATGATATTGTGCTGGTTGATATCAATGTCGTTGAAGATGCATTGCGTGCTAATAAATCCCCGTGGACGCTAGGATACGCAGCAACAATACACTCTTCACAAGGATTGACTATATCGAATACAATTGTTTGGATGGTGGATAATCACATCGAATGGTCAAATTTAGTCTATCTCGCAGTATCCAGAGTACGAAACATAAATCAACTTCGAAGAGTTGTTTTCGATGATAATGACACAACAATAAGTGATATTGATGTTAGCATCATTAATAAAAAACTCTCCGGTTACAAACAACAGGACAAAAAAAACCAACGAGAATTTGATATTGATGCTGAATTAATAATCACTTTGAAGAAACAACAGAATAATCACTGCGCGAGTTGCAATTGTATAATGCGTTGGCAGTATTCGGATAAGGATCCTCGCCAATTCACCGTAGACAGAAAAAATAACAATCTCGGTCATGTCAGAAATAATGTGATGTTGACTTGTCTTGAGTGCAATAGACGCAACGGTGCTAGTTAAGACCATGCGGTGGCAATTGAGTATCCTCGGGAATCACTTGTAGTTGTTGTCGAGTAAAACCCCGCTGAGGGGCAGTTGAATCCAGTTTATAGACTGGAGGTCTACCAGTTGATCGTGTTATACTAGATATCTTATGCGTAGTGACGCTCCAAATAGGATCAGTAGCCCTTTTTCTACCCCCTTCAAGCTCTCCTGGTTCGTATAAGTACCTCACAACGACACTACTACCAAGAATTGGTTCTTTGAAATCTTTTTGTGGTTGTACGGGTATTGACTTCTTTTTAATCGCGTTGATAGGTTTCATGTTGATTGTTCTAGTAATCTCGTTATTCAGTGCAGTAATCACAGATGGTAATCTTTTAACCCATTCACTGGATCGCTTTTCTTGAATGAATTCTTTTGCGTATTGATATCCAAATAACCGCTCAGCAATCGGCCGATTAAATCGTTCTACAATGGCCTGATCGCGATGTAGCGCAGTATGCCCTCGTCGTATGGTGACATTATGATGTTTCATTGTAGATAACACTGCACCCTGAAATTACTTGCCAGGATCAACCTGCAATAGATTTGGCCAACGCAGAGGACCTCGTCGATAAATCCTTTCAAATGCAGAAGCGACTTCAGTGGCTGATTTTGTTTTTAACGGTTCTGCTTCTTTGTATCGACTCGCAACATCAACTACGGTTAGCGCGTATTTGTAACCACGATCATGTGGCAGAAATAATATATCAGCCTGATGAACTTCATTAGGAGCGATCACATCAAAATGCGAGAATTGAATTTGTTTAGGCGGTGGTAGATAAATTTGCCATAGTGCCTGTTTGGATAACCAATTAGCCGCAGTGGTTTTTTTCACTTTTGCAGCACTAGCGAGTTTATTGATTGCAGCGTTACCCCTCCAGTATCCCCTCGGAGAATAATAAATTGATTCCATATTATTAATTACCAGCACCTAACATCAATTTACTTTTCATAGCCGATTTTATCAAAAATGAAGACAATTTTTCTTTGAAGGATTTATCAGGAATAGCATTTAACGCATGAATTAATTTCACATCTGCTAGATGCCTGTGTTGCAGATTGCTGCTTTTATAAGCAACATCATGAAGGTGACAGGCCTTATCAATGGCGTTTATTGGTTCTTCACCGGGGTTGGGTTGATTTTGATTATTGAGTCTGATATCAAGTCTGGTTCCCGGTCCACAGTAGCTATATCCTGGAAGGTGCTTTTCTCCGGGGTATTTTGCCCATGGGGTTCCAGGGAGTTTTGCTAATTTGGCTGCGATATCACCTCCTCGTTTTTTTTTAAAGGTTCCTTGGGTTTAGAAACAAATCTAAATTTCTTTGTACTACATTGTACGCATTTACCAGAAAGCGCTGATCGGTTATTTTTTGTTGTAATCGTCGTCAAGTCATCTGTGCCAGTACGTTTTTTACACTTCACACAATATAGATCCATAATTTATATATAGAAATATGGATATAATTGATTTTTCAGCGACTAAAACAAGAGAACCAATTAAGCATCATGCAGCGCTACCAAACTCTATCCGGATGATTATAATCAGGCCATCTGGATCCGGTAAAACGCAATTGTTGCTCAATTTAATAATGAGATGGATGAAGTGGGATAAGTTGTATTTAATTGCCCCTAGCGTAGATGATCAACGATGTTATGAAGTGTTAAAGGATTTTAACGAGAATGCATCAGAAATTAAGGGTGAGAACGCCATTGATTTTATAACCGATATCGATGAAGCACCGAGTATTGATGATATTGATGGAGATATTAACAATTTAGTCGTATACGACGATATAATGTTGGATAAACAAAAAAATCCTGCTAGAATATTTTCCCGTGGGCGTCACAAAAACACTGACGTGATATATGTCACTCAACGCTACACTCAGGTTCCAAAAGTCATCAGAGATAACTGCAATATTCTTTCTGTATTCAACGGAGTTGATACTCATACTCTTAGAAATATTTGGCAGACATGGTGTTCTGATATGGACTTCAATCAATTTCGAGATTTCTTTAGTCATGCTCAGTCGACTCCGCACGGATTCGCAACAATAAATTTGCATGATCCTCGGACACGATATCGTATCGGACTTGATCAAATATTTGGTTAAAATCATTTATTATTTTTTGTTAACCCAGTGATGAAATCACTAAGCAGCAGAGAGGGTGGATGACAACAAGTTGCGACCAAAATTAATTAAAAAATCGTAAAAGTCTCCGTTTTCATTTTTTTAGTTAAAATGAGATTTCGTAGGGAAAGCTCATTAAGATTTCAATAAATTTTTTGTCTAAAAACGTTGTAGGGTTTGCCCCTGAGACATTTTTTTTTGGTTAAAATGAGATCGTAGGAAGGCTTGTTTTAAGATTTCAATCAAAATTTTGTCTGAAAACGTTGTAGGGTTCACCCTCTCTGCTGCTCGTCGTGAATGTTGTTGAATATACACGTTCAAAGTCCTAAAAAGAATGCTATTTCTAAATCTGTATACTTAGTTACCGCATCCATGCTGAAATGTCTTCATTAAAGTTGTAACTATATAACTGCATCATTTAAAACATATACTTATAATGACATTGTAGACAAAAAATTCAAAAGAGTTGTGGTACTAAAACATTTCTTTACAGTAAAAGCAGAAATGAATTCTCCATTTTATTTTCAAGCTGATAAAACTGCAGGCTAAATTTGGTAGAGGAGTGGGTTTAATAACATTTGTAATCCCAACGAATCTATCACTATTTTTTCGAACAATTTTCTATCATCTAAAATGTGTACTCCTGGCTATTTTGATATCTCTAAGTCATTGTCCCCGTGAAGCCTGCAAATATAAAGAGGACCCAAAAGCATGTGTACATTTATGGAAGTACTTTATTACTGTGATTTGATAATTTCAAGTTTGAATATAGTCTCAAAACCTATGGATTCAAAATTTTCACTTACTTGTACGCATGTCCTGCCCCGTTGCAAACGATTACGTCCTTCCATCCATATTTTTCACACGTGTCCACGATGAAGTTGCGGTCGGGTGGCATTGCGTACAAGCATGTCTTGGTATATAATTTCGGACCTATCGCCTGGAGAACCATTATTATTATTATTAGTATTATTATTATTATTAGTAGTAGTAGTAGTAGTATATACAAGCAACACTATGTACCAGAATCTTAATTGGCACGTAATCCTCACTTAACTTAAGAACGTGTACGCCTGACATACATTGATGAACTGAAACCCTACATAGTGTAGTTAACATAATACATAATAAAATACTACCACCCCCAGTGTGTTTGTTTATAGTTTATTTCATCTTCAAACCCGAGTTAAATAAAATAGATTTCAAGCATCTCTATTTGTGTTGTCAATATTGTATAATCACACATATAATCACACACATACATACGTACACTGGGAAGTATTTCCTGCAGAAGATCCAAGCAGACTTGTTCTCTGACGGCATCTGGTTCAAATGTCCGTGTGTCTGGGGTTACAACCGGTCCTCCGGCGTCAACAGCTACCTTGGTGCCAGAGTTCCCATGGATAGGCAAGCCGTAAATATCGTGAGAAGGTGAGTGAAAAATCCAAACAGGATACCTGGAGTTAGGTGAGTAAGTTAATTTACATTATAATTTGATCACGACTGTAAGTATAGCTGTGATACTGGCATGTTTGACCGAATGTATGTATGTCATATATGTAAATGCCCACTAAAATTTGGAATGAAATGTTGTTTGATTAGGTCTGGGAGTTCCTCTAACGCATGCGTAATTTTTTAAAAAATAGTCACACAAACAAAGCAGTAAAAAAAAAATCTGCAAATGCTCAAAGACAATGTAAAAACACATTCATGAAATTAAATATATTCTTTTTCTACAATCATATTTTAAGTATGAATATAAAGGTTGTGTTCGATTGTTGGACCAATCACAAACGGAACACTATTATTCTACGTTTAAAAAAGTTTAGTCACATTAAATGTGCACACAGAATACATATTTCAGAAAAGTTTAGTCACATTAAATGCGCACACAGAATACATATTTCAGAAAAGTTTAGTCACATTAAATGCGCACACAGAATACATATTTCAGAAAAGTTTAGTCACATTAAATGCGCACACAGAATACATATTTCAGAAAAGTTTAGTCACATTAAATGCGCACACAGAATACATATTTCAGAAAAGTTTAGTCACATTAAATGCGCACACAGAATACATATTTCAGAAAAGTTTAGTCACATTAAATGCGCACACAGAATACATATTTCAGATTCAACTGTTCAAGAGTGTTAAATCTTAAAATAAATTGCAATAAATTATTAAACCAGAATCAGATAGTCCATCTTTTGGTAGATTAAACACTGGCTGTAACAAGAAGACTAATTTCAAACGTTTTACCATATCCAACTACTGGTTATTTCAAATAGTTATCGATTTTATTTGTAATTTTCGTGCATGTAATATGCCAGAAATGCACTTCCAAGAGTCATTCCTTGAGATATACACGCACTTCTCCCACCACGCGCGTGCTATGGCCTTAAAAGAGCACAACTAAGAACACAACACTCAAATCAAGGTTTCCAACACTTGCAACATGTCCACGTCAAATGTTCATATGGCTCAAATCAGTTACATCGGTCAAGTATGAGTATAGCCTTTGATTTTAGCAATTTCGTAAGCTCCATTTAAAAAAAATATTATTTGTAGATTTCGTAATTCTTACTTGTCCTTGGTGAAATCCCGCATGTGCGGCGTGCCGAGGTACGTCACCTGCTCCTGGGTGACATAAATAGGAATATGGACGCCCAGGGACCCGAGTACGTGATTGATCCATGCACCTGCAGTTACGATGACACGTCGACAAAAGAAATCTCCTCTTGTAGTGTGAACCTATAAAGTAAATAAGGAATTTCCACAGAAATAACAATGGTGAACGCAAAAACGAGTCAAGTTCTCGCGACACTTGGTTCAGTGTCTTGCTCTCGGTATTTATGGTGCGTTGCCAAACTTGTACATGTTCTCTATCAGGGGATATTTTATCAACAAATTATTTCGTGAAATATTTATTCACGCTTGACTGTAATAACATACAAATAAACCAAAACAAAATTAACATAAAGTTGCACTGCTTAACAAGGAAATAATACATACATACATACATACATACATACATACATACATACATACATACATACATACATACATACATACATACATACATACATACATATATACATACATACATACATACATACATACACAGTAAATTCAGACTGTACAGATATGCGGTTATACATAGCATTTTTTTTATATATGTCTATATAAATTATTTTAGTAAAATTTTGATGCAGTTTTATACAATCCTTATGTATTAAGACCGTTTTGGATCAAAACTATCTAACCAATAAATCTAGTGAAACGTTTGACGTGACTTGAAAACGTTATCAATTTTGCATGTTGATGAACATTATGTCACAATGTTAGAGGAACCGGTTGTAAGCAAATCGATATAAATTATGCATTTATGTTACTTCAATTCCATTTAAAAAGTTTGATATGATAATAAATAACGTAAAAAAGTTAACATTTAAAGCGTTGGGCGGGGAAGCAACATGTTAAGAAGCTTACAACAATGGTGGTTTGGGTCACCGAGTCATACCTGTTTCAAATAATAATAATAATAATAATAATAATAATAATAATAATAATAATAATAATAATAATAAACTTCATTTAACGAGGATAACACATTTGGTCATGACTGATCCATCTGCCATGTGGTCCTCAGTTTTTGTAATCAGCAATGCTAAAAAAAAAAACACACAAGACAATGGCAATGCACATAGGCAGGTATCGTCGTAGACTCATTCATACATTTTTTAAATATGAATGACTATGTTTGACTATACTGGGAAACATATACACATCTGAACAATATTCAATACACAGGTACATACGTTTCAAAACATGTCGTACGTTTTAGCTGGTCAAGAAAGTTTTTTTTTTTTTTAAATAATGATATTTTAAAAGAAGCAATGGAATTCGAATTACGTATCCTCACTGGTAATGAATTCCATATAGTAGGTGCTGATACAGTAAATTAGCTTTTGTAATGATTGGTTTTCAACCACGGAATATGGAGATCGTTTTTAGTCGTCAATCGGAAATTGCGCTCAGTATTTGATGATCTGTATCCAATTAGGCTGGATATACAATGTGGAGAAAGTCCGTTGAAAGACTTATATGTCATGATTCCTTTAAAACAAAGAATACAGTTTGGTAAAGGTAGCCATTCCAGTCGTGAAACAAAACATTTGAGTGAGTCATAACAGGAAGTTTCAGTATTATTCGGGCTGCCCTTTCTTGGAGTTTATCAATTCTGGAAAGAGTATAATGGAATGTGTTTCCCCGTACTGTACAGTCGTGATCTATCAGTGGTAGTATATAAAACCCGAAAAATAATGTTGAAGTGATTGGGGAGGTTGAAATTTCGAAAGCAATTTTAGTGAAGTTATTCTTTTGACTACCCTTGCACATAGGTGATCGATTCAATATCAGGATGGTAAGATAGCAATAGCTTATGGGAGTAGGTTCAGACCCAAGCCCTTATATTTAGAGCTGATATCGGTGATCTTCACGTTTATGAAGAAAACCTAAGTTATCAAATACTTTGTTTCTTCATGTAAATAAAATTTAATAAATATTAAAACCTAAGAATATATCTGGACTACCGTTTATAATCACATGTGGATCAACCGGTTTTTAAAAATACCCATACAAATTCTACTAATCCGCCTTTTTCAAGATTACGATAGTAACCTGGGTTTTTATATATTTAACAAACCAATTATTTAACACTTTAGCGAGATTAAGTCCGGCTCAGTGTACAATATTAATAGCATCGTAATTAATAAAGAATTATATCAAATTAATTAAAAAGAAACAAATATATTGATCTGTAGTGCGAGTGTTTCGATTTCATCTGAAAACCAAACGTAGCTCTTTGATTATTTTAAATACATAGGCATAATTTAAATGATATTTAAGTATTCCTTTCATTGTAGCTTTTTAGTAAAGTACCTGTCAAAGAAAGCTCCAGGTGTTGTAAAGATGACCAAAATATTTTAATGACAGTGTCCAATTTGAATGCATTTAATCACTGCAAATTTAATTATCCATTTCAAAGATTATTATCGCCAAAGTTCAAACTACTTCAACAAAATTATACTGTTTTGTAATGTAGATGATAAACAATATATTATTTTTGTTAATAAGGTAGCGAAGACGAACATCTGTGTCCTAGAAAACACCTAAAATCTTTTTAAAATTTAAAAACATCCTAAGGAGCAATAGCCGTACTTTATTTCTTCCATTGCAACACCCCTGATTGGCTGCCCAATATGCTAATATGTCTTTTAGTAAGGTTGTTAGCTCCTAATACGTCAGCACAACATACCCTTAATATCTTAATATTGCCGTAATTAAAAAATAATAACCAAACAAAGCAAATAAACAAAACATGATGTAACTAATAAAGTAAACAGCATCAACTCTAGCAATAAAAACTAAAGATTTCCAATAAAATAGCCTTAAAGTTTGAAGTATATTGATTTGATATGAAAAATAGCTCAATTTTGCTTGTTGTCAGTCGTGTAAATAACACGTCTAATTTCCTATCAAATAAAAAGTACTACTGTTAAATAACAGACCGAATTGTCCACTAGCTGATCTTATTGTCATCTTCTAAGCCTCTGTAGGACCCCGAAATCAGTAAACTATAGATACAAACAATTCATCGATGTGGTAATTTATGTCCCAGAGGGATTTTTATGTTAATTTAATCCCCTACGTTTTAACATATGTACAAGTTTAAACCAGTGTGTGATCAACGTGTGCAAAGTTGATTATTCTACCTGAATACGTGTAAGGTAGAATGTAAGTAGTTTAGCATTCCTAATTTATCACGAAAACGTGCGTCTCATCTACAAAATAACACAAACACTTTTTTTCATAAAAGTTTTTAAATTAAGATTAAGCAATCTTTTTTAGGAACTGCATAATAAGTAGAGAGATGCAAGATATTGATCTGACAAATTTTAAATGCCTTAACTGATTATCTAGCTTTCATACTTCAACCGTAACCTCTCTGCATGCAATACTTGCCTATGACAGGTTATTGTACTGAGGGGAACTGAATACCTTATCCTCAAATATGATATTAAACAATTGCTTTATTTCATATATTTCATATTTCATAACACTGTTCACTGAATATTAGACATCAATGAATATGGCACTGTATGGTCTGACTGCTCTGATGAGACTGTAAAGATCAATAAAAAGGTTTGCTAACACGATTTCTGAACCTAAACCCAGGTCACGTGCTACATGTATATTATTTGAAAAGATAACCTTTATATGTACAGAGTTTCTCCCTTTAAACTAAAAACTTAATGGAACTTATAACCATACATAGAAACCATATCTGAAATCTTTGAACAAGAAGTTCAAATGACCTTCACTTTGATCAGATAGGTTGGGAGTGATGCTGTAGGCGCATAGAGATTAAAGAACAAACCCGTTGATTTTACAGCTAAAAGCCTTACATCATTCTCGAACGTTTGAAGCTTATTATCATACATAAATATTTAACTGGAGATTTTAAAACCTGTTTTAATGTCCTAATTTTGATTTAGGGACAGAAGGAGATTGGGGATGCATGATGATTAAATGACTGCTTCCTAACTCTACACTCTAAATGTACGAACAACCATTTAAAGGTTTGAGACATATGGCCACGCATTAAAACATTGATTAAAGTTTTAATTACTGATTGGCATGTGACCTTGACTTACCTCGGGGACATGGGTTTGGAGTTCGATGCCCGACCGGGTCAGCCAACAAACCAACATAGACAAACACTGATTTCACTGCCATTTCATCTAACACTTTTTAATGATCGTACAAACAAATCTTGAATTAAAGGTTTTAGTCGCCGCAGTTGTTGGAATGACTATAGCATTCGAGATAAAAATCAGACTGACTCGTGTACGTCTTTTATACCAAAATTTCTTGTTACAGTCCTTGATACAAGTTATATAGAAAAAAACAGAGACATGGCTTGGATGTAGTGTTACATGCTATTACATATACGAAGATTGTATAAGGTTGTATGTGGGTAAGTAAGGTACATGTCGAATAATCTAAATGCGCATGTCTGTCAGCTTTAGCAACCCCACCCGATGTGTTGCAAATTAAGACTCACTCCATCATCAGATTCTACGGTAAAGAAATTCCAGTAGTTATAGATTAACTTACACAAACTGTGCCCTTTTTGTCCCTGTCTATTCTTAAGACAGCACAGTTCTCGAGAATGGCAGCCCCATTTCCACGTGCGAGTTGAACGTGAACAGCATTGCCAATCGCAGCGTCGACAAGCCCACTATCCTTTTGAAATACGGCTACGTATCTGTCGTCTGTTGTGAACTGCGGAAACTTGCGATTCAACTGTGAGCCAGTCAACCATTCGCATCTCAAAAAATAAGTAACAAAAACGTTACAGGCATTTCAAAAGTCTATTGAGGGTTAATTGATTAAAATTAACAACAACTGCATACTAAAAATTTAGATTATTGAAATCATATTGCTGCACAATTTATCGTTCTTCTCTGTGGACACACTTTTTTGAATGTAAGTAAAGCAAATTAGTTTTTGGTTGTAATAACAGTCTTCGTTTTCAATTTTGATGAAGTATTTATTCTCAATGATGACAAAAATATCTACAAGTAAGAACTGTATCTTGAAATCTTTGTGGTACTATGACACTCATTTAAACTCTTGTATTATAATTAGATGGAACAAATTACTCTTTAAATGAATTACATAATTTCATTTTTAACAATACAGGACACAGTCCATTGTTGTAGATGTATCTGTATACTTGTACATTACATATATATGAATTTTTATGTTTTAAATAATTTTACTGCAAATCTATATTTTAATTTGGATGTATGGACTATACTACTCTTTAATAGAGAATTCTTATCATAACAATAAAATATAAATAAATATTCTATACATCTGATCTATGTATCGAAAAAGAATTGGCTTAAAGAGGTAGCTTGTACCGAAAATGTATTCATATAAAAGGTTTGCATGAAGATTTTTCTCTCAGAACTTCTTCGAACACCAGCAGTTAAATTATTTGCTTTTTGATATATGAAAATTATTAGAATTATATTTTTCACCAACGTCACCGTGGGGAAAATGATTTTGGTACGGCTGCACATCAGATTAAGATAGCAAAAACAATAAAAAGTAAACCAACTTGCTTAAAACTATTGAAAGTTAGACAAATTATGAATTTATATATTTAAGGGCATATTATATTTTACAAATAACAAAAGCAAATGAATTTACATCTTTTTCAAGCAAGATCAAACAGTACTTTAAAATCTGAATGCACCAAAAAAGACCATAATTCTGAAAAAAATATGATCTCTACAACTATCTAAAAGATGCTGAAAAGGTCTTTTTTTTTCAAACAAAAGAGAACCAGATGTATTGCATTAAGCAATACAGTTAGTATATCAAGTTGTACTCCTGAGAAAAGCTACTCACGGAATGTTATTGGCTCTCATGGTATCGGCATACTGCTGTACAATGTGGTCGTGTTCTCCAACTCGTGCAAGGATAATGCCGCCCGTCCGGTATAACATCTGTAAACCCGATTCTCTCTCAAGTTCCTCCCATCTAAAGAATAATTTTGAAAAGTGCTCTTACGTTTGTGATAGGTTTAGAATTTATTTATTTTGCAAATCTCAAATTTCACGGGGTGATTTCGTAAAGCTGATGTCATTCCTTTAGAATTACCTTATAATTAAATAATGTACATTTTATTTCTCAAGAGCTTTCTGGTTTAACACTTGATACAAGGAACGATTTGTGAAATAGCTAAAAACTATTTTAAAAACTGTTAGCTTCGAGATCTAGTAGAAGCGATTGCTAATTTTTTTCCATTGTTTTCGTGAGCTGCGTTTAACAATTGGGAGTTTCACTACAACAATTTTTCCCACTTGTTAAATGTGTATATATATAAAACTCAAAATATCATTCCAGTTTTAAAGACTGCGCCAAACTTCTGTGTATTGTTTCTCAGGATATATAACCACGTGACAGACCATTCCATTCGTTATTGCGCAGTCAAGTGGTGGTTTTCAAGATGTCTAAAAACAGTTGCCGTATTAATTTCGTTGTTCGTCACTTGATAGTATATATATATATATATATATATATATATATATATATATATATATATATATATATATATATATATATATATATATATATACGAATTCATTTAGAACACAAGTATTTCCAGGGGGAAGATTACTTTGAATCCAAATAATCTGAAGAAAAAAAATTAAAACTTCAGCTCAAACTGGTCACAGCAAAACACTTTTAACTGTTAATGGCTTAACGCCCGACTGCCAAAATTGTCCATAGAAAATAGTAATACATTAATTTAAGACGCAAAGCAGATGCCCGTGTGAGAGTCCCATGCTCATGTTCTAGAACAACATAGAAGTTGTTTACATGCATAAAATCACGTACCCCAATATAGCCTTTACTTAAAACCAATGATTTTTACTCTGGGAAAGAATATTTTTGAAAAACTGCACAGTTGTTTACTGATTCTGAATTAAGGTCAGGAACTAGGTCAGCATTAGATACAAAGTTTATAGTATTAGTGTTTACAAAAAACTGAAATGTATTTCTGGAAAATGAATGTCTGGAAAATTTCAAATCCAGTAAATAAAATTACATTACAATAGCATGTAACGGAAAACAAAATTTAAAACTAACAAACAAACAAACAATTAAATAAATTCAAATATAACTTAAAATAAAAATACATAACACATGTACATGATTGATGAGACGGCTAATTGTATAAATATGCATCCAAACACACCGTTAACACTTTCTCGCTTTTCTAAAAACTTTACATACACGCAGTAAGTTGGTAAATGCTCATTTTCCAACAATCTTTGCCTGTTTGTAAATCTTAAACTATTTTTATTTGCCAGTATGACTACTTTACCACATTTATTAAGATTCAATTTATTAAGAGCAATTCCAATCTCGCAAACCTAGCATATTAATGTCTATCTGGTAATAAAGTCAATAAATAAAAACAATACAAATAAAATTTCTTTCGTACTTTTGATAATAGAAATAATATTTATATTTTATAGAAATATTATTCTGCGTGTTTTAAACCGTCACCTAACGTATTCGAATACCATAACACTGCAGCGCTCTATTTCACAAGATGTTTTGCATTTGGAACTAACTCATAATAGTTATGATCAGCTGTCTCTTGTACGTAAAGGAAATCGCTAAATATTTTATCCTTATTGTTATGTTTCAACCACATACAAAGTTGTATGCAAGTGCTGGAAACCATCTAATTCATACTTTGCGAGAATATATACATATATAAAAAGTTAAGTATATTCATACCACAATATGTTCACCGCTTAATAGCGCAGCAATTGAAGGGAATAAAGTTATTGATGGGATATACGTAGTGTACTTACGCTTTGTACGTGTCAGGGGTCAACCTGGTGTAGGCATCATCGTGGTACGCCATTCTTCTGTTACATAGTGTAATTAGAAAAGAAAGAAAGCTGTCACATTGGAGTAAAAGTAATGATATTTACATGCAGTATGATTTTATAGTTTAAAAGATTTCGATAATTGCCATGCTTATTTTCAAATCCATAAGCTTATCATGAAGATTTTAAGTCAGATACGGGTTTCATTGTTTATTTATTTATTGATTTTGTTTCTTCTTTGTATTAATTAAATTTTAGCAAACTGTACCGGAAAACTAAAACATTAAAGCAAACCAGAACCATAATTACAAATAACATGAGAGCTCCAGCCAATCCTCGCGACGCTGGTCCATTCACTACAAAACCTTACACTTCAATAATAAAAAATATCCAACGAAAAATTAAATATTTGATTCTGATTAAGTATATTTTCTATCACAAAGTGTTAATCTTGCAGTATGAACCGAATACAAAAACGATGCATTTATATCATTTATGTATTCCTGAGAACTTACATGATCCTCGAGTGATCCTGGGAACCTCCGTTTGCATGACCTAGGCTGAATTGTTCGATTCCAAGAACACCTTTTCGGGGAAAACAAATCATAGTTAGAATCTCTCAATTAATAATGAAAACACACAAGAATTTTAAACAGTAATCAGTATACACAAACTATCAAACAGGTGCTATATCAACAGCCTTTAACCGAGGTAACATATGATGGAACATCGTATAGACAGGGAATAGTGTGAAACAGGCATTCATCGAACAATTATGGAAAGAAAAGAAATGTTTGGTACTCTGAATAGCTTTCTTTTTCTTCTTTTAAAAACGTCTTAAATAGTCGTTCGTTCGTTTATGTTGGTATTCCATATATATAATGTTTATATATAATTATGTTCTAATCTTTACAGGCTGAGAAACATAGGAATCTTAGTGTCCGTCTGTCCGTGTGGCACATAATCTCGTTAGCAAATCTAATACCGCAGTTTTTGATGGATTTTCATAAACCTCGTAAATAGTAGTCATCCTTTAACATACCTACAGACCACTCTGCTACCTCATACTTTTAGAGTTATTGCCCTTCTAGTTCTGCAGCTGAATGCAGCGCAAGACGATCTCTTGAGCACAACTGTTGTGCAGTGTTGTTTATGGACCGTCGTGAACTATGTACATCTTATTTCATCATATAATGATACATATATTGACAAATCTTAATGCTCCCCTCATTTTTTGTTAAAGTGTTATCGCCATGTTGACTTTCTCTAAACCTTTGCATATATATATATATATATATATATATATATATATATATATATATATATAATGGTCCTAATCAGAAAAAAAAAATGCATGTTGACCTATCATTGTACTCTCACTATTGTCAGAAGAGATGTGTTCTTTTTGGCTACTAATCCTCAACATCATAGTATATTGACGTTTACAAATTACTCACCACTCTTCTACTATGCCAAAACAATATGGCCTTATCTCTAGTTATATATAGTTATATATTCTGTGAACTATATATGTATTATGTTATGGGAAAATGTTACAACTAGATGCGGTTTTATTATTGTATCTGTTTTCTCAATTTTCCAGTTAAATGCTGGATATCTTTTTTTTTATGGCAATCACTCATGTTATGCTGCTAGTAATTACCATTCTGTGCCCTTTTTGACAGCCAGTAGAGAGCAGCGCTTCCTATCCCACCACAGCCGACCACAATGTAGTCGAAGTACTTTCGTCTTGTGCCCGAGTCCCGATCCATCTGATACGATCTTGTTGGAGAGAAAGATTTAGGGTGAATTTTGTAATTACAGGAAGGGTTTTCTTAATGTCACACATAACATTTTAAATGGTTGTTATCCAGATCGTTGCCAAAAATAGATTTCAAAAAACATTATTGATCTTTAATATGCATTGGAGCATACCATTATTGCATTTGAGTGTAAGGCCTAACAACCTAACAAATTTGAATGATTATGCAACCATTGGGTTTATACCTATATGCCATACGATTCAGTACAGAGAGAGAGAGAGAGAGAGAGACAGAGACAGAGACAGAGAGAGAGAGAGGGTTGGCGCCCAAGTATAAGAGAAAGAGACAGGGACAGTTCTTAGCTCATAAAGTATGTTAACTTTTTAATAGACATTGCATTATGATAATTCTTACATGTTCAAAGAAATGTTTTGGAAGCAGAAACAGTAATTTGGAGAATGTATGACATTTTCATTAGTTCGTATCCATGCTCAGCCGTATGCTCCGCTTATTAAGTCTAAAAAAAATAGTTAATAACAAATAAAAAAAATGTGGTAAAAATGACATTAAAATGTAGATCTTATTGAAGCTCGTTTAAACGCGTAAGTGGATCACATCTGAATCTATTACATGTACAGGCTGTCTGAGAAGAAAAGAATAATCATTGATACAGAATAATTAGGCTTGAAACGACACCATGATTAAGGATATAGAATGGAAATAGTAATTCAGATCTTACATCTGACGATCTTTCCTTTACTTCCTTTACTTCAAATCTGTCTCAACAATATTCCATGTTTCAAACATTACCTGTTTCACCCTAGACTGTTTCAGTGAAGGGACCTACTTTGCAACACTAACTAGTACTCTCCTGTTCGTATGATGTCATTATCTTTAACTGTCTCTAATCAAGGTAGAGAATAGGAATGTACGTTTATATTGTACAGTTTACCTGACCTATATACCAGATACTGCACTCTGTACAAACACAGACTTTACTCTCTGATCATAGTGATTAATGCAGCCGTTATATATGGGGGAGGGGGATCAACTAGTAACATTTTAATATGCTAAATATCCTTGCGCTAGCGCAGGTTTATGATGAATTGTGTATGAGACGAAAAAAAAACTACGTAAAGTCTTTGCGTGCAATAAAATAAACAAAATGTGGGGATTCTTTTATTTAAAAAAAAAGAAAAAAGGCTGAAGACAGAAGGAGCAAAGTAAGAATCTTTGCATACGGACAGGTTCGACAAAGGGGCGGGCAACCGGGGATATATCCCGTAATGGAGCCGGGCCGAACAACACTGGACGAAATCCGACAATGAAGTGTTGACATTAGTAGTGGAAGCACAGGAATCTGACGCTTTATCAACAGAGTACAATGAAATCTCTGACAAAATGAAATCACATTATCTGTACTATAAATTACTACAAGGAGTGTAAGCGTGACCCCATTCCATGTTTTTATTTGTTTAAATTAAATATTTGTATCAGCATAATGAATATATTATTCACGTCAGTCAAACGTTTGTCTTTCTTTCCATGATTACACCTATATTTAATTATATTGTTTCCTCTTTTCTTCCTTCATTTCTAACTTCCTGCTTTCATACACTGTTTCATCTAGCTAGTCAGTTATCGGTCAGTCATTGTTTTAAATTTAACAATGTCTTTATATGTATTTGAGCCAACGATCTGTCTCATTCCAGAACGTAATGACGTCATTACATTCAAAAGTAGAAAGATATAATTATCGCAATGCTTTCTAAACAGCGATGGGATAGTGTGATCGCCTTCCTTGGTCCATCCGTATGTTCGTCTGTCAGACACTCTAACTGCTCCAACAGTTGTGGAATACATGATGATGTATGCTAATAGAAAATTTATTTTTAGTTCTAGATTCGACAGCCTTTGGCACCATGGAGATTTCACAGGTCACAGAAACGATGACTTGGAAACATCACCATCGCTGTTGTCATCATATTTATCTTCTTTATTCTCTCTCTCTCTCTCTCTCTCTCTCTCTCTCTCTCTCTCTCTCTCTCTCTCTCTCTCTCTCGTGCTATCCGGATCGCATGCACGCTTACTACATATAACAATAAAAGGATGGACACTTCTCATTTCTGCTGTAACAACTGACAATATTCTTTAAAGCTATACTTCAAGTAGCGTAAGAAATTTAGTACAAATATCAGTTTCAGATATTCGACCTTTTATCAAATTGTACCTGAGACATACCAAACCTTTAATGAATACTATTGTTTTAGGGTTTAATGCCATTCTCAAATATCCTATATTTAGCGGTCAGTATAAATGACAGGGCAATAGGCAAGTTCTTAAGCCGTGCACGAAAAGGTAGACGCTCCAGCCCCCCCCCCCCCAGTCTTCCAGCTATGGATAAATAGCGTGATGTTAACACAGCATCACTGGGCGGAAGAACGTCAGAGATGAAGTCAACGGCCAAGCGGAAACGCTGCCAAACAGCTCAACGCCTACGTGTTAGTGACCAAGGCGAGCCACCAGGTTGGAGGAAATCAGCTGTGGTCAGGCCTGGAGAAAAGTTGGGCTCAGCCAAACGGCAGCTGACCTAGACACACCATATGAAAAATTATTAATCATTACTGATCGCATACCGGCTCGGTCGTCTCCCGGTTTAACAAGGGCCGCGTCAGCCGCCGTGCACCAGGGCGGAGGTGGAAAGTAAGGGATTGTTGCTCAGAGCAGCAAGATTCGTGCCAGGAACAACATCACCATTGGCACCTGGAATGTCTGAACACTTGAAAGCAGCAGGAAAACTTGAGGAGCTTACATATGAAATGAACAGATACTACTGGGACATCATAGGCCTCTGTGAGATACATTGGAAAAACATTGGAGAAACAACTACCTTCGAAGGCCACCAAACTGTACTCTAGTGGCAGAGAAGACAAACAGGAGCAGGGAGTTGGGCTCCTTGTCCACAAGGACAGTGTGGGTACTGTCATGAGCTGTCGGCCGATTTCGAACCGGCTCATCACCATCAGCCTCGGTACAACTATATTCAACATCACCATAATACAGGCATATGCCCCAACACCAGACTAAGATGACGCGGATGTGGAAGACTTCTACAACCAGCTACAAGACGTTTTAGATAAAACACCGGAGAAAAATATTCTGGCTGTGCAAGGTGATTGAATTGCCAGGATAGGCGAGGACGCTTGCATGAACTGCAAATAAACATGTGGGCGCTGCTAAAATGCACAGATGAACGAGATATGACAAGCTCCTGGTATTCGCAAGCTACAACAATCTTATGCTGGCAAACACCTTCGGACAACATAAAGCATCCAGAAGATGGACATGGCACAGTCCAAGCGGACAAAATCACTGCCAAATCGACCACATTATGATGAAGATGCGCGTACAGACAAGTGTAAACATTGCCAAGAGCGGATGTAGTAAGTGATCATTATCTGGTGATGATGACCTTTGGGCTACATCTAAAGAAGGTTAAGAAAGATAGCCACACAAGAACAAAGTTTGATTTCGAGAAACTGATTCCACATCAATGAAATAGCCGAAATCATAGTCGTATTCCGCTATTCTTTTATCGAGGAATTGTTATCCGGTGATGTAGTAAAAATCTTTAACGGGAAATGGTTGTGACATAGCCCATTCATATGGATGGTACGTGCTTAGGAAAAGTATGTACACGGGTGGCTTCGTATGATCGTAGTTAGCCTTGTAATTGTCGTTCGCGACGGTGTATTGTTTGCTGATGACGAAGATTTCGCTTCACATCATCAATTCGGTGAGCATAAGCATGTCAGATCGGTTACGAGTTAATAGTTGACTCCGGATTGCTTGCGGAGTGCGTCCCAGGAAAGTCAAGGTGACGAGAAATACCAGATGCGGATCATGTTGGTATTGGTCCGTGCATGTTTGAAATTGTTGAGCACGTCTGAAAGCAGGAGCACATCGGTTTTGAGATAGACGTGATGATAATCTCCGAGTATTAGGCAATCTAACTAGTTCCATATTTTGTTTACTCATTGATATTCGTCGTCGGTGATTTCCGACAAATCTAAGTGAAAATAAAAGGCGGCTTTCGGTGGCATCTATGTATTTGAACGCATAATTTTTTTTTTTTGTTTGAGCCAGTCAGCTTGGTTTGGTTTATTTACATCGAGGGCGAATAGTTCTTTGACGCGATGATGACCGAGTGATGCGACCATAAAATGTCCATCGTACCCTCGTAGATTATGAGCGATCACCGGTATGAAGTATGCATCTTTGAATCGTATATTGGAATCGGCATGAGCGGCTCCTCGATAACGTCAAATCGTTGCGTTTTGTCATAAACGTTTCTCGTGCTCTTGTTGTTGGCACAGGTGACTCAGTCTCCGGATACAGCGTTTGCTGCTTCTGATACTGCAGCTAATCATAACGTTCATAACACAGGTAATATCTTTGGCAATAGTGTTCGTGCTAAAGTAGCTATCGTTCTTCCTATTGATCCACAAATTATCGCTTTCGATCTGGCAAGTGCTGTTAATTGCGCCACTGACAGATCAAGTATAAAATGCTTACCTTTTAACAATTTGGATATCTGACGTTGTGTTCGAAGTAATTTTGTTTTAACACTACGCATTTTCAAATCTATTTTTAATGAATCCGCTTTTCGTATAGCTATAGCTCGTGCTAGTTTTTGTAGTTGCCCTTATGACATGTTAATCTCATGCAAAATATATTTCAGTATGGACATCGACAGATACAAAATTTTTAACACTACACCTGTACAATCATTCTACCTCTGACGGCAACATCTCTTATGTATTTGTCAGATGTTACAAGTGCGCATGTGTAATAGGCATCAACTGCAGCTTCTCCTATGGTCCATGTCACTTCAATATCAGCAGTTGATCCAATAGCTTGTTCGCTGTATTTACTGACGTCAAAGTGAAATATCTGATAAAGTAATCTTAACTCATCGATTGATATACGAGATCCACTGTAAGCGTCCTAATACTTTTGCATCGCCTGCATCAGATGCATATAAAAACGAGAAAATGTTTTGTTAGCATCATCTCCAAAATTGCATTCAATCGCTCGTTCAGCATATTGCTTAGAATTTATTCTCACAAATATTCGTCTGACGTTAGCGTTATTAAAAATCGAGCAGTTTTTATTGCTAATTATTACTTTATTCTTGTCATTTAAATACAACAAATACATGTATATGTCTAGGTAACTGTTCGCTAAGCGCTGTTGTTATTCACCTTGTGTTATCGGTCAAATTTGGTACAGCATTTTAGCAAACCTTATGCTGTTCGAATCGTTTTGAGACGGATAAAATGACTTAAGTAATCCATAAAGCCAATCGTGAAATTACAAACTGAAAATTATTAGTAGGATCACGGCCATCAGCATCTCCTATCAAACAATCGCTTTGATCAGCTCTGTCAATTATAAGCGTGTTTTATACCACGAAATGCCTTGTTATATTCCTGGCAAAACCCATATACTGTATTCAACATCGTTATTTTTCTTGTTCCGTTAGAAAACGCGTTTAGTTTAGCGTCACCTTCGTTTAATGTTTGATTTTTAACAGTGGTTATTTACAATACGAATTGACACTGCTAACATTGCAGTTCCAATCACATCAGCTGCAGGTGGAATAATTTCAAGAATATTACAAAGATTTATAAGCGACGCTCTTATTGCATCCACATTTGCTGCTGCCGCTGCTGCTTCAATTCCAAATGTACCAGCATTTGCTAAAGAAGTATTTCTTACTATAACCTCTCTTTCACCATAATTATCTTCAGCTGCAAGTTCACCAAAATAAGCATTTGAAACTGCATTTCCACTTCCAGTATCTTTGAACCACATCATGTTGAAATAGATCTCGAGTAATCATCGCTGAATGACACCATCTTTCTAATACTATTTTCTCTCTGACCAATTATGTTGTTGTTATCATCGCACATAGTGTTTCTGGTGGTGGAGTTTTTTCTCTCAGAAATAACGTTTTATATCTGAACCACTTGGCACTCCACCCTTAATTTTAACAGCGATATTTTGTCCGACAACTGTTCCTACTGCATATTCGTCTCCTTTGTATAAGTTTTTGACGCGCTAACGCAATTGGCGTTACTTTGTGAGTTATTCTATAGATATTTTCGAAAATTTTTTTATAATTTTTAAAAAAAAAAACACCTAAAATTTTTCAGTAATAAATATTTCGTTGTTTCATCTTGTTATACATATTGTTAAAATTGTCTGTGGTCAGTTCCTGATACGTAGATGAAGCTAGTAAAGAATAATTTTAGTACCGAGATCAATCTGACGACCTTATTGATCGGTATGTGTCATCATGAGAGAGATTTTATTTTCAACACTGATTTGATAGTATTATATCTGTTTCGGATTAGCTTGCATTAATGAACTAGGTGGAGCATCAGGGCTAAACAATAAATCATCAACAGTTTATCAAGATTGTATTTACATCTGTGATGTTGTTTATTGAATCCGAGCAATGATCCGATTGCGTATTAGCGGTTAAGATCGATAAACAATTTGTCTTTTAAAGTGTTATTCTTGCTTATAACGCGTTGCAGTTCGAATTAATCTCGAAATTATCAGATGACATACTACTACTACCAGTGGTTATACGATATTTTGTTGTTTTGTTGATATATGTGACGTTGTAGGTGCCTTGTAGTATCTTAACAGATTTCACTAGATGCTGCCATTGGTTTTTACCCTGAAAGTAAAATCATCGTTGGCGTTAGATTTAACATTAGCCATAGAGTGCAAAACTGAGCAGATAATTATCTGATCTCATGTTGATTTGGGAACTAGTATCAAATTCGATAACAGGATTATAAAAATACTGAAAATTCTGCGCTGTTCGATTATGAGTTGTTTCCAAAATACAGATTCGGTGATACGTTTAAAGAGTAAATCAGTTTTGTCTGCTGTTTGTTGTGCTCTAAACTTTTTTCTTAAACAAATCTCTTGTACCCACATTTTTTCCTTCAAAGATTTATCCGCAACTTGTCCATTATTGTGAATAATATACATTAATTGTATTCTTCTTTACAATATAAGAACCTGTCAATTCCACATCGACAAATGTGCTTGGCAAGTTTATTGAATAAGAAAAAAAAAGTGTCTGTTTCCATGAGCTGCGTCGTGATGTAACTGAATAAATTTGATTCCTGAAACATCACCGCATCGTTCTCGTGATGTGTTGCACGTCAATGTTGTCAAGTCTATTAAACAATATAAAACAACCAGTATTTCTTCTTCTGATCGATGTTATAAAAACATTTGGCAAGATAAACTGCATTACATCGTCAGTTTCTTCACAATGAAAAATAAGATTTGATCTTGTCCATCTCAGCATTAATCAACGGGATGTCATCAAAAACGAAATTCTTATGTTCGTCTGAGTCTTACATACATGCCAACCCCTGACGAGGAAAAAGTGTAATCCAAGTGGTCAAAAAGAGGAATCCAAGCAGAAAAAGAGTAATCCACATATAACATACTACAATTACAATTAACAATGATTTATTTGCTTTTCTCGTCTTTTATCATTCATTAATGGTTCAAGTGTTCATATGTAGCACTTTTAGCTTTAGAAAGCAACAGATTGTCATGTTGCATTTCAAAAAATTTTGTACCAGCTGAGGCCATGAATGTTTTGCATACCAGTAGAGCACTCATTACTGGGTTACTTAGCCTGGACCTGAATTCAGTTTTATTTTTGTTAACAACACTGAACAATCTCTCACAGTCAGCATTAGAATGGTAAAGAACCAATATTCCTTTCATAACCTGACAAAGAAGAGGAAATTTATTTCTTCCAGTGATAGAGTCTTTTAGCTGGGAAATAAGGTGCCATTGCACATCAACTCTATCTGCATTAAGTATATTGTCAGGTAGAATCCCAACTTGATACTTCAGGAATTCTTCTTCCAGATGATCCAAGTTAGACAAGGGTGGCAATAGAAAGGGATATCTCTTGACAAAGAATCTAACACTTTTGAAGCTTTTTGACTGTCTCTCATTTACATATGCAACTGAAGCATTTAAAAGCAGTTCATCTCCATATGGGAATTTATGGAGCATGTAATCACAGGCTGTAGCATAATAATCTCTAACATTATCATAGAACATCTTCACAGGAAGGGTAGAATTGTGTTCTATGAATTCTCTTGCTTCTGCACCAATAGCTAGATCTTCATTATCTTTCTGGTTTGCATGGTCATGAAAGTCAATATCAGTTAAAAGTTTGGCTGATGCGATGATTTCTGGCTTAATAAACCTTATTAGCAAATCTGACAACTGGTTTGACAGAATCTTGTGCATAATATGAATGCATGGTTCTTCTTTCTGCAAGACATTTGCTGCATCAAACAATGGAATGGCACTCTTCATAAACAAGCAGTACAGTTTTGTAACTGGATCATTAAGCTTTTTGTAAACCATCTCACATGCTAGTTTTGCCCTTTGAAGTATGAGAAGATCCAGTATGCTTTTTAACAGATTCATACTCTGAAGAACCTGATCCAGATGGCTGATGAAATTTTATGTCAAAAGATTTATCTTTCACAGTCATGGTCTGAGCCTGGAGGCCCTCTAGCTGGATAGATAGAGGCCTCTCAAATAAAAATTCCATGGATTTAAATTTCTTTCTTTCTGCTACACCAATCTCTTTATTGTTAGTATGTCTGTCTATACTTTCATCTCTTGTTCTCTTCTGACTTGCAATAACAGATTCTGCTTTTGTACCACTCTTCTTCACTTTTCCACCATGTTTTCTCTGTGCAGATTCACTTTCAGTTTGAAAGAATGCTTGTAATGCATCCCAAAGCTCAAGTAAACGGCTAACACATTTGCCAAGGGATAACCATCTTGTACACACATGCTTTATAACTTTATAGTCTTCAAGATCAAACTGATCTTGTAACAACTTTAGAGCCTGTTTCCTTTTACTATTTTTCTCCAAATAATAGTAGATATCTATTAATAAATGGCCAATATCTACTTCTAATTTATCAGCAGCCTTACCAGCAGCAAGGTGCATCAAATGACAGGGGCAACCTGTTATGAACACTGATGGAGACATTTTCAAAATATAGGATGCAACTCCTTTATGAATTCCAGTCATCACTGATGCATTATCAGCTGCAAACCCCATACAGTTCTGCCAACTTATGTCATGTTTCTTCAAAATATTGTCAAGCAAATCAAAAATGTTTTGTCCAGTGGAATCTACTGTTAATTCTGGTAAAGAAAGAACACTCATGACTTTGCCTTTTTCACTGTCAAAGTATCTAACACATACTGGGTACAACTTTTTAACATCATAATCACAACTCCCGTCTGTGGCAATACTAAACGGCCCAATTTTCATTGCTTCTGCAATTTTAAGTGAAGTATCTTCTGCTAGGCACCGAACAATGTGAGATGATTTTGTTCTTGCACAAGCATATTTTTCCGCAATTTTCGAATCAGGAAACATCCGCTTGAACAAGGGACCAACGTGGTCTGCTACCGCCAAGTGTAGTCCATGTTCTATTAAAACCTCGGTAAATAAGAAGTTACCTTAGTATTAGAGTTCGTAAGGCGAGCTAATTCGATGTGTTTCCTTGTTTTCACGTGTTTTTCCACATCAAATTTACCACCATGACCAATGCTAAAATCGTTTCCGCAGTCTGCAATGAGCATGATGCTGTCCTAGAATGGAACGCTGTATTATGCCATTCATATATTTATCTTTGAATCTTTGGAGGACTCGTTGTTTTGCTTTTTTTCTGATCCATCTGCGAAATTTTTGGGGGAAAAAATGTGCTCTAACATACACAAAGACTAGAATCCATCTTAACATCTGAAGCCATTTAGCGCCAACGATTAGACGTCACGTGATGATGCCCTCGTCGTGTTTGGAGGATTGATTACATTTTGCTTTGTTTATTATTGACTTTTTCTAACCCATCTGTGAAATTATTTAAGAGATATTTTTTGCACTCATAAACGCATTGAGAATTTTTTAATACTTTTTAGCGCAAAAAAAACTTTTAGACTGGTTCTGCACTATACAAAATTAGAACAAAGAGTATGTGCATAATGATTTAAACAAAATAGAAACCAGTCTGTTCTCTCCTCACTAAGCCGCTATAAATAGAATATGAGGTCGAAAGTTTGAAAGTATCTTAGTAACATGATAGTTGCTATAAAAAGAACATGAATATTAGGAAAGTCCACGGACAAGTATACTCGCATATCGTAGTTATGTAGAAGCGGGGTATTTTTTAATTAAAAATAAAACAGTATGTAAAAAATAAAGTAATGCTAATAAAAACGAAAAATTTTTTTTTTTTTCGCAAGATGGATATATCGAAAAAGCGTAATCTATAAACGTTAACGCGTAACGCGGAATTTAGTGGGGAAAAAGCGTAATGATTACGCCAAAAGCGTAATGGTTGGCATGTATGAGTCTAGCTCGGCAACCGGAACAAGATATTGTTTTTTTTTTATAACAAATATAGCTTCGTCAGCACCAAGTTAATTTTTTTAGTTTTTCATTGTACTCGTTCAGCAACTAAAATTTGTCCTGCTGGGGATTGATCGCATAAATATAGTTCAATATATCTTTGAGTAGCAAGTTTGTTTCGCCAGTTTTCCAGATCCAGTACGTCCTACTATCAAGCAATAACAATCTAGTAACTCAAAATTATGGTTTCTTTTATTAATCAATCAGTATCAAAGTATATTATGCTCATCATATAACATGTGTACAAAACATTTTCAGCAGCAATTGTAACATCAGCTACTAAAAAAAAATTGACATGTTAATCAGTAGTTCATCTGCTGAAACAGCAGCAACTACAGCTACAGATTTTGATCTGAAATTACCTTATGTGATCCAGTGACACAATGACCTGCAACCTTATCATGACAGGACAATGAGTCCTAATCTATATTACATATCCATCTATCAAACCCAGAGTATTCACAGGCAGTAATTTTTACACAACATAATGCTGTCAGTAATGGAAAGTTATCATTGTCAGGTGGAAAGATGGCCAGTAACTTAAGTATGTTAGGTGAGAGAGTACTAGAAATTGAGACGACATATCAACCTTACAACGTAGATAACTCACAAGCATTAAGTTTTGCCCAACTTAACGCTGTCAGCAATAGTAAGGTGTCCAAAAAACAAACTGCTGGAAAGATGACTGGAAATATCAACACAAGTGCAAAAATATTGTGTAACTGGAGACCGAATTCTCCAACATATACAGTGTGTGATATCCTTCACAATAACCCTGGGAATTCCTTTTGCCTTTTTAATCTTTTTGTCTGAACCAATCATGATTTAGTATATATTAGGTCTCATTCCATTGTATTCCTCAATGGAATTACCTGCACATTGATCCTTTCCCATTACTTTTCTGTTATCATTGCTAAAAGATGGGTGGTCACACTGATACTGATAAAATTCATATTTAAGACATGGTTCAGCTATGTCCGATTGCACGTCATCAGTTGTGATTTGTATTAAGAATGAGTGTGTCTGTGTAATGAATCTGTATGTTATCAATATACCTTGGAGTGATTGAAAGGTGATAAATTACATAAACTAAGATTTTTTAGTGTATGGTCTGCATATAGTCCATTCTATTGAATCATGGAAGCTGTTTGACAGTGGAATCATTGCCTTATCAGATTCAGTTTTTATATTTTTACTGTGAACAGCAATGATTCCACTGTCATACAGCTTGCATGATTCAACAGAATGGACTACATGCAGACCCTACACAGTGTCATAGAATGTATTATACACAGACCCAACAATGTGTCATAGAATGTATTATACACAGACCCAACACTGTGTCATAGAATGTAATATACACAGACCCACTGTTTTATCACATGGCAAGTCCAGAGAAAAAAACGCCGAGGAATAAAACTAAAACAAACCACAACTTCAAAATGGGATCAGAACAGGAAGTGGCATTGACATGCTGGAAACAAATTTTATAATCATTGACAATATTCTGGGTTGTACCAACTATACCAAGTTTTCAAAGCCCCTCAGTGACATAATCTAACATGACCTTGATGCTATGTTATACAACAGAACAGCAAATATATTTTTCTGATGACTGAGAGAAGCGAGAAAAACCAGGATGCATTCTGCCTAAAATTTTCACCATTTAAAAAGGCTATAATATAAAAGTTTACTGATTATCTGTTTGCCAGCATTTCCTACACCATATGGATCACAACCATCCCACATACAAGGCTGAAAGCCAAGCTGGATGTCAACAAGCATCAACTGGCTAGCAGCATTCAAATTGTATGGTTTGACATTGTTTCTAGTTCAAACAAAGTGTGAATCTGATGCATTCTCAAATTCCTGGCATCATAAACAAATTCGGTGAGAAGGGTCTTCTAATTATCTGCTTACTCTAAAAAGTCAAGTCAAGCAACTGCTTAATTTACCATGACATAATGCATTTCAAGTAATGTCTTTATTGATTCTAATGTATGACATAATATGAATGCTATCACCAACAACAAATGGACAGCTGCCCAGTCACAAGACCCTGAGCTTACAAGATACTTTGTGTAAAAAGCAAGTCCAAGTCAAAGAGACCATCATATGTGGCAGCCAGTATATCTGATTGAGAAAGAAGCCAGGAAATAAACCAGAAGAATCACAAACCCATGTTAGCCAAGCCTGAGTCTCCAACCCATGCAGAAAGAGGTGAGATGTCAGCAATTGGTAAAGGCAAGCAACTTTGACAACTTGGCCTCCCCCCCCCCACCCTGCATGACAGTAAAAATTCACATCACACAGGTGCATGAATGGACCAATATTTGTCATTAGAAGAGCATACAAACAATCCTCCTACAATAATCAAGAATTTTAGCATATGTACAGGACACAAGAATGAATCCAGTTATTTCTTTTACAAGTATTATAGGATGATATGTACAATAAAATTATGTTAAAGCTACTCGATGCCATGACCTTTCCTTTTGGTGTACAAAAATAAGAACACAAAATTTAAAAACATCTCTAAATCTTTATTTACAAATGTACATGTATATTACACCTTTTTAAGACAGCCTCCTGCTGTAGTTGAATACGCTGATAAAATACAAATTTAAATTTCAAATCCAAATGATTATATTATTCTTGTTGGTGTAACTGTTATTTAATATGACGAGTAGTACACTTTGAAATTTGTACTTAAAAACGAATGAGAAAATGGTTTCTAAACTATACAGTAATCATCATATGATTCAACCTAAATGATTTTTTCAGTTATCAGAATTGTTAAATCCAATAATCAGGTTTAAGAAAAATGGTATAAATGATGCAGCAATGATCATGTCAATTAAATAATTGTATATATGCATTCATTACCATTACCAATGCACAGGCATCAAATCAGAATAAAAGATATGATTTTAGTAATAATGAAATTTACATACATAAATATCCTTAACTGATTTTTTTTTTATTGATGTTCGTACAGGGCACCTATTTTAAATACCCTTATCTGGCTTTGTTTCACTAATGTTTATTAAGAAGAATTGTTTTTGTTTTATATTCAATACCACTACACCAAATGCGTTGATGTCATTGCATCCTGTTGATGTCCTCAAGAAAATCATTACTATTACTTTCTGGAATTATTAAATAGGTGAAGAATATAACTTGAATTCAGTAGAATGAAGCAATAAGGTCTAACAAAAATTAAATGTTAAAGTTCCACCTTAGCTTTATCATAGGACAACAAAAGTAAATGTCTGTGACTCGGCCAATTCTAACAATGGCACTTGCTCTAAACATTCCTGTCATTTCATTCCAATACAATTATTATATTAACCCTAACTGATTTGTTTTCATATGTTCTGTCCAACTTAACTTAGTGCCTAATATAAGTATAATATATTTTTGGCATCTGAACCAATGCAGTGTAATTCATAAAAAGTGTAGCTGAAGATAAATGAAGAAAATATACAAGGAACTTGATCAGTGCAGTGTTACTGCAAACTCTGAATTTAACAACATTACCGGTAGCTTTTAAAATAAGTAACTGATAATTGTTAACAGAACAGTATCAGAGTTCAGGGCAAGTTGCTGTAACTAGGGACTGGTATGAAAATAAGGTTTTAAAGTATGGGGTGGTGTCAAGGTATGGCTAATGTAGGTCAACATTGGGATTGGGCTAAAGTAACAGAACAGGATGATATAAAATGGGATGAAAATATGTACCACATGATGAAGCTAATGTGATGTAATTTCTTATTGTTTGAACTGCACCTGAATATAACCTTCATGAACCTGCCACATTAAATGATTGCTGTTTTTATTATTTAAAGGCAATGTGCCAGCCTTCTTTGCCACAAGCTGGATGCCTGGAACATCTGCTCCTTCTTTGCTACTAGCACCTCTGACGAGAAGAAAAAAAAATCATCTGAATTTTCACTGGTCTAATGTAACACATGACTCATGCCAGAATAATTTGATCTCTTCACAAGTACAAACTGGCAGCAAACACAATGTCCCTCTTGATTCTATGAATTCCTGAAACAAAAAGATGATTTGTACATAGTATTATACATTTCCTCATTTTCTTGCATACAGCAGGAAATTAAGCAAACAGATATTTAAATAAAGATGATACAATTAGAAGTGAATGTAAAAGTAATAGGTAAAGATGGTCTAGTGGCTGTTCACTTGATTTTCACGTTTGGAATTATGAATTTAATCTTTTTGCTATCCTTATAAGCAGCTAAAAATGTGTTTATACAACATGGAATCCCGCCTCTTAAAGCTTAAACAATTGTCCCTTGAAGGGACCAATGCTCAACTGGACAAAAAGAATATTCAGAAATCCAAGATAAGATCTTTTCTTCCTTTTAATTAAGTGTTAACGATATATTTGATATCTACAAGATGTTCAAAATTAACTGCCATGGTGGACATATTGGTGATCAGATTGGGACCATTTTCATTAGGGACCAAGTAGACATCGACAGAAGTCATTTGGTCAAATCACCATGTTGATCCACCCATTAATTTGCGATGAGTAAAGATAATATTTTCAAGTTGTCACCATGGTACCTATATTAAGTGTCAGTTTGCATCATTTTCATTTAGTACTAACCAGACACCATAAGAGCTCTTCTAAGAAAAATCCCAAGCCAAAATGACTTTGCATTTAAAATTGGAGTAGCAATAAAAATATATTCCAGATGGCTATAATGGTAGCCATTTTGGACAATCAGATCAGCACTATTTTAATGTATGATACAAGACGTGAAAAGTATGAAAACCCATTGTGATATAACAAGATGTGAAAAGTATGAAAACCCCATTGTGATATAACAAGATGTGAAAAGTATGAAAACCCCATTGTGATATAACAAGATGTGAAAAGTATGAAAACCCCATTGTGATACAACAAGACGTGAAAAGTATGAAAACCCCATTGTGATATAACAAGATGTGAAAAGTATGAAAACCCCATTGTGATATAACAAGACATGTATGAAAACCCCATTGTGATATAACAAGATGTGAAAAGTATGAAAACCCTATTGTGATATAACAAGACGTGAAAAGTATGAAAACCCCATTGTGATATAACAAGATGTGAAAAGTATGAAAACCACATTGTGATATAACAAGACATGAAAAGTATGAAAACCCCATTGTGATATAACAAGATGTGAAAAGTATGAAAACCCTATTGTGATATAACTTTCCATTTTGGAATAGCAACAATAACAAGATTTTCAAGGTGACTGTTATTGTTGCCACTGTGGACATCAGATTCACACCATGTCCAGTGTGGATCAACTAGACACCACAAGAAGTCTTTTCTTGAAACTACAAGGCCAATGTTACCTGCAATCTCAGAGAAGTAGCAATAACAAGATTTCCATTTGCAGTAGCCATACTGATGGTTAGATCAGCATTTTTATTTATGACCAACCAGACATCAAAAAACTTTCACTAATGACCACCTATTCCAGAAAAGTGATAAAAATTTTAAAGATGGCCACTTTGGCAGTTCTCACCCAACCATGTCTTGAGGGGCAGTGCTCCTGATCTGGGGATCGAGGGAGCCCAAGGCCCCCAGCCAAAAACGCATATTACACTCATAAAAAACTGCTCCTGGTGCAACTTATGATCATAAAATAAAGCTAAATAATAATTTGAAAAACTATTAAATTTACCAAAAATGTTCAACCTGACTTCAATAATTTCACAATATTTATGGTCACATGAATTGTTCTCCAATACTATTGATGCTTAAGTTATTTCATTTGCATGTCAGTGTTCACATCACAATTAAGTCACAAATTTTTCAAGGCCTAAGTGTCATATCTGGATTTTGGAACTATTTCAAAATGCAAAAAAGGTACAAATGTCTTGCTATATCAAACATGTTTCTGAATGAAACTATCTGACGTGATAAATAGTAAAACCTACTAACCTTCTGCAAACTTGTTCTCCAGTTCTGTATTCCCTATTGCTCTAGCTGCCTGACACATCTGCCGCAGTGTCTCTTCAAGCCTCCTCATAGCTCGAATAATGCTACCTGTTTATTTACAATAATGATGATTACTCAATGAATATTTTTAGGTATATTTAATTTATACTGTGTGCTTTAATGTTTGTCCATGATTTTAAATTGTAAAGAGAATGATTATTTACGTAGCTAACTTTTGTCCATGAATATAAACTGTAAACATGTTTACATAGGTAGAGTTTAAGGTCAGTCTTGGTTACATATGTCATACACTGGAATTAACGACAATACAGCAGGACTACATGCACCTAAAGACTGTCATATGACATACACAGCACTGAATGACAATACAGCAGGACTATATGCACCAAAAATTGTCATCCACTGCACTTAACTATGATACATCAGGACATTAACCCTAATAACTGCAGGAGCAAGGCAATTTGTAGACATGTGCATCATCAGATGATCACAATATTTATTGAAATTAATTGCAACTGACTGAATAATCTCAGACTCTTTGCATTTACAAGATTCAATCAAACAGTACATTCAGCTGTGAGTCAAAATGGGTAATAATTCTATTACAATCTTCAGAAGCAAAGTGATTTGTCAATATGTGCACCTTCAAGTAATTACCATAATATTTGCCAAGTTTCATAGCAATCCATATAAAAAAAATAAAGAATTAGTTATGCTAACAAGAATGCATGCTAGACATGTATGAGGATTCATACAGACCCTTAGGTCTATAAAGAAACTTGTTCCCATGCCACGACATACAGTGTAGCTTATGCATTAAAAAAAATCCTTGTTTCCAGTTTTGCTAAAGACACTGACCTTCACTTCAAGAACTTTCAACTTACAAAATGCCTGTTTAATATGTAACATCTGGTCCTTACCTTCGAATATATCAGTCATTTTACAGATCTGTGCAAATGATGCCCCTTTACACCAGGCATTGACTACATCCATCATCTGTGGCCTGAAGCTTCCAACGTATTCCTCTTCATCAATCTCCAGCTTGGCCTCTTTAGTGACACGTGCTATCCGCCTTGCCGTGTCCTAAACAGTAAGCATATGTCAAGAAAATTACATTTCTGTATAATTATAAATACATCATACTCTAATCTAAGATTGTATCTATCCATTAACCTGTCATGACTTGTTTGAGAATGTATCTCTGGTCATAACCACTGCATCATTTCACTGCAAAGAAAGCTATTATTTGACTGGATAATTCACATTTTTGGCTGTTCTTATCATATGAACAATCAAGATTAAAACAGAAGTTTAAATTTAAAAATTGCCAAATGTGCAGAGGTCTCATAAACACTTAATCACAGGTATCTGGATGCCAATTTTTTTTTTCTCGGACACAGAAAATCACTGAGGCGAGAGTCCTTCATATGCATGTAATAAGTGTGCAGCAAAATTCAAAGACTTGCCAGCCCTGCTTCAGCCAAATGCTTTCATAGAAAATATGTTTATCAATTAGCTGTGCTGATACTTACAGTCACATAATTCAGTGGCTGAAAGACTCACTGATGTAAATGTTACCATTATAAGAGTACATCAAAAGAACATGGTAGCTGGGTGACAAGTTCAAAGGCTAGTTTTGATTGGTGCCCAGGTGGGAAAAATTAATGACTTTTACTGTGATTGAATTCAAAGACAGAAAGATCCACAGTTGTAAATGTGGTCATTTATAAGAGTAAATCAAATAAACAACTTTAACTTTCATTATTGTGTTCATTTCCGAATGTAGCAGAATAAGCAGTGCACGTGACCTCAGAATCAAGACATGTTGAGACTTAGACAAAATGCCATTCACAAATTTGGATAAGTATTTGGGGGTTAAATGGAAAACTTGTGAAGATTGTAACAAGAATCAGAAGAGTGCTAAAGCTGCTAGAATTGATAGTCTAGATGGGACAGTAGCTAAGTGTAAGAAATTGTGTGATGCTTAGAGATTGGAATAAGTCCTTTTTTTGATTGACAAAATTCAGTCTCACTGTGATGGACAAACAAGAGCTAAGTAGAAATTAAACTCAATGGCAATGAATAGTTCTTCCAATTTTCATAGTTTATGGGGACGGCCAGGGGTCATGCTACCATGAAAAGCGGGTGACCAAGTTGCCTAAAAGTGTACACTTCACATTCTTCTGTTAGGAAAGCAAAACGACTTTGCCCTGTGATTTTTTAAGAAGTACATTGACTGGCTATAAATGCCTCCCTCTTTTTAGCCTGATTAAGTGTTGTATTGAAATCTATTCATCAAGCCATCAGTACCTAGGCATATCAATTATGCTGACAAACTCTAGCCCATTCACAAGCATGTGTTTTGATAGCTGATTCACCATTAACCCTTTCCCGAGTAAGGTAGCAACTATCACTGCCCAACTGCTATCTTTTGACGATAAAATCATACAAACTTGTGTTTCAAAACTTTAACAATAGTGTGTAAATAGCATGTTGTGTTTTAAGATCAGAATTGGCCTCTGTATTATTTTAATAACGATTTAACTTTAAAATGCAATTCATGTAAACCAGAAACATATGGAACAATGCTGTGGAATTTTCTGACTTCACATGTATTTGTGAAAATACCGTTTATGTTCTGGATCTATGAAAAAGTCCATTTTGAAATTAGTCTATGCACACAAGATCTGCCATTTAGGTTCTGGATCAATGAAAAAGTCCATTTTGAAATTAGTCTATGCACACATGATCTGCCATTTAGGTTCTGGATCAATGAAAAAGTCCATTTTGAAATTAGTCTATGCACACAATATCTGCCATTTAGGTTCTGGATCAATGAAAAAGTCCATTTTGAAACAAGACTGACCAGTTATGGGAACCATCATATACAACAGGTAAAATAAATCAATTTTACATCGTGTCATAAAGATATATTATGATATATTAAGTAGAAACTTAGAATAATTTAAACAGAACTAGATGTAGCTGATGTTTGTTTACCTGAGGCATATGACAGCTCCCACAGCTGCTCAGTCCTGTACCAGATTACATGTAAACAGACCACTCTTTATCAGCATGTATTGAATGAGTGATGTTTTCTGTATGTTCAGGCAAATCGGGTTGAAATCGTTAGTGCATGAAACTTCAACATTCAAGATACTCACTTGAAAATTCACAGTAACAGATGTGGATAACATTTAAGATGCTCACTTGAAAAGTTACAATAACAGATGTAGATAAAATTTCAAGATACTCACTTGAAAATTCACAGTAACAGATGTGGATAACATTTTTGATGATTAGCCACATGAAATTCAAAAGACGAAGAATAAATGTAACAAACCTGCATTATTCTAAGAGGCCCAGCCAGTTCTTCTGTAAGTTTTGGAGTTTCTCCAGAATTTTCTTGGAACACAAAACAGCTCATCAGTGCACAGCATTGCTCTATTGACAGTTCATTGAAAACTCCATTGAAAACAAGTTCTGTGATAATCAGTTCATCCACACTGAAAATTAAAAAATTGATACCATAATTACTATGTACAAGTTGAACCCAACCGCAAACAACACAAATCATGATCTGCTATAACATAATACGCCATAATATCAAGCCCTAACATATTTGTTCTGATTATTTCTAAACACATTTCAGAGACCCAGATCTGCTAGCACATTGTGTAATAGAAGATCTGGGTCTGTGCAGACTAGTTGGAAATACAGCATGTCTACTTACAGCTGAAGTCAATATATCCATAATAATAATTCCATCAAAAAATATGAGCAATGATTCCTAAGTTTCTCTAATGTTTCTGACAGATTCTATTCAAATCAATAATTTCCAGTTAATGTGCTCAGACCAACTCATGAAACACTATTCTCCAAAACATTTACATATGCTGGACATGTTCAAAGAGTTGGATTTTTCACTACCTTAAATTAACCTACTCAATCATAACTTTAATTAAAGACAGCAAGGCAATCAAGCAAAATGAGTACTTTGTGAAACAAAGAGCTTTGTTTCAGATACAGATAATTGTGGGGAAAACGAGTTTCAGAATTCCTGAATTTGCACATTGCTTAAGAATGATAAAAAGTTTCACTATTACTTGCAATGAATCATGGTATTCATATTTTACTAACTTAACAATACAAAACTTGTCTGACATAGGCGATTGTCTCATGAAATAAATGTTGAATGTCTTTTTATAAAAAGGAATCTTGTTTGGTAGTGTATCAACAGTTAGTCTGGTTCCCAGCTTTGTAGACTCCAAAAAATAGAAAGCATCACCCCTGGAACCATACTAGTCAACAAAACAAAAAGCTGTAACGTTATACAAGAATGTTTTCGTGTACCATGTTGGTTATTAAAACCAGTTGTAATCATGTTATCAATCTTTCTGATGAAAATAAATGTACTTTATAGATAATAACGAACTTCATCTGAAAAAGCACTTTATTGCAATTATTCTTGATGCGATTATAAAACGATGATTCAGCATTAAACAGCTCTGTCCTCCCCCAACCCATCGGTTTTCTAGATGTCTAGTGGATTTTTTGTAGTTCTCTCGGTAACTTGCGCCCTTGCTTATAGTGCGGTTTGTGTTTTTGGATCCCATTGTGTGTGAGTTATCGAGGGAGAGGTGCATGTACTTTGCAAACTTTCATCATGAAGAATCCATTTATTCTATAATGCCTTTAAGCTTATTAGTATGGGTCACAGCTGCTACACTATTTTGAAATTTCTTCAGAGATGTCAATTACAATTTCCATCATATAGAACAATTGTGTACTTACCTACTGATTTCACATGCCACCCTGCCCTTGAGTTCTATCACATCCGAAGCAGTACAATAGCCTAAACGACGCAGGACTCGCTTCCTGCACTTTAGCTCATCCATCTGCAGGAGAGACTTTTTCTTCTTTAACTCTGCCTTTAAAGCCTTCACTTCAGATCCAATCTATATGAATGATACAACATATTTTAATACATACCAAAAGTTACCTAATTTTCACATAACCACAATATTTTATCAATACCAGGCGGTTGCTAGAGAGCCTGAAACAAAACAAAGCTGATCTACATAAGCAGGCTGAAATGTGTGAGAAATTACATAAATGCATCCAGAGATGATTATGACATCCTGAAAGCAGATATGCAAGAAAATACTTAGAAAAAAAGTGGTCAGAAATGCAGACCAACTCACATGTACATTACATTGGTGTTTGTCCGACTCTGACCATATCTGATATTCCACATACAAGAAAAAAAAAACCATATAAAAAATATATTAATCTGACCAACTTTCCATGAAAATGTGTCTGAGATTTTGGAAATGTATCCTTGATAATGATGGATTCTAACTCTTAACTCTCAAGAAAGCTAGGGAAACGATGCTTTTGAGAGTGATGTTTCCTGCTCACACCCATCATACACTTTCAATGGTAAGCCTTCTTGCCATTACGTCCACATATTCTATTAAACATTTTATAGGAACCAGACATACAGGTTCAATAGAACTGGGTTTGGTTTATATGCCTTTTGCTGAGGTAGTTTAAACAGGTGAGAAAAGACTGCCATTTTTCTTTGAATTTCAGCTATCAAGTTCAACATGTCTTAGTTCCATGATTTCTTTTCTACTTCAGAGAATCAAGTAGGTAAAGATGGCACTCTGATTCTCTCATGTCATGCAAGATCCAAGAATAAGAGTTGATGGAGGATGAGTGAATGTATCCTGATTATTCGCTTGTATGGAAAGAGTATGTTCTGACCAGGCTTTGACCTAGACCCATGAGTATTCGGCTCCAGTTGGTAGAGATTTGACAGAATCCCATGGGGCATCTTGACCATTCAGTTAGGTTCAGCCGATTCCATCATGACAATGAGCCTACAATGAGTCAGGCTTGAATGTGGCTTTGTCATTGAAGACACCACCTGAGAAATCCCAAACCAGGAGGCAAAGTAAGGGGAATTAGGTCCCTCCTGTCTTCAGAGATATTTGATCATAGTGGAGTTGTTTTGTATAGAATGAGAACACTCTTTCTTTATAGCAACTCCTACCATGAATGAAATGCACTCACTGTGGCCTTCATCTCCAGAAGACTGATGTGTGATAGTCACAATACACTGTCTTCTGAAAATGCTGGCAGGAGATGGCCACCCCAGCCCACTGTGCTGACAATTGCATAAATCGGCATCCTATTGGCTGGACCTACAAGGGAATGCCCACCATAAGCCATGTAAGGTTATCTCATTTGCTCAGATATGATCTCAGTGACAGGATGATTTCAGTTCACAGTGTTGAGGAAAAGATAACCAGTTCCAATCTGTTTTGAACTCTATACCCAAGTGGTAAAATCTTGAGATGGTACTATAACAACTTGACACATAAATACTAGGCTGATCCAACATGAGACAAGAGTTGCAAATGTGATATAGTATAAAATGCACATGGTGCTTTTGTAGGATGTCAACCATTTAGTTGAAAATCACAAAGGGACAAAATTCTGTCAATAATAAACATGAAGACCTTCTGGACTTTTGTTCAAATGAAAGGGAAAATCCTTGACTTCACATACCAAGTCTCTCAGTTACTCCGTTACTACACAAGACAGATGAAAGACTGACTCTCAAGCTCAAGTGCCAGCATATTTTTGACTTATGGTTTTAGGCTGTGTTATTTATTTATTATTTATCGTATGCCATGCTCACTCAGCCATTTACAGCACCATCATCAGCAAGATGAAGAGCCTGCCTGCAATCCACCGAATAACATTATGTCAGCTACACGAGTCAGTGGCCTAGCCCCACTGGAAAAGGTTAATTGCACAACAACATTGTCCTGTCCGGAAACAGTTCAGTGTGGTCCACAGATGTCATGCGAGATTGTAGCCAGGATAAAGGACAGATAACTCAGCAAATGAGGGAGTGGTTTGCAGCATCTGCTGAATAGCACTCATCATTCCATGCCAAAACATCTGTCATATCTTCTGGCAAGTAACCAGATTGGGCATCTCGAAGTCAAGCAGAATGCTGGATGTGAGGTGATGTCCATGTTCAGTGGAAGTTTCTCACTGGCATAAACCAAAGCCAGCAGTTTTATGGTTGCTTCCTGATGACAGAGATGTGTAGTAGGAATTCTGCAGAGTACCGGCCGCCATAAAAAGATGTAGAGAATGTTCAATAAATTATGCACATTGTTCTATTGAGCTGGATGTCAATTACCTTTGTATTTGACAATTGATCCCAGACAGGAGTACAATACTCTGCTGATGAATAGGCTGTGATGAGACTGAAGAAAAAAATATGTCTCTCCCCCTGACAATGTTGAATCATTTAATGACAGTGGAGCTTGTGAGTTGTCACAAAATGTAATATCAAAAAGATCGCTTAATGTATTTTGAAGAGAGTCTGGGTAACACTGCCATAGTCAGTACTGGACTGGTTAAATTGCAAATGGTCATTAAGCCATTTGACACTTATCTTAGATGGGAATAGATCTTGAGAGATCCATAATGGGCATGGAGGGCCCTCGAGTGGCAGTGGTCTAAAGCGCTCTCCATTATGGATCACTACCATCTCATCTACTGTCTGCGTGGGTTCGAGTCTCAGATTCAGCCAATGTGGGTATGTGAGAAAGCTTGCTAGTAGCTTCTCGTGGGTCGGTGGTTCTTTCCAGGGGTTTTTCCAGGGTTCTTCCTCCACCATTAATACTGGCCACCATGTATAGCCTATCGTGTACTGAAAAACGTCGTTAAACACTACAACAACAACATAATGGTCATGGACAAATAATAACAGGTTCATGTAGACTTAAATAAAAGCAAATTCCATAACTTTTCCAGGGCTATTTCATAAAACTCATGGACCTTGCAAGTAAATTAATATAAAGCAAGACATATGTCAATGAAAAATATACTTGTTGTATGAAATGAAACTTTGCATTGATTGTAACTGTGATATGTTTGAAATAAGTTTTATAATTTGTGTGTGGCGCTTTATGAAGTTAGCAATTATAAAACTTTTCGAACTCAACTGTGACAAGTTCCTTACTTTTCCAAAACTTTCTAAGATTTAAGATATTCCCTGACGTTTCATGGTGCCCTGAATTTTTTAAATTTAAATACAAAACTTTTCCAGGACCAGCAGGAACCCTATAATTAGTTATGAACTGCACTAGGTATATAATGTTGCCTGGGTACATTGAAACAATATCAGCCATGGATCTCTATTGGTAAATAGAACCTATGGCAATATACTGGTCACAGACACATTTTTCTGTTGTGGCACTTGGACACTGGCAATATACTGTCGATGAAATGACATGGATCTGTCATGGTATCAAGGCACTGTTGTACTATTCGGCCATAACTTGATATGATCCTACACTGGATAAAGACCATGTGATCTGCAATGCTGAAGTCAGTGTTATGATGCCAAGACAGTATAAGTGTTGTCATTGGATCAACATCATCTGTCATGTCTGGCACAAAAAAAAGCGATATCAGAATTAGTTATGCCTGTATACAATTTATATCTGACGGCAGAGTGAAGTCTTGACAAAATTGAACCAATGTTTCCTTTCTGCTGATGCCAAGGTCATAAAAATAATTGCTGACTGTCCATGATCCAGGCATCCAAGACAGAAACGCTGCTATAGTCAGTACTGTAATAAATCATGGTGGGTTGAACTGTAACCATCTGACACTGGGTGGCAATGGAACTGAACTGAGAAAGATCTGTAATAGGTATGGACTAATTCATGGCTATGGAACAATCCTCTATCCATGGGAAGACCACTCTTGTCTTACTCTGACCTATGTGGGCAAACAACTTTTATCAATTTTTAGATAACACTTGAGGAATGGATTTGCCAGGCTATGGTCATACTTTTAAAGTATTATGACCAGGACTCTTTTGTCTCTGATATTTATTTAAGAACAGGATTAATGTTAATATTAGTACCTCTGCCTCATCTGTCAACCAATCCAAATGGTAGTTGAGGCTTAGATGCTGAAGCTAAGAAAATCAATCAAGAGTCATGTCTGCTATAAAACTCAGCATGCATCCAACATAATATGTTTTTAACATCAACTGAGTAAAATTTGCTGCAGGAAACTTGCCTGTTCAAATAAAATAATCCGAGTAAACACAAACCCTCAAGTGGTCAATCACAGACTGGTTTTCCAAATGATACTGGAAAAGACATCTGCTAATAAGCAAACACCAGTCTAAGTTAATGATTTTGCAGTTATTAGTTACAAACATGAAGTGGTTTGTGCCAGTTACATATAAAGGATGTATTTAACATAATCTTTTGTAAACTCCCACTTTGTCCTTCTCTAGGTCAGGGAGATGTACACAAGCATTGTTTACAAGCAATGACTGGAATAAAACAGCATGTATCTTATTTTCACTAAATTCTTGCTGTATGGCATTTGCCTGACTGAGATACTAGAGTCTTATTGTAGCTTTTTTTCTTCTTACATGAAAAATGTATCAAGGACAACAGCATACTGATTAGACAATGCATAAGGAACTTCAGTTATACATAGAATGGTCTCTATTATGACACTAAATTTTATGGTAAACAAAACAATTGTCACTTACTTTTGCCTTCTCCTCATACAAGGAGTACCATTCCTCTAACTTTGGGTCCTTGGCCAAGGGATGTGAGTGTAGTCGGTGCTCAAAGGCTTCAATTTTCTGGAAAAAATAGATAGCTTGAAATAAGAAAATATGTACAACTGACCAATCCTTTATTTCAAAAACATATACAACACATTTGTATTAATTACTGCAGATTGGTACATACAACACATTTGTATTAATTACTGCAGATTGGTATATACAACACATTTGTATTAATTACTGCAGATTGGTATATACAACACATTCATTTTATTAGTTAATGTATGATAAATTTGCTTTTTTCATAACAACTGATGCTTTAACAGTTTTCTTTTTAAAACGAATCAGCATTAATTCTACGATGATGAACATCCATTGGTTTGGGGGGGGGGGAGAATCTCTTTCCTGTAGGTAAAAGTGTAGGAACTTTGCACCTGAGCCTCCCCAAGTGCTTATATTTTCTAAAACAATCATATATGTTTATTCAGCTTTCCTATCAGCAGACAAAATTTCTGGACTTGGGGTACCTTTTCAATGTACTTAGATCCTATCACATGTCTGTAAAAATAATATTCTTTAACACTTTCTTCATTTAAAAGCTATCTCCAGATTCATTTTTATACCATTATTTTCAGTACAGAAATGGCCATATAAACAAATACTCTTTTTTTTTCTTATTGACACAAAAAATATTGTTCTTTATCTGTAGCTTAGACTAAATTCTGAGGAATAAGTGCTAACCTTCACTATATCCTTAAGTCCTTTCTCCTTAATACCCATGTCCTCTACAGGGTCAATGAGGGGCAGACCATCTGGAAATCTCTTTTGCACCTCCTGAAATATTTCGTAATTTAGTTATTCTTAAATAATAAGTAAATGTTAGCATTGCTGTACAAAGTAAACAAGATAAACGATGAGATATTTGCTCACAAAAACATATTCCCATCTCACCTGCACCTTACCCTTTTGACAAGATGATGAGTCTATTAATAAAATAAAACAAAACCATTGATGCTCAAAAAAGAATTTCTGAGAATTAAAGATGGACCAATTCTTTTTTTCAACTGCTGAGTGTTGAAACCATCTCTAATAGAGAAGATTTTCAAATTATCCACTATGGCAGCCATATTGAACCTAAGCCATGTACCATTTTCATTTAGGCTTTGACACTAAACCAAACAAATGTGGACTTTGGTGAGAATTCAATGTTCTGTGAAGGTCAGTGCTGCAGACCACTCGACCACCCGAGACCACCATAGGTGAACTAATGCATTACATTTTACATTTGTAATTTGATAACTGTTGAAAAAGACAGTGTGACAGATGAATGGAGATGATCACAATGATGCACATAATGATTCCAGATGCTTTATAAAAAGCATGGGAATAAAAACTAGGATAACATGTTTGTAAAACATGTGTTCCCATGCTTTCATGTTCTAATCTTCATTTCTATGTTCGAGCATAGTTCATTGATGGTAAGCACTGCTCATGGGAAAATATCAGCTGAGTATACACATTTGTGTTTTCATAATCAGCAAGTATGTATATGTATTGTACAGTTCTAAAATGGTGATCACAATAGTTATCACCCAAGGGTCAAATCATTGGGATAGGAGATGGACCCCTGAACTAATATACACTGCATGTGTTTAGGATCTCAAAAGTGTTTAAATTTTGACAGGGTATGTAAGCAGTTATGAAAAAATACATATCAGATAAGCACTATATTTCTACCTGCCTGACTATACTGGCACTTTAACGGTGATTGACTGAATTCAATTATGTGCAGATAAAATATATTCAAATGCTGACTTGAAATTAATTTGTGGGAATTCTTGTGCATTACTGTGTGCAAATTCGCACTAATACCAAGAAGCATCTCTGACGCAAGCAACCCAGGCTATCCTGGGTGGGTAACAAACCTGTGACCCTTGGATAACAAGACCTACCACAGCTTCCAGGAAGATCTATCAGAGCCACACAGTAATGTCTTTAACTGCAATAAGTTTCAGTTGTAGTAGACAATGCTTTATTTATGCCACAGATGCATTCCTTAGGTTGGGGCATAATTCAAAATCGACTGTACTTTATCAGTGAGCAATGAGATTCATGAGCTGTGCATAAGTAACAACACATGGCATGTTGGTACAAAATGAATGTTATTTCTTCATTATAAATGGCATTAAAATGGAAGTACCTACACCAAATTAGAATATTGTGAGTATCACCTGTGTTAATAACTAGATCAGTTTTGTCACAATATAGATTTGGTGTCAACACATTATCAGAGTGAGTGCCAGCATCTATGCTGAGTCCAGGGACTGCTTTGGGGTTGCCTTAAAAACTTAAAGTGCTGGTGTACCGTAAAGTCCACAATCAACCAACCAGCTTCTACTGGTGCCAGCATCTCTGCGAAGCCCAAGGAACTCTTTGATCCTTACTACCGAGTAAGACTGTGAAATACACTACAATATCTGCAAAACCTTTGTCAGAAACTTTTGGCAAGCATACTTTAGAGTACCAGTGGCAGTAGAAATACTTCCTGGAAACTGTTACTGAAAGTACTGGCATTTAGTAATTTAAATCAGCTAAGAAATAGATTTAGAAACAAGAGGATTATTTTAAATATTAGCTGTCAAAGTTAGTAATCTGTAGATGTCCAACTTTTTCACATCTACAAAAAGAGTACAATGTCTTGCATATTATATGCCTGCAGGATGTTAAACAGTTCTGTGTAAATTACTATTTTGTTTAAAAAACATTTTTCTTTTTCAGTCACTGTGAATGTGACTTATAGGCTCCAAAACTATTAAAATTTTTACATATTCCACATTCAAGCAATCAATAACATTTGATAATTGTCAATGGTGGAGAACTTGAAGGTAAAAAATCAGGAGGTACAAGAGTGAGGTGTATATATATATATATATATATATATATATATATATATATATATATATATATATATATATATATATATATATATATATATCATGATAAAGATGTTTACTTTTGTTATTTCAGTCCATTGTATGTTGATTTGTATTTCTGCAATTGTTCATTTATTTGTCCTTAAGTGCCAAATTTGCTAAGAAGAATAGCTTCAAGGGTTGATGCTGACAGACTGGCTCTTTGGCTGGTTCTGTTTTTTTTCTGATGATTGATAGTGCTCTCTCAGCATTGCTGCTGCTGTGCAGTATTGAAAGTATTGATATCATTACTCCCCTGGGTTGGAAATACCAGTTGGTCAGATCCATCCTTTTTTTCCCCTGAGAGCAACTCACTAAAGGATAACTTACTTATTCATGCAAGCATTGAAGATGTGTCTAAACAATCTGTTATATCATTTAAGGACCTGAACCTTTTCTCCAACCGAATGGAAGGAATCAACACTGATGATCTACATAGAGTTTCAGCTTTACCAAACCTATAATTTTGATGCAGAATTGAACATGGAAAGAGCAGATCATCAATGGCATCTATATGTCCTTGCATCACCTTTACAGCTGTTGGAATATTCTGTAGAAGTCATGAATTTTGTGTCCAAAGCTGAATTCTTTGCTGCCAACACTTTGGTAACACGGCTGTCTGCGTTTTTCAAGTGCTTGCCAGCAACAAAAAAAACGTTTCTTTTTAATATTGAAAAGTGGATCAATGAAAATATCTACAGTAGACAAGCCATAAAATGGGCTGAAAGATAAAGTTAACATTACTGAATGCATAATAGTTATATCCAAAAATAAAGATCAAAGGCACTCTTTTAACATTGGAAAAAGGGGGGAAAAAAAACGAAACAGTAATATATGACATAAATACAAAGTGTCTAAAGTTGCTGTACTCAAACTGAAATATAGATATTACTCACTTGTATTGATTTACCAACACTCTGTCTGTTGTCAAGAGGCCTCAGGTCCTGAGGAAGGTAGAGACGGACAGCACTGATTGCCTGTATCAGGTGTAATAGAACAGGAACCACCTACGGGATAAAACAGTTTTTAATGGAGTTCCTATATTACTGTTCTGATGTAGAAAGATTATATAACCTTCAAAACTGCAAGCACTTCCTTTGAGAAATATTCAAGCATTTTTGTTTATATGTGTGTGTGTGTGTGTGTGTGTGAGACTTTTATTAAGTCATGCTATCACTGTACCTCAATGACTGCAATACAAATTAAAATTTCTCCAAAATATTTTAAAGCATTTCTGTCTGTCTATATCTATGCATGGATGGATGGATGAATATATGAATGCACAATCTCAAAATATAACCGAATTTTAAAAAGTGGGAGAGGGAAAGAGGCAGAAAAATAGAAGAACATGTGTTCAAATTACCTGCATCTCCCCTTTACTTCCAGCAGGACATGGTTTGATTAAAGCTGAGTTACCACTCCTGGCACTTTCTTTTGTCAGATTCAGCAACACCTCTACAACATAGCTTGGTCCTGAATCACTGGTCTGTCCGAGACGTAAAAAATTTGACATACAGTGAACCTCTGATAAACTGAAATCCACTCATTATCAAAGTTTTATTTGGTACCAAAAAATGTATTTCCTTCTTAAAGAAATCCCCCCCCCCCACTACAAGAAAACCAAACAAAAATTATTAGTCCTAAATTTCAATTTTGCACTATAAAACATCCATGAAACCTAAACTCATTTCAAAGTTGGAAATGCACTTATACTTCTAAATTCTGTAAAATATTTATAGTTATGGTCTAGAAATATCTTGTAGACATGTGTTAAGTAAAACACACCTGACCCACACTGGCCAGATTATTTATGGTTAGCAAATACTGTAATGGGTGTCTCAGTGAGTCAAGGAAGTGCAAATTTATAATGGGAATGCAAATATACACAATAAGCAAGATGCATGTCTACACAGTTTCGGGCCAACAACAGGCTAATCTGTAGTCGTTGCACCTTAATGAATGGTCAGTTAATTTGTTATTAACTCTTGATGCTAAGCCAATTAAGAAAGATTAAGTTTACCTGGATATTATCATTAAAAAAAATTAAAATACCATGACTTTAACCAGGCCTGTAGCTTTTAATACTGTGCCAATAGAAACAAACAAAACTACATTTTCATTACATGTTGAACAAGTAAACAATTTTCTTATTTTATTTGCACTCCAATACACTCAGAGACCTACGTGTTCTCTCTTAATTAAATTATTCCTCTCTTGTCAAATAAGCACTTTCTTTCTTGTCTTCCCCTCACGAACACACCAACCATGAACAAATTCTGACTCTCAAATCATATGGAAATGTTAACTTTTTCTGACTTCACAAATTTATTAATTTTTTTCTAACAAAAATTAAAGTTAGTATTGTTCATGACATTTTTTTTTCATAATTGCAACACCTTATGTAAACCAAAAATCTCTCAAAACCAAAATTTAATTTCGAGGGGGGGAGAGACATTCTACTGTATTCAGAAATTTCTGTATTTTATTATCATAATATTGGATCATGTGTTTCACATAATTTTCTACTTTCATTAAATAATAAGAAGCACTTCATTTCTTATTTATATGAAGTTATGACAAGATCCTTCACACAGATTAAACATATATTGTGCAATAATCATGTCAAGCCTACAAACATTAGATGACATTGGAATTTGATTTTTAAAAACTGAACCTGAGAATCTAAAAAGATCCTGTGCCAACCAAATATTGGCGTGTTTCTTTAAAAAAAAAAAACACAATGTGAGCAAAATATATTAAGTACATCAAAACCAACAAGATGATGGAGTAAACTATATGTTAGTTCTCATCAAAACATCTTAATGTTTGTCAAAGTGTGCAGAATGTAGGAAGTTCATAAATATTGATAACTGAAACTCCTAACAGGAAAAGGCACATCCAGACCACCATTAATATGTCTTTTAAGATTCATCAAAATATTCTGAATGAACCTGAAGATTACCTCCAGAAATTAACAATGAACAGAAGGATAAACAAATGGATGAAAACAATTAAGAGTTCTCATGAAGGGACTGATGTTCTACTGTGTGAAAAGAATTTCCAAGAAATCAAACTAAAACCATTTCTTCATTTTAATTGCCAACAACTGAAACAATCTCTGATTATTTTAAAGGATAAGACTTTAAAATTGACCACTGTGGCAGCCATATTAGATGTAAGATGGTCTCAATTTCAATTTTGGACCAACTAAACACCCATTGAAGATTGGTAAAAATCCTATACCAATACAACCAAACATTCAGAAGAATTAGTGACAAAATTATCAAATTGTTCACTGTAACAGCCACATTTGAGGTCAGATTCGAACAATTTTCATTCAGGGCCAAGGGGGATTAGCAATAACACGATTTTCAAGATGGCTGCCAAGATGGAAATAATTGTCAAATCAGTTGCATCAACTACCAACTAGGCATCTTAAGAAGTCTTCCAGTGACAAGATTTTCAAGATGGCTGCCATAGAGGTCATATTTGACATCAGAGTCGCAACATTTTTATTTAGAACCAGGCATCATAAAAAGTCCTTTTAGTGATAGGCCTATGTTGATAGTGGATGTCAGAGCGAAAACACTTTTTTTGTCAGGACCAACTAAACATCACCAGATGTCTTGTGGCAAAAACCCCACATCAAAATGACTTTCTGCTCAGGAGGTGTAGCAATAAAACACTTTCAAGATGGATGCTGTGGTGGCCATTATGAATGTTTGAGCAGCACCATGTACATCAAGACCATCTACACCTTGGGATAAATGTGTTTCAAGTTTTACGGCAATTCTCCAAGTAGTTTATGGGGAGTAGTGATAAAAAATATGTGCTAATGGACATCAGAGGACACAACATGCTGTCCCATTAGTTCTTCTGATCTATGACCGGTAGTGTTAGAACTCAAATGAAGAAGGGAAAACCTGAACCACTAGCCTAATGGGTCTACCAAGTTTCACAGAGATATCCTAAATGCTTTTGGAGTTATTCTCTGGAAACGCAAGATTTAATAATGGTTGGATGGATAAACAGACAGGCAGACAGTTGAAAATGTTGCAGATATTGAAATTAACAAATCGTGACTATATAAACTGCATATCTACACCACATGTCTAATATATGTATGAAAACTCACAGCAATATCTTAAAGAGGCCTTGCATTTTGCAAGGAAATGAAAGTGTGGATAATGGAAAGATGGTTGGACTAATGGATGAAAAAATTACAAATTCAGAAACCAAAGAATTAAACGGCACAAAGTTACATCTGGATCTTGCATATCTTGAACTGTTTTGGAATTCTCCTCCAGAAAAAGAAACATGATGCACTAAAGCAATAAAAATATGGAAAAAGAATTTCTGAATAGCAAAAGGCACATTTACACCACTAGACTGAAACTGGAGTGAAAATAATGGATGGATGGATAAAAACAATATTGAAAATTAAACACTTGATATTACACAAGTGGACTATTAAACCAATATCTAAACAAAATTTAACAAAGATATTTTGAATGATGCTGGAGTTGTGACTCTGGGATGGAATCCATTATTATATTTTTCACCAATTTCATTAGATATAGGATTAAAAGCCTGTAGAATACTCAATGGCTACATGCAGTGTCCAAATACAAATGAGATGACATTCCTTGGTCTGATTTTTTTTTTGTGCAAAATAGTGACATGCTACACATCATTCTAAATAACATTATATATACCTTGCTTTGATTTGCTTTCTTCTGGAAATTTACCACCATTCCCCAACCAAAGTCAACTTCTCCATTTTTAACCTGTGAAAATCAATATGAAAGGTAAATTATTTTTTATTTTTTTTCTTCTAAATTAAATATCATCAGACTCCATATATTTACAAGTTCAATTACACAGATTTTCCCTAAACAGTTTTAACATTTTTTTAGATGATAAAGAAAAGAAATATATATATATATATATATATATATATATATATATATATATATATATATATATACACACACACACACACACACACACACACTGGTGGGGAATGAGTCTACTTTAGTTATGTTGGTGACTATTTTATACTAAACAAGACTGTCTCTCTGTAGGATAAAGTTTGTAATAATTTCTATATATATATTCTGGTAAAGGTGGTCACTGTATTAAATTCTATATACTTATTTCCCCCTTCAAAAGCCTTCAATTTATTGTTCTCTTTTTCCTAAGTATGTGTCACATAGTTTAGCTCAGTAAGTCCAGAGGGATGGAGCATTTAATAATGCTGACCAAAATCATCACACTTTTGTTGTCCTAAATGTTTTACTTGTTTCTATTAGTAACCACTGCTAACCTTGTATGGCTATTTATTGACCCAACACAGTTTCATACTAGGTCATTTTGTCTCTGTGGTCATCCTGGCTCTGTGTGTGCATGTGCATGTGTATGTATGTGTATATATATATATATATATATATATATATATATATATATATATATATATATATATATATTCAGGAAAGTACATTATTTAGTAAATCATGTTTCTCAGATAATTACATAACCAATCACATTTATGTTTGGAAATAAACTCTGCAATGTCTCAGGTAAGCCTTCCCGCGAATGACAAACTTTTGTCTTGCAATCTGCCAACCCAAACCAATCTCCCTCTAAGTTCAAACTTCTCCTTAATGGAAGAAGTGCATTCAAATTGAAAAAAATTAATGAATCTTCCATTTATTTTTTTGGGAAATAGAAACACTTACTGAAGCTGATTTTTTTTTGAGAGAGAGAGTGTTAAAGGGAAAGAACTACAGCTTTTGTATGCTTCTTTATTAAAGGTAGGCTTTAATGAAATAGCAAAAATGAAAAATACAGCAACAAATTTCTGATAAATTAAAAACTGCAAATACAATAAAAGCAAACAAATAAGGTGTAGAAAATAGTTCAGCAAGTTTTATTTTTTATTTCATTCTGTTCAAATAAAGACTGTACAAGTACATCCACCAGAGATGATGTAATTACACCAACATGATTGTCTTTCATGTATGCCTCAACAAAAATAATATGGCTTGTAAAAGTGCAAACAGTGATGGTCAATGTAATGACTGGTCATGGAAATGGATTATTCATCATGAAATTTAGCAACAGCTTTAAAATAATTCATGAAATGCATTTGCATTTTGTTCCATTTGTTTATCATTCATCATTATTCTTTGCATTGTGCTCCATTTCCTGAATTTGCATTCATTATTTGAATTCTTTCTGAAATTTGTTTGCCTTCATTCTACATTCTGTTTACATTCAGTATATGTTTCACTTGCATAATTACCAATTTTTGGGTTTCAGAGTCTTTTCTGTGGTCATTTTATTTCATGTTCGCTGTTTGTAGGAAATGGTTAGTGTTATAGTTATCAAAGTATCTGATTAGGACATGCAGGCTTTACTGGGCCTTGTGTGTATCTAAGTTAATGTGGTCACTGTATTTACCTTGACCAGTCTGCCAGGCTGCAAGAAGGGCAGAATGTACTGAGGTTTGTGTAAAAACTTTAGCAATTCCTTGCCCAGGTTGTCTAGCTGTTGTCGGACTTTGTAGTAAGATGCCACCTGCTCCTCATTTGGCACCACCAGTAGTTTGTACTGCTCCTCAGTTTTCATAAGTTCTAAAAAAGGAAAGAAAACAGGGTTGTCACTATGGCACACATCTCTATTCTGAATGCAGCAATGTTTGGATCATTCCCAATTTTAAATGTCTTTGGAAATGTTGTGTCAGAAATATTTCTTGCAAATATACTTTAATAGAGCTGTAGCTATTGGAGATATAGTTTTCCTGGGTAAATGAACAATAATAACATTCCATAATGAAAACCAAAACAACTGGGATTTAAGATTTCTTAAACCACTGTTTAAAATTTCAGTGTGTAATTATTTCTAACATAAAATCTGTGACAACAGTCTTTGCAAATGAGATTCAACATTAAAAAAGTTAACATCTGGCATGTGGAAAATTTTTGAAAACTGACAAGTCAGTCGAATGAAATGTGATATTGTCAAAACAGCATGAAAAACTCCATTTCTCCACAGAATGATTTGGTACTAAGTTAAAACCTTGTTTATAAGTTATGTGGACTCAGTGATCAGCTGATTTTGTTCATATAATTCAGAATAAACTGCCTGCATTACAAACCTTCACAAAAAGTTGTGGAACTTACTTTCCATGAGGTCTGGGATGGCAGTGTAGTTTTGGAACTGGTAGAAAGAGCGCTCCAGCATGTACTCTGGGTTAATCTCCTCCACTCGCAGCAAGTTCAACACCATGTTATATGTCAAGTGGAAAGCACTGTTCAGTGGATCCGGTTGACCCTGATGACACATTAAAAGTTTATACAAAATTATTTTATATAAATTGTACTTCACATTGAAGAAAAAATAATCTTAATGTTTCGATGCTAGTATGGACTTATTTCCTAAATGGAAACAAGAAGCTGGTCAGGGTTTGCATGCAAGTTACATTACATAACTCACAAATCTAAGGTTAATCATGGATGTGGACACACAATGTTGAATGTATGGATAGGTATCTTGGTACCAAAGTGACAGCTACATTGAGCTTCTTCCAAGGTAGGCTCAAGCGTAACGTGTAATTTAGTGAAAAAAAGCATAATGATTATGCGTTACATAATGATTCACAACCTATTTTAAACATACTAGCTGTGAGTCCCCCTCCCCATGAACACTATTTGTTGAAGTAAAAAAAAATCATCTGTTAATAATTATGTGAATTTCATTTTTACACAAAACCTGAACATTATCAATGATGCCTTCACCATTACCACTGTAAAGTGATACCTGTTTCTCACCATACAGGTGGGACAAAAAAAACTTGGCATGGTTTACTGTGAAAGTTACCTCTAGTCTGCCTTTACCTTGATAATCATTTTGCCTACAGCTGGACTCATCTTCTCATCCACCATTAGAATAACTATTCCTCGATCATCAAGACCACGTCGACCAGCTCGTCCACTCATCTGAATGTACTCTCCAGAGGTCACCTACAAGAATAAGAGCTGAATTTACAGATCATATTTTTTTCAGTTTTGGTAGCAAAAAAATTCCACAGAATGCTATGTCTCACCTACTGCACTCCAAAATTCCTTGCACTGTCAGCAGTGCATGAAAAGAAGTCCACTGTGACCTTTTGTGGCTCTAACATTACATGACTGTACATGCATTTAATAGTGTCAGCGAAACTAAGCTCAATGCAAAAACTTAACATAATCAGTAAGCATGATATGTAGGCCAATGTGACCTATTTTATCCATTTTTATGTTTTTACCCACCAAGACAAACATGCCCAATCAAGTTTTATGACTACATACAACAATGATTCACAAGCGAGACCAAAATATCTACATATATCAGTATTTACCAGATCGAATACAGAAATCCATTTTTAATTAAGAGACAGCTGCATAGCTATTACAACCCTGAAACAGAGCATAAAAATAAAATAGTCTGTTATCTTTAAGTCATCTATTTTTACCTCAAAAAAAGAACTTCCTAATTATGGAAGACAAAACAAAACAAACTAACAAAAAATCCCCAGATATTGTTGTTATTGTGCAGTTTAAAACCATTGTTTTAGCACCAGACACTATACATTGCATCCAGTATAAATGGAGGAGGAAGAACCTGGGAAAACCCCAAAAAGAATCACTTTTCTCAAAAGAAACTACTGGTGAGCTTTCCTCTATACTCACATTAGTGAGCTGATGACTCAAACCCATGCAAATAAAGGTTAGACGTCAGTGATCCAGCCCTTTAGACCACTCAGTCACTCAAGGTCACACAACCGATTTTCTGATGTAGACTATATCTATATTTGGCTGAATTTGGTTAAATTATGAATTAGAACTACCAAACATCAAATAATGCATTTCCATCTCCAAGACATGAAAAAAAATGTTATCAACTGCTGAGCAAGTTATTTAAGTCATCTCCAAATCTATTAAAATTTCATAAAATGTTACAAGTGCATTGTAAACATCCTGCTCAGACCACCAATTTGCCCTATGGGTCTTGAACTGATCAGCTTGTGCTGGGAAACCAATGTTTGTAAAAGACTGGAATTCAGGTGCCATGGCTACTCTAAATGATATTGTTTTAAATCCAAATCCTTCAAAGTTTCATCAATACAAGCAACTTTCATATAAAACATATGAAGATGATCAACATGGGCCATAACTTCATTCTAAATGGATCTGACAAGACTATACCCATAAAAGGCACATCAAAGTTTATAAAACAATTGCATTCACATTGCATTGCATTCAAACATACTGAATGGTTCTTGAGTTAAGCTGATTACATGTAACATCCCACGTAAAAAGTATATAGTGAATTTTGCAAGGGCCATAATTCTTTCCAAAATGGAGTAGATCGGACAATAGCCATAAAATGCAAATCAAAGTCTATGAAACATCAAATTGTATCAGAATATGTTCAATGGTTAATGAGAATTGCTGATTGCAAGCAACATTCCAAGTTTCATGTGAAGACAAGAATTTGCATGACAAGGGCTATAGCTCTATCCAAATATGAGTATTGCTAGGTACAGTAGTCCCCCTCTTATGCAGTCACCTTTGCTGCACCGGGAAAGTGGCCTTATAAGACGGGTGGCCGTTCCAGAGGGGGGCTAAATTTATTATGAGAAGAACATGTATATGTAATGTACGTAGTAAGAAAGCTACATACTTCAAAACATTAAATATCTTCGTCTAAATGAAACATTATTCATTACAAGGTTCGTTTTGTTATAATAACAAATTTATTTCAATTGAATATACGTTACTATTTTATCTTTCTTGGCATAAGTGTGATATGTGAGCAGGAATTGTTGTCATGCACATTGCAAACGGATTCAAAAACGTCATTTACATCTTGGTACATACATAATGATCTTTCCATTTGCTCCATTTTCCCACTGCTGCTGAAAAACCTTCTTATCGGTTATGACTTTGTTTATTTAAATTATTTCAACATAAACTTGTCTTTTCGAGTCTTTCCTACATACAATTAATCGGCATTCCCCCCCTCCCCGACGTCATCGAGTAGAATAACCGACGACTTTCTTCTAAAATAATGTATCCGTTAATGTGATGACATTTTAATGTTTGGTAATGTTTTATTCGGTTGTTGCTGACTGTATGCGATTTAATTATGCAGACAAAACTTGTGTAGAGCGTACAAAATCAAGTCATCATAAAGGAAAAACCATGTGTGGTCACGTGATTTTTCCGGTCTTTGTCTGATACCCTGTTGTTTTTTTAAGGTTCTCTGTGTGTGCCAATGAACAAAATCTATTTTTAGCCTATGCTGACCCTGTTATGATTATAACAATTACGTCTGGTTATAATCATCAAAGAGAAGAACTCGACATAGGTGTTAAACCCTAAACTCTATCATAACATTATTGAGCCCATTTCCTGTAAACATCAACTTTTACAGATAATGATATACTATAAATCTTTAGTTGACACTTTTAACGGCAACTTGACACTCAGAGACGTGTATCTATGATAGAGATAATCAAAATTGCTTACCTTACGTCAAGATTTGAATTAATTTTTGTTCTGGATACATTTGAAGAAACAAAAGTGGCCGTTCATGAGGGGGATATTTTTCATTTTTTGTACTAAAATGCTGGCCGCTGGTCGCGTTAGACGGGTGGTTGCTCTTGAGGGGTACTTTTGAATACAAACTCGTCGGTGCCAAGGGATTCTGGCCATAAGAAGCGGATGGCCGCTGGTCAGGGGGGCCGTTCAAGAGGGGGACTACTGTATATTTGATTTATGTTTGATTTAATTTAATTGTTTCTTTGTTAGTTTAAAAAATTTCTTATTCTATTACATGCTATTGTCATGTAATTTTATTTGATGGATTTATATCATTTTTCCAGAAATTCAGTTCAGTTATTCATAATAGAACTTTGTATCTAATGCTGACCTAGTTCCTATCCTTGATTCACAAGTTGAAGTGAACAACTTTTTAAATTTTTAAAAATTCTTTCTTTGAGTAGCTGGGTAGAGTGGAATCGAGGCTGTACTTGAAGTACATGACAAATAACATGTAGAAATTATTTTGAAACTCTGGTTTTACCAGAGGATTGACATGCATCCAGGCATCTGTTTTTCATAGAAGCCAGATTTAATATTGATATATTGAAAAATAATTGTATTCTTGCCTTAACCCTGGAGATGTTCAGGTGTTGTTTGTTGTGATCAGTTTGAGTTTTATTATTAAATTTTTTTCTCAAATTATTTGGATTCAAAGAGATCATTTTTCCCTGGAAATATTTGTGTTCTAAATTAATTCTTGGACAAAGACAGTTACAGAAGTTTACAAAATTCAAACACTTGAATATTATTTTCTGTGATTCAACAAAGATTTGTTGATAAATCAGTACTACACTAACCACAGCTTACATCATTGCCTTCCATTCTGGATTTCATGGGGATCTGAAATCAGTTTCATTAGAATATTATATTACTAGGACTTTTATTTTTTATTTTTTGAATATTCTTGGATTTTTTTGTGGATATGATTCATAAAACCATATGTTCTTTGTCTCGTTTTTTTACCTTTTTTTCTTGGGAAATAATTTTTTTTAAAAATTTTACAAAGTTTGTTGGTGTCTTCACCTTTTTTCTGTTACTGTTTAAAACAGCCTACACATGTAACAGCAGATAAAATAAAAGCCTGAGACAATGTTCATACCAAAATATATCTGCATAAATAGCACCGAATAGCACTTGAGCTATGCTGTTTAAAGCACCAAGTGCTGTATTAAGTTAATTCTTAGGGGCAATAACTCTAACCATATTGAAATTGACAAGAAAAGTATATCTGTGTCTGTCAATATCAATGAGACAATGTAATGTCAATGAGATAATGTACACATATTGAATGATTTGTGAACAAAGCTGTTTACAAGATTCTGCTGTGGAGGAGAATTAAAATTGACTGAAATAGTGAAAATAGCTCAATCAAAGTTACCGTATTTTCGCGCATATATCCCGCACACGCAGATAATCCGCACCCTCATATAGCCCGCGGGTTTTGGGGTTTTGTGTAAAAAATCGTTGGCATAACCCGCACCTTTGTATAACCCGCAACCATAGATATATTTATACAGCTACAATCGGAAATGAAATCAATTACAGGATCACGGGGCTTCGCTGATGTAGCAAACTGCGATTCTGTTTTCCGTTTTGGTGACAAAATATACCATCTGGTGATATTTGTGGCGACACCAATTTTGGCTGATAAAAACCGTATATACAGTCTTGCGTTTGGAATAGAGAAAATAGAAGGCACCATGACAGGAAACAATGTACTGGAATATATTGTTAAAATAACAAGTCCTTGTCTCATACTGGCAAACCACACTAACAGTGCACTGTTATATCATAATCCGCTAATGATGATATCTGGCCTTATTACTTTATGCAACTGACTAGTCAAACTCCGAATCCGCTGAAGGCGGAAACGTAAAATGAGTACAGTCAAGCAGATGACACTAATTTAAAAACAAATACCAGATGGAAGAAGAAAAAATACGTTTGCTGACACTTCAAAGAGAACTGATTACCTTTGAAGCACTGATATATACTAAACAAATAAAACAAATCTGTTTCAATGTTCTACAATTATCTGAAGTTGCCGCAGCAATAACAAACAGGTATTTGTTTCACCCTTCAACTGGAGCCTTTAGCGGCGCCATCATCAAAGTAAGCCGACGACCTTTGCTCAATAAAAGTCAGGAAAAACACGGTACACAGTGCTTGTGTGCGTAGGAGCTGTGCCTCAACTACAGGCTACATAAACACGGACATTTTTAAATAATCTTGTACTCTTGTGAAGTGTAGATTCGAGTTTAAATAATTTCTTTCTGTTTAATTTAAAAAATGCTGAAACGAAAGTCTTACACAGCCGACTTCAAGCTAACTGCCATTGCGTATGCTGAAGTGCATGGTAATAGAGCCACAGGCACAAAATTTGATATTGATGAGAGTGTAATCCGAGGTTGGAGAAAAGAAAAAGGAACGTTGGAGAAGATGAATCCACGAAAACGTGCTCGTCGCGGACCTAAAGCAAAGTGGCCTCACCTTGAAGCTGACCTGAAGCAGTGGATCGTGGCCCAGCGGTAAAATTAGGTACCGTAGTTATTTCGATTGAAAACAGAAAATATTGATTATGAAAACGTGACGGATACGAAATTTTAAGTTTTTATCCCGAAATGTTGATTTGGTCCCGATACCGTAAGTTGTTGTAAAGTCACCGTAGTAGCCATAATATCCAACCCTAGCAAAACAAAACTAGAACAATATATGTTATGTAGTTACGTTTTTCAAACAATATGTTGAAATATCATTATGTGTAAAAAAATTGTGATATAGCCCGCACCCTTATATAACCCGCACCCCCCTTGCGGGGTTTGTAAAATCTGGTATAACCCGCGGGATATATGCGCGAAAATACGGTAGTTCTGCTGTGGAAGAGAATTAAAATTGACTAAAATGGAGAAAATAGCTAAATCAAAATTAAGAGTTGAAATGATGGGGCCTATAAAACACACATATGTAATTTGCAGTTGACCTCTTTGCAGAGCAATGGTGCTTACAAGAATTGTGGATGGATGGACCGAGAGATGAATGAAAAAGGTGATCTTTATCGACTACCTTAATCTGCTGCTATATTGATTCTTAATCAAACAAAAGGTAAAGATGATAAATATGTTTATTATTTTATCTGTCTGGCTCACCCATCTGAAATCTTTGCCATCAAATTTCCTAGCCGAAGTAAAAAGAACAGTTCTAGCTGGCATGTTCAACCCCATTGCAAAAGTTTCGGTTGCAAACAAAGCCTGAAAAAGATGGAAATTTCATTTTAGACACAATGCAAATATTGAACTTACCATTATGGATACTTCTAAATAAAAGGTGCCTGTCTATAATGGACATTTAGAAGACTCCAATAAAAATCCCTTTTTTTAAAAGTTCATATCAATGACATAAACAAAGTGAATTTTTTGGTCCCATCAGTGCATTGTCACAAAATACTTATATATAAATATAAATTCAAAGTATCTTTTGGTTTCCTTATTTTCAAAAAGTAAATGTTTACAAGAAACAATATTCTCTCATCCCTTCGCTTTCAGACAGCAGATAAAGACTATGTACAGATAAATAGCAAAAAAGACTATGACTTGGAAGGAAAGCAGGAAACTAAAAAATTTGAATTCGAATGGATAATGGTAATTTTCTTACAAATTTGATAGGATTGCATAAAACTGCATCTTTGATGAATATTGCATATTGCTTTCTGCTGAAATGCAAATAAATTACACCATCATCATCGGGGTAAACAAGTGTGCATACTCCTGGATCCATGCTGTTCAGCTGAAAAATCATCATGACAGCCAACAGTATGGACCCTGATCTGCAGATACATAATAATGTATTAATACTGACCACTTCAAAATTCAGCAAAAGCAAACTGTATAGATCAAGATATGCTGGAACATAATACTGCATTCATGATGTTCACTTAAAAAAATCATCAGCAGGCAAACATAGACCCTGATCTGCTGTAGTACAGGATTCTGTATCTATGCTGTTCACATAAAATCATCAATACAGTAAAGTGCATGGACCCTGATCTGCTGTCATAAATAATGCTGTATCTATGCTGTCCACTTGAAATTATCAGTACAGCAAACAGCATGGACAATGATCTGCTATTCATAATGCTGAATCTATGCTGTGCAGTTGAATGATCATTATTCACATCTAAATATGGTACTTCAATGCTAGAATTGACAGAAAGGTAAAGTCCCACCTTGATGAGTCCTTCTGAAAACAGGATTTCTATTGTTTCCTTCAGAAGAGGAAGTAGCCCACTGTGATGTATCCCTATACCTTTCTTCAGGAATGGTAACACGTGTTCAACCTGCCAAAATATACAGGAATAATGGTGTTCAATATATTCAAAATATTTCTTTTCCAGGAACAAGGATTCTAAGTTTTGTCTGTGAACTATGCAATGATACACCCTTCCTGGATATGACCAACAATGGTTCCACAGTTTTGTCTGTAAAATATGCAATGATAAAAACTCCCTGGATATGACCAACAAGGATTTCACAATTTTGTGTGTGATCTATGTTGTAATATTTCCTCCTTAGAAATGATTTTCAAAAACATACCAACTAATGGGTGTGACGAAACTCAAAATGAAAACATATATGCAACCAATAATGAATTTGGACACTTACTCTTAACCAGTTTGAAGCAATCACATTTTAAGGAATATAAATGACCTTTGACATATTTCTTGCAGTGATATGTTCTCTGATATGTTCGATAATTAACTCTGTGTTCAATTCAATACTTTTAGTGGACAACCAATTTTTTCTCAGATTTATATGGCTTTTTCAAACCATAAGTTTGGAAGTCCAATAAAATCTGTCTGAGTATGTATTCTAATAGGACTGTACTGACAATATTCAATGAATGCACCATCATACAACATGGACTGTGCTTATGTGACAAGTAGTACACCGACAATTTTAGATTACATGGTTACAATTAATTTGTTTTGCATAATTAGAATGCATTGAAAAACTTAATGCTATACTTCTAATACATAATTCTGCATATGCCACTTTTCTAGAACTCTGAAAGATTATATACCATAAAAGTGACATATGGAGCCATTTATAAAAAAAGATCAAGTATATCTATAAATTCTACACAAAGTGAACTTATTTTATGGTTTTTTTTATTATGATCAACTGGATTAGAGCCATATAAAGGTCATATAAAAATAGGCATTTTCGCCTATTCCATATCATCTTCAACTCATACATATTCCAGCAATTATTTTCATCAAATTGAATTCTCTGATAATTCTAAATTGTCAAGTCAATCAAATGCAAAATCACCTCATTAATTTATATAAATCAATCTCACTCATGACTGAAACTCTTCAAGATCCTGATGATAGAAGCATAAATCTTGTGTTTGATGAAAATCTGATCATAAATATGACTTTCAAAGTGATAACAAGCTCAGTCGATCAGATGCATGACTACATCAGTAAAATTTGTGGATCTTATTCATTATCAAACGAAGCCAATAATTTCAAGTTTGATCAAAATTAAATCAGAAGTAGTTTCAAGAGCAATCACAACTCACATGAAGTTTGAAATCAGATCAGAAATATGAACCATGAAGTAGTAACAAGCAATTGTTTACGGACAAACCAACAATGCATGATACATAAAAGAACATAGGGCCATGTCATAACCTCACTTTGCTCATGGCCAGAGAAGCTAAAAATCTGAATCTGAACTTAAAATTAGAAATACTTAAAAAATTTATCCAATAAATTTGTAACTATCAGTTGTCATGGATTTCAAATGGTTTTTGGTTTAAACGTACTTCCAACAGTCATCATTCCCACCATGTGACAATCCATCAAGACTGCAAATGAAATATCATTGCATATTTCATTTAGAATGTCTGCAGAACATTTTTTCATTGCAGTTTAATCTTCATTTAAAAAAAGAATTACAATCTGATATTAAAAGCATTTCTATGATTTAGATGTAACTGATAAAGTTGCAGTTCAATACATAAAAAAAGAATGTCATCAGCGATTAACTTGTCCCTATTAGGTTTCATGAAGTCTCCAGTAGTCAACATTAATAATTACCATGATGAAAATAATTTTTAACTAAAGTGAGCTGGACAACTGGAATATCTGCAACTGAGACTGCATAAAATTTTTTAAAAAAAAGAACCTTTTGTATGATATCAAAGTAGAGATGTTGAGTTGATAAAAAGAAGAGGTTAATCAGTATCCTCAAATTCACTTCAGAAACTATTATCATTGTCCATTCCCAGAAACATGACTATAATGGACTGACTGGCTAAAAAAACATGATACAGACACTAGAGGTTAGTGTAGTTATTATTTGTATTAGTTTAGTAATTATGTTAATTGCATGGTTAAGGATACTTTGCAATTTGAGGTCTTGTTTCCACTGAGGTCAGGTTAATTGGAGTAAATCGCAAAGTCTTGTTATCTTGAGGTCATGCTTCCATCAAGGTCTGGTCCAAAGCAGTACAACTAGAAGTACTTGTAACAAACTAAACAAACTATGCACAGTAAGTTCAAGAAGGAACAAAAGGTGTTAAAATTTGACAAATTATAGGAATAAGTAATATTTTACAGTACCTGTGGAAGCTTTTTATCTTCATCAGAAAGTGAATCAATAGCATTGTCAAATACTTCTTGCACCAAGTTCCTCTCTTCCTCTGAAAAGAGTTTGTGTAACACACTCATGTAAACATCTTAATATGTAACACATTAATGTATTTAGATTCATCACTATGAAAGGCATGAAAGCATCAAATACTGATTATTAACACCTTTTAAGAGGCTTAATTTCCCAGGCATCTTCAACATGCATCACTTGCTGGATGCCATATGTAACAAATTCTATAATGAACAGTGTGATCATGCAGACGCTTTGCACACAAAATATGCAATTTAAAGCATCTGAGGTACTACTGTAAGGTTAGTCTGGTTCCCTAACTCTACTAAATCCAAAATGAAACCTGGATACAAATTAAACACAGATAAGCCAGTTATTTCTCTAGCTTCTGCTTTTATTCTATAAGTTCGTGTTTTAAGGACCATTTTCATAAGACCTGTGGTCATCAGGGTTGGCAGGTCTTAGACTAGAATCATCCTGAACAATCATACTCCCCCCACTCTCTCTCCCTCTTATTGGGGCATATTTTATTATGATCATGAGGGACAAAAAGAACAATGCAAGTCATTCATTTCCTAACTCATCTATTCTAATGTTAAAGTATATGTAATCAAATTTCAACAACATATATTACTAGTGCAAGCTGCTTTACCATAATTACATCTAATGCATGTGAATTTAATACAGATGATCATGTAAATATTTTAAAATCCTTCTCAATGTCGGTTCCTATATTTATTCATACATCTCTTCCCAAATAAATTATTATTATTATTTTGACACATAATTTTTTGTTACTTTCAAAATATTAAAATAAATTTACATATGAAAAATTACACAACATAAGATAAAGCAATTCGTATCATATAACCCATATACAAGCTTTTATTTGGAGTATACGATGAAGCCCAGACTTCCTGGTAAAAAAGTATAAACTTATAGGCCAACAAATACAGATGTGTTTATTTATTGCTTATACTCGCTTATAAGTCAAGTCAAACTGCAAACAACAAAAATTTGTATTGCTTTCACACAATGCACCTGCAAACCTGGGTCTATATTATTTGTTCTATTGACTGCTCATGACAAACTGTACAGACCCTGATCTGTTGGCACATTATACTAAGGCAGATCTGGGTCTTTGCAGTTTGCAATTTGGCTCATCTTACAAGCGAGTGTATACAGAATTTTGATGCTTTCCCCTGACTGCATGTACTACCTGTATTGAAATCTAACTTGGACATCTGTAAAGCATAGGCTTCACAATCCTTGCGGCTGAAACTGAAGACGATCACTGGGGCAAACTTCCGTTCCATGATCATCTTTACAATCTTAAAGCAATTGGACTCGTTGTCTGAAAATAGTTCAAACTTGCATACTTAAGAGGTGCATAAGTGCGTGTATTAGCATGCATTATATGTACCAATGCTTCACTAAATGAAAATGTTCATTCTATACTACATTCCGAATGATATCAATGAATTTTCACATTATCATCTCAAAATGCAGCTAAAATTACTGAAATCATTTCGTGCAAGACTGATTTAAAGTTTGTATACAAAATTCATATTGACATACAGTGCAGAATTCATTCTGATATAGGCATGTAAAGAGTGACAATTGTTATGCAGTTTGTCGATACAAATGGAGTTAAAATAGTTCATGCACAAGACAAACTAAGTAATTTCATGTACATTTAACGAAACAAAAGTGAAAATTCACTGAGCCAGACACAAATATTCACACTGCTATGTGGAATGACTATAATCTATATTTTCATGAGATGATAGAAGGTAAATACTAAAGAGGCATACAATTTACTGTAATACCGCAACATCTGTGTGGATTAGGTCAATAAAGTACATTTTACATATTAACTCCAGTATGTGGTGAGTTTTTTTCATGACAACATTTTTGCTGTTAAAGCATTACTTTACAATCTCAGAGTTTAAGGGGGGGGGGGGGGGGATTTAAACGCAACATTTGTCCATCCTAAACATACATGTCCTTTTTTCCAATTTATAGCAACTGTATTTGTCACACTTCCGAGAAAACAGACAGGTTTCATCAATTTGAAACTTTGCCTGACAAATTCATGATACTGATAATATAGTATGTTAGTAGAACAATCTGAACCTTCAAAGAAAATGAAACAAGGTTTAATAAAATCAGACATTAATGTTGTAACTTGTGAATGTTCTATGACTGGAAAATGTCAGAGCAGATGGATCTTTTCAAATACCAAAGCATGTCATACCAGAAAAAAGACAAATCAATACTGTTTTAGATATCTGAAAAGAAGAATACGAGAATGAAGCAATACAGCTGTTAGATTGAACACATCGTCAAACTCACAGCAAAGTTTTGAACTTCACAATCATTCAGTGAAGTTAGACATGAAGATTAGTTAAAGTGACTGTTGAATATTGATCAGTATGTATTTTGGTTCTAATCCACATTGATTTTGCCCATTTGTGACAAGAAGTTTGATTAGCTGCGGAACCAGGTTAGTACCCAAAAAAGTACATTTTTCATACCGTATACTGTAATTATGGCATGTAATATTAAGATAACAAAGTACATTTTTTCATACCGTATACTGTAATTATGGCATGTAATATTAAGATACATTTTTTCATACAGTATACAGTATTTATGGCATGTAATAATAAGATAACAAAGTACATTTTTTCATATAGCATACTGTAATTATGGCAAACAATATTAAGATAATCTCTTTGTTGCTCAGATTTGGCTTTCTGGTCACTTACATTAAGAATAATTATGCTCATATCACTCTTGGCCAGTGTAACCCCTGTGTGTGTGTGTGTGTGTGTGTGTGTGTGTGTGTGTGTGTGTGTGTGTGTGTGTGTGTGTAGACATGTTGACACTAAAGAAATGAGATTTTTTTTATAGGGCAATATGAATGCAGATAAATTTTTAAACAAATACAATAAACATCTATTTTGTGAATTTACTGTACAAACTGACAATTTCTTTTTTCTCCAACTCTTCCTTTCTTACTTTTGAAACCTCCTTTCCTTCCCTTGAGATCCCCTTTTGCAGCATCACCAGCATCTCTCAGTACAGCCATTGCCATATTGAAATTTTCCTCTCTGAATTCCCCCTGTTAAAAAAAAATGAAAAACCTGATCAAATATAATCATATCAAAACTTTATATGCAACAGTTTGAATCCTTTTTAATTATATGCATGTGATCAGTCACCCAAAAACTCTATAAATGTGGAAAGATTACGCTGGGGAACCAGCAAGAAGCCTTGAAATAAGAGTTCAAGAACATCTGAACACCAACAGAGAATCCCTGAATGCAGTTAGTGAAAATTGCAGAGAATCAGGGCATACTATTTCTTGACATAACATAAGAGTACTTGGTAGAGAGAATAATACCCTGATGAGGAAAATAAGAAAAAGCTATTGAAATCATGGAGGGCCACCAGTGTTGAACCATGATTCTTAATTCCATCATTGTGCAGAAGGGTTTTGTCATGTGGTCAACATTTAGTTGATCACATGACTCCATTCCACAAGCTATTCCTCTGATTAAGGCCATGTGATAAGGTCAAAAGATAAGAAATGTGATAACCCACTAAGTTACAGAATGGTATCAATTCTTATTTTCATTGACTGCAAATGGCTATAACAATAACAATATTTATTCTAGAATGGTGTATTAGATCAATGCTTTTAATTGTCATTAAATCACAACATACTAAAATTCCTTTTTTTCAATAACTAGGAACAATTATTTGATTATACAATTAACAAAGTCAAAACTTGATTCTTTATTTATTTCTTCTATTAGTCAAATATTGATGCCATTATTTCACTGGAAATAACAGTGAAACTTCTTATCCTTGAGGAAACCTCTGAGTAACAATCCTGGAGTATTAAATTAAATTCACTAAAAACTCAGGAATGACTTCTCCATAATGAACTGTATCAGTGAAACAAAGCTATCCGAGTAAATGAGTAAAACATGTACCAACATAGGCATACAGTATCATGACTATTCAGAATTTTAGTACAAAAATCTTACCTTGATGCTGGCATAAAAATGATACATATATCTAGTGATGGGAATCGGTCAGAAATTCATAATCGACAATCGGTTCCCCTTAACCAACTGATCATCGATTATAATCGGTTACTAAGAGCAAATTTTAATTTTTGTTAAACAGTTATATCTTTGATCAAGAGTTCAATATGTTTATAAATGTATAGAAGTAATCTCTTTTAAATTAATGACATGTATACTTTAACCTGACAATAATATTACATTGTGTGTTATATTTGTTCTACAACTTTGTTAAATGAATGCAATTTTTTATGGCTGATCAGGCAAATGTAACTGAAATACTGCTACAATAATCCAAAATTTTTTCGTTCATATGTGATGTGTCTATAATATAAAGTATAAAAGGACATGCTTTTCTTGTTTATCATTGTTTATAAATACTACAAAAGCTGTTTCAATTTAACTGAAACAAATCAACAAAATGTGTTTAAATTTATTAACTCAACAATTTAACAACTTGACCATGTAATGATGACTATATGTTCCTAATTATGAATCATAAGGTTTCATATTTGTATTTGTGAAGGGATTTAATAAATTTCAGGTCAACTTTAGTGGCCTGGATTTTTACTAACCTTTGTACTTTCCCTTTACACACAATCGATTATGGAGTTCACAATCGATTATCTGCTCAACCAACTGATGATCGATTATAATCGATAATCGGAACAACACTACATATATCTATCTGCTTTACACCAGCTAAAACGTTAAGCAGATTTTAAACAAACCTTTTATTTTCTAAACAGACAAGTGTACAAAGTTATGTAAAACTCTGCAATCTGATCTGTTCACATAGACAAATCTACAGGTACTATTTAAGGTTTGTTTATTTGGTTTATGCAATGAAAGTCCAGAAGTCTACATAATCATGTGACAACTTACATTTTCATCAACAACCAGATGTATGCCATCTCCTCCTGATGGGTAGATATAATGCTGTAGTGGAGTGGGTCGGAAATCTGTGTACACAACATGACAGGGCTGCAATAAAATCCATGGGAAATAAATAAATGTGTTTGAACAAGGGATAATTTATTTCTATGACATATCAAACCACAGCAGTCAATATTACAGATGTGAAACATCAACTTTACGGATAAAAGCCCTACTACCTCCCAAATCCAGCCCTTCCATTGACAAAAATTCTTTTTTTTTTGGGTCAATAAAATATAAAGGGCAGTAACTTTTGCCAATTACATACCCTTGCCACCAACAGGTGGCTCTAGTTTTAAGCTTCTTGAATGAACTGAAACTATTGTTCACTTTGCCTCACAAAATCCAATGGAAAGTTCTGCTACTTTTCATTACATCCATTTATAATTTTGTTATATTCCGATATATTAAGCATTATTCTACGGATGGTATACATTATGTTTTAATTTTGACCATAAATATGTACTTTTTTCTTCACCAATTCGGACAAAGCTTCCATATTCTCTGACTGCATGGCTCTACATGGTTACACTGTAATAGAATGTGCTGAAGTTCATCTTCATGCACACTATTTATTTATCACCCTTGTTATAGCCAGCATCTATGGCATTCATTACACAATTACAATATATTTCTTTTTTTATTTTCAGACTTTGTTGCTTCAAAATTAACTATGATGACAACATAAACTAAATATAAAAATGCAACGCCATCAATAAATTTGATGACTTGTGTCTCACATGTACAAAGTGTACATTTTGTCTGCGACATGTCACATGTGTACCTGAGAATACATGGTTGACAGTTACAAGGAAAGAAGAAACAGGGAGTGACATGGAAAAATTAAAGGACAGAGAGTACTGATGTTTTGAACATTCACCTTATACTGAGTCTTTGGCTAGTCTAGTCAGACACACCATTAGATATACTGTAGTATCATTTATTTTCGTTGGGCTCAATTTTCGTGTTTTGTAAAAATAGGCATTTTCGTGGGGACATAAATTCGTGGTTTTGCCTGTCAAATTTTGCATATTATAAGGTAGTTAATTTCATGGTTTAACCTCTACAAGTACCCTAAATAAAGAATACAAAAGAATAAAACGATGCCGACGCAAACGGCGGTCACATTAATGTTTAAAACAATACTACCACCTGTATAAGTACATATCTAAGACCCGGCAAGTTCAATACTTACAACGTGTTTTTGACAAAGTGATTAACATCTGTCAAAGCGGACTCAGCCAACAACACTAAAACAATACTTCCACCTATTTGAGCACATATCAAACACCCGTCAGGATTAAGCAGTTTAGCCATGTTTTCGTTTGAGTGTTCAAGATCAAAGGAAGCCGACGCCGCCAACAAAACCAGACCAATCAGTTATTAAAGTACATTTGAATGATCTCTTACTTAAACCACTGTCCATAAAGTTGCAATATCAGTACTTTATGACTATCATGGCGTTAACACAGTGGCTTAAGAGTGGTAAAATTGTTTAAACAACAGCTGCACTAGATTGAAGGATCGACTTGAATAAGTATTAAATCTAATTTTCATATGCAGTTATTTTGTATTACTAGTATTTTTTCTTTCTTTCTTTCTGTTTAGTATTACTATTGTTTGAATATGTTATGCTTTTTCTATATTTTCTCTCAATCCTTACTTAAATGAAACACTGTAAAAAAAAAAACGGGTCGGGAATTGGGGGGGGGGAGGGGTGATGATCAACCAATGTGGCTCATTTTTCGTTGGGGATTTAAATTCGTGGTTTCTGGCAACCACGAAAACCACGAAAATTGATCCCCCACAAATATTGATGATACTACAGTAATAGAGAAATTTAATACTTTGGGGAAGTTTCCACCCAATTCTACAGAGTCTGGTGGTGCAAATCACCCCCCCCCCCCACAAGTCTGAACATGGTCATTGGGCCTGTAAGTCCAGATACAAGAGGTGATACCATCTCAGGTACCAAGTGTAACATCCAGCTCTTGATTAATATGTAAATATGTTAAATAGCATCAGCTGCTAACACAAGGCATTAAAGGATCATTTCCTGCTCTAACCAAAAGCCAGCTACAATCCCAATCCTATACATGAATACAATCTGATAATTTTTGGAGGCAGTTGCATCAAGGGTACAGAAAACAATATTTCTCTCAGCCAATGCCTCCACTCTCTCGACATCGACTTGTGTCCCTGACCACCAGTGCACAACTATCTAACAGGCACCAGACTCTTTGTTTTCTCAAACAATGTTGATCTGATTTATTTCTGCCCAGTGAATGGGTAAACTTCGGTTCTCATTCTGTCAACCACTTCCCTTTTCATATCCTCCATTCTTTGTGGTGTGTGCATGTGATTTGGATTTTTTTAATGTAACTTTTTAAAAAAATCAGCTATACCAATACAATGTCTGCAGTGTGGCAGTTAATAGCGATGTCTAGCAATGGGGCATAATGCCATAGACATGTATGTAGCATCATGTAAAACCCAGTTATATTATCCTGACACCAGGCCAACCAGTCCTAACACTAACCTCTTAGCACCAAATGAGGCAGCTGCTAGTACCATTTTTATATCTTTGGTATAATTCAGCCAGGGTTCAATCACGTGACCTCCCATATCCAAGGTGGGTGTTCTAAATAATTAGGCCACCAGAGTGGGCATTCCTGATGGCAGTAACATCAGACTCAGTAAAGAACAAACCTTTCTAGCATACTGTAGTATCATTTATTTTCGTTGGGCTCAATTTTTGTGGTTTTGTAAAAAAAGGCATTTTCGTGGGGACGTAAATTCGTGGTTTTGCCTGTCAAATTTTGCATATTATAAGGTAGTTAATTTCATGGTTTAACCTCTACAAGTACCCCAAATAAAGAATACAAAAGAATAAAACGATGCCGACGCAAACGGCGGTCACATTAATGTTTAAAACAATACTACCACCTGTTTGAGTACATATCTAAGACCCGGCAAGTTCAATACTTACAACGTGTTTTTGACCAAGTGATTAACATCTGTCAAAGCAGACTCAGCCAACAACACTAAAACAATACTTCCACCTATGTGAGCACATATCAAACACCCGTCAGGATTAATCAGTTTCGCGATGTTTTCGTTTGCGTGTTCAAGATCAAAGGAAGCCGACGCCGCCAACAAAACCAGACCAATCAGTTATTAAAGTACATTTGAATGATCTCTTACTTAAACCACTGTCCACAAAGTTGCATAAAGAATACAAAGAAGAACTAAAGTTACACTTCCAGGAGTGGTATGCTAAACAGGTCACGGACATAATTACGGAAAAAGAAGGTGACGATCAGTGCAGAGTAGTAGTAAACCTTGCAACCTCATTAATAAAACCAATTCACGCTAAATGGATAATTGCAACTCACGCGACACTGAGTGAGCGATCGGACCTAATTATGAAAGGTTTTGAGAAAGCTGGACTTGTTTAATTTGGGGATTATTTACCCGAGAAACATTTATAAGTACCATGAGACTTGATTGACACGATCTTGAAACAGTGGCTTTGTCCAACAATCTGTGCAGTGTGAGCTTTAATAATCTGCTTTAGTGTTTCAAGAAATATATTTTTTTTACAGGATTGTTGTTCTATTGGATTTAAAATGCATGGATAAAATGAAATGTGCTTTCAGAAGGATTTGAATGTTTAAACAACAGCTGCACTAGATTGAAGGATCGACTTGAATAAGTATTAAATCTAATTTTCATATGCAGTTATTTTGTATTACTAGTATTTTTTCTTTCTTTCTTTCTGTTTAGTAATACTATTGTTTGAATATGTTATGCTTTTTCTATATTTTCTCTCTATCCTTACTTAAATGGAACACTGTAAAAAAAAAAAACGGGTCGGGAATTGGGGGGGGGGGGGGATCATCAACCTATGTGGCTCATTTTTCTTTGGGGATTTAAATTCGTGGTTTGTGGCAACCACGAAAACCACGAAAATTGATCCCCCACGAATATTGATGATACTACAGTATGTCAAAAAAGAATTGTGTCAAGAACAAGGACATAAGTCTTAATATGAATTGATACAACTTCTTCAAGACTCTAGAAATGTCCTGTAATGTTCTTAGTAACAACTATCTCTACTTGTTTTCTTTCATTAAGTTCAAGATGTTTAAAACTAGATATGACCAACCACTGTATCTTAAAAGCTAAGAATCGCTGACATCATAATTTATCTCAAGCCCAGATGATCTAATGACATTGTGGCAATCTTTGAAAACATGTGAAACTATCTGTTTTCACAGTGCAAAGAACTTCTAAATAATCAAAATTCAATCATACCTGTTTATGGAGATGGCAAATCCATTCTGCAAACTGTCTTGCATTTGGGATTGTGGCTGAGAGGAACACATAATGCACGTTATCTGGCAATAGGATAATAGTCTCTTCCCACACAACTCCTCGTTCTGTAAAATAAAAATGTCACTTGTGGAGACTGTGGAGCAAGAAATATATCCATGAATAAAGAATTCTTTGGAATACTTTGTCCTTTCCTGACCTGCCAGCATGATCCAAATTGTTATCACAAGTATCTGATTAGTCCATTTGCACAATGAGGCAGTTGTAGTACAACTTTATGGGACAAGACTATTCATCTGTCATTTTGTATACAACATAAATTGAAAACTGATAATTCACAATAACCTATTCAACCAATTACCATTTGTCTGAAATAATACATCATCATATCCCATTTTTAGTTACATATCCATGACTAAAACTGATGTGATGTGAGGTAGGATGGATTGAGGGATAGATTCATTTTGTTAATTTGGTTCATGGATGGTTAGTTTTTCATTTATATTAAGTGCATATTACACTGCCATAAAGCTATGGAAATAAAAGATTACGATCATATCCTCATAACTCGATCATCGTCATGTGTCACAATTCCATTGGTAGTGGAATCTTTAATGATAATTATTTTCATTATTTTCAACAAAGATTTGTAATAAACAAATCATTTGGCTTTTGCTGTTAATTAATTGTACAAGTAAAAATGTATCTATTTCTTTAATGAGTTTGTGAATAGTCTATGTGAGTTGTAATTAACAAAGTAGTATAGAAAGGATGAGTTTATCCATAATTATTGTTAATTCTTGTTTAGTTTTTAGTTTTTTCACAAATCTACTTCTGGATATCACTAAAAACCCTAGCATAGCTAGGCTGCCAAATCTGACCCACAAACTAGTGACATACTTGTAAGTTGCTGGAATTCACGAGGTTATAAAGTCAACATGAAGCCTGCTTTGCAGCAAACTATTGGCAAATTAGTAAGATGGTCTAAGTTTAATTCCAAACAACCAAGGTAAGATGATAGTGTTTTTCTCATTTAATCTTCATATATGGATCAGGGGAAAACAAAATTTGTTTGTTCATTGTAGAGTTTAATGCCATTTTTAAGCACACGATGGGCTATACATGGCGGCCAGTATTAATGGTGGAGGAAGGGAAAACCCCCGAAAGAACCACCAACCCACAAGAAGCTACTGGCAAGCTTTCTCACATAACTACATTAGCCGAATGTTAGTCTCGAACCCACGCAGAGGTGAGATGGCAGTGATCCATAATGGAGAGCAATTTAGACCACTTGGGGCCCAGAACAACAAAATAATCTTAATGATAAACAAAATTTTCTAGAAAGATGACACTGACATAATCTGGGAGAAAGCTGTTCTCCTGCGAACAACAATCACAGACCAAGAAGTCAAATCTCCTGAGAACAGCAATCATAGACCAAGAAGTCAAGCCTTCTGATTACACACATTACAGTCCTCAATTTTTTTGTGTCAACATAGATGACACAAGCATAAACATGGGAGCAAAGAACGGTGTTGCTAAAACGGCTTTCCAACCTGTTGATAATCTTGTCATCATAACACACTGTAGCACATATATTCAAGCTTGGTATTTTGGATGCTGCCAAGTAATTCCCTTAACTCTGTCAGTTTGAACAGACAATCAAATGATTATACAATTTTATTTTTTCAATCTGGATAAAATTTCAGAAATCTGAGCCAGTGAATTGATTATGCACTCTGACATCATATCAATTAGATGGGTAGCCAGCAAAAAATAGGCTTACTTCCTACTGGTGATGTATATATTTATATATGACATCTGATGTTGCAAGTCAAAATGAAGAGACAATTATGGCAGTTGATTACTCATGACTCTATATCACATCACATTAGGCACAAAAGTAATTAATAAGCTGGAATCTAGAAATGAAAACCTGAAGTGCCATCTCCCACTTGCAACATCTTTTGCATGATATAGATGAAGGGCATTACCTTATCACTGACAGTTGATGTACCACCTGCAACTAACCTTATTATTTGCTATCTTAAATTTTCAAGAAAACACATGATGCCAAAATGACACGATAGTTGATGGGATCGAACTGAATTCTACAAATTGTACACATGTAACACTTGGAAAGCTGATGTGTGTCGCATAATTGCTGCCAGGACGAGATTCATTTAAAAAATATTTTTTTTCTTCTATGAAGTACTATAAATACTTGCGTTATAAGTTAAGACTAATTGGACAGATTTTGACTAATTGGACAGATTTTGATCTGCCATCACATGATGCACAGGCAGATCTGGGACTACGAAGTAGTGTGTATCAGCAGAACAAATAACACTGAACCGGATCTACAAATGAAATCTTCAACTAAACAGGGTCTTTGTTGTCTGCAATCTCAAACACGAGTATGTACAGCAGCTGTCAATATTACTTATGTTTAATAAGCCAATAATGAAACAAATGACTATCATATAGATATGTAATCTTAGGAAGTAGACATTTATATAATTCACTATTCAATGAGGTAGCAATATGCCTATTTTAGTTTTGGGGCTATGGACAGATAGGGCTGAACACATTCTTCAATCTATTGTCCATGACAAGACACTTGTACAAAAATTACTTGTCTAACCCTCCCCCCCATCAATTTTAAAAACCAAAAGCATCAATGATATAAAAAATGCACAAAGCTTTTCATTAAATGATTATAATTTATGACATAATTGCTGATTTATTGACATTTCAATGCAAACAAAAGCTCCCAATTTAAGCAAGCAAACAGATTGTTATCTGTTTACCTCTGGTGTTTAGATTAGTCTAATTCATAAAAATTATGTCGTCAGTGTCAAACATTTGCAATGTATAGTTATAATATTCCTAAAACAGACTGAACAAATAAAGAGATGGAACACTCATATATATGTGCTCAAAATGAAAGGAACAAAAGTGAACCTAAACTTTTTATAAAAAATTGATGTTCTTAAATAAATAACACTTGATGATCTTACATAAACAACACTTGATGTTCTTACATTAATATCACTTGATGTTCTTACATTAATAACACTTGATCTTACATAAAGAACTGATGTTCTTACATTAATAGCACTTGATGATCTTACATAAACAACACTTGATGTTCTTACATTAATAGCACTTGATGATCTTACATTATCACTTGATGTACATTAACAACACTTGATGATCTTACATTAAGAACACCTGATGTTCTTATATTAATAGCACTTGATGTTCTTACATTAATAACACTTGATGTACATTAATAGTACTTGATGTTCTTACATTAATAACACTTGATGATCTTACATAATGAACACTTGATGATCTTACATTAATAGCACTTGATGTTCTTACATTAATAACACTTGATGATCTTACATAAAGAACACTTGATGTTCTTACATTAATAATACCTTATGTTCTTACATTAATAACACTTGATGTTCTTACATTACCAGCACTTGATGTTCTTACATTAACAACACTTGATGTTCTTACATTATCAGCACTTGATGTTATTACATTAACAATACTTGATGATCTTATACAGTAGGAATTTATTCATATATCATGAAAATTTTCACTTTATCAAAACTAGAAATGTGTTCAAGAAACATGGATGCCCCACTAGAGCACCCAAGAAACTGACCTAAACAGAAAACTGGTTGGATGGATGGATGAACATACAGACCAAATCACAATGGTATCAATAAATGCCCCCACCACATATTTGCTAGGGCATAAAAAAGCAACTTTTAAAGCTGTTATACCTTTATCCCTCATGTAGTGAATCTCATCAAATATGACCCAACCAACTTCCCTCATTATCTCGGAGCCTCTGTACAACATGCTCCGAAGAATCTGAAATGGAAAATATAGTATCCATGAGTTTCACAATGTTAAATAGGACATACCATATTTATTTGCTTAAAAGTCTAGTACAACTGCAAAATGGACTGATCCATATCTGACATCACATAATGCACTTGAGATCTAGATCAGATCTGGGTCTAAGTTGTTTGCAGTTGGATTCAATTTATGAGTGAGTTCACATGGTGTGTGTGTGTTTGTGTGTGTGTAAGCATGCATGCGATCTGGACTTTTAATGTAGCTTAAATTATCTTTCAGTCATATCGCTGGGCCCCAAGTGGCCAAGTGGTCTAAAGCACTGTCAGTTACGGATCACTGCAATCTCACCTCTGCATGGATTCGAGTCTCGGATTCGGCCAATGTAGGTATATGAGAAAGCTTGCTAGTAGCTTCTCGTGGGTCAGTGATTTTTTCTGGGGTTTTCTGGGTTCTTCCTCCACCATTAATACTGGCCGCCATGCATAGCCTAGATTGTGCTGAAAAATGGCGTTAAACCATTAAAAAAAAATAAAACAAAAACCAGTCATATCGCTATGATGCCTGCAATGTGACAGTTTATAGTGATATATAGCACATAGGCATCATGCCACAGGCATGAGGTATCATGTCCGTACATGCCAACCCCTGACGAGGAAAAAGCGTAATCTAGGCAGAAAAAGCATAATCCACATATAACACGCCAGTTTTTAATGAACAATGATTTATTTGCCCCTCTTGTCTTTTAACATCCTTGACTGCTTCAAGTTTTCATATGTAGCACTTTTAGCTTTACACACACATCAAGTAGAAACCATCTGAAGACTTAAGCGCCAAATATTAAAATTATTTCCACACACCTTGAAGTAGATGTCATGTGATGCTGCCCTCCTATTTTCATATTTGGAGGATTCTGCTATATTTTGTTTCATTTATTTTTGCCTTTATTTAATCCATCTGTGAAATTATTTGAAAAGAGATATTTTTTGCTCTCATATATAAATCAACTAAAATAAAATATACTTTTAGCGCCAAATACCTTTAGACTGGTTCTCCAAATATAAATATGAATTAAAACAAAGAAAATGCATGTAAAGATTAAAAATAGAAAACCAGCCTGCTCTCTCCTCTTTAAATACAACATGATTCTGTTTGGAAAGTGCACACAAGTCCATGGACAAGCGTAATCTTATATTGTAGTTACGTAGAAGCTGTCATTTCTAAAATACGGCCTGTGGGATTAATTGAATGTTAATATATATAAAAACGAGAAAACAAAATTGATTTTTTGGAAAGGTGGATATACCAAAAAAGCACAATCGATATACGTTTATAAGTAAGGTTAATTTAGTGAAAAAAAAGCATAATGATTATGCCATGTTGGCATGTATGATAATTGAAAACATTCAGAAATAATGATAGCAGAATATCACTGAGAACATTCAGAGATAATGAAAGTGTGGAATATCACTTGCAACTTTCTGAGATACCGATAGAGAAAATCACTGGGATTTACCACATATTTTATTTTATTTTAAATAGCATTTTACAAGAACTCTGAAATACAGGGGCTTGAAATCAAATGTTATTCATTGATGATTGAGGCTGATACATCATACATCATCCATATAATCTTTAGAAATATATGTTTGTGCCTATAATATTGATCCTACAAAAAATTCTCACGTTATTAAAACATATGATTGTGAAAACAATTATTGATGGAAGCCTCATGCACAACAGATGAAACATGACCAACAAGTGGCTGCACAAAAGCACATCTGGAATTTATCCAACTGCACTAAATAAATTCCAAATGACAAATTAAAATTACCTCTGTAGTCATTACAAGACAGCTAGCTGTAGGATTGATGGTGACGTCTCCTGTCATAAGTCCCACATCCTGAAACTCCTCATACAGTTCTCGATACTTCTGATTACTGAGAGCTTTGATTGGACTTGTATAAATGACTCTCTGCTTGGCTTGGAGAGACATAGCAATTGCATAGCTGCAGAAAAAAAAGTTTGTTCATTTAGCTTTATTCATCTGTACTAAGTGATTCTTCAAAATCAGAAAAATGGTGACAGGTATTTTTACTTTGTAATCCTGCCATGAGAAAATGTGGGTACCTGGTAAGGATAGGGTGTGGAGGTTTGGGTTACTGAAAACTGCAAAATCTAACTACGACCCCATAATATGATAGGAAAGTCACTGTGTCTGAAGGCTTTATCATGAACAATAAATAAAATTGTATGTTAAACAAGGCTATCAAAAGCACGAGATACTGGGATACATGGTGAATATGGGTGTGGAGGTTACGGTTGCTAAAACTGAAAACCTACTACCGACCCTTGATTTAATACAAAAGCCATCATATCTGAATGCTTTATCATAAAAAAATAAACATTTTTATGTTTACAAGGCTCTAAAAAGCCTTCAGTTTCACAACACAAAAATTAAGCAAACATCACTACTATACTGGGCATCTTTATGTGTCTTTACAGACTAACCAATGAGGAAGTCACATGATGCAGGGATCGCGCTGGGCTTCGCCAATGTCGCAAATTGCGATTTTTTTCCCTTATTGGCGACAAAAATATCCCATCTGGCGATTTTTTTGCGACAGACTTTTTGGTTATTTAATTTTTACATACAATCATGGATTTGGACTGAATAAATTAAATGGGGGAACGAAAGGAAGCCACAAACTTGACTAAGCAATGCATTGGAATTAATTTGTTACACAAACGATCCTTTGTTCGTATTGATCATCCCATCTTTACAGTGCATTGTTACATCATAATCTGCTTATGCCGACATCTGGGCTGAGTACTGTATGCTGTGATACAGTCAATCATGCTACCGTACTATACCTACAACTGACCGACTTCTGAAGACGCGAATAGAAAAGAAACAATTTAATTGAATGGCTAATCCTTCTGTTGTTTTTTTACATATACCAATACAATAGTTTTTCTGAACCTTCATAGAAAACTGATAACCTTTGAAGTACTGACTACGGTGTATAAATAGAAAGCAAATGGAAAAAAATCTAAATTATAATTATATGTCGCCAGTGCAACATTATCATGAGCAAACGCAAGTTAGACGTTGCGATTTCATTATCTCATCCTAAGTTACAAAAATTAACAGCGTTTGGATTTAGTGCAAATTCATCAGACAAAACAATCACTGAACGCGATAATAAACCTTGCAGTCCAACATCATCTACATGTAGCGCTTCAAGTGCAACACCACATTACGATGAACGGGGCTACAAGTCCCGAAAATTTCAAGACAGTTGGAAACTTGGGCGTCCGTGGCTCAGATATGATCCAAAGTTAAAACAAATGTTCTGTGATGCATGTATCAAGGCAAAGTTTGTAAATTCATTTACAACTGGCTGTGATATTTTGAAGAAGGAGTGCGTCACCAAACATGAATCCAGGCGGGGTAAGTAATATTTTTGCATTTTACTCATTGATCTTTTCCTTTTGCCATCAATCCCACAGAGACTTAAACTCCACAACAAGAAATAGCAACAAAAAAATCAAGTTTGCATAATAAAAAATAATTATTTATTTCTCAAAATACAGGAGTGAAAGAATCCATAAATTGGGTGTGAATTTATGCTTATATATACGGTCCAATATTGCCAGTTGTTAACTCGTGTAAGTTTCATTCATGGGAATGGAGATCCTATTTTGCTTGTTGAGAAAATTTATACAGCATTCAGTGATCATTCTTGGGATTTAGGAAGCAATTCACTACAAGCTCTTGGAAGCTAGCCATAAAGAAAGGGGAGGGGGGTGCATTTAATTATGGAATGCATGCAATCGACGGCCGCATTATACGTCAATTATCTTATATTGCAATGTACGATCATAGGGTTTTATTGTTATTAAAATGTCAACTAAAGTTGATAATGCATTTTTTTCTTCTTCAGGTAACAACAGTCATACATGTGCACAAACAGTGATGCGGGATGCCAGCACCATGGAAGCAGCAAAGATCACTGCCATTAGCAAAAGCAAAATTGCTATTATTAGTGCTATGCGGAACACTTTCTTTACGGCTTACTACAACCTGGCTAATACAATTGTCCCAAAGCTGCACCAGTTGTGTATCACACAGGTATTGAGAATATTATATTATAGCTTGTTAACAGTAATATTCTATGTATTTAAATGACAGTAACATAAGGAAAAAACACATGTATAACCTTAATATATTCAATGTGATATTACTGTAGTACACCGTGATTGTTGTATAAATGCCACTTTTTGTTAATCATATATATATATATATATATATATATATATATATATATACACACACACACACACGGTCAGAACATGTATAATAATAAATGAAATATTTATGGCATACAAAATTAATGATTATTTCTATTTCAGGGCGCCACCCAACTCTCAGACCTCAAAGTAGATAAGCACACATCGTATGACGGTCACGGAAGCACCAGTGAGTTTCAGCAGTCGTTGGCTGATGTAATAGTTGATGAGATGGCTACCGACGTAAAATCGCGATTGATCTTCACGTAACACTTTGTAACATTTTGTTAATGCTTGTTGTAATTAAAGTATTCATTTAATTAATCCATCTTTTGTCATTTTCATTGCCTTTTACATTAATAGACTAAATTAACACTTGGAAAAATGTACACTACTTGTTATGGCGACACTTTTTGGTGAAAATTGGCGACAAAATATTGATGTTGGCGATTTTTTTGGCGACAGCTTTTTAAAAGCCAGGACCATCCCTGCATGATGGACTCTTGTTACGTGTCATAACAACTTCATCTTTTTTCCACTGCATGCTGGAATAAGACCCACAATGAAAATAGTTTAGTCACATGGTTTCTAATAATGTCATAAAATCAATACTGCAAAACAAGATGCTGACCAACTGATAAAAATGGTATCAACTGTATTTGACATAACTGACCAATTTCTTTAAAGTTTAGGAATAACATGTAACAAATGAGTGTAGTTAATTACTAACTACTCAGTTTCATTTTGTCAATTTATTTATATACATATTATCGAGAATGTATCAGCCATACTTTTTTTAAAAAGTGCTAGTATTACTACAAATATCTATGGTTCTTTCAAAGAGACAGGTCTCTAAACAGATGAGTATATTTTGTAAAATAACATACATGGAAATAATTAATACACAACATTTGTTATATGTCTACTTACATGGCTACAACAGTTTTGCCAGCAGATGTATGTGCTGAGACTAGCACAGACTGGTTATTCTCAAGACAAAGTAAAGCTTCTTTCTGAAATGGATCCAGAATGAAGGGGAACTCCTTAGCAGGCTTGTCTGGAGCAGGTTTGAGGGGAACAAACTCTTGATCTGGCGGAACTGCAACCTGGAAACATGAGTAATGTTTTATTACAATGTTACTATCTACAATTCCTTTAAAAGCACCAAAGAATAGGTTAAAAATTTGCTTTGCAGGCACATTTTTGTTACAAACCATAAATTTTACATAAAATGACTGGAAAGTGACATTTTGGATTTCAACAAAATATTCAGGCCAAGAAAAAAAAGACAGTTTTCTAGAGTTTTTGCATAAAAATGTATGTTTTCTGAGCTTTAAGTAAACTTGTGAACACTGAACCTTGTGTGCTTAAAAATGTCTCCATTGTGTTGGTCAACATCATACCAACATGCCAGAAGTTATAAATCTGTAAATTATTTAAAAACGATGGAAGTCTACAATGTGCAAACTTCAATAATTTGTGTAACATCCTTCTCCAGAATGAAACATTTACTGCGAGCCTGGAAAAATTCTTTGTCCTACTGTTCCGGACAACATGGAAATTGTAATGGATAAGTAAAACTGTATGCGTGCCACGCACCATGAATTATAAGTCAAATTTAAGGGAAATATTTTAGTTTTGAGGTCACATCACAAGCATCTACATTTTCACTGCACAATAATCAAGAACTTCTCATGCCTGTTACTGACATTTTTTCAGAAGATTCTCTGCAAAATTTGGTGATTCTTACTGGTACATTAATACAAGTATAATTTTCACAGCATGTTAAAAAGACTTTATTTTGTATTTCATCAAACTTGTGTTTTAGAGTACTACTAGGGTCAAATAATTTACATTACAATCTATAGAGCCATACAAACAGTGATATCTGTACATTGTCAATAAATATTTATTTAAATTTACAGATGGCACTCAAGGAAGAACATGCAAAAGTTTCCTTAAGATGGATCAAAAAAGTATAAATTCCAACAATAACCACGCAAGTTGCCATCAACCTTTAAACTCTTTCTATGTTTATGTATCAATAACTTAGGTAACACTACGCTGTACGCTGTGTACACTAAAAATAATTATGCCTAACAAATATGTTCTCTGTCAGATTTACATACCATGTCTCATAAGTATGCTAAACCAGGTCTCACCTCATGAAGACAAGCCTCAACTGTATCCACTCTATGAATCTGAATTCTGGGCATTATCTCAATGGTTCTGAAATGAAGAATTAACTACAAATGGTGAAATCAATATCATTCACAATGATATTGCAATTTTATGTGAACTATGCAAGCAAAGACTAGCAGATATTGATGACTCTTTGTCTGATATTCCATTCCCTGATTATTATAGTGTACATGTATACAACTCTAAACTATGATACTAGTATGGATATTTAATAATGAGATACCAATATTTTATAATTCCAACAAATTTATTAAATTACCCGCCATCTTCAGCTACTTCTGTTTTAACTTTCTTTGCCTCTTGTGCCTGATCATCTTCTTGCTGATCAAACTGTCTTTTGCCGCCAACAATACTTTGGAGTAGGTTCTCAGCCCTGAAAATAAAAAACGTATGATGCTCAGTTTGCTTCAAAAGCTGCTGTTTCTGAACATAATGTTGCCTATTGCAGCAAGGAAGTGCTACAAAGCTACTGTTTCTGGACATGATATTGCCTATTTCAGCAAGGAAGTGCTACAAATTTAATGTTTCTGGACATGATGCTGCCTATTGCAGCAAGGCAGTGCTACAAAGCTAATGTTTCTGGACATGATGCTGCCTATTGCAGCAAGGCAGTGCTACAAAGCTAATGTTTCTGGACATGATGTTGCCTATTGCAGCAAGGCAGTGCTACAAAGCTAATGTTTCTGGACATGATGCTGCCTACTGTAGCAAGGCAGTGCCACAAAAGCTAATGTTTCTGGACATGATGTTGCCTATTTCAGCAAAGAAGTGCTACAAAAGCTAATGTTTCTGGACATGCTGCTGCCTATTTCAACAAGGATGTGTTACAAAAGCTACTGTTTCTGGACATGAGGTTGCCTATTTCAGCAAGGAAGTGCATCAAAAGCTATTGTTTCTGGACATGATGTTGCCTATTTCAGGAAGGAAGTGCTACAAAAGCTACTGTTTCTGGACATGACGCTGCTTTATTTTGTTTTGTTTTTGTAGGGTTTAACGCCATTTTTCAGCACACAATAGGCTATACATGGCGGCCAGTATTAATGGTGGAGGAAGAACTCGGAAAACCCCGGAAAGAACCACCGAGCCTCAAGAATCTACTGGCATGGTTTCTCACATACCCACATTGGTCGAATCTGAGACTTGAACCAACGCAGACAGAGGTGAGATGCAGTGATCCATAACGACAGCGCTTTAGACCACTTGGGGCCCCTGGACATGATGCTGCCTATTTCAGCAAGGAAGTGCTAAAAAGCTACTGTTTCTGGACATGATGTTGCCTATTTCAGCAAGGAAGTGCTACAAAAGCTATTGTTTCTGGACATGATATTGCCTATTTCAGCAAGGAAGTGCTACAAAAGCTAATGTTTCTGGACATGATGTTGCCTATTTCAGCATCAAAGCAGAGGTCTAAACTTTTAATTTTTAAATGTACCATCTTTTCTAAAAAGTCCTTTGTCAAAAAACTGTCAACTGTTCTGCATCCACAATAAGGACCTAAATATCACAATTTGATTCATAAGAAAGTCTCAAAATGTTACTAACAAATGTTTCTCTTAAGAAGGTGGGATCCACAATTTTGGACAACTAAAACTCTTGGTGTAGCAAGTGCCTGAGTTCTTTACAGTTATGTCAATTACAGCAAAATCAAGAAAAGTCAGACTTGTAATATTTTTTTGCATACATGTGTGTGTGTCTGTGTGTGTGTATATATATATATATATATATATATATATATATATATATATATATATATATATATATATATATATATATATATGAATGTTTTTTAATACATTGCAGTATTGTATTGACAATGCAAATATCATTTCACATTCAAGAGTTTTATTTTTTCTACCATTATCATTTAGTCTAGAAAAATAACTATTTTCTCTAAACTGTCATTGTTATAGTTATAAAGGGACCCTGGGTGTTTAAAGTGCTTGCCTTTATCAATTACCATTTTACCCTGAACTTGTTGTCTTGTATGGGTGTGTTACCAATCCATAGTCATCTAGATTGACGATTCCATCAAAATCATACAACAAAATCTAACCTGTCAGTGAAGAATGACATATTGGCCATATGGCTATAGTAATCAATTAAGATGCATCCTTTCATCAAATTATACAATTCTTGGTATAGCATTTGTATTTACAGTTTGCAAAAAGCCTCAATAAATACTAAAAGTTAATTAGGAATGCATAACTAATGTACACTGGCCCCTTCATGCACATACCCCTCACCCTCATCAACCAAGTGTTATATGACCAGAATCTCACATAAAGTACCCCTCTAAGATAGCCTCCCATTTAACATGGCCAGCATATTCATGCAAAAATTCCAAATGACAAATTAAAATTACCGTGGTAATCATTACAAGACAGCTAGTAATGTGGTTTACAAATAGAAATCTCATGAACAATTATTTACTTATCAATTGAACATATGGACATTTGTTCTGACATGCTGGTAAGTAACTATTTGTAATGCATGCAATAGGCAATTATCAAAATTGGTGGTAGTCCACTAGTCTAAGGTTGTAAATTTCATGTGGGACTCTTCCAGTTTTCACCTGTAGGAATTTGTAGGAAAGAAGTCAATTTCTCAGTCTCTAACAGTCCTTCAGGATATACGATATATTCAAGACCTGAAAGTAATAAGCCGTGTGGTTATCCTTACTGCTGTGTGTTCTTTGGATGTCAGGTTTTGTAAGTTGACAACTACAAGCTATTTATTGGTGCCAAAAACTATGTATCAAGCCTCACCCATGTGTACACACCAGCAAGATACTTATGCTCCTCTTCTGACAACTGCATACTCATTATTCTCACAATGAAAACAAAGTCATATGGACAATGTTCTTTTGCATACCAGGGCCAGCAATGTGGAACAAATTGCCCATTGAAAATAGACAAAGAAAGTAATCCCTTTCAAGAGTGCTCTTAAAACTCACTTTTCTTTACTACAAGAACAGTTTTAAAGACCTAATAATGTTTCCTACTATAAATATTTCCAGCATTTTTTAAAAAATGTTTTCTAACTTCATGGCGTTTGTTTTGTTTTTTGTTGTTATTGTTGTAGGGTTTGAACACCATTTTTCAGCAAATGATAGGCTATACATGCAGCCAGTATTATTGGTGGTTGGCATTCGCATTTGATGTACTTTAGCTACAGTTAATTAAAAATTGCAAACAAACGTGGAACGCTGCCCATTTTCTCCCTATCACAAATACTGGAAGATTAGTAGCTCTAGCACCCATTGAAATAAAACATTCTGCCATACAAATTAAATAAAGAAAATCTAAATACATGTACATCCAATGATTTAAAAAAAAAAAGAAAATAATGTTTCTTGTATCAAATATTTCGTTCTTTTTCTTGATCTACATGGCTTTCCATTCTAGTGAACTAGCTCCTTTTGATTTAAATGTAACACATTAGTGGTCTATATGTGCACTTTTATAATGTTCTAATATTAATAGTTTACAAGCAGATGGCAACAATGTGGACATAACCCATTTTATCCTGTTTACCAATTTCAACTGCAGTGTCTGATTCCTGAGAAGCAATTCTAAATACATTGTGGTAAAATGGAGCATCATACAGTAGGAGCTACAGAAATTGTAACTACCTTCACCATGTTTACTAAAAATGTTACTACAATGTTATTTCTTTTATAAAGTATATAAAACTATATATCTCTGAAAAGATAATACAATTTGCAACACAGTGATTCATGTTTTGTTATCATTTACCAATGGACATGCTCACAACTGTGTTTTGAAATGTGACTTGCAATAAAAACTTTTTATTATAAAAACATATCATGATGTTCAGTGAATTTTTTTTGTCCATGAAGATGAATTAAATGCGCCTCATAAAATAAAGATAATTCAATTAGTATTCAATCTAGTATTTTGGTCCAACTTTGAAGTTTCTAGCATTGTTAGTTTAAAAGTTATAATAATTTTACGAAAATTGGACAACATGACACGTGGAACAATTTCTTTATTTCACATTCTGATACATGTACTTTAGTGTGAAGTTTCTCATAAAAACTTGTCACAAATATTCCTAGAAATCTTTTAATAAGATAAAAGAAATTAATCAGTACAAATTTTTAAGTCCACATCATCATTATGTTAGTAAAAAAAATATTACTTTAAATGGTGAATAAAAATGAACAATAGCTCCTTCTAACAATTTAAATCTTGGCTGGAACCAAATCGAAAAACATCCCGGACTCATTCCTCTTGAAAGTCTTCAAAGTCAGCTTCATTCTCTGACTCGCTATCGACAAGTGCATGAAGCCATGCGTCATCTTTTTCATCAAATTTATTCAATCGTAACCCATCATTTAAGTCAATATCATTATTAGAATCATCTAAATCATCAACTTCAATGTCGCTACCCTTGCTATCAACATCCATGTTTATCAGAGTTGTGGTCCATCATTTTATTGATCGGTTTTCAAGTCAAGTTTTTTTTCCAACCACTATTTTAAAAATATTTCACTGTGCATGCTTGCTTTAACCATTTCCTGTGTAGGTGAAGAAGTACACAAATATTTGTGATGTATACCACGTGTTTCTGGAAACGCTACACACATACGCAGTAGAGTAAGAGCGTAGTCATATTTAGGATAAAATGGGATACTACGAGTGCAGGTGTATTCAGGATAGAATGAGGTATTACGACTGCGGGCATATTCAGGATAAAATGGGTTAAGAGCCATAGAAAGTACATCTTTCAGATTTGAAATGAATACCGGTACAGCACGGAGGCAGAAGGTAGGCATGAGAAATTGAATGTCAATTTATATCAATAAAAAGGATTTTTCAGTAAGGTGAATGTTATTTTATTTATTAGAATCATACGGGTACTTGCATATGTCTTTATGTGTAAATACCATATTTAGTTTAGTTTAACTTGATTTTCAACATTTTCTGACAGGTTCAGACCAATTTATAATTACAAACTGGATATAAGTCAACAGTTGAAAGACATTTGAGCAAATGACCAGCACTACGCAGTAAACGAGTCTATGGGCAACATTGATGCTGCATCAAAATTTGCAGCCTATATCTCTTCATTTGACATTCAGCACCCACACAGTTGACACCAGAAGTGCTAAGTTAAAAATCGAAGCCAACAAGAAATCACAGAAAATCGCAACAATTAATTTTAGTAATATTGAAGTCCATAAAGTAGTCTACAGTCCTTCTTCTATTCAAAAGGATTCTCAATATTTATGCATTTTTGTTAGGTATCTTGTAAACATTTGTTATTTGTATGGAAACCACCAAGTCAGCCAAACACCCTGCTTAACATTTTTTCAATGCTGTTCCAGATTGTATGGCCTATGTCAGACTTAGCAACAGTAATATATTTTTATATTTATATTTCAAGTTCGTATAATAGTTGTTGTTGTTTTAGGGTTTAACGCCATTTTTCAGCACACAATAGGCTATACATGGCGGCCAGTATTATTGGTGGAGGAAGAACCCGGCAAAATTCACGGAAAGAACCAATGACCCACGAGAAGCTACTGACAAGCTTTTTCACATAACTACATTAGCCGAATCTTTGACTCGAACCCATGCAGACAGAGGTGAGACGGCAGTCATCCATAACGGAAAGCGCTTTAGACCACTCTGATACTCAGGGCCCCTCGTATAATAGTAACTGATGTTTTACTTCAATGCATTTTTTTAAAAAAAAAGAGAAAACCATAGTTACTGTTTAGAAGTATACTTTTGCACATCATAATTTGACACTTCTATCCTGTCATGAGATGTAATTTTGATTAGTGATTTGTGTTGATTTAAACATGCAAATACATGCTTAACAATTTGAAAATAAATGTCTGAAACCAGTTTTTATATCACTTTGTTTTAATTACAATTTTTATTCCTTGCCCCTCATTCAGCTCGATGACTGAAAGTAAAGAGTCACTCAAGCATAAAATAGATCGAGACGATAAAACACTATTTTGGGGATAACTAACAATAAAGTGTAAATTTTCAAACTTTCAGCGAAATGTATACCGAATTTGGTCGATTAACGAAAACAAAATAATGCAATGCTTACCATTTAAAAAAAGGCAATTGTCACCATTATATTCTGTTCAAAATATTATTAATTAGTAACAATGCCAATAAATGGTACGAGATATTAACCAAACTAAGCCTAGCTTGAAAAAAATTAGTAAAGTTCAACATATAAGAAAAAGCTATTATGTGGAAGAGAAACAATAACAAATAGGATATAATGTGTTTAAAACGTAATGTTTATGGGGGACGACTCTTGTGGCCTAGTGGTTAGAGCATCCGCTGAGGATGTGGGAGGTAGCTGGTTCTATACACGGCCCTGTCATACCAAAGACTTATAAACATGTTACTAACAGTTGCCTCATTAGGCGCTCAGCATTAAGATGTTAGTGTCAGGACTGATCGGCCTGGTGTCAGAATAATGTGACTGGGTGGGGCATCATGCCCTTGTGCTAGACATCACTATAAATTGCCACACTGCATACATGTAGCAGGAAATCCCACTAAGTCACATTATTCTGACACCAGCCGAGCAGTCTAACACTAACCTCTTAATGCTGACCGTAAGCACCATTTTTGTAAGTCTTTGGTATGACTCGGTCGGGGATCGAACCCACAACCTGCCCTTTCCGCAGCAGATGCTCTAACCACTAGGCCACCGGAGTGGTCTTCATCAGTTTGTGTAACAGCGAAAATAAAAGTACAGCAGTATAGAAAATTATCACTGTAAACGATTGATTCATTTTCTGATCAGTCTTATTATTACATAAGTGAAGAAAATGGGAAAAATATTGTCTGATATAACAACATGCTGAATGTAATTTAAATATAAGAGAGAGAGAGAGAGAGAGAGAGAGAATTGTGGGGTATGAAATGAAATCTAAACGGTAGGTCCCTAAAGTGAAACGAAATGTCCTGGGCCAAAACGTCCATGGGGCGAAACGTCCATGTACCAGGTGTCCATAGTCCTACCCGTAAGACGTATCACATGTTGATCTTGATTTTATTGCTACGTCTTACGAGCCGAATGACGCCATAGTGTAGTTAGTTCCGATGTCTTCGACACCGGAACGATAAATCAAAGTTTCAGGAATATCGAACATATTTGGCAACCTATATAGACACTCTTCCACTAATATACGTTTAATTAATTATACTTACTGCGCTGTTTTTATCCAAATGGAATCAATAGTTGACACTTGCAAACGGACGCATTTTTTGTTCAGTTTACATACATTTGAATTTGCTGAAATGCGACAGTTGTCGAGGTATGCCGAAGTATGTTTAAGTTAGGTTCCAATTGGAAAATATTTTTTGAACGAAACGAAATAAAATAGTGATGTTTGTTAAAACCCATTTGATAATTTCGTTTCGTGAAAATAAAACAGCTTTATTGAAACTTACTTCGGCATTCCTCAGCCACCATGGCATTGAAACGTGTTTCAAAGGAACATGAAAAATGCGTTCATTTCCAAGTGTCAGAGTTAGAGTCGATCACGATCAAGACAGCAAAGTAAGTATATCAATAACTCTTAAATATGTGGATAAATGTTGATACTTATTGCCAAGTATGTGATAAACATGAAAATTTCACCTCTTATTCTCTGTTCAGTATATTTAAAAACACTACACAGCGCTGCTCTTTAGGCAGTAAGACCCAGACGCGAGCAAACATAAATATCAGCGTCGGGGCTTACATTGTAGGACTACAGGTGTCCATTGAAGTGGGGCGAAATGCCCTGGGCTAAGACGTCCATGGGCGAAACTAGACCAGCGAAAGTTGGTCTCTAAACCTTTTTTTATTTTGACATTGCGGCCGCAAAGTCAAAATAAAAAAAAGGTTTAGAGACCAACTTTCGCTGGTCTAGGGCGAAACGTCCATCATTCCCAATGAAGGTAACGTTACAGCTTGAAAACGCGTTGTCAAAATACATTTTAATAGTTTATGTTAGACATCTGGTGTCAAAGTAAAATGGCGCGTTGTCAAAATACCTTGCGCATTGTAGGACTAGGTAGATGTTTTACATTGTGAAACTACGTTCTCACGAGAACCGAGTTTTACCACACTTCGTCAAAACAGAGGCCTGGAAGATATTAAATTAAATCAGGAATTTGGGTCCTATTGTTCCACATAATATTTAACTGGATCAGAATAAGCCTGTTATTTTTTTTCTTCTTTAAACCAGCCAGCATTCATATCTGAAAACAACCACAGACCGACGAAAATAGGCTCTAAACCGAAAATAAGCAGCATATATTAAATTCTTTGAATCTGACAGCCTTACAAATAAAACCTTACCTCTGGCTGTCTGATATATTACTGTCTTCATTTGTTTCATTACTTATATTAGTCACTTCTGGTTTAGGGCGTGAACTTGTGGAATCGTTATCAAAAACATTGAAAAGATCATCACCAAAACCAGCCATTTTCATACATGTGTTGGCTATTCCGCAGAAATGCTAGGAACGAGCTGACGTTAGTTAATACTATTTTCAAACTAAATTAAACAGTTAACGGAGATATCATGTTTTAAAATTATTTAAAAAAATTTATAATTATTTTTACTTATACTTTAGGTTGTATATTTACATCATATACTTTGTATTAGTTTATTTGTTGACATCATATACTCTGTTTTAGTTTTATTTGTTGACTTCGATCTTTCTCGCAATTCATATCATAGTACAATTACTACTTGATTTAGCTAAGATATACTAGTTTCTTCCATTTGTAGGAGCTATATGTGATTTTAAAAACAAATACATTTTAATAGTTTATGTTAGACATCTGGTGTCAAAGTAAAATGGCGCGTGTTATAGTGTGGGCTACTTTCTGTTTTACTATTTCACTGCTTATTATTTTTATTGCTGCAAAAGCACCAGGAAATGGTAAGCTTTAGTATAAATATTATTTATTTTAAACCATTGTCATGTTTTTAAGCATTAGTTTTGCTATTTAGAGACAGGTTACATTAGGTATAGTGAGGATAATTTATTATTGGTTCTTTCAACGTGGGCATCTGTGGCAGTCACAGGGACTTGATTCTAGGGAAATGAACGTGTACACTCACCATATAACAAATGGTGAGTGTACACATTAATTTCCCCCAAAGTCAAGTGTCAGTGGTGGCAGTGCCACATGACAGGTGATAATGATGCTTTTCTACAAAGTAAAGTCATAATGTTTTAGTCAGACTTTACTTACTCTGATGTCTTTTCACTAATAAATTAAGATTCTCATCAAAGAAATGGTCTTGTTTTCAAGTTTTGTTGGCCTACATTTTAGTTGGCTTTGGCTTGAAAGTGATGAAGATAGCAATACCGAAATTGGGTTAAGTTTAAATATTTTTTAACGAAACGAATAAAAAATATATCATGCCTATTGGAACTGTAAACAACATTTCATTTTGTTTAAGAAACATCTCCAAACATGAACCTACTTGGGCATATTTCATCTACTGTCACATTTCAGCAAATTTAAATAATAATAATAATAATGAGGACTTTATATAGCACCTAATCTTTGGAAGCTCTAAGTGCTTTACAACACACTTACAAAACCAGAAAACACAACAACAAAAAAAATACCCAATGCAGGAAACACCACCAGGCCCTCAAATATATGTGTTTGTGGAAGAATGTGTTTGTGGAAGAATGTTGGTATAGGATGCCAAATGTGTGAGATATTCCAGAAACTTTGATTACTTGTTCCAATGTCAACCGGGTGACATCAAAACATGCTATACAAGCCCGTTATAGCACTTAAACAAAAATAACATTTGCTATGTCATAAAGTCAATTAGTCTGATTACTTTAATGTATATTTTCTAATTAATTTAAATTCTCACACAAGCAACTGGACATATTTTTAAGTTCTGTTGGCCGTCATTTCAGTAGGCTGGAATGTGACAGAAAAACCACCAAATACCAATACCAAAATCGGTTTTTAAAAAATGATAAGGAAATGAAGCTGTCTAAGCACCTTCTTTAATATTATATAATTTTATTTGTTTCATTACAGAAAGATACTATGGTTTAATTTTTATCAGCATTCCATTGTATTAGGAATGCCATTACTTTCGTGTCTGGGGCCCCGAGTGGTCTAAATCGCTCGCCATTATGGATCACTGCCATCTCACCTCTGTCTGCGTTGGTTCGAGTCTAAGATTCGGCTAAGGTAGTTATGTGAGAAAAGCTTGCCAGTAGCTTCTCGTGGGTTGGTGGTTCTTTCCGGGGGTTTTCCTGGGTTCTTCCCCCACCAATAATACTGGCCACCATATATAGCCTATCGTGTGCTGAAAAATGGCGTTAAAACCCTACTACAACAACAACAACTTTTGTGTCTTTGTGTAAGTTTATAGATTTTTCTGCTACTATTTTGTAAAATAGATAACATAAAAACTTTATCAACTTTTTTCCAACTTGTCACTCATTTGCTTATGTTTATTTGTGGAGCTTCATTCATATTTTGTTCTTATTGTGAAGGTATTTGTTTAAGTTACAAAAGAGATGGAAAACATAATGACCATTACTAAAGAAAAGTTGTACATATTTCTTCATTCTCCTTGTTAGTTTTGGTAGAATGCCTCTGCAAATAAATGTTCTTGTTCAGAGCTATCCGCCCTCACCCATTCCACCCGCAAGGTTTAGGTTTGTTTTGGGGCTCATGGAAACTAATCAAGAATGTGAAGAATTGTACACAAGCTGCAAAATTTTCAGTTTTATGAATATATTAATACTAATAATAGTAACCACACATAGCATTCGAGCTAGATTAGAATATTAAGTGACTTCTCCTTTTGGACAGTATTAGGAAGTGGAGAAGGGGGAGCAGAGCAAGAAATCAGCTTTACCAAGAAAATTTTTATAGTAAATGAACTACTGAATTTATGAAAACTACTAACCCAACAATAAATTCACATGCCTTCAGCTTGTGGAATACTGTAACAGTTTATTTCAAGCACTGATTAAACATAGGATAGACCTGTATGCTATTCACTTGACTCATGTTGGGTTTTGTTTGATAGTATCTGCAATAAGTTGCATCATTTAATCTATATATTCAATCTTAACAAAGATTAATTACTTGTACACAAAAAGTTATTCATATTTAAAAACAGTTATGAGAATATATAAGATTCAGTTGATATAGATGAATGGAAGAGTTTATTCAACACACTTAAAGACATTACAGTTAATGATGATGTGAAGCATCTAGGTTTTATTCAGATTAGCTCAAAGAAATTATATTTGATTGCTTTAAATTGCTGTCAGCGCTAAAACTACTGTTTCTTCAGGTCATTTTAAACTAGCCATTCTTTATTCATCTCCCATACCTTGATGAATTTTTTTTTCTCATCCCAGTGTATTTTTTAGATAGTAGTAGTACCAGGTGGATTTTTTTGGTTACGAAATACACTTTTTTGTTTCTCATGAATGTAAACAGTGACATGTCCTCAATTTAATAACAGCATTTTTTTTAATAAGAATAAGCAATTTGCACCTGTGCTCAAAAGTTAATGCAGTTCTTTGTGTTGCAGTTCACTGCTTGTTAATAAATTAATGGCACACAGTGATGCATAACGGGGAGGGGGGGGGGTCTTCTTATTGGAACTGAACTGCCCACTGTTTCTTATAAGTTATTTTGAGGACTACCTATTTTTGTTATCCTTGTCCACATGGGTAAGAAGGTGATCTCCAAAGGAATGAGTTTTACCTTCATCTTAATTTTGTATCATGATGTTTATTATTCTATTTGCAACATTTATAATTGATTCTATTTAACTTAAAGGTTTTGGTGAGGATTTTGAATGGAAGACACTTGAAGATGGGCTGAAAGAAGCTAAGGAATTGTAAGTCCAGAACTAAAATAATTTCATTTAGCTAATGCCATCTTTTGGTCACTATGGGGAAACAGATCAATACTGGGACAGGTACGCGGTTATCAAAATTACATGGATGAACATCAATTAAAAAGTATGTGCATGTCTTAGGAATAATTACTTTCATTGTTATTTTTACTGACGACTGGTGGGCCACCAATATGGTTAAATTATCCACCTTGGATGTCATGGGTTCGAACCCTAGCCAAAGCATACCAGAAACTAAAAAAAAAATGTACTAGCAGCTGCCTCACTTGGGGCAGAGCATACTACATGCTGCCTGACCACTGTAAACTGCCACACTGCAGACATAGTGAAATTACTGATTTTGTAAAGCTATGTTTACAAAATCAAAATCACTTGATTTTTTGAAAGTTCTGAAATTCTGTTGGAATGTTAAAAAGGTTCACACTGTTTTCCCACATGATTATAAAGATTGTTGGTAGAACAAAAACATCTGATATATTGCCCCACTCAATGTCAGATGGGTATTAATATTTGTCCATTTATATACACTATGTTTATTTAGACTTGTATGGGAATTGCATTGTTTTACATGTTTTGACCGAAGTCCACCTCCCACACTTGGGGTATGGAATAAAAAGTCAAAGATTGGACACATCTACAAACAACTCTGACTTATTCCAGAGTTTAAGATTTCTTTCTTGAATGGTGTTGGATTTGTTATGTAACAAATAAACTAACGACACAGAGGCAGAAAAATCTGGCATGGGGCAACTAAATTTTAACTTTGACAACCAAGTAGGTCCATATATAAATCACATTACTTTAGTCCAAGTAGATTTTGATGGCTTTTTGATTACTGTGATATAGAAGAAATTAAATGAGCTGTCTGTTATGTGTTAGCTCTAATTTATGGAAAATGTTCACAAAAGATCTCGTACATACTTGGCAGAATCTCTTTCTCCTGACATGTTCAAGACTGCACCATTCTCATTGTGAATAGCATGATTGTATTTTGACACTGTTCAGGGTATTCTAAAATAATAATTACTGAATAAAAACACACCAAGAACATAGGCTGACTCAAAAGTTGCATTCTTGACCATCACATTCACAGATTGCAATTGTTCTCAGAATCCCTCCACATCATGAGGAACCACTCCGGTGGCCTAGTGGTTAGAGCATCTGCCGCAGGAGCAGGAGGTCGTGGGTTCGATCTTTGGCCAAGTCAAACCAAAGACTTACAAAAATGGTACTAACATCTGCCTCACTTGTTGCTCAGCATTAAGAGGTTAGTGTTAGGACTGGTCGGCCTAGTGTCAGGATAATGTGACTGGGTGGGACATCATGCTACATGTCTGCAGCATGATGTCCCAGTGCTACATATCACTATAAACTGCCTCACTGCAGACATCATAGCGATATGACTGATTTTTTTTTTAAAGCTACGTTAAAAATCTCTAATCAAACAAACAAACATCATGAAGAGCACCTACAAATTGCTTGTTGTTGTTGTAGAGTTTAACACCATTTTTCAGCACAAGATAGATCATTCATGGCGCCCAGTATTAATGGTTTAGGAAGAGCCCGGTAAAATCCTGGAAAGAATCTCCAACCCACGAGAAGTTACTGGCAAGCTTTCACACATGCCCACATTAGCCGAATATGCGACTTGAACCCACACTGACAGAGGTGTGATGATATAGATACTAGATAGTCACTGAGTTTGTGTTATGGTGAAAGACCAGTGTTCTTTATAGTGAGAAAGACAACTGCATGTGTATTTCTTTTGTGATTTTAATATTGTTTATTTGAAACTAATCAGGAATCAAATAATTCACTAATTTTGCAAAGAAAACAAGATGTTTTCGTTACATGGTTATATATTGTAGAAAAGCCATATGCACTGTATTTGTTAATGGTGGTTTAATGTTGTAAATATGCAACATATACTTAACCAAAACAATATTAAATGACAATTATGACTTGATATGTCTTTGAAAGTTCTCAGCATTACTTCCATCAGGTTCTTAATTTAAATTGTCATGGTTAAATTAGAGGTAATAATTGAACTATATTGTAAATGCGGATATTTTGATTGTTGATTTGAATTAATTTAAAGTCTGATTTTTCAGGAATAAACCACTAATGTTGATAATCCACAAGTCTTGGTGTGGAGCTTGCAAGGGTGAGTATACTCTCAGTTTTTCAGATTGGCTTGAACCATTGGAATTGCTGATACAAAAATAGAAAGTACATGGATCCTAATTTACATACTTTTCATTTGCAAAAAAAAAGAAGAAAATTATGTCTGTATGTATGTATCAATGCTGAATAAATCTGATAGCCAAAAAGGCCCAAATACCCAGGGCACCTCAAATTTAAGGTTTATTCTCTTTATTCTAAGTGAGGTGCTTGTCGGTTTTGTCAAAAAATATTTAATTTGCCTGCGGAGACTTTGATCACGCTCATGAAATCTGTAAATGTATTTTCAAGATGATGACACTGCCATAATACTACGCACACAATCTAAATCAGGTGAAATTGATATCTGATTTTAATTAAATTGAAGCATGGCATGTCATGCTACAAATAGAATTTTGTTCTTCCAAACCTCCATACATAGTCATATTTTGAGTAAAGAAATATGGGAGTAATCTTCACAACAGGAACAATTGCCCATTAAACACCACTTTCAGTATATGCCTGTTACATGTAGCAAAAATAAGCGGGAAACAGTCATGATTGGAACTGATATAAAACTATCCCATGACCAGATTAAATATCAACAATTAAAGGCAATGAGGTCAGTCAGGTATCATCCACCCCATTTCACATATTACTGAATTGGCTGACAAAGCTAATGAGATGTAGTTTAAGGCTGCAGTGGGTGAGCCCATGGTGCTAATTTTGCATAGGTATTATCAGAAAGTGGAATAACCCATTATAGGTAACTCAAAGAAATGCTAGATGAGTGTACAAGAACAAAAGTTATTATATATTACTACCTTGAAGGAGAATTTAAAAGCCACATGTATTATTTTTTTGACAAGTTTGTGAACAGCAGGAGCATTTCTTTGAAATCCGATTGTACTGCATATAATGACTGCAAAGCATCATCATTTCGGTTGTCAGAATGGTGTTCAAGTGTAATTCCTTTTGAGCCTATATAGGAAGCAATTAGCTATCAGCAAAGCCCAACAAAAATATATTTCGGAACTCTTGGTTGACGGATTTTTTTACTCTTTGAAGTATGCCAGCATAGTAGCGATGAACACATATGACACTTGCATTACGATCCGATTCCTTTGAACCCTTCTGAATTTATATTCTAATTGTTGCTATTGAAACGTTGTGTGACAACATTGAAAAGGGTGAAATTATGGGCATGTGGAATATATAGTCTGGGCTTGTAAGTTTATTTAAGTCCCCAGCCCGGGGCCAATGTCCAAAAGAAATAATCTTTGAGAACTGTATGTATGTATGTATGTACGTACGTATGTATGTATGTATGTATGTATGTATGTATGTATGTATGTATGTATCATATTTAATGGTACATAAGCACAATCCTAGCTGTATAGTTCTTTGTAAGGTTAGATGTTTGAAAAGGACATACAAGGTATAAAAATGTAAAAATTGACTATCAGGGCTTCATTTAAATCACCAGACCAAAAGATAAAATAGTTATTGACTTAAAAGAATCAACAGTTGTCTTAATTGCAGTAAAATATTTTTAAAAATTAGGTAATTTACCAAATGTACTCATCTTTGGCCCAGCTTTAGTGCTTCACCAGTGATTCGTTGGGGGTAAAATGCAGAGGAGAAATTGATGTTGTCTCTTATTTTTCAGCACTGAAACCCAAATTTGCTGAATCAGAGGAAATTAAAAAGCTTAGTTCATCTTTCCTGATGGTCAATGTACAGGTAGGTATTCATAAACTTCCAGTAGAATTTGCTGTCATTTTTCCCTGTCTTTATTTTAACAGAATAATTAATATTGTGGCTAATAAGACATTCTCTTGTCAGTTATCATTTGTGGAACAATAAATGGTACTATCCAATGGATGCTGATACAGGTTTTAAATATACAATATCATATGGTAGGGAGATTCTCTAAGATGTAACTCTTTCACATTGTGCAGGCATGTGTTGCAGTCCTTTTAAAATGTGCATTTTAATTAATATTCCATTTATCAGTATTGCTTTCTGATTGTTTTATGTATCTGTATCTGTAACAATGTGACTATCTTATTTAGATATATTGTTACAACATGTAATAAGTATATTGTTAGTTTCATGTATTGTTGTTTTCATATATAATTATTAAGCTGTTCTTGTCCATGTGGCTTGAGGGCTTAAGCAATTTATCTGTTATAGCCACCAACCCCAAAAAGTTGGATGACCCTTACTGAAATAATGAATTGCTCATCTATCAACCAAAAGATTGCAATTTATAGTAGCTCATTGACCACTGCTATCACTAATTTGTTGTGGGTTTTATGAACTTAGCACCAGGAAGGAAGGTTATGCCCTGGATTGTCTAAGCATGTCAAGCAAACTCATGAATATTCCACAATAACATATGCAAAATTCAAAATGTGAAGATGTAAAACTTGTTAATATATGTATTCACCTATAAGACAAGTCCAGCTGCAAACTGCACAGACTCAGATCTGTTATTGCATAATGCACCGGCAGATCTGGGTCGGTGCAGTTTGTTAGGAGTAATCAGCAGAACAAACAACATAGACTCTGGTCTGTAGGCACATTGTGCTATGACAAATCAGGATCTATGTTGTTTGCAGTTTGACTCAACTTATAAGTAAGTATATATGGTACTTATTCAAATTTGTGAAGTTCGAGCATGTAAAGACAAGTTTTTTGCAGTTTGATCTCCTTCAGTTGCTCAGTGGTAAAAGCTTTCAATGTTTCTTTATTAAGTTTTTTGTCTTTATTTGTAAGATTATATTTCGATGTAGAAGGTATACAATTATTAGTAATTCAAAAAATGTAAGCTTCTACAATTGCATCAAGCACAAGTTTATGTCACTAGTGTAGGAATCATAAAATAAGTCAAAATTTTGCCTCGTTAATTTAAGTTGTTGTACCTTATCAGACAAATTGGCAATTCTTTTGTTGTAACAACTGTTAATAATTTTCAGTTTGTGACATGCATAGTGTTCTCATTTTTAACATTCTAGGATGACGATGAACCTGCAGGAGAGAAGTATTCACCAGATGGAGCTTATATTCCCAGGATTTTCTTTTTAGGTAATAAAGAACATATCTCATAGTTTTCACCATGTAAAATGCCATGAAAAAAAAAAATTAACTGAAGATCGGACTTGAAATTCAGAATTTTTTCACCAATTCACATCATCGCGATAGTAACATTTTTACTGGCCTAAATTTCACTGATCAATGCACATTTGAATTTCTTTACATATTCAGTGCAAATAATGCACTACATTGTATATTTTATCATACTTAACCATTTGTATTCATTTTGACGATGATTTCTGACACTTTTTTTCCCCTCGTTCTTTATTTAATTAGTTACATCTGACTCAAAAATTGGAAGCATAACATTCGTCATGTCTTTAATCCGCTGACAGAAGAGACGAAAGTATCTTGTTGCTGAAATTTGACCTGGATCTGGCTATTTTCAGTCCGAGTCACATGGCTATACAAATCTCGCAACCTACATGTGAGTGACATCAGCAGTCATATAGTCGCATGATATTGACATAAAATTTCCAAAGTTGTTATACATAGAATTTGGATATGTTATATAGAAGTCACATTATGTTTGTAAATAAATATAATGTACTTTTAATTCTCAACATATTCTGACAACAACAACCAGAAACCAGTCAGTATCGCAGCAGGTTGGGGAAAATACCAACTACGTGTCAGTGATGGCTTTGTTGGTGTCATGTGACAACTACATTGACATGTGCTGTCTGCGTAATGAACCTGTTTTCTTCAAATTGCTGCAACATTTCCAGATTTTCAATCATTGTTTTCACAATAGATATTTTGAGAAGTTGTTTTTCTTTCTTCATTTTTCAATAAAAATTATGTGACTTTCATTTATTGTTTCAATTTGTTTTCCTACAGCAACACTAGAAATGGTGTATTGTTAATATCACGTGACTATGACCTCTGATGTCATTGACATGTAGGATGCGAGAGTTGTGTAGGCACGTGATTAGGAATGCAAATGGCCAGATCCAGGTCAAATGTCAGCAATTATATACTTTCGTCTCGTCTCTCAGCAGATTAAAGGCATAGCAAATGCTATGATCACTATTTCGGACAAAATGAATCATATCCTATCGATTTCATTCAGGTATATCTCAATGAAAGATGGTTCAAGTTTGCTGGGCTGGCTAGTAAGTGGCTAGCCCATGCCGACACCAAATGGTATCAGCAAATTCCAACTTCTCGATATGGAATGGACTCTGACCCTACACCCCAACATAAATGTCCAAATTTCAGAAATGGGGTATGAATGCCTAGATGAAACTTGACTAGGAAAAAGAAATATATTGCACAAAAAGTGAAGCTTAGTTTGGAATATACCAAACATTTGCAGTGCATTCAGCCATCAAACACCAATATACATCATGCTTTTTGCAGTAAGTGTGCCACAAATTTTAGCATTGAGCAAGTTGGCAGAGACAGTGTGAGGAAGCACATTGGTAGCAAAAAGCACATAAAGGTTGGGAAAATTAAGAACTCGCAGCAGATTTCATCTCTGGAATATTTTAAGCCATCAGTGGAAGAACTGCAAGGTAACAACACTGCAGCATCGTTTTTGAGTTTTCTTGTTGAACATAGTCTATCTTTATCAGCTGGATACCATGCTAAAATCTCAAAATTCACTTATTAGGGTTGGCAGCTATGGCTATTGTTGGAATTATTTAACTAATCCTATGGATGTGTGAGGGCTGTCTTTTAAAGATCTGTCAGAAAATTTACTGATCATGGAATAGCAGTTTAACATAAATTTTGAATGCTGTCAGTATTACTTTTCTACAGGTTGGAATTTCTCAGTAGTTTCATCTTTGACCATTATATGTCAGGCATATCTCTTTGATGTGTCTATGACACTCTTCACATTAATTAAACCTCTCCAGTGGCCTAGTGCGTAGTGATGTGGAGGTCATAGGTTCAAACCCCAATCAAGTCATACCAAAGACTTCTACACATTAATTAGAGCATCCACCTCTAATGTGGGAGGTCATGGATTCAAACTAGTGATGGGAATCGGTCAGAAATTCATAATTGATAATCGGTTCCCCTTAACCAACTGATCATCGATTATAATCGGTTACTAAGAGCAAATTAAAATTTTTGTTAGTTATATCTTTGATCAAGAGTTCAATATGTTTATAAATGTACAGGAGTAATCTCTTTTAATGACATGTATTCTTTAACTTGACAATAACATTACATCGTGTGTTACTTTTGTTCTATAACTTTGTTAAATGAACGCCACTTTTTATGGCTGATCAGTCATATGTAACTGAAATACTGCTACAACCCCCCGAAATTATTTCATTCATATGTGATATGTCTGTAATTTAAAGTATAGAAGGTCATGATTTTCTTGTTTGTCACTGTTTATAAATACTACAAAAGATGTTGCAATTTAACTGAAACAAATGAACAAAATGTGTTTAAATTTATTAACTCAACAATTTAACAACTTGACCATGTAATAATAACTATATATTCCTAATTTTGAATCATAAATTTTTTTATTTGTAGTTGTGAAGGGAATAATAAATTTCAGGTCAACTTTAGTGGCTTAGAGTTTTACTAATCTTTGTGCTTTGCATACACATAAAAGTAGTCTCCCTTTGCACACAATCGATTATGGAGTTTCACAATCGATTATCTTATTGATTTGCTCAACCAACTGATGATCAATTATAATCGGAACAACACTAATTCAAACCCCAGCCAAGTCATACCAAAGACGTATAAAATGGTACTAACAGCTGCCTCGCTAGTCACTCATCATTATGAGGTTAGTGTTATGACTGGTCAGCCTGATGTCAGGATAATGCGACTGGGTGGGACATCATGTTGTGTGTCTGTGGAATGATGCCCCAGTCCTTGACATTATTATAACCTGCCATGCTGCAGACATCCTAGGTATATGACCGAAAAATTGATAAAGCTATGTTACAAATTCAAAATACACACACTCGTACACATTAACGTCAGTTCAACAGTATATACCTTTACCTGAGTTTTTTCGGATAGCTTGGGTCATAGTTACTGTGACTGAAAGAAGAAAATGGTTTGTACAGAATAAAATTAGTTCTCTGTCATATAAAGCTGCCAGTCATGGTGGATGGCTGCACTTGGTATAAGGATGAACCCTCTGAAATTAATAATCAGAAAGTCAAAGGCCAAGGTCACTGACTAAAATAAGAAATATTGTTCATCTCATTAACTTGGTAATTTGTACTTGCATCAACGAGAAACCTGTTGATTTTAAGTTAAATTAGTCAAGGTCACTGTGACTGAAAGAAGGAAAATGGAATGGTTTTTGCGTAACTTTAGTTCTAGTCACTGAAGATGTCTCTGTTTCCATATATTTATCAGATATAAAGTAAACTGTATATTAAATTCACAATATGGAGAGAGAGAGAGAGAGAGAGAGAGAGAGAGAGAGAGAGAGAGAGAGAGAGAGAGCAATTTCAACATTACAAAAATGCAATATAAATAATATTGCTTCTGTTATCAGTTAAAAGTCAAAAGTCAGATTAAAATACAATTTGCCAAGTCCTCACATTCCATTTAGAGGAGTGAAAGGAAGATAGTCCAGTGTAAGCAGTAACTGAAAATGTGCCCAAGGATTTTGAGTTTCAGCAAAAAGTGAAATTCAGTATTTTAAATTAGGCATGATTGGAAATAGCTGTAAATATTAACCACAAGAAAAGGAAGGAGCAGTTAGTGAAAGGGAAGGGTTCCAGTAAGGGGATAAAGAAATGGATACATGCAATTTCAACATCACAAAAATATAGTATATGTAAATATTGCTTTTATTATCAGTTAAAAGTCAGATTAAAATACAATTTGCGAAGTCCTCACATTCCATTGAGAGAGAGAGAGAGAGAGAGAGAGAGAGTGAGAGAGAGAGTAGCTTCTACTGAAGAAAGACACCACTTCAATAGATTAATTCAAGGCATAATTTGACCACCCTGATCTGCTGACAGGAAACGCCAACAATTTCATATCCATGGTGCCATCAAGTCCCATGACTGAAAAAGTCATCAAAATTGTGCTGACAATTAATAGCTGTGATAAATGCTAAGCCTAGCTTTAGATTGCTGTTTAATATAAATGTCACCTAAATGCACATCTAATTAATATGCAAGACATTTTTTTTAAAGATTTGTTTGTATTGTCACTTGATTCTTCATTTGGAATTGGGCTGTTGCTGTTGAACAAATGGTTTGTGCATTATTTTGTTAAGATATACAATTGAGAAACACTGATTATGGCAAGATATTGTCATCTAAGCCAGTAGACTGCACTGTGACCTAGTGGTTAGAGTGTCCACCTTGGATTTGGGAGGTCGCAAATTCGAACCCTGGCTAAGTCATATGAAAGATTTATAACAAAATGGTACTGACAGTTGCCCTGCTAGGTGCTCAGCATTAAGAGATTAGTGTTAGGACTGGTTGGGCTGGTGTCAGAGTAATGTGATTGGGTGGGACATGATGCTACATGTCTACAGCATGATTCCACAGTGCTTGACATTACTATTTACTGCCACACTGCCAACATTATAGTGATATGATGATTTTTTTTTTAAAGCTAGTTTTAAAATCAAATTCACACACACACAAATGTAAGCCAGTACTAAACATGAACATCAGCAAAACTTTTTATTGAAACCTAAATTGGTGTCAGAGGTAGTCAACCATACTTAATGCAAATATACATATCATTTAAAGAAAATTGCAAAACAAAAATCAAGTGTTATTTATATTATTATTGGCTTGTGTACACTATGCATAGAGTTCGACCTGAATTTAAGTGTAAAGTGAAAATTGTGGCTTTTAATTTTAGATGAAGTCATATTTTTTTTTTGTGAAAATAGTCTCAAAAGTGTGTATTAAAGGTCAGATAGGTGGTCATTTGCATTAGAAAAAGAAAAACCTGGGTTTTTTTTTTTTCGTTCTATTTTCTCATATTAGCACCATATCTTTAGAACATCCAACAATGCATTACAGCCAAATTACATTGCTGATATTTTCAATGTAGTTGCATGGCATTATTGCAAGTTTTTTTTACTTGGGATGTTCAAAGGTAGACCACTCTGGTGCCTACATGGTTAGAGTGTCTGCCTTTGATGCTTGAGAACACGGGCTCAAACCCCAGCCAAGTCCTACCAAAGACTTACAAAAATGGTACTAAACAGATGCCTCACTTGACACTCAGCATTAAGAGGTTAGTGTTAGGACTGGCCGGACTAGTGTCAGTATAATGTGACTGGGACATGATGCTACATGTCTGCAGAATGATACCCCTGTGCTAGACATCACTATAAACTGCCACACTGTAGACATCATAGCTATAGGACAACCATTGTTAAAGCAATATTAGAAATCCAAATCACACACATATGTTCAAAAGTCTGATAATATTTACAGATAAGAACGTAAGCAAAATCCTTTTCGTTGAAGCACAATATTTGGAAATAATAGAGAAATCAGTAACTAGGTGTGCAATAGAAAGGGTAATCATCAAATTGTCCAATAATAAATTAAAGAAATGAAAATAAATTGATGCACAGTTCTGAGGCTTGCTTACCAACAAGTGAGGGGCCCCGAATGGGAGAGGGGATCACTGCCATCTCACCTCTTTCTTAGTGGTTTTGAGTCTAAGATTCGGCTAATGTGGGTATGTGAGAAAGCTTGCCAGTAGCTTCTCGCGAGTCTTTGGTTCTTTCTGAGGGTTTTCCCGGGTACTTCCTCCACCAAAAATACTGACCGCCATGTATAGACTATCGTGTGCTGTAAAATGGAGTTAAACCCTACAACAAAAACAACCAACAAATGAAAATGAAACGTGCAGACTTTATACAAATAAAATTCTCAGAAAAAGGCACTTTTATTTAGAATCAATATTGGACAATTGAGACCTAAAATAAACTGGTTTTGCATTGTTCTAAATTTTTGGGAAATAGGTTCTCAATTATACAGTAAAACACATCTTGAAAGACCACCTGTCTTGAGAGACCTCATTCTCAATGCATAGATGTATTCATTATATTATATAGCATTGTGGCCTGTTATGAGAAACCACCTATCTTGAGAGACCATAATTTTTGGAAAAAGAGATGGTCTTACCATAGGTTCTACTGTAATATAATTTATTATATAATCTTTTCTTGCAGAACAGTTAAATAAAATCTCTTGTAAATGTAATTTGTTGTAGAGTGCTAATTGAATCCACTGGCTTGGAGCAGAAACAATGTCAAGCTAGAGAAAACACTTCCAAATTTCACATCTTTCCATTTTGCGCCTTCAGCAGATTTTTTTTTTTTTATCCTTTCAGATCCATCTGGTAATGTAATGAAAGAGTTCTATAATGAAGATGGCAATGAGAAATACAAGTACTACTACCCGACTCCAGATAATAGTAAGAGATTTTCAATATTTTCTTTCTTCACATGCTTGTTTACAGTTCAGAGTTTGCTCAAATAGTTTTGTTTAAATGATATCTGCTGTTTTTTGTATTTTGGAGATGGTTTTGCTCATTTTTAGCAAATTCATAATTTTTGATAGAATGATAACAAACTGAATAACAATTAGGTTTTCATCAGGCCCCATTGGTAATTTCTTTCACAAACTGATATTTTTTATAACTTTTTTTATTCCTTGGTTGGTAACTGATTTTTATTTCCCCACAAAATATTCAGCATACATTAAAACACAGACATAAAATGTGCAGTTTTCTTCAAGGAGTCTTTCCTTATTTATCATTATCATCATCATGATCATCATCATCAGTCATTTAACCCAAAATGTCATTAGGACACCACAGATGACTACACAACCAATTCTCCTTATTTCTGAGGATATTTTATGAATCTCCACAATTTTGAGAAGAAAAGGGGGGAAAATGGTTTTCACGTGGTAAATATATAAAAATGATTTTGCATTCTTTGTGCGATCTCAGTATGTAATAAAACTTCATATTTTCTTAAGTCAAATAAGCATGATAATGTTAAGACTCAGTTTGAAGATAATATAAATCTCAATTTTAAAGATGATCTCAGTTTGAAGCCAATGTAATATCTCAAGATAATTATTTATCTCAGTTTGAAGATAATGCCACATCTCTGATTGAAGATAATGTAATATGTTAGTTTTTCAATATATTGCTATATCTCACTTTGAAGCCAACATAATATCTCAGATTAAAGATATTTTTAGAAAATGTTTTATCTCAGTTTGAAGATAATGCTATATCTCAGTTTGATGCCAATGTAGTATCTCAGATTGAAGATACTGCACAGCTGGACATGACATAATCACTACAATATGACATCCTTGATATGAGATCACTTTTGCATACATGCCAACCATTACGCTTTTGGCGTAATCATTACGCTTTTTCCCACTAAATTCCGCGTTACGCGTTAACGTTTATAGATTACGCTTTTTCGATATATCCATCTTGCAAAAAAAAAATTTTTTTTCGTTTTTATTAGCATTACTTTATTTTTTACATACTGTTTTATTTTTAATTAAAAAATACCCCGCTTCTACATAACTACGATATACGAGTATACTTGTCCGTGGACTTTCCTAATATTCATGTTCTATTTATAGCAACTATCATGTTACTAAGATACTTTCAAACTTTCGACCTCATATTCTATTTATAGCGGCTTAGTGAGGAGAGAACAGACTGGTTTCTATTTTGTTTAAATCATTATGCACATACTCTTTGTTCTAATTTTGTATAGTGCAGAACCAGTCTAAAAGTTTTTTTGCGCTAAAAAGTATTAAAAAATTCTCAATGCGTTTATGAGTGCAAAAAATATCTCTTAAATAATTTCACAGATGGGTTAGAAAAAGTCAATAATAAACAAAGCAAAATGTAATCAATCCTCCAAACACGACGAGGGCATCATCACGTGACGTCTAATCGTTGGCGCTAAATGGCTTCAGATGTTAAGATGGATTCTAGTCTTTGTGTATGTTAGAGCACATTTTTTCCCCCAAAAATTTCGCAGATGGATCAGAAAAAAGCAAAACAACGAGTCCTCCAAAAATTCAAAGATGAATATATGAATGGTATAATACAGCGTTCCATTCTAGGACAGCATAATGCTCATTGCAGACACAGGTGCTCGACGCGAGCTTGATGTAAAGAAAAAAATAATAATTTAAAGAAAAAAAACATACAGAGTGAGAAAAATACCTTAGAGTACCCCCATGACCCATTCAGACATATGACCCCCTCTATATTACTATATAAAAAGAGAAGGTTCGTAACTTCCGAACACTTGGTTCTACCCATGACCCTCGATTTCATTCTGCTATTTCTTTATTTAAAAGCACACGACCATTCTCTATGGCTTGTTTTACTCCTGAGATATTTTTCTATTCATCAAGCCATCGTTGACTGTTCTACGTTGTACCAAACTAAAGTTATGGCTTCCGAAACGTGCGATTTTCGCGAATTTTTCATCTGTGGACAAGTGCGAGCAACTTTGACAACCGGTGAAAAGAGCTAGATTTACCATGTTTGCGACTCTACGACGTATGCCTTCTTCAATTACAGAACAGTGGTAAATGCAAAAGTAACTTTTACTTACCATTAACTTGATTCAACTTTAGAAATCCTGTTACATGGAATAATTAGACATTTTCTTCTTCACTGCACAAAACTTAAGCAATCGACTCTATTTTCAAAACAGTTAAACTATGCGGCACACACGTCAACGCCGAAATATGATTGGCTCAAAAGGTTATACTTAAATAACATCAATGCACAAGATAAATAAATATTTTCAGTCATTATCTAGCGTATTTCTGTAAATTTTAATTTAACGTAGTGCACTAATTATTATTTTATTGATTGTATAATAGTTAGTATGCATAGCTTAATTAATTCCCCTGAATTGACCCACTTTCACAACCAAATAGTTGCGCGAAATTTAAATTTTGAGATGGGTCAGTTGCAGACGCTGGAATAGATAAAACAGAACAGAAATTTCTTAAATTGGTTAAGATACAGAAATGCAGCAGTAATATTATGTGAAAAAAGAAGGATATATATGAAAATACATATGCATGAAGTTTGTTCATAGTATTCTAAATATAATGACATTAAATGTTCACAGGAAACGCTATAGGTCAACAAACTTGTGAAACACACAATATGAGCAACAAAATGAAATATACAATTATTGTGCATTTCCAGTTGTAATAATAAATGTAATTACTAAACTAAATGTTCATTGCCAGTGCAATATCTTAATGTTGCACACAGGCTTAAATAAATGGTATGGATTGATCACCTGTGATAGGAAGGGTAGACAGGTCTTTAAATGAAAACTTGTATAGCAAATCTCCACAAAAAATAATCTGCATCCCACCAAATAATTTTGATGGGTCCTTTAAGGAACAAATAGATTCCATGTTCTCAAAATGTTGCTTACTAAACATTGAGACTTCATCTACTATTAAAACATCAGCAGATTTTATTTTCTCATAAGTGGTTTTCATGTTGCTATTTGTTGTAATGAAATGACATATTTCTTTACATGGTAGCCTCCCATCTCCAATTCCAGACCACCTATGTATTGTCTCTGCACAAATGCTGGAGGGATAATTGGTGCATGCAATGCCAGTTGTACATGTTAAATATACAATTTTGCCTTCCTCTCTTAAATATTTTACACATTCTTGTAACAAGAAGGTTTTCCCTGTACCTGCCTGCCCTCCAATGTACACATTATGGCCATTTTTAATGAGACAAAATGCCTCATTTTGCTTTAAATTAAACACGATTGTCTACTTCTTACAAGTATTTTCTTAAAACAAATTTTACTGATGAAGTTTAAAACATGTTACCTAAGTATGTTAATTTCAAATATGCCACATGCAACCTGATCTTTTAAATGATTCAACCACATCCCATTGCAGTTGAGTAAATTGACAATACATATTTATAATAAAGAATTCAAAAGAGAAGCATTTGGAAATGTCATTCAAAATTAATAAAATGCCTAGAACCAAACTAAGTGAAAATAACTGCTTCTTATTTAAAATGTATAAAAGTACAATACAGTGTTTCAAACAAAATGCCTCACTATGCCTTGTACAAAATAACCACTTTTGGTGTTAAAAGAAGCTTGCAGAAGATTGTCTGCTAATGAATACGTCAGAAAGCATTTATAATCATACGTTACGAAAATAAAGTCTTGTCAAAAGAAAACCCAAATAAACAATGTTGATCAGAAACTGAAAATATGATGTACAGAAAAAAAAATGTATGCATATATTCATTGACCAAAGCTGTTCAAGTTTTGTAACACGTTTAAAGCTGACTGCATCCCGCGATATGCCAAAACAGTGTAAGTCGATAAGTGCCGAAAATTCCGATTGTGATACTAAAACTAAAACACGATCATCATGACAAAGTTGTTAATTAATTTATGCAAATAAGTATCTGCAGTACTAAATTTATACTCTCATTAAGTTGGCATATTCGAATTAATTATAACATAATGAGATCATGCTAATACCTTTTTTTGCCTGGATACACAATAATCTGCATCGTGAAACAGACGCTGTGCATTGATGTTATTTAAGTATAACCTTTTGAGCCAATCATATTTCGGCGTTGACGTGTGTGCCGCATAGTTTAACTGTTTTGAAAATAGAGTCGATTGCTTAAGTTTTGTGCAGTGAAGAAGAAAATGTCTAATTATTCCATGTAACAGGATTTCTAAAGTTGAATCAAGTTAATGGTAAGTAAAAAGTTACTTTTGCATTTACCACTGTTCTGTAATTGAAGAAGGCATACGTCGTAGAGTCGCAAACATGGTAAATCTAGCTCTTTTCACCGGTTGTCAAAGTTGCTCGCACTTGTCCACAGATGAAAAATTCGCGAAAATCGCACGTTTCGGAAGCCATAACTTTAGTTTGGTACAACGTAGAACAGTCAACGATGGCTTGATGAATAGAAAAATATCTCAGGAGTAAAACAAGCCATAGAGAATGGTCGTGTGCTTTTAAATAAAGAAATAGCAGAATGAAATCGAGGGTCATGGGTAGAACCAAGTGTTCGGAAGTTACGAACCTTCTCTTTTTATATAGTAATATAGAGGGGGTCATATGTCTGAATGGGTCATGGGGGTACTCTAAGGTATTTTTCTCACTCTGTATGTTTTTTTTCTTTAAATTATTATTTTTTTCTTTACATCAAGCTCGCGTCGAGCACCTGTGATTGCAGACTGCGGAAACGATTTTAGCATTGGTCATGGTGGTAAATTTGATGTGGAAAAACACGTGAAAACAAGGAAACACATCGAATTAGCTCGCCTTACAAACTCTAATACTAAGGTAACTTCTTATTTACCGAGGTTTTAATAGAACACGGACTACCATTAGCGGTAGCAGACGACGTTGGTCCCTTGTTGAAGCGGATGTTTCCTGATTCGAAAATTGCGGGAAAATATGCTTGTGCAAGAACAAAATCATCTCATATTGTTCGGTGCCTAGCAGAAGATACTTCACTTAAAATTGCAGAAGCAATGAAAATTGGGCCGTTTAGTATTGCCACAGACGGGAGTTGTGATTATGATGTTAAAAAGTTGTACCCAGTATGTGTTAGATACTTTGACAGTGAAAAAGGCAAAGTCATGAGTGTTCTTCTTTCTTTACCAGAATTAACAGTAGATTCCACTGGACAAAACATTTTTGATTTGCTTGACAATGTTTTGAAGAAACATGACATAAGTTGGCAGAACTGTATGGGGTTTGCAGCTGATAATGCATCAGTGATGACTGGAATTCATAAAGGAGTTGCATCCTATATTTTGAAAATGTCTCCATCAGTGTTCATAACAGGTTGCCCCTGTCATTTGATGCACCTTGCTGCTGGTAAGGCTGCTGATAAATTAGAAGTAGATATTGGCCATTTATTAATAGATATCTACTATTATTTGGAGAAAAATAGTAAAAGGAAACAGGCTCTAAAGTTGTTACAAGATCAGTTTGATCTTGAAGACTATAAAGTTATAAAGCATGTGTGTACAAGATGGTTATCCCTTGGCAAATGTGTTAGCCATTTACTTGAGCTTTGGGATGCATTACAAGCATTCTTTCAAACTGAAAGTGAATCTGCACAGAGAAAACATGGTGGAAAAGTGAAGAAGAGTGGTACAAAAGCAGAATCTGTTATTGCAAGTCAGAAGAGAACAAGAGATGAAAGTATAGACAGACATACTAACAATAAAGAGATTGGTGTAGCAGAAAGAAAGAAATTTAAATCCATGGAATTTTTATTTGAGAGGCCTCTATCTATCCAGCTAGAGGGCCTCCAGGCTCAGACCATGACTGTGAAAGATAAATCTTTTGACATAAAATTTCATCAGCCATCTGGATCAGGTTCTTCAGAGTATGAATCTGTTAAAAAGCATACTGGATCTTCTAATACTTCCAAGGGCAAAACTAGCATGTGAGATGGTTTACAAAAAGCTTAATGATCCAGTTACAAAACTGTACTGCTTGTTTATGAAGAGTGCCATTCCATTGTTTGATGCAGCAAATGTCTTGCAGAAAGAAGAACCATGCATTCATATTATGCACAAGATTCTGTCAAACCAGTTGTCAGATTTGCTAATAAGGTTTATTAAGCCAGAAATCATCACATCAGCCAAACTTTTAACTGATATTGACTTTCATGACCATGCAAACCAGAAAGATAATGAAGATCTAGCTATTGGTGCAGAAGCAAGAGAATTCATAGAACACAATTCTACTCTTCCTGTGATTACATGCTCCATAAATTCCCATATGGAGATGAACTGTTTTTAAATGCTTCAGTTGCTTATGTAAATGAGAGACAGTCAAAAAGCTTCAAAAGTGTTAGATTCTTTGTCAAGAGATATCCCTTTCTATTGCCACCCTTGTCTAACTTGGATCATCTGGAAGAATTCCTGAAGTATCAAGTTGGGATTCTACCTGACAATATACTTAATGCAGATAGAGTTGATGTGCAATGGCACCTTATTTCCCAGCTAAAAGACTCAATCACTGGAAGAAATAAATTTCCTCTTCTTTGTCAGGTTATGAAAGGAATATTGGTTCTTTACCATTCTAATGCTGACTGTGAGAGATTGTTCAGTGTTGTTAACAAAAATAAAACTGAATTCAGGTCCAGGCTAAGTAACCCAGTAATGAGTGCTCTACTGGTATGCAAAACATTCATGGCCTCAGCTGGTACAAAATGTTTTGAAATGCAACATGACAATCTGTTGCTTTCTAAAGCTAAAGTGCTACATATGAACACTTGAACCATTAATGAATGATAAAAGACGAGAAAAGCAAATAAATCATTGTTAATTGTAATTGTAGTATGTTATATGTGGATTACTCTTTTTCTGCTTGGATTCCTCTTTTTGACCACTTGGATTACACTTTTTCCTCGTCAGGGGTTGGCATGTATGCTTTTGACCTACCAAATATATTCAAGTCCAGCCACCAACCTTTATACCTTATATCATAGTTCTCAATATATTTGACTCGAAATGTTAGTAATTTTCAGTTCTAAAATATTCCTGTACAACAGAGTTAGAATATTATTTCTATGATGGTGAATTTATGAGTTTGCAGAGACTACACGACAACTTTTGTTTCTTGCCAAGTCAGATGTAACGAGGAGAGCTGCCAAAGAAAAGGATGAAACTAAAGTCTCTAGTAGAGATGGTTGATTCTAAACTACAAGAACTTAAAAATTAAATATATTCTGGACTATATACAGTAAAAACTTGTGAGCAACCTCAAATATGAGTGACCACCTGTCATTTCTGACCACAATCATAATGCACTCTGCTGTAAGCAACCACCTGCTGAACGTGACCAGTGACCATGATGTCTTGGTAAAATAGGCTGTAAAGGTTCTCGTGGACTAGTTTGGGGTGGGGTGCTCCCAGTATTATATTTAATTATTACAGAAGACCCACCCTGGCTCATTTTTGTTAGAAATTGAAGTAATGATAGAGAGATGCAAAGCTCTGAGCCCCCAGTCAGCGATGCCAACAGTTAAATTACTGAATACACAAAAGGTGAAATTCAAATAAACAACATAATAATACCTTTCAATAACAGATTGTCATTTCTCAAATGAAATCAATATTTAAAATCCTTTCAATCAATCAAGTGACAGCATGTTTCATCATCTGACTCAGTGTGATAGATTTTCCTCCTGTCTTGTGTTTCTACTCATCTGTTTTATGCTTTTCCCTTGACTGGTACTCCAGTTCCCATTCAGTCCATCTAACTTCTACCTGCGTTCCTGTCTTTCTCTCCCAGAGACTTGGTACCATCTATACTAGGGTATTTCCCTCTGTCTCCTACAGCCCCAAGCCATTATCTATTCAAGTTAGCGTGACCCAGTTACACACTTTGTTTATAGAGTTAATTCCTGTGTGTTTTCTTAGAAATAAGCTGTTGACTTTTGTCTCTGAGTAAATAATTATATTTCTGGATAAGATAATTCTTTCTATTTATTTCATTAATTGTTAAATATGCAATGCACATGTATAGATTTTTCATCTTTTCCCAAAGCCTAGTCAAACTTGTCTTTACAGTTGATTTTACAACTGAGCACAAATTAGGGTCTAACCGAGTAGATAATTTTTGCCGAGTAACGAATCCGAGTATTTGGATGTACTATTTGCCAGATCAGGGCACGAACCGAGTAGAAGGTGCAACCCCAAAGAGTAACGTTTGTTTCATTATCGTATGCGAGGCTTAAACTTTTCGTGTACCGTATGCCATATATCGGCTATAAGATGAAATTTGTTATTATTAACTAAAATTATTATGTATAAAAAATACTTTTTTTTAAAGTTCGATATTTATTGAATATATTTTACTTGTAACCATTTGTGCGAGTGTTATTTGCCGAGGCGAATACTTCCAAATAGTACCGAAAAACCAGATATTCAGCCGAAGTGAATGTTCAAGGCGATTTCCGGTTAGGCTCTAGCACTAATAATGTTAACACCTAGTACCTTAATAACAATGTTAACACCTAGTACCTTAATAACAATGTTAACACCTAGTACCTTAATACCAATGTTAACACCTAGTACCTTAATAACAATGTTAACACCTAGTACCTTAATACCAATGTTAACACCTAGTACCTTAATAACAATGGAAAAACTTAAAACTAAATTAAGACAAATTTTAATGCTGGAGATAATTATTATAACTGAAAGAAGTGAAAAGAAAAGGCCACTTGCAAAATAGTGGTTTAAATGTTGATAAAACAAATTTAGGTTGTTATACAGAAAAAGGAGTAAATCAAAAATAATTTCATATGCTAATACATGTACATGTACATATGTTCTTCAAATGTAAATGTGATTTCATGTATAATGATAGAATTATGTATGTATTGCTTTATAATTCTGTTTTCAGATGAATGCATACAATATTTTAGTAAAAACTTCTAACAGAGAATAGAAAATGTAAAGTTATTTGTTGTTATTTTTCTTCAAAATTGTTCAGAAACTGGACCTTGGAAACGTCTTCTTGTACAAACCGGTTATGGGAGACCATCTGTCTTGAGAGACCATTTTTTGTATATATACCCTCTTCTCACCAAACATTAATTCTAGTTATAGGCACACCCCTATAGTTAACTTTTTAAAACAATTCAATACTGGTGAAGAAAAAGATGACAAAGTTATCTTTATGTTTGGTTGTCATTTGATGATTAATAGGTGAATTTCTTAGTCTCACACAATTGATGATTTATCTTATAAGTGGATTTAAGAGGTGAAAGTAATTAATTAGTATCAACTGTAAGTTGTCTGTTTATTTTGTTTACATTCCACTCAAAAATAGTCATATTTTACATTGTTTACATCATTATTGTTCACATATTTATCTATCCATCCCTCCATCCAGTTTTTTTTTCTAAAGTGCAACTCTGACTCCCTGACACACACATTTGACTTTCAAAGTACACCCCGACTTTAAGGTCAAAGAAAAAGGGGAGGCTATTGACTTGTAATTGAATCAACTTATAAGCAATTGTATACGGTATGTCAGAGAGGCCTGGTAAAAATTGCAACAAGTCGAGAATGTTTTTTTCCTTCATATTACAACAGCCATATGAACCCTGTATAAATTAAACTACATGTAAGCTTTCAACAATTCCTCCCTGTTTGAAATTTTTAACGATGTTTTGTAGTCTTTCCATCTGAATAACCAATCATATTACAAGCTGCTTTTCTGAATAACCAATCATATTACTGCTTTTCTGAATATTTTTAGCACAAATGGTTGCATAGTTGAAGAGCAGACTTAATGTTTTTGTCCTCGAATCATTCACAAAGAGAACATGATAATTGGATAATGATCAGAATATAAACTAATTACATTTTTACAAATTTGATGGAGTTTTCTGTGCTTTGCTAAACTTAAATGTACAATTATTCTGGACTGAATGAAAAGATCATGAATCCCTTTCTGAGTATGACTGGTAAAAGGTTTTATTTGATTATGACTATGTTTGAATGAGTTTTCTCATGATATTAAGTACTATTCCTGCAACCATGGGTTATCTTGTTGTATTTACTGCAGTATACACTGACAACATTGAACTATTTTGCTTCGCATAATTTTTGTGCATTTCAAATTTACTTTATACATTTTTAGGCAATCAGTCTGTAAAATATACAAATAGACACTTATGTTTTAGAGGTTTTTCATATTTCTACCAAGATTCATGTGTATTTCAATCTCAGACAAAAATATGTGAATAGTTCAGTAAGAAGTAACAAGTTTAAGCAGCTATTTCTTTGTACACTAATGTAGTAGATATTTATTTACACACTTTCTATAAATGAGGGAGCTGTGGTTGCTCAGTAGATTGCATATCAGGCTCTTGCTTGAAAGGTGCATATTCAAATCCTACCATCGGATCAGCTCTGGTTGATTACGTTTCTGTACTGTAAAATACAAAACCAAACTTGCTGTAAGGTTGAGTGTGGTATTTGTATCAACAACTTTGACCAAGCTATGGATGGTTTGTACTTGTTGGCATGGATTTTATTTAGGGGTCAAAAGGTCAAGATTAATATGGCTGAAAGAAGAAAAATCGTTTCCAAAACAACTTTAGTGCTAGAGCATATACCTTAACCAAATTATAAATTAGGGCAGCATTATCATAATTCAGTTTGTTACATACAGGTCTTATTGGAAAACAGGTGCCCTGTGATCATATGGCACTGTTAGTTTATTTATGAAATTCAAGTTTTGTGTTTTAAAGGATAGGAATCTTGCAACATACAACAGATGAGTCGACAAATTAGAATATTTAACACTTTTGAAAACTACCAGTATATTCCTTTTTCAACTATAAAGAAATATAAAATAGAAGAGTGTCCTAAAAACATGATTTGGTTCATTAAAAGTACATTAGTCAAAAGTCATTTATAGTTTCCCACAAGACCAAATATACCATGACAGCTGATTATCTGGCCAAATGTTGACTAAAGTCAAATTCAAAGCACAGAATGTGCGTATCAACCATTACCAATATGTTCTTTTGTTAGATATGTATAAAGACCGCTCTGGTGGCCTAGTGGTTAGAGCATCCGCTGTGGAAGCGGGAGGTCATGGTTTCGATCCCCGGCCGAGTCATACCAAAGACTTACAAAAATGGTACCCACAACTGCCTTGCTTGGCGCACAGCATTAAGAGGTTAGTGTTAGGACTGGTTGGCCTGGTGTCAGGATAATGTGACTGACTGGGACATTGTGCTACATGTCTGTGGAATGATTCCCCAGTGCTAGACATCACCATAAACTGTCTCACTGCAGACATCGTAGCGATATGACTGAAAAATTGTTAAAACTACATATAAAAAAAAATAACGTAATCAAACAAACATCACTTGTGTTATGAAAATAGGATAATGTCTGGTTTATTGTTGGCTGTTCATTTGTTGGAGCATTCCAGTATATACAAGGTCCATGCTAGAGAGAGGGATTCAGGTTAAATGGTTACCTTAGAATCTGTCATTTCATTTCATGATGGTACCATACCCCATTTTGATTCATAACAATTCATTAATAATTAAAAGTTGACAGCTGACTGTTGTGTCAAGTTTTCTTCAAAGAAAACGGAAAGGGAAGCTTATCCTACAATCACTTTTGATACTAATTTGTTAACAGTAAATGTCAGAAATTACTTGCCATATATACACAAGAAACTTGAGAAACAATGTCGGAGTCCTTTACTAATGAAACTATGGTGCAAGGGACAGTTTTTATGCACAAATTTAATGCTGCATCCAGGGGCCCAGAGTGGCCGAGTGGTCTAAAGCGCTTTCCGTTACGGATCACTGCCATCTCACCTGTCTGCGTGGGTTTGAGTCTAAGATTCGGCTGATGCAGTTATGTGAGAAAGCTTGGCAATAGCTTTTCATGGGTGGGTGGTTATTTCTGGGGGTTTTCCCGGGTTCTTCCTCCACCAATAATACTGGCCGCCATGTATAGCTTATCATGTGCTGAAAAAAAAACGTTAAACCCTACAACAACAACAATGCTGCATCCACCTGCCTAAAATAAAAAATAAAATATGCACGAGGTAAAAAAAAGTGCATACTTTTAGGATAGCTATATTTAAACAAAGCCTAAGAATATTTTTCACTTGATGTGGTAAGTCAGTGGCAGTTCATAGCAAAGACGTTAATGCAACCAACCCCAAATTTATACCTGCATTTTTCGTGTTCGAGGGTCAATACTGACACCAAGTAAGGCTATAGTGTAATTACAAGTTCTTTTCCTGAGTGAAGATTCAGAAAAACATTGTGGATGGAACAGCTTGGTGCCATTCAAAATAGTTAGCATCCAAGCCGCATTAAAGATCTAATCTACTTGCCTTTAATCACATGTCTACTGCTATGGTTGGCTGGCTCTTCTTCCTAGCTGACTATTGATATTTCACTTTTTACATACTATGAAGTAACTATGGGAGGTGTACATGCTTCACATTAATTTCAAGAACAAAAGCCAGATACATTTCATTCATAAATATATCCATAGCTTTAATTATTAAACATTAATATCAGAAAAAGGTACACCATTGCCTTTTTAAGTAAAGAAATTTGACAGGGGCCAATTTACAAGACTATCACCTGTCACCTTAATCATTCTATCCAATATTTCATTCTGATTAAAATTAGATCCTCACGGTTCCTACATGTACTGTGGAGGTATGATTTTAATCAAATTGTATAGTATTTTATCATATAAACATAATAAAAGATGGCATAAAACAACTGCGGTAAAGCAAAATAAAATACATTTTATATTATTTAAAAAATTAATCATTCATTATTTTTTATCAACATTTTAATAATCTGACACTAAAAGGTGCAATAACATTAGTCAAAAATGGCTATTTTAAACTTTCTACACCATATGGCTTTTATCGTTGCTTACAGTTTACATGTCATACATACGCGCCACTGTGTTATACACCAATCTTGCAAAATTTTCACCAGTATCAATTTCTGGGTAGAAGATAGTCCTACACGTAACATACATCACCTGATACGTTTGTTTTAGGAGGTGCTGGGTCTTGCTGCCTAACTAATGGAGCTGTAGTGCATTTTGATGATGGCTAACAATGTAACAAAAGTCAAATTTTCAGGAATATCACACACAGCTGGCAATAAATAACATTGCTTTTTTACAAAGTAAAGTTATGTTTTTGTCAGACTATACTTACCCTGAAGTCTTCTCTAATAAATCAAACTCTCACAAAGAAATGGACCTGTTTTCAAGTTTTGATGGCTTTCATTTCACTTGGCTGTTAAATGATGAACGCCGGAAATGCTGAAAGCAGGTGAAGTTAAAATATCAATCATTAAAGAAATGAATTAAAAAAATATATTATGACGATTGGAACGTTTCGTTTTGTTCAGAAAACATATCCCCCAGGTAAACCTACTTCAGCATACCTTGACTACCATCACATTGCAATAAATTCACATGTATGTCAGTGGAACATGAAAATGCATCCATTTGCTGGTGTCATATTTTCATTCTACCAGGATAAAGACCACACAGTAAGTATATTAATTACACATAAATTTGTGGAAGAGTGTCACTATAGGCAGCCAAGTGTGTGAGATATTCCTGAAACTATTACTACTCATTCCAATGTCAACCGACATCAGAACACGCTATACAAGGCCACAGGGGTTCGTTACAAAGAAAATGAGGAGTATCAGTCCATGAATCAAGGGATGGGGGTGGATCTAACCTGTAACAATATAACCACAAAGGGCACGTTACAATGAAAATTAGTAATACCTGTCCATGAATCAAGGGATGGGTGGGATCTAACTAGTCCTACCTGTAAGACATAGCACATGTTGATTTTGTTTCAGTGCTATGTCTTATGATCCGAATAACGGCCTTGTGTAGTCTGTTCCGATGTCGACATCGGAACGAGTAGTCAAAGTTTCAGTAATATCGCACATACTTGGCAACCTAAATCGACACTCTTCCACTAATTTATGTTTAATTAATATACTTACTGTGCTGTTTTCATCCTGGTGGAATCAATATCAGACACTTGCAAACGGACGCATTTTCTTGTTCAGTTGACATACATTTGAATTTGTTGAAATGCAACAGTAGTCTAGGTGTGCCGAAGCATGTTCAAGTAGGTTCCAATCGGAAAATGTTTCTTGAACGAAACGAAATGATGCTTGCTGTTCAAATACTTGATACTTTCGTTTCGTTAAAATAAAACGGCCTTGTTGAATCCAACTTCAGCATTCCTCAGCCACCATCGCATTGCAACCAATTGAAATGCGTGTCAAAGGAGCATAAAAATGCGTTCATTTACTAGTGTCAGATTTTGAGTCGATTACGATCAAGACAACAAAGTAAGTATACCAGTAACTCTGAATGTTGATATTTATTGCCAAGTATGTGATAATCATGAAAATTTCACCTCTTATTCTCCTATCAGTAGAGTTCAAAACACACTACACAGCGCTGTTCGTTTGGCAGTAAGACCCTGACGCCCCAAACATAAATATCAGCATCGGGTCTTATATGTAGGACTAGGATCTAACCTGTAACAATATTGTTACAGGTTAGACACCCATCCCTCAATTCATTGATGGATACTCCTAATTTTCTTTGTATCGAGACCCTGTGTACAAGGCAGTTACTTGGGTAGTAAGACATACTCACATAGCACCAAACAAAAACAGGTGCTGTCTTACATTGTAGGACTAGCTGGGTTGAAATTTCGTTCAGAGATTAGGGTACAACTAGGACTCAGACATATCATGATTAAATGCTTTTAAAAGCATTGCAACGCGTTTACGTGAATAACATGGATTGTGATGAAGAAAATTGTACAGTTACTGTTACCGGCGAGTAACACGTGTAATTTTTACTAATTAATATAAACGATTCGAATGAGGGAAAGTCCTGGCGATAAAGATTCACTAACTTTCGATTGTGATATTTCAAAATACAAACTGGAGGCGATCGTGGAAATTAGAGCTGAATGGCGGCTCTAAATACTATAGCAGAATTATCCCTGAATATAAGTACTAATTTACCGTATCTCAGTAGTTCTAGTAGTGGTGTTTTACCTTTAAGTGCTGATTACCTCCCTTGTTTGCAAAGTCAAAATTCCCCGTGTGCTATATTTAGGTATGCCACATATGCATGTACTGTAGTGGTTTACTCATTTCTCCCAGCAAGCTAACGGCGACTTAAATAGCACGTAATGAATGTTGGTAGATAAAATTCCTGCTCATTGAAATATGTAAATTAGGCGTAAGAGACTGAATGTTATTCTTGAGACAATTTTTAGGCGTAATCTATAATCATTAACAGATGAGTATTAGTTGTTTCAAGTCATTTCTGTACAACGAAGTATAGTATCGGGGGGTATAGCTCAGTGGTAGAGCATTCGACTGCAGATCGAGAGGTCCCCGGTTCGAACCCGGGTGCCCCCTTTTTATATTTTTTATTTATTTATTTTGGTTATTTATCTTTTTTATATACCATAATCCAGATTTTATTTTTATCATTACTTCCACTCCTTCAATAATAAAATAATTGTTCGTGTATGTTCCATTTAACCTTTTTTATGGAAATTATGTTGTAGTAGTCATATTGAACGTAGTCAGTTGATTGCATAAGGGGCAACTTTTTTTATACCGAGTGCCTCGGTCTTCCACTAGGTATACAATATAGGTCCCTAATGTACTAATTGGTTCTTCATTTATTGTATATATCTGAACTTGTCCAATATTTGTTTTACCTTTTTGATAGCCGTATATTTTATATGGTATAGGTCTTTCTATCAGTTTTACATTTGACGAAATTTTCAATCTCAAACAGCGGCAAGCTTCTGGTTTCCGAGTAGTCTGAAGTGCTTGCCTTTGGAGATTATGCACATCTCACCTCTCGACGTGGGTTCAATTCTCAGTTCGACCTTCGCGGGCATTGAAAAAGCTTGCCAGTAGCATCTTGTCTGTCGGTGGTTCTTTCCTCTACCAACTTACACTAGCCTACTATGTACTGAAATTTGCTTGACCTATCTCGCCCGCAAAACCCCACCCCACCCCCGATAAAAAATTAATAATAATAATAAAAATAATAATAATAATAATAATAATAATAATAATAATAATAATAACAAACAACACTCTTAACCTGTACCCAATCCCCTCTTTTTAACCCTGATGGGAGAGTTCGTACCTCGTAGACCAGTCTCCAAATTGTACGACAGTTTTCTCCTACCATCAAAGGATACTGTGTATTTGAAAGTCAAAATCTGTGTGACTATTTATACTTAAATTAGAAGGTTTCTATTGATTCTACATTTTCTTTTAAATATATTGGGCAACACTGTTCTTTGGAGCAGAAAGTTTTCCATATATGTAGATAATTTAATGGCAGATCTGTATAATCGTGAGTACGGAACAAAAGTTATGTAGCGAAAATGGTAACGGCAAAAGCCTTGTTCAAACACCAGGAAGACAACCCCCTTCAACCAAAAATTAATGTACAGCATGAGACAAAAAGTAAAAGGAAGAGATGTTTGTCCCAACACACACACACACACGCACACACACACACACACACACACACAGAGTAACCAGCACCAAAACGGCGTACAGAGCAATTTGTTTGTTTGATTTGGATTTTTAACATAGCTTTAACAATTTTTCAGTCATTTCTCTGCGATGTCTGCAGTGAGGCAGTTTATAGTGATGTCTAGCACTGGGGCATCATGCCGCAGACATGTAGCATGTCCCACTCAGTGACATTAACCTGACTTTAGGCTAACTAGTCCTAACACTAACCTCATAATACTGAGTGTCAAGCGAGGCAGCAGTTAGTACCATTTTTGTAAGTCTGGTATGACTCGGCCTAGGGGGGCCGAGTGGTCTAAAGTGCTTTCTTTTACAGATCACTGCCATCTCACCTGTCTGCGTGGGTTCGAGTCTAAGATTCGGCTATTGTAGTTATGTGAGAAAGCTTGCCAGTAGCTTCTCGTAGGTCGGGGGTTTTCCCCGGGTTCTTCCTCCACCAATAATACTGGCCGCCATATATAGCCTATCGTGTGCTGAAAAAAATGGCGTTAAACCCTTAAAAAAAAATGACTCGGCCCAGGATCGAACTCGCGACCTCCCGCTTCCGCGGCGGACGCTCTAACCACTAGGCCACCGGAGCGGTCGTACAGAGCTAAGACAAAGGCATAAAATAGGACGAAATTTACTATACACACCTCATTTTGTTGTCCACAGACCTCATGTCAAAGATTATCACGATACACATACGGCATGCAGGTTGCCGACAATGATCGCGTTATATAAAATGATGGTTGATATTTGTTAAAAGCATGGTTGCTTCTATCTAAAAATATCTTCCCTTCGGGTTTTTTTTTTTAAATTTCGGTTGTTTATATTTATATATTTATAACTTTACTTCTAAATGGTACCATGCAGCCAATATTGTGTGACGTGCCGTTAAATTCGCATCGTGTGTGTGTTGTTGTTGTTGTTGTTTTTAGTTTTGTTGTTCATTGTAGATTTTCCCGATTACAAATTGTTTCGGTATTTCTTTTGCTTATCCTTGCTTTTGTTTTTACCTGTTATGTTTCCCTTTTTATAAGGACACCGGTCAGCAACAGCCAAACTTGGGATGTTCCCAGTATATCCACTTTGCACATATTTGACTGTAAAATTATTTTTGATCCTGCTCCTCATCTTATCAAACATTTTCTTTCCTTTTTTTTTTCTTCATTTTATTCCGTTTCTTTTTCACGACAAGTTTGTAATACCATTACTGGTTTTACTTCTTGAGAGAGAGAGAGAGAGAGAGAGAGAGAGAGAGAGAGAGAGAGAGAGAGAGAGAGTGTACTATTGCCAGATTAACAATGTTAAAATTTGCCCTCATGTCCTGTTGATATACAATTTTATGAATACCATATAGTCAGTATTATGTTAACTTGTAGTTAACCTATACATACATACATACATACATACATACATACATACATACATACATACATACTGTTACATTCAGGGTTCAAAAGGACACACAAACACCAAGTAAGGGTCCTATCACTTTATGTAGAATAAAGCAAAAAATCTTGATAAAGGCTATTAACAAAGATCCAGTGATGTTTACAGTACCAAGCCCACAACTAAAACTAACTGCTATACCACTCTGCTATGGTTTTAGTAAAAGCAGAAATAATTGAATTATAATTACTTTAACATTTGTACCTTATCTGAAGGCATGGAGAAGTCCAATCTCAGTTAGCCATGGGAAGATAAACATAACAGAGATGGCATGTTGACAGGCTCTAGTGTCAAATATCCAGAATGCTGGGTTTAGTGTTATGGCCAGATGTCTCTGCTTGTAACACCTCCCTTCTTAAGAGAAAACTTTAGTTTTCGAACAAAATTATAAAGGATGGATAAAGCAAGATCGAAGGGACACTATCTGACTGTATACAGTTCTATGCAACTATCTTACTTCATGAAATTTAAAAAGTTCTAGCATCTCCCTTGCAATAAGAGTTCAATCAAATAACATACAGTGCAAGCAGTCAATTCCGCGCTAAATATTTTCCATATTCTGAATTCAACATTTAGCACAACATCTAAAACAAACATTTTGGATTCACTTGAAATCAAACTGATTTGCATTACAAAAGTACTTAATTAGCACACAAGATATAATACACATCATTACATGGGTACATTACATTCAGATAAGTCCAACAAGAATGAACACTAAAACAAACAGTCTTAGACTCCAGCACGTGACAATCCATCAGCATTTGCATTATCCGCTCCCCGATGGTGTTTGATTGTGAACTCGTATGGTTGCAGACACAGGGACCATCTCAGAAGCCGTTGGTTTTTTCCTTTGTTTTGGCTTAGCCAGGTTAGCGGGTTATGGTCAGTTTCGACGCTGAATGGAGCACCACACAAGTAGTAATGAAGAGATTCTATCGCCCATACTATTGCGAGGCATTCTTTCTCAACTGTAGAATAATTCTGCTCCCTGGGCAATAGTTTGCGACTAAGATACGCTATAGGATGTTCATCCTTATTGTCATTGTACTGACTCAAAACAGCTCCAATGCTTACATCACTCGCATCCGTTTGCAGTACAAATGGGCGTTCAAAAACGGGGCTGATCAAGATAGGTGCCTTAACAAGTGCATTCTTCAAGTCACTGAATGACTTAACAGCTGTCTCATCCCATGTAACTCGATTTGGCTGTCCCTTCCTTGTTAAAATACAAAGTGGAGCTGAGAGCTCAGCGAAATTCTTGATGAACTTTCTATAATAGCCCACCATTCCTAGAAAGGATCGAACCTCTTTCTTTGTTGTCGGTAGTGTGAAGTCAACCATAGCTTTGACTTTGCCGTCATCTGGTTTAATTTGTCCTCCACCAACAATGTGACCAAGGCAAACAATAGTATCCTTTCCAATTTCACATTTGGAAGGTTTAACTGTCAGATTGTTTTCTCGCAATCTCTCAAAGACTGCTTGCATATCCTGAAGGTGGTCATCCCAGGTCTCACTATAAATAATGATGTCATCAAAGTAAGATGCAACATTACGTAATTTGGACAGCAACAAGTCCATCATGCGGGAAAATGTAGCAGGTGACGTTTTCATCCCGAAAGGCATAACAGTAAATTCATAAAGTCCAAAGGGTGTCACAAAAGCAGATTTCTCCTGCGCTTCTTTAGACAAAGGTACTTGCCAGTAACCTTTGGTCATATCGAGTTTGCTAATATATTTTGCATCTCCCAACTTCTCAAAATGTTCATCTATCCTTGGTGTAGGATAGGCATCAAAGAGTGTGATGTTGTTCAATTTTCTATAATCAACACACAGTCGCATACTTCCATCTTTCTTCTGAACACGTACAATTGGTGAACTCCATGGACTTGTAGACGGGCTTATTAATTCTTGCTGTAACATTTCGTCCACCATAGCTCTGACTTCCGCCCTTTTTGCATGGGGAATACGATAGGGTTTCTGCGTGATCGGAATGTCTGTTGTTGTTCGAATGTTGTGAGTGATTAAGTTCGTTTTCCCTGGTTTTGATGTTAGCACATCTTCAAACTCTGAGCATAATTTTCGCACCTGTTCTCTCTGTTCTTTCGAAAGTCTGCGATTCAGATTGATTTTATCCAAACTCTCCGTATCAGCCAGTGGGAAGTCAATCCGTCCCCCTCCATCAAATTCATCACACACAGTTGCTGATAACAGTACAGCTCTCTTGTACTGACGTAATAGGTTACTATGGTAGGTTACTTGTCCTCGCCTACCACCAATGCTAATCTTGTAATTAACGTCATTGACCTTACTAATGACACGATAAGGTCCCTTCCAGTGAGCTTTCATCTTCGATGCATCCGATGGAAGCAAAACCAAAACCTCATCTCCCGGCCTAAATTCCCTTTTTGAAGCATTTTTGTCATACCATGATTTAACTTTCTTGTGACACTCTGTCAGATTCTCTTTCACTAACTCACTTACATCAGCCAATCTCTGGCGAATCGAAAGCACGTGTTCTACAACTGACTTCTGTGTCTCGCCCTCACCCGTGAATAGATCCTTAAGTATCTCCATTGGACCTCTTACTGGCCATCCATACAGCAGCTCAAATGGCGAAAACCCAGTTGCCTCATGTGGTACCTCCCTATAGCAAAACAGTGCGTAAGGCAGCATCACATCCCACTCTTCACCATCCGTGGAACACAGTTTCTTCAAGACAGATTTGAGCGTGCCATTAAATCTTTCGACCTTTCCATTGGATTGTGGCCTGTAAGGGGAGGTTGTTATCCCCTTAATGTTCATCATGTTGTAGAGCTCTTTTAGAAGAGTGCTTGTGAAGTTGGTCCCTTGGTCTGTAAGGATAATCTTAGGTAAACCAACCCGACTAAATAGGCCAATTAGAGCGTTGGCCACTGTTTTGGCCTCAATGTCCCTCAAAGGAATTGCTTCCAGATACCGGGTGGCTTCATCTACGATGGTCAGTTTATATTTGTTCCCCGCCTTTGTGCGCTGTAGGGGGCCAACGATATCCATCGCAATCTTAACAAAAGGGTCAGATACTATTGTTGGACATACCATTGGAGCTTTCTCCTTCCCTGTTCTCCTTGCTGTCTTTTGACAGATGTCACAAGCCTGACAGTGCCTCCGAATATCCCCAAACATTCCTGGCCAATAAAACACAGTTGTTATTCTTGCCTTCGTTTTCTCCATTCCTAGATGACCAGCAAGAGGTCTATCATGCGCTAGCTCCACCACTGCTTGACGTATCTTCTTTGGCAAAACTAATTGGATACCACATTTTTCTCCATCCAACGACTTCCACTTCCGTTTTAAAATTCCATGCGCCCAGAAAAATGCATTGTCCATGTCTTCTGCTTCACTTTCAGATGACAGTGCCTTTTCTCTAACTCCAGCCAATGAGCTGTCATTCTTTTGATAATGAGAAATTAATTGCACATTAACATTATGCAGCTGATCAAGTGACAGGTTCTGGTCATCAGCCTCATCTTCACGACGGATGTCATCCTTGTCCTCAACAGGACCATGATCACTATCTTCATCCGAAAATAGCCTATCCAGATGCACGTCGTCTAGTTCATGGGATCGGACCCCACAATCTTTTATTTTTCGTTCACTTTCTTCAGCTTCCTCTTTCCGCGCTCTTGCCTGGTTCCTTGTTACTACCATGGTCCTTTTTTTCCTACGTAGAATGTCCATACCCAGCAGCGCTTGTGCTGCCAAGTCAGGTACCAGTCCAACCTGGACATGACCCTTGTAGCATGGCGTGTCTAATTCTACTATGGCTACTTTCGCCTCAAAAGGTTGTCCAATGGCAGTGTAAAGTGTCAGGTTCTGCCCTTCAAGGATACATGACTTATCGACAAGGTCCTCACGTATCAAGGTCATTTCTGCGCCTGTGTCTTTCACAAACAATACTTCCTTATTGTTCACTGTTCCTGGCACATTTATCAGTCGTTCACCAATGGAATTCTGGACAAAGTAGGTTGCTTGATTTTGTTTATTTCTGCTAGGACAATCACGCACAACATGACCCTTCTGGTGACATCGATAGCAATTTTTGTCTCCATAGGACCTTTCAATCAAACCAGTTTTCTTAGACTGAGGTGAACTTGATGCTTGGTTACTTGCTTGTTGTCGGCTATGCTTAGGGTCAAACTTGCTATCATTGATGGGCAAAACATAGTCTTCAGCAGCATCAACCACCGACCCATTGCCCTTATTACGCCTTATCCGCTGGGCCTGCACTGGCGGGAGAGCCTTCAAGAAGTACTCATCAGCTAAACATCTATATGGATTACGACTATCAATGAAACGTGTTAAATACTGCTCTATACGTGCCATCAAACCTCTGTATGTCTCGTTAGCATCCCTTCTTATGCTAACTAACTGGCTAAAATACTCATGAGGTCTTTTCCCAAACCAATCTAACAGGGCCTTTCTTAGGTCTACATAGCTCTTGCTAGTTTGCTGTGCTACCTCTCTCGCCTCTCCTGTCAGCAGCGTTCTCAGTTGCAGGGTTTTCATTTCTAAACCCCATTTTGCATGATCAGCCACGGCCTCAAATTCTGAGAGAAATGTAAGAATATCTTCTTTCGCAAGATGATTGTAAGTTTGAAGTTTGACCCTGAAAGGAAGGCTGTCGTTCCGTTTATCTGCGTCTTTCTGGTGTTTCACTCTTTCTATCTCTAGCTCAAGCTCTTTAAGTTTAAGATTGTGCTCCATTCGCAACTTCTCCCTTTCAAGGTCTAATTTTTGTCTCTCGATTGCGCATTCCCTCTCTAACTGTAGCCTGTCTTGTTCATTTTTCTTGTTGGTGTTCTTGGATGTTTTTAGTTTGCTCTGTGTTTTCTTTACTGTTCTTACAGGATACTCTTCCTCTATTTCCACATTATCTGCTTCTTCACCACTTAAGTCTCCTTCAATATCTGTAAATTGCATCAAATTTGTTTGCTGTTTCCTTCTGGTTCGATCCCTTGCAATACTGTGCTCTTCAAAAATCGTTCCTGAAGCAATCATTGCTCCCTCAACTTCTACGTCATCAGCAACCGACATAATGACAAACTATATGTACCTACTGTAAGTTCTTTCACTTTATTCACAGCCACTGGCCTAGTTTTTCTTTTCTATGATTCCTGGGCTTATAAGTATACACTCGTTACACTTTGCACTTAGCAATCAACAACTGTACGTTATACACACAGTACAACCAGTCACTGCTAATTTCACACAAAGACTCGCTGAATTCACAGCTTTCAGAATTGTCAAATACAATTCCAACGTTTTGAACAATTCCAAATAATTCACACAGAAGATTTGGAATCCCACCGCTGCCACCAAAAATGTTACATTCAGGGTTCAAAAGGACACACAAACACCAAGTAAGGGTCCTATCACTTTATGTAGAATAAAGCAAAAAATCTTGATAAAGGCTATTAACAAAGATCCAGTGGTGTTTACAGTACCAAGCCCACAACTAAAACTAACTGCTATACCACTCTGCTATGGTTTTAGTACAAGCAGAAATAATTGAATTATAATTACTTTAACATTTGTACCTTATCTGAAGGCATGGATAAGTCCAATCTCAGTTAGCCATGGGAAGATAAACATAACAGAGATGGCATGTTGACAGGCTCTAGTGTCAAATATCCAGAATGCTGGGTTTAGTGTTATGGCCAGATGTCTCTGCTTGTAACACTTACATACATACATACATACATACATACATACATACATACATACATACATACATACACGCACATACATACATACATACATACATACATACATACATACATACATACATACATACACGCACATACATACATACATACATACATACATACATACATACATACATACATACATACATACATACATACATACATACATACATGCTTGTCAGATGCCATGCATGTTCTCGGTGTATTTGACTGCAGCGTACTCCCCCAGCGTCCAGCGTTTTTTTAAAAAAAAAATCATTTAGAAAAAATATTTTTCAGTTCCCTTTGCAGCTCGTTGTCGAGCAGTTCTGGATCGTGTAGGCATTGACCTTTTTAACTAGGTCTGGTGACATTTGGTACCAGTTGATTTCATAACAGTTCCAGTGCTTCAGAAAATCCTAGAGCAAATTATATATAATAGACTACTTATATTTTCTAAGCACATTAATTTTCCAAATCCAATGCAACAAGGTTTTAGGAATAATTGTGGCAGTATCACTGCAGCGTTTTGTATCAAAGAATCTATATGCTACTATATGGATAAAGATACTCCTGTCTATGCAACATTTCTTGATAATGCTAAGGCATTCAATACAGTCTGGCACAATGGGTTATTTTACAAGCTGTACAAACTTGGCATTAAAGGGAAGACGTGGCGCATCATGAAAGACTCGTTTAAGGGAGTAACTAGTTCTGTTTTATTTGCGGGCAAATTGTCCAAATATTTCAATATTAAGCAGGGTGTAGGGCAGGGTCGTATCTTGTCCACTTGGTTCTTTCTCGTTATGATAGACGATTTGATCACTGATTTAGATCACACTTTGCGAGGCCTAAATCTTGTCGATCTCCACCTGCCGTGTGTCTTATTAGCGGATGACACAACTGTAATGGCTAATTCGCATCATTCGATGCAGCATCTGCTCGATACAATCTCTAATTATGCGAAAAGGTGGAGATTGAAATATAACGCAGATAAAAGTTGCAGCATCCTCTTTACAAACAAAAGAAGAAATGATATCCCTTCTTTTCTATTCGACAAATCGCCAATTCCAGTAGTCAAAAGTAAGAAATATGCCGGCATACCTCTAACGTACAACTTTAAACCTAACGATGCGATAAAAGAAGCATGCGATAAAGGTAAACACTTATTAAACTCTTTTTATTTTATTGGTATCAGAGACGGAGGAATGAACCCTCTAACAAGTATGAAAATCTGGAAAAGAATCATTCTACCTTCAGTCCTATATGGATGTGAATTATGGTCGAATATGACAAACACCAATATAGAAGAACTTGAGCTATGTCAGAGATATGCAGCGCGACGTATGCAAGCTTTCGATAAATATTCGCCCATAGAGGCAACGCGTAGTACCTTAGGACTCTGGTCAATGGAAGCAAACATAGATAAGATGAAATTGTGCTTTTTCAACCGGCTGTGTAGGGGCGATTGGACTCTTATCTGGAAAAAAGATTTTCATTTTGCGTTTGTCAGTACTTAACCAATCCAATTAGACAGACGGGGTTTATAGCAGATATTGACAAAATATTCAAGAAATATGGTATGGGAAGTGTTCTCTTAGACTATGCAGTAAGAGTACAAAACGAAGGTAAACTTGTTTGGAATCGGAATATTATTGATAATATTCAAAACATCGAAGAATCTACCTGGAGTACAGATATTGAACTAAGGAGCGATTTAATTCACTTCAGAAACATTCATTTGGACTTAAAACCAAGCAGTATATGGTTTCTTGGACGTAAATTTCCATCTATGTTATGGCCTCTCTCTGAAATAGTGAAACTACTTATCATGCCTGTTGGAAAAGTTATGATATGTAAACTCTGTGGAAAAGAGACTGACGACAGAGCGAAACATCTTATCTTAGGTTGTGAAAAGCTCCTTGAAGAACAAAACGTCTTCTTTGAGAGGGTGATTGACACTTTAGAGGTGAGAGACGGGGTTAATTTATTTAATCAAGAAGACGATATACTATTGGAGACACTTCTTGGAAGCAGAGTAGATTGCTTGTCGTCTATCGATGATGATGTATGGGATAAACTCATGTTGGTAACGGCAAAAAGCATAACCTCATTTTACAATAAAATGCATGCCCTACTCTCAACCAACATGTCATAACATAACAGTAATAATAAGTAGTTAATCTAGATAAATAAATAAATTAATTTTAAAAAAATCAAACAAAAGCAAATATTCTGCTGTTGTCAAATTCCGCAATTTTGATGTATTACAGATCATGGAGATATAATGCTCTCTGGCTCATATAATATACGAGTGTCACCTTTTGCTATCTTTATTCCTTTGAGAAGGATTTCATACTGTTCATCATATATATGTATAAATGTGTGTATATGTGTGTATATATGTATGTGTAAATATGTGTTTGGGTGTGTAAATATATATGTATGTGTATGTGTGTACATATATGTGTGCGTGTGTGTGTGTGTGTGTGTGTATGTATGCATAAGCATATATGTCATGTAGAAAGAACTACATTGATAAATACAATGGTATACGTTTCCAATTTGTTTCATTTATATTCTTTTGTGTTGTATTTCATGATTTTGTATTATCCTGAATTTGATTAATCTGATGTAATCTCTATTGAAGAGGTCAGTCAGTCAGTCATACATACATACATACATACATACATACATACATACATACATACATACATACTTGTCAGATGCCATGCATGTTCTCGGTGTATTTGACTGCAGCGTACTCCCCCAGCGTCCAGCGTTTGTTTAAAAAAAATCATTTAGAAAAAATATTTTTCAGTTCCCTTTGCAGCTCGTTGTCGAGCAGTTCTGGATCGTGTAGGCATTGACCTTTTTAACTAGGTCTGGTGACATTTGGTACCAGTTGATTTCATAACAGTTTACAGCTGTCTTACCTCTCAGTAAATGGGCATAATATATATGTTTTGTTCAATTTGATCCAAAATACTTTCGCATGCGAAACAGCGCGTTCCGTCATTTTTCAAGTGCCATTATTAGCTCTTTTCGTCATAGACTGGAATAACTTATAGGAGCCGTCAAGTCAAAAAAAAAAAAGGCTTAGAGACCAACTTAGCTGGTCTAGTTGTTCATCTGTCCGTTTGGCACATTGTTGTTATCATTACTCCTCTAAAACTATATTGTCGATTGTCCTGAAACTTTACACACTCGTGCATCCCAAGGTCTATTTGTTCCTAAATGAAAATGACCGCCATATAAGCCATCTTTAAAGTCTTGGTATTGCTACTCCAAAGAAACATGACCGCTCCGTTGGCCTAAGTTGTTAGAGCATTCGCCTCATATGCAGGAGGTTGCCGGTTTGAATCCCGAGCGAGTCATACCAAAGACTTATTTTAAAAAATGGCAGCTGTCTCGCTTAGTGCTTAGCATTAAGAGGTTAGTGTTAGGACTGGTTGTCATGGTGTCATGATAATTTGACTGGGTGAGACATGATGCCACATGTTTGCGGCATGATGCCTCAGTGCTAGACATCACTATAAACTGCCACACTGCAGACATTGTTAAACCTACGTTAAAAATCCATATCGCACACCCACACTCAAAGAATGGATAAGTCATATCAGCAGATTTCACCTGAGACTGTTTATGGTGTCTAGTTGGTCTTAAATCATACCTATCGGATGTTCAGCTTGAAATATCATGTCGCTATTACAACGATAACAACTGTGTGAAGACAGATTCGTGCTGAAGCGTTAGTTTGTTGTTAGGCAGTTTATCAGACTGCTCGCTACTTATTACTAAATTTATTTCAAATGACCACATGCAGACGGTAATATTTTTGTTTGATTTCCTATGACATTATTAAACTGATGATGAAGTAATGTGAAACGTGTTTTTTTTTAAATTAAAAATACATAACTTTTCTCATGATGCTTCACCACAGTAGTTTAAGATTAAAGAACACACGGTACTAATTATATGGAAAAATCGGAACCAGTCATGCAATGGGTGAACATGAAATGGGTTTGGCAGGCTAGGATTGGTTGATAATAAAAGTTATTTTCTAGGGAAAAGAATATTTTTATACCTTATCCTTGTTGTAACTGGGAAAAAAATAGAGACACTGTGCTTTATTGATGGAATGTCAGTCCTTTAATTGTCTTTGAGTTTTGAACACTGATTACTGAAATTAGCACCTGAATCTATCTTGCGGAATTGAAATCATGTTTCAAACACATGTAGGTCCTGAAAATGCAGCTCGTACCCTTTTTGTCTACACAGAATCTGTCATCCAAGTTTTATCCGTACTGGTTAATATAGGTTTGATCATGAGCACTAAGAAACTTTTAATATTATGGTGTTTGCATAGGTTTACTATGGGAACTGAATTAGTACCGTGAGTCCTAAACGGCAACCTCGAATATACTGTACAGCCCATATTGGCAACTTAGCAGAAGACCGCATTTCCTATGTGTATATTTGTATTTTTTACTGGAATTCTGTACATATCAAAGTAGTTTATGGTATGTATAATAATAATCAGATTGGCAACAAAATTTACTTCAGAACAGAAAACTTTTTCCCATCGTTCCAACACCCCTTTGAAAGTAAAATTGACACAAAAGTCAACTTTTACTTTATTTTTGCATTGTGTTAAAACAAATTAGAATGGGGGTAATGTCGTAAAATCAATAAAAGATAAAGTGAATTTCGCCTTTTAGGCCTGTTGAGACGAAATGATCTACTCTAAGAATGGACCTTGCAAGTATTTAGATTTTCCACCATATTCACATTGTTGAATTGTGTAATAAGAGATCCGACAGCTTCCAGTTTTCAGAGAGACGCATATGTATTCCTTCCTAAATCAGAATACTTTTTGTGATTTTAGCTGTTTGGTTAGTTGACATTACATACTTGTAATGGTCGATACGCATATTTTGTGCTTTGAATTGATTCGTTTGCCAGAGTATGTTTGGTCTAACGTGAAGCACTTACTGGCTGTTTCGACCACTTTATTTCTAATGAACCGAATTATCCTTGGGGGTATGATGTTATTGTTCATGCTTTTTTATTATTGAAAATGGAATATAGTTTTAAACAGCATTCATTAGTCTATTTGTCGGATTTTGTTTCTGCCTGTTACATATGCTGAATAGATTCATGTCCTTTAAAACAGAGAACTTTAAATGCATATGAAACTACCTAACAGTGCCATGTAATTATTGGGCACCTCTATTCCAATATCACATGTAAATAACAGACAGAATTATTATAATGAGGTCTACATTTATATTTGATGAATAAACATTTTTTTTTTCATTTTAAAAAACTTGTTATAATGAGTGTTTTTGTACCAAGAACACAACAAAAACAATAGCGAATTTTACTAATGTTATTTAAAAAAGCAAGTTCTCATCCAAAAAAAAGGACGTGCTGGACTCAAGACTTAAAATTTCTAATGCTATACTATTGAAGCTGCCTACTCGGGTGTGTCATTAGGCAAGGCACTTGACTCGGATCTCCTTGGCACAAAATAACCTACGTGTGTTGTTGTGGCGTAAATCACCAAACTAAACCAAATCATGCAAAATAAGAACAAAATTACATATTTTTTTAAATCTTCTTTAACGGGACATATGAAAATAAGTTACAACAAAATTAATGTTAGTGAGGATTTTAATATTTGAAACCAAAAGACTTTGATTAAATTTCAGTAGTTGAAAGATCCATACTTATACGTGTGGTTGTCCCGAAATTGTAATTTATTAATTATCCCAGTATGAGTATGGCTAGATGGAGTGGGGGGTAGGCATTAGAGGGATATAATATACAGCACAATATATTTTTTAAGGGATATAGCAACTGTCCCACTTCGCGTACCATCACCCCGTGCGTATGCCCATGGATACGATCATTTTGTGGCGAATCACTCGCCGAGACCAAAACAAACTTTGATGACTTTTATATATTTGAAACAAAATCACGCTATTTCACTCACATTTTAGATTATTATGCATCAGTAGATTATATATATATATATATATATATATATATATATATATATATATATATATATATATATATATATATATATATATATATCGCAATAATCCTGTACTAGAACACGTATAGTTATAACACGTATCATATTCTCATTTCAGTTTTGAAATCTATGCAGAAAGTTCTTAAAGAAATGCCTTTGGAGAGGAAGCCGTACGAAGAGCTATGAACAATCTTAATAAGTGCAATCGTATTTTCATGCATTACGCATCATTTATATTTATTTTACTTTTGTTTTTCTTTATTTTTAAGTGTTTCGAATAACATGTAAACGCAGTTTACCTTAGAAAGCATTTCTTGATAATACAGTATATCCTTTGATTTTCAATTTCTTTTCTGTGATGTATATATGTATATGTTTGTGTCTGTCTATATATATATATATATATATATATATATAACTCTGGGTGAATTTAATCAGTGCAGTTTTACTGCAAAATATATTTGTTGTTACAATGAAAATAATGTCTGACGTAACGATTATATACATTTAAAATTCCACCTATATAAATGGATGTTCGTAAAATGTTTGAAGGAACTTATTGAAGTTTTCTTTTCAGAGTTCCATAAATGAAAAGAAGAAAAAATAAATAAAATATTTGATCTTTTCAGGGTTTTTTTTTTCAGTGGCAGTACTTTGCTGTTTTACATGGGAATTTAATGTTTTATAAACTATTTCTTGTCAACGTGATTAAAATCGCATGTTTGCTTTATGGAAAGAAGAAATCTTTAGGAAAGGAAAATTATGTGTCGAATTTTTTTGCATGTATACAAGATATAACTTAAAAGTAAACTTCAAATAGATGTCTCTATACTGCAAGAGAGATTGCTCGTCTTAAATCTCACTCTTTATGCAAAAACTGGAACGTGTCTTTGCAACCAGTGTTTTCAGCCCATCTACATCGAAAGAACAATAAAGTGAAAAGTGTTTTTCTGATTTTTTTTTTAAATGTGCTGTGCTTGTTCCCCAGGCCTACAGTTGTCATGTCGGTGATTTACGTGAATAATTAAGTGTGCAGATGATAGGTGAGACATTTTCTACCTCCGAGTGAGTTCAAATGTATGATCTAATTTGTTGCATAATGCTTACTGGTTAAGTGGTGTATTAGGGAATTGTGCATTGTAAACTATGTATTTTATTATCTCGCATGCTCTTAATCGCATGTTTTTTTATGGTACGTCTTTCTTTCACAATTGATGATTAAATCTTCAAAAAAAAATCCAACCAAGAGAACGTTACAAAATTTTACAGAAAGATTCGTGGTAAGAAACTTTAAATTCTGTTCAAACAATATGGCTTCCGTTACTTAAATTAGAATACGTAACCATTTACTACTCAAGACTCGTTTAACAAAAGGTTCCACATAAAGTATCGTGGCATCGAACTGGTTTCGATTCGTTCAAACAATATCCGATCCACCCGCAAATGTAATCGCCGTGACTAAAAATAGAAAGACCTTAAACGATTGTTTTCCAAGAACTGCTCTCAGAATTTGACCAAATTTGAAGCAAAGTATTGTAGTATAAATCTCTTTAAGATTTGTAAGATTTGTTTCAGATAAATGCTGGACTACCATAAAAATGACAGCCTTTATAACGGCCTAATAGAATATTTATATGAACAGTGTTTACTAAAAGTATCTGGTTATAAAGCTCTTTTATGTCAGTCCTACCGTAATGATGTTGTAACAGTGCGGATCCGTTATTAAGTTTAGCCACCATTGCTAAAAAAAAATCAAAGATTTTTTTTAACAACTTTATACCAAGACTTATTAAACATCATGTTTCCAAATTTGGCAAAATCGTGTCCTGAAGCTGGATTAAAAATTGTTCAAGTGAAGCTAATCAGCTTACAGATATGACTGCCGCTATTAAAATATATAAATATTCAAACGACCTTTTTTAATAAAAAGAATCGCTCAACAGAATTTAAACAAAGTTTGACTAAACATCCTGGTGGGAAGCTCCTTTAAATTTTTCGACTGATGCCGATCCGCTATCAAATACGACTACTGTTTCTGAAAAACCTTCCAACGAATTCTCAAAACTAGCCAAACAAACTGTGAAGAAATTTGGCACAACTCAGAAATTTGAATTGCTTTGAAATTGTAATGAGAAGCATCTACCTAGGCGAGCGATATCAGATCTACTTGTCCCACTTGTTATATAACTATGCATGTAAATTGAAATATTAAGGAAGTATACTTAAAACTTTGACTATGAAGTAAAATTCAATGTTTGTGTGATATGTTGTTGTAAGTTGCAAAATATGTCGTACCAACTTAAAAGAAAGCACGAATTTTGTTTACCTACCATATTTTCTTTTACAAATAAAGAGACAAATTATTGTGCAGTTTTTGCTTCCTCTAGAATTCTTGCAGCCGCATCAATGGGATTAGTTGTACGCTTTTCCATCCGTCCGTCTGTCTGGATGTCCCAGTGTTCGTCTCCATCAACAACAAAAATAGAAATAGTAGTTGGATCGAGGTGAAAGTTATGTACTGTAAGATGTCAGGACAATCTGTGCCATGTTCTGGTTCAACCTTTTTATGCACCCTCTCAAATTAGCTTGTTTATGTTGTGTTGTCCGTCCATCCGTTTGTATGGAACCCATTTTTTCTGCGCAATAACACGAGTTGTTCACCATCAACCGTTGTCAAACTTTGTGGAGGGCTTGCACATTGGGTAAGGAAGAAATCTGATTAATTTTGAAATCAGTAGCTACAAGATCAAGGTCATTGGGAAAAAAGAATAACCTGCTGTCCACATAACAACCCGTGTTCTTCACAGTGTATACAGTTACAATAGTTTGTGGATGGAATGCATTTGGGGCTAAGGAAGAACCATATCAAATTGGGGGTCAAAAGTCAAATTGCTGTGACTGAAGAGAAAAAAATTAATGATTTACACACAATAACGTTAATTCTTCATCACCTACCTGAACGAAACCTTGTGGCTGGTTTCCACTTGGATAAGATAAAGCCTTTTGAGTTTGAGTTCAACGATCATGGTCACTGAATAATACAAATGGTTTCCACACAATAACATTAAGTATGCATCACAGGTCCTTACCAAACTTTGTCGAGTTTACCGTCAGGAAGCTTGTTATCGGGTTCAAAGATCAAGATCACTGACTGACAGCAAATGGTATATGCACACAAATATCAGTTATCTACGTAGAGGACTGTTAATAAACACAATGGGGGGGGGGTATATAATGCGTAGTTTAAGGTACTCTTGTAATTAATTGGCCCACCTGGCATTAAGGCCAAGTGAACTTTTGTTACGGCCCTGCATCCGTCGTGCATTATGTATCCGTTTCACACAGAAGATCCTGACCCAAAGCTCTTTCAGATTTTGGAAATTCCAAGCAATGCTTCGTTATACTCTGATATTAAACGACAACGGCTCTGACAACGAAACCGTTGTCATTTAACAATAAATGTTCATCCGGTGAATTAGAAACCGCAAATTCTTAGACTCTGCACAAGATTTTTTCCGTCACCAACAGAACATTATGAATTTTGCCGTAATATATAGGTTAGATTTCGATATTAATGGGTAACCACTTGCAATCGCTTTTGATCAACGACAGGATTTTAAAGGCTGTCCAAAAATAAAATGCGTATACTTTTATGAAATTATCACTTTTTAAAAAAATTGTTCGCAACATCTAGATTTATATGGATTTAACACATTGTGTTAGCAAAATGATTGACTATACATGACTACCAGTATACCTAGTTGAAGAAGAACCCACGAAGAAACAGACCCAAGGGAGCTTTGTAACATACCCTCGGTGACAGAGCCCGAAACTCGAACCCACACAGAGCTAGACTACTCAGCAAATCGGAGCCCCAATATCTCTAAAACCGTCAGTAGATTTCAACCTAATTTGACTAAAACATCCAGGCATATAGGGTTTTTAATATTGTACAACTTTTATGAAACTGCTTTTAAATATGGACACTGTTGACAAAACAAATAAAACTGTACACGATTCATTCATCAAAACCACCGAACCGAATAGTATCATCTTTGAAAGAAAGCATCCTGGCGTTAAGATGTTTAAATATTTTACAAATCATGTTGATGCGGTATCAAAAATCGCCGTAGTTACAAAGAGCAATATAAGTACCTTGATAAGACTTCTCCAGAGCCTAGCTGAAGGTGACCAGAAAGTAACCTGTGATGTAGACTTTTCAAGTCTGTAGAACTTTTTTGCCGATCCACATCAAATATAGCTGTCATTACTAAAACAAAGTATGTTTCTACAACAACAAAAACTTTTTAAGTAGTTTTTAAAATAATATATTTTAAAAAAAATGCATATAATTGTTCCAATCTTTATAGAAAGCATTCGAGCACGTAGACCATTCAGATTTATACAAATACTGTAATGCTGGTCCTGTACAATGTGGCCGCCATTGCTAAAATAGAAGAAAAGGATTTCAAATTTTCAAGAACTGCACGAAAGAATTTCATTCAAAGCATAGAGGGCTTTTAAATTGGTATGTCAATTTGTACAAATCAAACCAATCTACCACACACAAAACGTAGAAAACAATTTACACAATTTAATCTAACGAAAACTGCTGAATAAATTTTGAGCAACTTTGACACTGTTCTAGCACAGGGGCCTTTCATTATTGTGCAGATCAAGCTGTGCCATCAGATAAGGATGCAGATAGAAAAATAAACTCTGTGTGTGTGTGTATGTGTGTGTGTGTGTGTGTGTGTGTGACTTTGATTTTTAACGTAGCTTAACAATTTTTCAGTCATATTGCAATGATGATGGCACTAGCAGTTTATAGTGATGTCTAGCACTGAGGCATACAAATAAACATAAACCTTTAAACGTCTGTTCCCAGAATGTGCAATCAACAGGGTCGAAAGAAATTTTGACAAATATTCTTACTAACCTAAAACTGTCAACTGCTTTTTCATTGGCAGTTAGTCACCCTGATCGATCTCGGGCCCATTTGCTATCTAGGTTTTTGTTAAACTTGGAATTTTATATTGATAGAACTACTTTACACCTTCAACTAGTTGTTTCAGACGTTCGAATAAATTAGATCAAATGAATATATTATTTCACCTTAATATTAACCAAGTTAACGTTGCCATCTTTTCGAGAGAAAAACTATTTAGAACATAATCTCCCTTGACTGTATAACCTTGCTTGTGGAGAAACAGACTGAATCATCTGGTATTAGTGTACACCGATCGGCTTACCCTTTAACTGGGTGAAAATGGTCATCTCGGCTCTGCATGCTAATCACGCATGCTGTGACGTTTGGGTGGCCACAGAATGAAAGTCACTAAACATGTATCCTAACTAGAATGGAAGAAAAAAAAACATTTCTAACATATATATATATAATAAACACTTGCAGACACTTTATCAAGTGAATGGTATAAATTTTAAGTTGGTAAGAATTTGTAAATAGTGTATTTGAACTTTTAACATACACCCCGAAAATAGCGTCAAAATTGTTTTTAAAGGCAATTTTTCATTGCCTTTAAATAATTTTGACGATATTTCTAACAAGAGAAAGACGAAAAATATTTCAAAGTTAACAAGGAAAACAACGCACATTTTATGGCTTTGCGACTTTGACGTTTAAAAATATTATTAGCAATAGCACATAATGAAATGTTTTGAACAAGTTCAGAGTAAAAACAAATAACAAAAATGTTCCAAATGTGTTGAAGAAATAGATATTTAGAAAGCAATAACTTACATAGCCAAGAAATATACTCAACAATACAAGAGGTATCACTTAAGAATAATGAAAACTTCTTTTCGTTTTCTTTTTTATGTATCCTCTGGTCAGCATGTAGCCCTCCCTGTACTTGCTCAATATATGTCAAACTTGTCGAGCGTTCTAGACATAAATGACCGTCATATACAGCCCAACAAACAACTAGACGAGGCCTGAAAATACTTGTGAACATAATACAGTACCACCATCTTATTCAAAAGTAGAAAACAATGCACTTTTATTTGACCAATGTGGTTTTTCTTAGTTCAAAGATTGTGGCAATTAGATAATACACGATCTTATGCATCGTCTTATTAGAATGCGCGTGGTGTGTAAAATTAGTCTCGATTACACAGTGTTTAATTCCAGGCAATAGCTCTCGATTATAGTGTTTAATTACAGGCAATGTGCTCTCGATTACACAGTGTTTAATTCCAGGCAATAGCTCTCGATTATAGTGTTTAATTACAGGCAATAGCTCTCGATTATAGTGTTTAATTACAGGCAATGTGCTCTCGATTACACAGTGTTTAATTACAGGCAATGTGCTCTCGATTACACAGTGTTTAATTCCAGGCAATAGCTCTCGATTATAGTGTTTAATTACAGGCAATAGCTCTCGATTATAGTGTTTAATTACAGGCAATAGCTCTCGATTATAGTGTTTAATTACAGGCAATGTGCTCTCGAGTACACATTGTTTAATTAAAGACGATATGCTTAACTGATAAACTATACTATCACTAGTTTAAGAGTCAGCACGCGAACTATACTGGAAATAAAAACAATTTCAACGTGTAAATATAAGATTGGAAAGGGTCACTTCTGGTAAATAATACATTTTTCTTCGTTTTAGGACTATACATATACGCTTTTAGTGGGCATAGAACGGGCCTTATGTTGGCTAAAACATTCACGTTCATCCAGTCAACTCATTGAAATGATTCCAGTTAGTTATTGTTCTTGTGTATCTTAACATATTCTAATTTGTGAGTTGAGAATACTTACTTACCAGTAGTTTGAATTAATACAAGTTCAAAAGCTAGTACTTTACTTTTGTTTGGTTTTAATGTCCACAGTAAGACATGACCATTACAACTATATTGGCCGATCTGAGTCTTGAAATACGCGTACAAGGCAAGCATACATTGGTGGATTATAAATATTGAATCCATTGGTTTTAGGTATACTACATATTTTTTATTCCAGGATAAGTAAGGTATCTATAAAGAGTGCGAGTCCAATGTACATGTAGTGATTGTTAACATGTGCCTGCCTTTACAAGTGCTTGATCTATGTAAATAAGAATGAAATGTTACATACTGAGTAACTCGCTTGGAATACTAGTTTTCAATATTCAGTTCTTCCAGTTCTTTCCTTCTTTGTCCGAGAGAGATAGAGCGGGTATGAGAGTATTAAACAAGAACAACTATGCTTTCTAAATCGTTAATATTTCAAATTACCATTAATGTGGGTAATACAATCCTGGACAGAAGAACGACACCCATTTCTTTAAATTTAGATCCTTTTCAACGGTATAAAATATAATGTCCATGGACGGAATCTTAGGTAGAGGTGTAAGAACGTCTGCAGCGGTGAAATCTATCAATAAAATCCGACTCCATCCGACTTTTTTTTTAAAATGGCCACGATATTTCTTAATTCTTAAAAATTGATTAACATGGCTCTCGATGTACCATTGCATCAGACGTTATTATCTCCTTATTTGAAATACGGAACAAATTTGATCTTTCAGTTTCGTCTGTACTGTTGTTAAAATCATTGTTTTTCGGGCTCACTATATCGTTCTATCTATGCAAATCGAATAAACACGGATATAATAGGCTAGTGTCAATCATAATACGTTGCATAGACGACTGCCACGGCATATAACTCGTCTTTACTATAGCGAGCCTCAGCAAAGCTATCCAAGTCTTTATTCCACAAGCATCTACTAGCCATCTGCATGCCTTGGTTCGTCTTTTGACCAATGGTTACTGTGCAAATCAGTTTGTATCGTGGGAAACCCATGTCCTTAACTCGAGTCTTGATCACATCGGACAAGTTCTGTGCCAAGTTCCGACACAGTTTTGGATCATATTTCTCCCCATCCAAGTACGATTCCATGACGCCTTTCATCATTTTCGACACTGCAGCTGGTTCAAACTTTTCATTCGGGTTAGGTTCTATCCGGTATGTATTCTGCAGTTTGACCGGTAGTCCGATTGGACGTGTACCTATGGACGTCCCAGATACACTTGTCCTGGACGCCTGGGACATTCGCCTGTTGCTGAGTCCCATCTGGACACTGGGGCGAGGTTCAAACCGGGAAATCCTCCTGATGTTGGGTCCGCTCAACGGCGCTTCTCCATCTTTCATCATGATGGACATCCGCTTCTGTGACTTGTCATCTGATGCTGAGTTATCCACTGCCAACCGGGACATCTTGTGTTTATGTGTTTATCTAACTTCTATAAAAGCCACAGCAGATACTATAGAGCTATCGTGTGTCCAAAAACAACCGCACTGATCTGCAATGGAGATATAGTATGGTATCACATTGGCGTTTAAATAAATTCATTTCAAATCAACACATAGTTATGAAGCGTATATGAGACTTTAGCACATCAATAAGTATACGGGTTGGTTTCTTTAGAATTCAATAGAACATAAATAATTCATGTTGAACTAGAATAGTTATGGCTAAAAGCTATATATAACGAGTCTTCATATAAAAACACGTGAAATGGCGATCAAAAGATTCATTGAATTGACTACAGGTCATGAATGTTCGATTAATCCTTTGCATTTCAATCATTTGCTAGTCGTACCTTCGAAAGCACAAAGAATCACTAAATCACGCGTTACCCGGCGATGAGCCTCGGTGTAAATAAACAGCGCCGCTATGTATTAACAGTGTACCTGAGTTACCCGTATGTAACACCGACTCAAATGAGAACAGCAGATACAGATTTTCGGTCACATAAATGCATCGGTTGGTGAAGGTTGACACAGTTTGTTACATCAAAGACTTAAAGCGACAATACTGCATCCGGATCTACGGCGTTTGTGTAACGTAAATGTCTAAGTCTATAATGTGCGCAGATAGATCAGCGTTATACAGAAGCCAACATATTATACACCACAGCCTTTTATCATCACGCTGCCAAATTTGATCCACAACTGCAAACTGACGATTTGTGTGTTGTGTCTCTTTGTATATCTGTGTTGCGAAGGTTGTATGATTCACCTCAGTAGATAGAAGACTAAATTAAATTTAATCAGTTATGTTGCTATTTACATTCGCGATAATGTGACACCCTTTTTTCCATTATCAGAAACATTATTACGCGAACACAATTTGTTTTTTTAGATTCGCTTTGTTTCTAATGCCATCAAGGACGTCATACTATTCCATTTTCTTGACTACTTCATTGTTATCGTCTTAGAGTTAGATTAACATTTAAATGCTGTACATGTACATCAAATAGATAAGTCTTGCTTAATACCTCATCCTGAATAGGTCATATGAAACCTGTCGCTTAAAAACAGGTAATGAACCTTTATATGGAATTCGAAAATGATTAAAAACACATCAGGGAAAAGGCACTGTTCTATATAAGATGGTATCCCTTTTATTAAGGTATACACAGCTTGCAGTTTTAACAAATCAAATTTCAGGTCTCTTTGATCGTTTATAATGTAAAGAATTAAAACTTGGTTTTAATTCTTTACATTATAAAAATAGTACGGACTTTGAAAACGTCGATTCATTACTACAATTGGCATCCACGTCTCTTTTTAGGGATATACGGTGGTTTTCGCTCGGGACTTTAATTTTTCCCAGCTTTTTAAATTTTGTTTGTGAATTAAATATTAAAATGCACTTTAAAGCTAGGAAATATTATCTTCATATATAACAATAATTTTAACAATTTTCCGTTTCATATTCTTTCATTGAACCGTATATAGGATTTTTGAAAGACTATTAATAGGATAACTAAAGGTCAGAATCGAATATAATCATATGCTTGCTGTCTTCGATTAGACAAATGCGATTATCGATAACCTTTATCAGGTAAGCTTTTCTCCTTGGTTGAGACTGGGTAAACAACAGTTCTAAAGTAAACGTTATAAGCGTAATTTTCATATCGGTACAATGTCCACATAAAAAATTGATCGTATCGATAATCGCTTTCACGCGTATATTGACTGATTAACCAATCATTCGAGTAATCGCGATAGTCCTTAGAATTAGATACTTTTTATATTTTTTAATCTTCTGTGTTATCTCCTTTCTCCGTTTGAGGAGACCTAGATAGATACACTTAATTTGCCTTATTGAATTCTAGTACTGTACATAAATTTGATCTCTTGGTTAGGTCATTTTGAAGCTGTCTTCGTGAAAAAAGCAAGACTATTTAAATATGCCGTTAAAGATATTAGGTAATGTTCGATCGTTTTGTAATACTATTTATATATACTGTACATAATTATTATCAAGATTCTGGTAACACTCTTTTCCAAATAAGTTCACTGAAGTAAAACAAAGTGATTAATACTAATACACTATTAAGAGAACTGGATCAAAATAAGGCGTCTAAATATACACGACTTCTTTGTTCCTATTACATTATTCTGATTTCGTTATTATGTGTTACAGGTATGTGTTTAATATATATATATATATATATATATATATATATATATATATATATATATATATATATATATATATATATATATATATATATATATATATATCGGTCATACTGTTTACATTTTTAAACGCCGAACTGGCATGAACCAGTTTAAATTCGTCCTACCTCAAACAATGATATAACCTTGGGCGAACAATGCACGACAAACCCAATACCAAACGGATTAATTCTCATATTACACAACATTGTGCATGTTTGATACAACAATCGATGAGCTCCTGAGTATAGAATGCTATGAACATTTGTGTACACCCCTGGGAATGGTGTATGCACTGCAATATTGGTATAAGCAGAAAACGGTACTTTGGTGCATCATAGGATGTTATGGTATTTAAGCTATACGCCTACGATAACACTTTTTTCAGTTAGGTTGTTAAACTAATAGGTTGAACAAAGCCAAATCATAGTTGATATCATTAGTATATTCTTAACTTGTGTACCTTCTCTAATCGTCACATAATGTGACAGTTTCTGGATCTGTGCAGTTTCATAGGAGTAATTAGTAGAACAAATAATAGATCCGATTTGCAGGTGTACTATGCGCTGTCCGATCATAATCTTTGATTTTTTTTTCTTTCTTTTCTTGTTTGGCTCTATTTATAGTGAATTCTTTTAGGTATTCACATTAATCAATATGTGCCCACCCACCCACCCCCTCCTCACCATCCCTGCGTTTAAAAAGATATTACATATAATACTGCGTCCCAAATCCCGGCTGACAGAAACATGTTACTTAATACTGTGTTCCCTATCCGTGTTGGCATAAACTCGTCTGTGTTTATAAACAAGTTACGCAATACTGCGTCCCCTATCCCTGTTGACAAACTCGTTTGTGATTATAAACATTTTACGCAATACTGCGTCCCATATCCCTGTTGACAAACTCGTCTGTGATGCGTCCCCTATTCATGTTGACATAAACTCGTCTGTGTTGATAAACATGGCACATAATATTGTTGTTCTTCGCAACTTAAACTCCTGCTTTTTCTACGTTGATCTGTTAGTGTAAGTGAAAAAGAACAAGCCATGATCTTTTCCCAATTGCACGTCTCTACGTCAATATATGTGAAAAGATCCTAACATTTGTGTGAAGTAAAGAAATTAAGAGTATTTGTATGAAGAGAAAAAAGTAAAATCTTTATATCATTCAACATGATTTGCTTAAACAAAGATCACGTTCTTAGGTCTACAAAACACACATAGCAGGCACCTTTTTTGCTGAACTAGCTTTGTCTACTGGCTGAAACGTCTCGTCACGCAATATCACATCGATCTGTTTACAATCTAAGCATACAATGCGTTTTTCAATAGATTGGAATAAACACAAAAATGATTTGTGTGCATCCAACTGGAAGTTCAATGCACGCAATAGATTTTGATCCTTTTGCCTGTTTGTTTGATATGTTTAAATAACCATTTTTGATGTTATATTTCCGTAACCTCTCTGTGCATCCAAGCATTTAAAATGCAAACGAAATTATCTGAATTTACTCATAAGTTTTAAGATATATATTTATTTATTTGATTCTTTTAAATTTATTTATTTATTTATTTATTTATTTATTTATTTATTTATTTTTATGAATTTATTTATTTATATAGTAAGGGTGAAAATTTTGTAGAATAATTTCTGAACACCTAAATTAATCTGTTGGAGATAATTGAACAGCATATTCTCCAGTGGTTCACTTTCTTGGGGTCATCGTCACGTGACACGTGAACATGAAGATTGATGTTTCGGCTAGAATAACCATAGCCTTCAAGTTGTAATAATTACTCTGTTCTGTTTGTGGCATGAATTGAGTTTTAATTAATACCAGACTTATTAACATACACAGAGATAGAGCACAATGTTAACGTGATGCATAGCTATAAATTGTCAAGGGTGACATGTACCAGAGAAGATTTTTTTAAAGGAACTTGTGGTCCATTTGAAACAGGTTTCATAAGATATTCTCCACAATAGTTACGAATAAAAGCGAGTCGATAATAATTTTCTGACTTCTGTAGAATTGATAATTACTTTCGCGGGTAAAGTTGTATTCCTGATTGGCTAAGCTAAACGAGGTTGTATGTTCCCAGACAGAATTCGGGGGATTTAGGATACAAGGGTGTAGAATGGATCAGTCTAAATCTCTGTGGTAAAGCAATAAGTTCTTTAGAATGTGTTCTCTGGTAAAAGGAACAAATGGTCTGGAAGAGATCCGTAACCAGAGTAGGACAGAGGGAACTTTCTGATTTTAAGCCTATTGATTTATGTAAGTTTTGTAATATTGTCGAATTCATTCATTTTTTAAATACATACTTAAATTTTCCTTGTGTTCAGAAATAATAAGCACATATTTTATGAGTCATGTTGCAAGACTAACTTCAAATATTTCGGTATATGAATGAATTCAGGTAATAAAATCATGTATCCTAAAGACTTCATAAATTTCTTCTCGATGCAAATTATGAGAAATTCATTTTATTTGTCTTAAATGACTTGTAAAATGCATACTGAAGTCTAATTTTTCATATACCTGGAAATCTGTGTCAAGGAATCACTAATTACCAAATTTACATGGGAAAGACAAGGAGTGAAGTTCATTAGTTCGAGTGTAACAATTTGTGAATTTGTGAATTCTCGTCAGCCATAAATCGAGTAACGCGTGTCGGTTGAGAGTTCAGCTGGTAAATTTATAGTTACAGCGCGACAAATATGTAATCAGTGAGGTCAGATTATGTTATGTCCTAAATAGGAATGAGGGCGCTAGAAAAGACAATTAATAGTACTGCATATCAATAACAGGATAATGAGTTTGTGTATTGGGCGAATGATATTAGCTAGTTCTGTTGATTTTTTTAATATTTTTTTTTTACAAACAAGATCTAACGCAAAAAAGAGCGGGAATCTTAGTTGATCCCAGAAGACATATATGGCATGCGTTTAGGCTGGGTGCTAATTTTTTTTCTCTTTTTAATGGAAAGAAAATAGCTATATATTCTCAGTGGGAAATAGGCACAGTCCGCAACTAAGAGGTAAATGACCAAAAGAGGCTAGTAAAGGGATAGAGCGAAGGAACGATAAGAAAAAAAACGCTACCCGATCACCATCAGTGATTTGGGAAAGACGAGAAGCACTAGGTGATGATGTCATGCAATCGGAGTTTGATCAGTGACTCAATCATATGATGAAATTTGTTATATCAATATCAGGACGTCTAAATGATATTCGCATAATTTTGCTGCTGTTGTTGTTGTTGTTGTTGTTGTTGTGATTTAACACCATTTTTCCGCGCACGATTAATACATGGCGGCCAGTATTAATGTTGGAGGAAGAACCCGGGAAAACCACCGGAAAGAATCAGTGACCCATGAGAAGCTTCTGGCAAGCTTTCTCACCTACCCAAATTGGCCGAATCTTAGACTCGAACCAACGCAGACAAAGGTTAGATGGTAGTGATCCGTAACGGATAATTTGCTCTTCCCCATATTATTCAAGTTGCAATGTTCGAATGAATTGAATGATCACATGTTGGCGTTTTGTTTATTAGAATTTTACACAGACGGTTGCTTTTAGTAACTGATATATTTCAAACAAGGGTTAAATATGAAATAGATTAGTGTTCTACTGTAGTAGATAGATTATTTGATTCGAATGTCTTATACGGCGGTGCATATTAGACGGTTTTTGAAATACTCAAAGTTATACCATTTCAAATACAATGAAAATCATATCTTAATTAAAACCAATTTATTGTCAGTGTAGTATTAAAATTTTACTCTTTTTAATTCTGCCCCCTCCCCCCCTTTCCGAGTCAGCTTGCAACGATGAAATTTGAATCAAGGTCAGTTCAAATTAGCGTTGAATTTTGATTTTCACAGTGGTTGAAAACTATTCTCAGCGTTAAACTTTGATCAGATTCTGTGATGCAGTAAACGCAAAATGAATTTATGGATATAGTTATCTTTCTTATTTGAAATGAATATAATGAAATTTTGTTTGTACTTCGCCTGCTGCATTCCATCAAAGAGAAGTATGCAGCTTTCTTTGCACGACAAACTATAGTTGACGATTTTATCCCAAATTGTTCAACTATGAATGAGCCTCTTCTAGCCTTGACCAAGAAAAATTAACCATGGGAATCAACTGCGTTTGAAAAAATCAAACAGGATTTCACAAATGACCAAATCATAGCTTATTTCGATCCAAATAAGGAAACATCACACCTCACTGTCGGTCAAGACATTTTATTATTAACTTAGAATGGAAAGAGCACTTCCAGTTTTTGACAAAAGCTATTCACAGACGGAACAGGAAGCAAACGTTTGGAGATGTGAGCCTTTCCATCTGTACATATGTGGACAAGCATTTAAGCTAGCTCGGTCTTTGCACATCGACTTAATAAATCCACCAAAAAGGCATAGAGGATAAAGTGGGTCAGCATGTGTTTCAAAGTAATGTCTCCCAAGAGTTTCTCAAACCCGTCACAGAGACATTAGTAAAACAGCAGGAAATCAGTGGTGATCAACAAACCAAACTCCTGGAAAAACTCACGGATGTCGAGGAACAGTGAGAAGACCAGAGCAAGGCCGCGCGAGATACCATGGCCAGAGTCAGCAAACTAGATCAATCTAAAGAGATAGATGGGTATCTCAAAATGACCAGAGACCGATTACAACGTATTTTGAAAAAGCTTAAAAAGAACAAACGCTTGAGGATGAAAAGAAAATTAGTGCAGGAGATTTACCATCCAGATCTTAAGTTGTATGGCAGTATTATACTTAGACTTCGCAATGGGGTCAATCGTACTCTCAGCATAAAAAAAAAAACACAAGCAGAGACAAACCCAGTGGCGTTTCCGTCACCGGCCACACGAATCCTATCCATTAAATCTCTAGTTGATGATAGTGAATCCGCCATTTTCACGAGAGCTTGTGAACAGCAGCAACAGTAACTAAGTAGACGGAGCTTACCGGTCGTTATCGTAACTATCCATTGGGTGTTCAGGCGTAATAAACATCCTTTTATTAGTGCGTGTTAAATATATAATTCAAAAACCCACCGATTAGAGAATGAGAACCGCGTAACTTCAATGCTTTTGAATTAATGAATTTCGCTGTCACTTTCTTTTTCAGTACTGATTTTGATACGCTCACAGCCTTTGAAAAATTATTTGGACGGAGTCAGAATTCAACGAGTGTCAAAATTTAACACTACACACGAACCCTTATCTAACAGGACATTTAAGAAGGGGTAAGATTTTAACGCGAACTTTTGATCATGGCCGTTGAAAAATGACCTTACTGGGTCAGAATTCAACGAAAGCCAATATTTAACTACACCGGCAGATATTGTTTAATTTGTGTGTGTGTGTGTGTGTGTGTGTGTGTGTGTGTGTGTGACAGATTTTCAGTCATATCGCATCGATGTCTACAGTGTGGCAGCTTATAGTGATGTCTAGCACTGTGTCATCATGCCGCATACATGTAGCATGATTTCCCACCCAGTCACATTATTCTGACATCAGACCGACCAGGTATAACACAAACCTCATAATGCCGAGTATGAGTCGGCTGGGGATCGAACCCACCACAACCCGTATCCAAGGCAAACGCTCTAACGATTTGGCCAACTTTTATTATATTTGTGATTTAATATCGTTTTAAATTATACAATATTTCACTAGCGTCCTCTTTGTCTTTTTCTTGATTTTGTACTTTATTTCAAATACAATGAGAATTTGCAGTGTCAGCGACAAAATAATTCAAAATGAGTCCAAGCAGGAGAACAAAGTAAGAGCGGAGCCAAATACAATAGGAACTTTATCGGTTTTTCTCGGCGAGACAAAAATATGCCACAGACGAATGTCATACATTTTGTTTCGTCGCAAAAAGCAAACAGCAATTACTTCGGACAAAATCTGCTATTTTATGGTTGGATCAACCGTGGGATGGACTAAGAAGTTCCGAATAAAAAAAAAAAATAGTTCGATACATTAGAAACTCTTTTTGGCCAGTCCTTCTTTCATAAATAGCCGATGTCTTCGACGTACATTTAAGTGATTGGCACATCGTTCGGTTATGTTTTGTTTATTGTTTTTTGTATTCATATCATTATAGATGTTGTAAAGCGCTTAGAGCTTCTAATGAGTATGCGCTATACAAAGTTGTTGTTGTTGTAATTGTTATTATTATTATTATTATTATTATTATTATTATTATTATTATTATTATTATTTTGTATCCATCAAAATGAAAAATAAACACTGGAAGTAGTAGCAGGAATATACATCAATACGGTCAGCTTGACGATTCGCCTTTAGAACAGTGCACCGCATGGAATACAAGAGCAAACGCCGACCATGTTCAAACTGTGACTTTTTCTTCCTTCCGCCTCCACATGTCCCTATGAACAAAAGTACTTCAGAATGTATATCGCAATGGCGGCGAATTTCATCCGACCCTTCTTTCTCCGAGCAAATACATGCATGAATTATGGCGGTATTCCCCCTCCATATATTTGACAACTGTACTGGAAATGCTTTCCAATTGACATTGAAGGTACGATCCGAGGGACTGACCTCGAACTAGCGAATGTCGCGAGTAGGCAAGGAGTCTGCAGAATGAAACTCGGTGGAGGCCTAGGTAGGCTTATTGCTCTACCCCCTCTCCAATCATCCCCGAAGTGGATTGTTAAATATTTGAGTGACTTAACAAATATTGATGTTAGACGTGCATTTAGCACACGTTACCTGTTCCATCGTTGCCTATTACAGTGGAGTCTGATATATAAGATTGTACTTACCCTCAGAACAAAGGAAAAATGTGCGAGCTATCCAGAGGTTCGTTTTTAACAACTTTATTGTCACCTTACAAAAGTGTGTTCTTAAAATATTTGTGCGATTCACACAGACTACTGTTTCACCACATCAGTGCCAGAGAACGTTTAATTCCCCGCCAGTCACCCATATAACATGGACCATTTGCGTGGTTGGAAAACATAACATAATACATTTAACTTAGTTTTATCTATTTGGATACGAAAACAAAAACATATTTTTCATTCCTCTCTGATGTGAAAAGTCTATAGCTGACTTACATGACTTCCTTCCATATCAAATTTAGAACTATGTAAGACCAGTATCACTAAAAGGACTGAGATAAGAACCTCCACAAAAGGAATATCCCAACCTGTATATGTCTGATAGGAAGCCTGATGTTAAAGTGTACAACATGTCAAACTCGGCACTTGACATCAAGACTGCGTTTTCTGTTGCTCCAAGTGGTGCTAGAAACTAGGCCACTTTGCGTAGATATAACGAACATGAAGTATGGGTATCAACTTGGAGTGAGGAAGAGAAAGTTTTTCTATGATAGAGAGTATACAGCATGAGATGGCTAATGTCTTTTGATTGCATATTTATAGCATATTTTTTTTATTTTACGACATGACTTAGAAACTCGCCTACATATAACAGACGTGTATCGTCATCGTCAGTTTTTTTTCCTCTTCTATGTATGTATGTATGTATGTATGTATGTATGTATGTATGTATGTATGTATGTATGTATGTATGCATGCATGCATGCATGCATGCATGTATGCATGTATGCATGTGTGCATGTGTGTATGTGTGTATATATGTGTGTATATATGTGTGTATGTATGTATGTATGTATGTATGTATGTATGTATGTATGTATGTATGTATGCATGCATGTATGCATGTGTGTATGTGTGTATGTGTGTATATATGTGTGTATGTATGTATGTATGTATGTATGTATGTATGTGTATGTGTGTGTGTATGTGTGTGTGTATGTATGTATGTATGTATGTATGTATGTATGTATGTATGTATGTGTGTGTGTGTGTGTGTGTGTGTGTGTTTATTGTTTGTTTGTTATTATTACAATATCAGTTATAGTATAAACTTTACCATCCAACGTTAGTTACAACTTTTATATTACAATCTCCACAACAATTAACATAAACATAGCAAATTCGCCTACTGTAAGTTACAGACCATCTAAAGGAGGAGGTCCGGCGGTTGTGATTTTCTTTTGAACTTAAATGTTTTCTTTTATTTTTATTTCTAAATAATTATTTTCTTCAAAATAATATCAGTGATATTGCATGGTATTGTCACGGTTAAAAAGTAGATGCGGTTCTAACGCTGCATTTTGGTGTCCTCCACGGCACTTTTTTCAACTTTATTACGTACTGTATATATCGTGGACTTTCTACCTTTTCAGCAGGTGTAATCTCGCTCCTTAATGTCATCACACATATAGTTCAAAGTGCATTGTGTCCTATCGTGTATAGAATGATAACAGTTAAAGAGGATCGGTTCATTGTTGTGTGATCATTCAAAAGCTCCATGAAAATGACTGCACAAAATTCAATGTATATTATGTTCTGGCGCTATCGTAACTTCTACAGTCGCCATCTGTTGGGTGCCACAAAAATCGTATACCGCTGTATTTCTGAACGTACCGCGATACATACCATAGTATACTGCAATGATATTAGAAAATAACAATTAAATGTTCTAAGTATGATCCAATACGTTTATGTTTAATTTTCATAGGTCAAAGGCTGGATACACATTTTGCTCTGATTTATAGATAAATAATATAATGTTATATCCATTATAATATTTTCAAAAAAGAAATATTTATCTGGAAATAAAATAAAATAAAATATCAGAGAGAGAGAGAGAGAGAGAGAGAGAGCACCTTTATCACAACACGCAATGTTATATTACTGCACCTTCAACTAGGTAAAACACAATAAATAAAATAATGTCGAGCTCAAATCAAACCTTTATATCTGCTTAATGCCATTTTATGCAACTTTATCCCCATTTTCTGAATTTATATGGGCTTGTAACAAGTTTTGTTTATTTACTGAAGTACCATTCAAGTTATCACTGAGTTAAGTTTATAGACATCTTGACTTCAGTAGAGATTGCATTTATGAGAAATAGGAAATATCCCTGATGCTCTTGAAAAATTGTATACCAGCTCAAGAAAACAGGGCTATAAATCTACAAAGGTTTGAGAGAGAAAACGATTGATGGCTTATTCAATGATAAAAATAGTAGTCGACCCGAAGGTTTGTCTCAGAGCGAATAATCTGAATATATGTATCTAGGAATAGATAGGTGAGATTACCTAAAAGAATTTACTCAAATGCATACACAATCGTCTCGAAAATCTCTAATGATTGTAATTGTCCATTTCACACGCATAATTACTGACTTATGCAGAAGAGGGGATAATGATGTATAAATATTTCGAGACAACCAAGCAGTGACGTTACTAGACGGGGGTGCCGATTGCATCGGGTGACACGATCAGAAGGGGTGACACAAAAATGAATGTCTATAACATTTTAAAATTTTTGTGCAGGAAGGAGGTCCATAAAGGAGTAACTCCATGAGTTACCGCACATGACTGTCTATAACAAGTTTGAATTTGTATGCAAGAAGAATGTTCATGGTGGTGACACCATGAATTACCGCACTGGGCGACACCAACTTTAATGATGCCATAGATGATACATAGTTACCGTTAACGAATTGTGATTGCCTATAATTGAGATGGTTAGAGCGCTAAGACACACACACACACACACACACACACACACACACACACACACACAGAGTCTTAGGCTATACCCACGTTCCAGATTTTCGCTTATCAGTTATGTCCGTTAGAAATAAGTCATAGTTTTCGAACTTTCCCATTCATTCAGATATTCTATTTTATTTTATTTAATTCGTTCATATTTTGGTGAAAGGTTACTTTAGTCAGTATACATGTAAACATATAAACAGACACACAAATTATTAAACAAAATAAGTTATTAAATAATTACATAAATTAACTGATAAATGCAACATTTAAATCTGTTCAGCACATCGGTGAATGTAAAATTTACACAAAAGTTAAATCTACTTTGGCTATGATAAACTGTAGTTTATCTCAACATAACTTCTGGAATAATAAATCTAGTCCACACAGATATAAATAATAACGCCGTTTATTGTATAACCAAAGTTTCTATTACAATTAAAACGCAGAGGAACAAAGCAGTAAATATAATCATGACATCTATATTATTCTATCTTCGGTTTTTACTGAATTCATGTACTAAGTTATAAGTCATAGAGATCAAGATTTACGAATCATACACATCATGCAAATATGCATTCCTCCAAATTACTTGTATGATAATTTTTAAAAAAAACGAGTCGAAATTTCCAAGAACCATTGAAAATACTGTAATTTTAATAAGTGCATTATATTAATTTTTTTTTTAGAAAAGGGATGAATTAATTTTAATGCCCATGTTTTTAGTTTGTGATGACTTATAAAGAGCTTAAACGAAGCCATTACGAGTTTAACAGATGATGTTCGATAAACGTGGGCATTTTGTTCTTGTTTTTGGACAGATAATCACTCAAATATCAGATATCCGCTGTAAGTTATAATTTGAAGGTGCTTCTGAATAAATTTTCAAGTATACAGTTGGGTTATTGTTTCATGTTCCTCCATAAATTAAGTAAACTTGTCAGGGACTATTTAAATGCACAGGCGGGTCATTTGTTGTAAATGAAATCTAATGCTGTAGCATAAATCACCGTATGCAAACGTATATATGATTCTTCACTTAGATCAGACAGGCGGACTAGACCCATGTGTCAAGATTTTCATCGTCCACTGTCTTGACAGGATAATAGTGTAACGTAGACCTTGATGTGAAAGTACATTATGTGATACCAAATCGGGGTTTGAGCAGTTTCGCTGATAGTTTTTCACTTTGACTGGAACAGTACCATACGGTATGCTTCAGATTTCTCCCATTCAGTCCCCAAATCCGCTTAACGTACTCCCAGTCATTATAAAAGAATCATTTTGATTATGTTAGGGTAGCAGTTTACCAATACGCTTAAAAAAAATCAATAGTCAAAACAAACAGATTTGCGTCATTCGGTGATCATGTTTCGAGATGCAGCCTATGCATATTGTTTCTGAATATGCTTTCTGAACAAAACATAAAGAAAAGTGATTAATACAATCGAAATGCTATACCACAGATGTACTGTACTATAATACTGATGTAATATTACGTATGTATGGCACGCCTAAATGGCATCATTTCTTAAAATGACATGACAATAAAAATAATCCGCGCCCTGTAAATTTTCACTTTGATAGTAATCTAATGCCATCTCTCTCTCTCTCTCTCTCTCTCTCTCTCTCTCTCTCTCTCTCTCATTTAAAATAGTTGTTGATAATATATAATATGAACTGTACTTCAGGTAATCATCGCCATTTGATGTTAATGTAGTACCTTGATTAATTCCTGTCTTCAGACAGATCGGTCCACTATAATCAACCACACACACACACACACACACACACACACACACACACACACACACACACTTCAATTTGCATACTGACGGACTTAAAATAAAACAAAACAAGAATTTCAAATACACATTACCGCTTCGTATGGTGCCTGTTTACTATCGACATCCAGATTTCAAAACTTTTATTATGAACAAATGTTCTGAATTAGCGAGCAAGTCCAAAAATCCAGGTGTGCTCAAACCACTTAGCGGGGAAGCAAGGGTTGTGGAATTAGTTCCGTTAGACGTGACCATTCTCCTGCATTTTATCACATTTGTAAGAGTTACATTTTTTTATTCCCTGAAAATACTAAATATTTGGTCGATAGACGACATTTCTAGAGCACTTATAACGTTTCTGAAGTCAGTCAGTATACATTTTGTACTGATTAAATACATGCTTTGAATATAGATAGGTTACGTCTGTACTCTATACATATGTATAACCCAGACAGGTTTTCTATGTGGAATTTAGAAAATTCAATCTTTGATGACTTTTCAATGAATGTGCCATCGTGTAGTTTTGATTTTATTCCCTTTGAGTGATTATCAGCATGACACAGTATAGGTTTCTAACAACTTATAAAGAGAAAAGTACTCCCATGCCTTAGCAGTAAAATATTGTGCATGAGTTTCCATGGTTGCTGCAGATCGAATTATCAGCGGGTGCATGCTATATAGGCCTAATTATACATGCAGACAATTGCGTTTGTATGGAAAAAAAATTAATGAACTTTACTAAGTAATACTGTCCTCCTTGTTAGCCTGGTACCCTGGCTTCCACAATCGTCCGCACACGAGTCTAGGCACAAATTCGCAATTTCTCACCTACCCCCACCCCCTCACTAATAATGACAGTATTGCATGGTGAAACTTTAAACGAATACTCAGTACATTGTTAGTAGACCTAGTTGTGACTAATGCAACGACAAAGCTGGTGGCGACTCAACTGGAAATGCTCGATTTAATTTTATTTCTTTATTGCCAACGCACTTTGTTATTACTTCCACCATCTTTAATTTTTCCACTAATATTGACCATTCAAAGGTATGTGCATGGCCTCGTGTGCGGAGCATATGTGAGGTCAGGGAATCGGGCTACCCTCCTTGTGTCCTTTGACAACTTTCCACGAGGTTTAATTTAATTTTAAAGTTCGTCAGATTTTCCGAGAATTCTGATACTTAAGCTTCACAACGAAACACTTCCTTCAATTGATGTTACCTCTTTGCAGACAATGAAAAATCTCTAACAAACAAATATTTAAGATATTGTAAACGTGCCATTCTTACTTTTGTTAACAGTAAAAGTAATCGCTCTTATAGTATATTATTTCATTCCTTCTGTAATATTGATATTTCGCCTTCTTGATCAAGTACAAGGATTAAGTTAGCTGTCATTGTACTGCGTTTTATTACTCTTACCTACAATAAATAGGCGTTAGATTTCGCGAAATTGGAAAATGTACGTTGATTTTGTATCCATGCGATTATTAATGTTCCATTTTTTGTCACTGTCAACAAAGACAGATTTTGTAAATTGATAATATGAGTTCATTATAAAGTGAGAAATAAAATATAGCTCTTCAAGAACTACTTCATCTCGAATAAGCAACGTTTGTTTAATATTAAGACCTTTTGCCAGAAAGACGCGTTGATTCAGTCGAGTTTAAAATACATGTTTTTGTACATTATCATGTTAGCTTAAAAGAATGCACACGCAGTACTTAGTAAATGTTTCAACTTTCCTCTTTGACTGTACATAATCTTAATTGTTGTTCAGTTATAAAATATTCCGTTATAAGTAAGAAAAATAAAATCTTGTAAGTGTTCGCATTTGAGTACATTACTCTGTCCGACTGTCTGTCTTTGAGAGAGATAAAGGCTAAACTAATGACGTTGTTAACAATGATACTTGTGTAAAATTATGTATATATAAGCGCAGATGACAACAAGGAAAATCAGACCTTTCAAGGCCATTATGAACAAGGCGATATAAAACATTCCTCCACAACAGTGAAAGTCAGGCCTTCTCGTGGCCATTCTGAACAAGACAATACAAATCATAGCTTCACAACTGTGAAAGTCAGGCCTTTTCACGGAAATATTGAACAGGACGATATAAAACATTCCTCCAAAACAGCGAAAGTCAGGCCTTTTCAGGGAAATATTGAGCAGGACGATATAAAACAATCCTCCAAAACGTTGAAAGTCAGGCCTTTTCACGGAAATATTGAACAGGACGATATAAAACATTCCTCCAAAACATTGAAAGTCAGGCCTTTTCATTGAGATATTGAACAGAACGATATAAAACATTCCTCCAAAACAGTGAAAGTCAGACATTCTCATGGAAATATTGAAAAGGACGATATAAAATATTCTTCCACAACAGTGAAAGTCATGCCTTTTCATTGAGATATTGAACAGGACGATATAAAACTATTTTCCACAACAGTGAAAGTCAGGACTTTTCATTGAAATATTGAATAAGACGATATAAAACATTCCACCACAACAGTGAAAGTCAGGCCTTTTCATTGAGATATTGAACAGGACGATATATATATAAAACTATCTTCCACAACATTGAAAGTCAGGCCTTTTCATTGAAATATTGAACAAGACGATATAAAACATTTCTCCACAACAGTGAAAGTCAAACATTCTCATTACCATATTAAACAGGACATTATAAGACATTTTTACATAACTGTGAAAGTCAATCTTTTTCATTGCCACATTCAGCGGGACGATATAATATGACCTCAAATACAAAAAGAATCAAAATTTAATTGCATTTATAACGATCGCATCGAAAACGAAATACATTTTTGTGAGGGTGGGTGGGTAAATCTAAGTATGGAATATACAAAGACATACGACTTTAAAAGAGTAAATACCTATCAAATTGAATGATGATTTATATATATCTAAATTAATTCCTTTCATTTGTTTGGAAATTATTCTATTTTGAAATTACTAAATTAGTTATGCAATGGAGGGCTGGGGTTGGCGTTTGGTTTAACACTAAGATAAATATTTCAAAATATATTTTTTAGATACATTTTCTCTATTTGCAAGTATGTTGTTGCGTGCTTTGCGGGTGTTGTTTTCTTCATATATTTCACAGCAGAAGTGTCAGCCTTTGATTAAAATATGATAAAGATACCATGAAAATGGTGAATCGTTTGAAATTTGATTTTCACAGCGACCCAAGTAAAAGAAGAGTTCTTATTAAACAAACTCATAGTCCGATATTACGACTACTGTATAGCTATATAGCAGTCCGTCATCTTAATTTCGAGTCCTTTTAAGATAAACAATTTTGTCAACTCTTTCGTTACATGATATCCTGCCTAACTTTTAACCATTTGATTCGTCATTAAGTTATCCGCGTGCAATGTTTGTACCAACAAAAATACCAAGTGTTCTTCAAGAAATAAAGAAAGGTATGTTTTTCAGAAAGTAAAGAAACTAAAATAAGCTTGATCGCTGAAAATTATTTAGTCATCCGAGGAGAAACTATTATTTTCTTAGTGTTACTATGACCATTCCTCCTGTGAAAATACAGTTTTTCTTATTTCTTTTTCAGTCTGCAATACATAATTTAAACTTGGCACCAAAGCAGACTAACCGACTGTCAGATAGTGATATGTAGTTACTATATATATATATAGTAGTTCAACAAATATAAATAATGTTTTCATTTTGGCAAAATGTTGTTTTTTTTTTTTCGCGCTGTCAAGTTAACTAATGAGGTTCTCTTCTATATGGAGAAATACTGAGATGTATAACCAGTATTCGGGTCATATGATCTGTTTAGCAGATCAAATTGTTTAGCAGAATAAAAGCTAACATTTATTTTGCAAGATATGTTGACGCTAATTCTTGAATCTTACGATTCTTTGATTCATACTTGATATTGCCGTATCTGAGATTTCCTGAAGACCTTTTTTCTTAGTATCTAAAATTGAATAAACTTTCTTTACATGACACAAAGTATATAAGCAATGTATTGACTACCCCTGGCCACACTCATTGTATGCATAGATTCCACCTATCTGTTATCAGCATGAAGTTAGTAGTTGAAGTCAAATAACGAAAGCAAATTAATTTGTTTGATGTGTGGCTATTGTATTATTACAGTGACATACAACTGTATTGAAAAGACCTATATGTGCTATTAATGTAATGATGAAAACATTCGTGTCGAGTGTATTTTGGTGGGAACTCCGCAAAAAATATATCTGGATAATGACGTATGACCTTAGAAAATATGGTCTTTTTAAGTTCATGCGGTTTATGCAATACATGTTGACTCTGTTTTCCAATAATTGTATGTGTTACCTTTTATCTGTTATTGCATAATCATTGTTCAGAATTTTAATATATTTTTGTTTAATATGTTATAATTATGTATTTTAATGTTTACATTTATCTTCCCCAGATTTTATGATATTAATCTTCTGCATTTTTTCGATCAATACCTTCATACCTTCAGTTGGCACCAAGTATCTACTTTTCATAAGATTATATATATATATATATATATATATATATATATATATATATATATATATATATATATATATATATATAAGTTCATGGGTTGGCTTAGAATCAGATCTTTATTACTTTGCTTTGGTCTTGAATATACTGTTAAATATTTGTGATATAGTGATGAGAGATTGCCACTGCGCATGAATGGATACACCTTCGCCAAACTTGATGTAGTAAGACAAACAAAAAACCTGACATTTCCATGCCAACGCCATTGAATAAAAACAAATGCCACCAGTGCATGCCGTTTTCTTTTTCTTTTTTTTTTTGTTGTTGTACAAAACAATTTTGACTCCAAAGAAATTTCAAAAACACATTTACTAGCATTTCAAGTAAACTTTATTTTACCAATCTTGCCACCAAGAATGAAGAAACGTTTTAGCTGTTATTTCAAAATATCTTTCCCCAATTAAAGAGTTGTTTGGTTGACACCCCATGATAAACAACTTTCCAATTTAGGAAACTGTATGTCATCCGTTACGGCCTAAGGTCATTCCTACTTTACTATCCTTCTTGTTAGAGCTTTACAAATTTTAACAAAGAAGTAATTAACAATAGTCTTTCGTAGTAAAGACAAAATCATTAATAATGTACATCTCGAAGCTATGTTTTCTGTCAATCAGAAAATAGAATGAACACACACACACACACACACACACACACACACACACACACACATACATACATACATACATACATACATACATACATACATACATACATACATACATACATGTTCATTAGTGTTCTACAGAGATTCGAGTACGGGTCCGCACGTTACGACACACATGGTCTTGCTTGTAATCACAAATCTCTATACCATCGCGACAATTACACACATGAAAAACAAAAAGGTCTGCTACAGGCGATGGTATTGACATATTTTAGGAATAATTGTGGCAGTATCACTGCAGCGTTTTGTATCAAAGAATCTATATGCTACTATATGGATAAAGATACTCCTGTCTATGCAACATTTCTTGATAATGCTAAGGCATTCAATACAGTCTGGCACAATGGGTTATTTTACAAGCTGTACAAACTTGGCATTAAAGGGAAGACGTGGCGCATCATGAAAGACTCGTTTAAGGGAGTAACTAGTTCTGTTTTATTTGCGGGCAAATTGTCTAAATATTTCAATATTAAGTAGGGTGTAGGGCAGGGTCGTATCTTGTCCGCTTGGTTCTTTCTCGTTATGATAGACGATTTGATCACTGATTTCGATCACGCTTTGCGAGGCCTAAATCTTGTCGATCTCCACCTGCCGTGTGTCTTATTAGCGGATGACACAACTGTAATGGCTAATTCGCATCATTCGATGCAGCATCTGCTCGATACAATCTCTAATTATGCGAAAAGGTGGAGATTGAAATATAACGCAGATAAAAGTTGTAGCATCCTCTTTACAAACAAAAGAAGAAATGATATCCCTTCTTTTCTATTCGACAAATCGCCAATTCCAGTAGTCAAAAGTAAGAAATATGCCGGCATACCTCTAACCTACAACTTTAAACCTAACGATGCGATAAAAGAAGCATGCGATAAAGGTAAACACTTATTAAACTCTTTTTATTTTATTGGTATCAGAGACGGAGGAATGAACCCTTTAACAAGTATGAAAATCTGGAAAAGAATCATTCTACCTTCAGTCCTATATGGATGTGAATTATGGTCGAATATGACAAACACCAATATAGAAGAACTTGAGCTATGTCAGAGATATGCAGCGAGACGTATGCAAGCTTTCGATAAATATTCGCCCATAGAGGCAACGCGTAGTACCTTAGGACTCTGGTCAATGGGAGCATACATTGATAAGATGAAATTGTACTTTTTCAACCGGCTGTGTAGGGGCGATTGGACTCTTATCTGGAAAAAGATTTTCATTTTGCGTTTATGTCAGTACTTGACCAACCCAATTAGACAGACGGGGTTTATAGCAGATATTGACAAAATATTCAAGAAATATGGTATGGGAAGTGTTCTCTTAGACTATGCAGTAAGAGTACAAACCGAAGGTAAACTTGTTTGGAATCGGAATATTATTGATAATATTCAAAACATCGAAAAATCTACCTGGAATACAGATATTGAACTAAGGAGCGATTTAATTCACTTCAGAAACATTCATTTGGACTTAAAACCAAGCAGTATATGGTTTCTTGGACGTAAATTTCCATCTATGTTATGGCCTCTCTCTGAAATAGTGAAATTATATATCATGCCTGTTGGAAAAGTTATGATATGTAAACTCTGTGGAAAAGAGACTGACGACAGAGCGAAACATCTTATCTTAGGTTGTGAAAAGCTCCTTGAAGAACGAAACGTCTTCTTTGAGAAGGTGATTGACACTTTAGAGGTGAGAGACGGGGTTAATTTATTTAATCAAGAAGACGATATACTATTGGAGACACTTCTTGGAAGCAGAGTAGATTGCTTGTTGTCTATCGACGATGATGTGTGGGATAAACTCATGTTGGTAACGGCAAAAAGCATAACCTCATTTTACTATAAAATGCATGCCCTACTCTCAACCAACATGTCATAATATAACAGCAATAATAAGTAGTTAATCTAGATAAATAAATTAATTAATTTAAAACAAAACAAACATAAACAAATATTCTGCTGTTGTCAAATTCCGCAATTTTGATGTATTACAGATCACGGAGATATAATGCTCTCTGGCTCATATAATATACGAGTGTCACCTTTTGCTATCTTTATTCCTTTGAGAAGGATTTCATGCTGTTCATCATATATATGTATAAATGTGTGTATATGTGTGTATATATGTATGTGTAAATATGTGTTTGGGTGTGTAAATATATATGTATGTATATGTGTGTACATTTATATGTATGTGTGTGTATGTGTATGTATGTATGCATAAACATATATGTCATGTAGAAAGAACTACATTGATAATTACACTGGTATACGTTTCCAATTTGTTTCATTTATATTCTTTTGTGTTGTATTTCATGATTTTGTATTATCCTGAATTTGATTAATCTGATGTAATCTCTATTGAAGAGGAAATAAAGTCAGTCAGTCAGTCAGTCAGTCAGTCAGTCAGACATACATACATACATACATACATACATACATACATACATACATACATACATACATACATACATACATGTTCATTAGTGCTCTACAGAGATTCGAGTACGGGTCCGCACGTTACGACACACATGGTCTTGCTTGTAATCACAAATCTCTATACCATCGCGACAATTACACACATGAAAAACAAAAAGGTCTGCTACAGGCGATGGTATTGACATGTTTGAGTAGCAGACACGCCCGCGTGTCGACCAGTGATTAATTCCCCTTTAAGTACATAATGGTAATCAATATATTTTAAGGTTGTTATAAAGAATTACAAATATACACCAGAGAGAGAGAGAGAGAGAGAGAGAGAGAGAGAGAGAGAGAGAACGGAAATTGCAACCATTGGATTCTACAGGAGAATGTTTCATATCATTAACATCATTTTAAGTGAGAAAAATAACACACACACAGATACATATATATATATATATATATATATATATATATATATATATATATATATATATATATATATATATATATATATATATATATATATATATATTTGTATATGTATATACTTTTATATGATCTGATCAAGGTTTATGCACGTTATTCAAATCCATTATCATCTGACTGTATATAAGTTTGCAAGAACCTGTAATAAAACAATAGTATTATGTATTAATTGCGTCTTCCCCGTGATAACCTGATTTGAGTACAGTCCATACTAAAATATATTACATTTATATCAAAGATGTAGAATATACTGCATATGTAGTTAGACACATAATCTTGCATTTAAATTTTGCCTGCTAGCAACATATTGTCTAGCCCTGAGAGTATATCACTGTTAAAAAGGTATTTCATCTTAACACAATCAGTTTTAATGTGTAGCATAAAATAAAAACTAACCTGGTGCGATATCGTCTAATAACATCCAGTCCGCTTCAGCCCACAGAACAGAATGAAAAGATTCCTATAACCAGTCAACTAACGTGTCGTTACGGTCACAGTTTCCGATAGTGTATATTGTCGGTTTGTATTCTATACTCGTTGTTATAGCGGTGTAGTATGCAGGTATATATGGGAAAATTTATTAGGAGCCGAGCTGTATTGATCTCATTACTTCTTCTCTATTAATAATCAATTTATTTGATGTATGAATAACAGGATGGGATATTGGAAGCTGTTATTCATTTCGATCAAAACGGCACTTCTTTTGGGCGCGTCTAAATTTGTCAAATAATTTATGGTTGTTGGAAAAGGGAATACTTTACACCTGAGTAGTCTGGATAAAGCAGTCTGTCAAACTTATTTTTAATGCAGGTAGATCCATTGTAAAACTGCCGTAATGCAATGAAAAGGTATGAATCATGCCCTTGCGTTTTCATTTAATTCCCTCACAGAATGCATATTTTTATCTGAATACATACTCAAATATCAACTGTTTTGTATATAAAGGGGACAATGATAAGCATGCAGCCTTTGTCTATAAAGAGTTCACGCATGCTACAAACACCGTATCTATGAAAAGGAGCTGATACGGGAATTCATTTAATCATATGTAAAAAAAATCCAATATGTTCTTGATGTTTATTTTTTATTTGGCATCCTATTTATAAACCTTCTTTTTTAAGTATCCTTTCGCATGACTTTTCTTGCTTACGTAATTTCCTCTAAATATACATACATACATACATACATACATACATACATACATACATACATACATACATACATACATACATACATACATACATACATACTTGGGTTGCAAGTTTAGGCTCTAATAAACGTAACAAAGAAAGAATTAAAACAACAAGCTTTGTAAAATGTAGCAACTAATTTATTTCCCTGTAGAAAGATTGTTAAAATGGATAAAGAACTTAGTTTTAAGAATCATATCCAAAAAAATTCAACACTAATCCGCGAATTAAATTAAGAAAGTCCTAGTGATGAAATGTTCGAATAGATTAAAGTCTGAGTCCTGTTGGAAACTCCAAGATGTTAGACGATAACGTATGATGATGTCTGGTTTGTGTTTATTTATAGTTCCTCGTAGAAACACAATATTTAAAACGACGGTGTCGGAACACCGAATATTTTGAATAACTATCTTGGTCCAAGAATTACGTATGAGCACATCAAATATGTCCAGATATATGAATTAATCCTTTAAAATCCAACTTAGCTGAAGGAAGTTTTTTGTCTTTTTTTTATGAAAAAAATGGCTACAACAAAAGAAAATAACTTAACATCATTTGTAAAAGCCCAGAACTAACTATATGTCACTAAAACAAAGATTATATCGTATTCTAACACGCAGTTTCGGAAAAAGTCCAAAAACTCTGAAATCACGAATGGAAGAGTCACGTGATCGTTTATTTCACGTACTCCTAACATGACTGACGAATGTCAATCATTTTTACTTTAAGAATAAAAAGTTGTTTACTTCTTCACTAGTCCCATCAAGACCTTGACAACAACCAATCGTTTTTAAATTAAAATTAAACTTGTTTACGTGGGTTCCACTAACCTTGAATAAAGTTCAGGTCTAGGACAACATTACTTGTTTACCAAAGAATAATTCGATCAACCAATTTTCTGAATAAAACGTCATCTCTAGTGAATAAATTGACATTACAATAGAATGTAATGAAAAAAATAATTTAAACTGACAAACAATATTAAATTAAAACAAATATATATTAAATCAGATATGCGTATCAACATACATACATACATACATACATACACACACACACACACACACACACACACACACACACACACACACATACATACGTACGTACGTACGTACATACATACATACATACATACGTGTGCGTGCGTGTGCGTGTACGTGTGCATGTGTGCGCGCGCGCGTGTGTGTGTGAATTTACCTAAATAAAGTGTCTTACATCGTTGAAAAGAGATGGAAGACACGTCATATGTCTTCTAGATTTTGAATAGTTTGCAAATAAAAGGGGAAAATCTTGACCAAGGTTAGCCGTTGGAACTGCCTTCATAGTTAATAATTAACATATAAGCTTTCGGCAGTTTTACCAATCACAGTAACGTCAGCACCGTTTGTACTTTAGCAGTATACAGTAATGTTTTGTCAAAATTTTATGTATTTTTCATTATTGTAACAAAGTGATTTAGTTAGAAGAGGAAGTGGTTATCATGATACATGCCTTTTTGGGGGTGGGTGGGGTGGGGGCACTAAGCGCAGTCATGTCAGACAGGTTCGTTTCATCTTACGCCATTACAGTTTTTTTTTTCTTTCTATGAAAATTATTGCATATATAGTGATAAAACTAACATGCATATTCAAGTCATGGTTCACTTAAATTATATGATTTTCCTTTGGATTTTTGCGTTTTTAGCAACTGTCTGTGCTGGGGGATCTGGTAAATACCTGGCAGTGAAATGGTTAATTTCGGATCCAATTGACAATCAATAAAATTTAAGCCTTGAACAAAGCGTCAGCACGGTTTAGTGAATTCGTTCATTTAAGAGCTATTAGGCGTTGAACGATTATGTGTCGTTGCTTGGATAAAATGTATGTAATGCTTGTTGGAATAACTTTGGTGGAAAAAAAGAGTCAATAAACGGATTTAATTACCAATTTCACGACATAAAACTTTATTCAACAATAGCTCAAAATGGCTTAGACGTATATATTGTCAAAAATAAAAAAAAACTTCTTGGTATCTACATTGATCAATACCTCAGCTGGAATGCACATATCGATCACCTATGCGCAATTGTAGTCAAAAGAATAACTCCGTTAAAATTGCATTCGAAATTTATTTTTTGTTACAAACAATCATTTGAACTTTTTTTCCGAGTTATACACTACCATTATAATAGATTACGACTGTACCATGTGGGGAAACACATCCAATTATAATCTGTCCAGAACTGACAGACTCTATAGAAAAGGGCAGACTATATAATGCTGACGCTTCCTGTTATGATTCTCTCGAATGTTTTGTTTTCACGTCTGCAATGGCTACCATTACCAAAACGTATTCTTTGTTTTAAAAGAACCATGGCATACAAGTCTTTAAATGGTCTTTCTCCAGATTATATCTCCAATCCAACTGAACTAAGATCAGTGAACACTGTAATCTCCGATCGACGGCTAACAACGATCTATAGATTCCGTGGTCGAAAACCAATCATTACAATAGCTCATTTACTGTATCAGCAGCTACTGTATGGAATTCCTTACCAGTGAGGCTACTTAATTCAGCTCCCTTGCTTCTTTTAAAATATTATTAAAGAAATTCTTTATTGACCAGTTGGAATGACATACTAAAAGTTCTAACTAGAAAACTTTATCATCACATCCTTAAATGATATGTCCAGATCCTATTCGATATATTTATATTATGTGTACGACTGATGCTGAAATGTATGTACTCTTGTATTAAATATTGTTCATATTTATATGTGTCCCAGTATAGTCACCCATAGCCATTCAAGTTAAACATGTATAGATGAGTGTGCGACGATACCAGATTATGTGCATGGTCTTGTATTTTTAGTGTGTGTGTGTGTGTGTGTGTGTGTGTGTGTTTAAAAAAAACATAGCCAATTACAATAACTGAGGACCACATGGCAGATGGGTCAGTCATGACCAAATGTATTATCCTCGTTAAAGATAGTTTATTATTATTATTAATATTATTATTATTATTATTATTATTATTATTATTATTATTATTATTATTATTATTATTATTGTTGTTGATATCAGTTATTCAAGAATGGAAAATTTAATTTGAATTTCGATATTTTCGACTCAAAATTTCTACACATCAGACGTAGCACAATCTAACTGGATGAATCCGTTTATATGGTTATGCTATATACAAATCGAAAGCACTTGTTCAAATAATTATATACACTTAAAATTTTAGTAACTTATTTGAAACAGGTCATATTGCAGTATGAATATAGTTATAGTTTAACTTTTTCAGGTTGCATGACCAGAAAACAGGTTTTAAATACCTACACACTTGTTACCTGATAGTGCTGTTGACTTTTGGTTTTTGTTCTTGAATGTAACATATTACATTTACTTATCCAGTGAAACAAATATTATTACCTAAATGATGTTTAAATACAATTATGAGTCAAGTGAATAAATGGTGCAAGTAAACGTTTCTGTTTGAGTATGTATCAAATAAACACTCTCATCCAATAATTCTTGTCCTAAAATGAGCGTAACACACACACACACACACACAGATCAAGAGACTTCTACAAGATACGTCGAAATAGACATCACGTCCATATCATGAATTTTGCTATTTTGAATACCGTTCTAGACAAAACACAATGTGCGAAAATATAATACTTTCATGAAATGTGGAAGGTCGCTGTAACTTATTATTTATCTACCTTTTTATTTGCAGAGATGCCTAATTTGGCAACAAACCATGGTGTCCGAAATATTAATGAAACTAAAGCCACAGTGAAATACCTTTGTAAGAAAGTTTTGAGTATTGTCTCTCAGCCGGTACAGTTTGAAAAATGTATACAAAAACTTTTATGCTGACTTGTATATCCCACAAGGATTAACCTTCCACAAACTTTGAAAACTCAGCTATATTTTATTAAGCTTTGTTTGGTTATGACAAAATAGACATCTTAAAGTCAATTAAGTGGCAGGGGAAATGGAGTGTAGGCCTGTATTCTTTTACTCTAATTATTGAGTAGTTGTGGATTTTCTTCGATAGGCAACTTACTGAAGTCAAGAAGAGAAGAACGTTAGCAACCTTTGTGTTACAGTGGTCAGCTTTTCTTTTTCTTTCTGGTTAGATTCATTCGCTTGCTTACTCTTGACAGAATAGTACAGTCACAATTTTCCACCCTTACACGTTTGTTGAAAATTCATGTAAAACCGATTCAAGTAAATCTTACATGCAAAGTGCCTTGCGAGGACAGTTACTGGAACAGATCTATCGATGCATCTCTTATGACATTAATCTCACACAGAATCGAACATCATGAGATTTTAGACACTCTTGATTCCAACCTAATTTGACAAACAAATAAGAAGAAAGAAAGATCGAGAAAAATGTATTCCTTTATCTCAAGTTGCAGATTCTTCCAAGAAATATAAAATTGCAGAGAACAAAAACATATTTTGCAATATATAACTGAAGTCGTTGTCTCTTGAAATTGTTCCTCGTCAAAACTACGTGTAAAATGGTACGGGAAGTGGGTTTTTGAACCTTACTTTGAAACAAATCCAACTCATGTATTATAAATTAGTGGGACTCGGATGGAAGAGCAGTCTAAAGCATTCGCCTTTACCGATCACTGCCATTTTACCTCTGTTCGCGTGTATTCGAGTCTCGGACTCAGCAAATGTGGGTATGTAAGAAAGCTTCCCGTGGACCTGTGCCTCTTCCTGGATTTTTCCCGGGTTCTTCCTCCACCAGTTATGCTGGCCACCATGTATAACTTGTCACTCGCTAAAAATGGCATAAAACCCAAAACAACATCATATATTAACCTGTCGATACCACCCCCAGCATATTGGTGTGCAGTTCAATATCCTGATATGTGTGTATAGATTATTAATTTGCTATGTACAGGCACCATTGCCACCGCTTAACATTGTATTTTAAATAACATGCTAGGTATCAATAAATACCACAGCATAGTAGGGTACAGTTTAATAATCGCCTGCTGCCCGTACATTAAACGTGTAGCATACAAAGATATCAGAGCCTCATCAGGATAGTGAACAGTTTAATCGCCTGCTAGAATAGCCTGTTAGGTTCCAGTGCTACCTTTGATTAGTGTATACGTTGGCTTTTCAAGAACAAATATTGAAAGTATCATTCAGGGCCGGCGCTTCCGCTAGGCGAACTAGGCAATCGCCTAGGGCGCTGGGCTAAGGGTTTATTTCATGATGGGCGGGTGGGGGAGGGCGTGAGTGGAAGGAGGGCACCAGATATCTGATCTCGCCTAGGGCACCAAAATGCCTTGCACCGGCGCTGGTATCATATGTTTTGTGGCACACTATTAAAGAAGTGAGCCACATTTTGTCGAGCTCGACGTTTCATCGGTTAGAAAATAAAATGTCTAAATTGAGCTTTATCTATAAAAAAAATAATGACCTTAATGGATGGACATATGAACGGACACCAAAATGATTATTAGGCTGAGCTTCTATCAACGAAGGATCAACAAAACCCTAATACTGTATTTTGCCACATGAAAATTCGTTCAACTAGATCTCTCGTAAGGCACCGTGCGATCTTTGCCGTGTAAAGTATCGTAAAGGTACGTACATATGACTGTAACGCAAAGAACGAGTGTTACCCAAAATATGGTAAACTCGTTGACATGTTTACATGTCAATCATCGTTTTAAAAATATTTTTTTTATCACATCACCTTATAATTTTAATATTTTTTGTTTATTTGGATCGACAACATAAAATTTGTATATATAAAACAGGTTTTTGCTTTGGCATGAAATCCTGAAAATCGGAACTCTGTTAATATAACTCAGTGAATGTATACAAGCAGAACGCACTATATGCCCATGTTAAAGGCTAGCATAATATAGTTTCGGTGCTTTTGAACGTATCACAAACTAATGCAGTGAATGTCATCAAATTTGGAAGGAAATGAAGAGCATATATACTACTCTTAATTAGTTTAGAGATGTCTGCATGAGAAACTTGCAATTTATCAGACTGTGACACAAACTTATTGAGCACACGAATCCGGCATGCATTGCTAACTTTTACCCTCAATATTGAAGACTGTTGTCCAGTCCTTGACATCGATGACTACTTAGACACATTATAAAGAACATTAATTCTTTTCCAGCCTATACATGGCCTCAGGATATTTTCAGGCAGAAAATACAAGAAGACTGCAAGAAAACCAACCGCATCATCATACTATATTGCTTATTTGAACATACTCGATTAGATTCTACATTAATGAGGTAATTGTGCTCGGTCATACTTTGGAGGGTGAGCTAGCAAGCCATCAAAGTGTTCTCCTTAGATTCATACAGAGCACCTGAAACGCAAGCCAAAGACGCGCGAGCTGCTCCGAAGTGATAATGATGAGTTCGTGGGGAAGCTGATTAGTGCTAAAGGTGACTTCCGTGTCTCCGTGGCAGAAAGTGGGATACACCACGTGACCAAGCATAATTATTGCCATTTCATGGATTTGGTTGGAGCAATATATATATTTTATTCAAGATTGCGCTGGTCTGACTGCCTGTTTTGTATGAGATATCTTGTAGTAAAATGTACATTCTGTGTACAAAAGATTCACTTTAAAGATAAAAAGGCTCTTGCGTAACTACCTTGCCAATTCTAGCATAAATTTAAAATGAAATTTATGCTTTATATGGATTTGTCAGACGTTATTCGGACCGCGCTTTCCCTGATCCATCCGAGTGCTGAGAACGTTATCTATTACGTTAGTCTTGTCTTGCTGAAATAACGTCGTTAATATTGTACTGGAAGAAAAGATTTGCTGACATCGTCAATTTGCTATTTTAGGCTCAAAGAATCATTCCAGTTCGATATGGACAAGTAGGAAGCACTCTGTTGCGAATAGTTTGAGCAGGATTTCTGACGACACCATAACTTGTGACTACAATCACGCTATATCATGCCTTGATGAATTGCTTTATGGTGTGTGCCGTTATTGCAGGGATCGCTTTCCTTGGATATTCGGGGCATACATTTACACTACAAAGATATATCACCAATCATCTAATGGCTGGAAACAAAGAAGCAACAAACTCCTAAGAGTTGAAATTGTACAGCCTACCAATATGCCCACGTGAATGTGCAGCTGCTGTCATGAACGTAATGGCGTGGGTTATTTCCTACTATTGGTTAAAATGACAAGACATAGACCTTTGCCTAGCAGTACCAGATAAATTACGCACTTATGTACTTTCGCAGTGTCATGATCCTGAAGTCGGCATACATATTGAACACAAAGCAAACAACACTGAGCTGTTTAAGCTGTTTTTGTTGGTGGTATAACATGACTAAAGACTGTGTGACTACGTGAAGAGTCGCTGCGTCTATAATGAACAACAAACAACAATGGAACTTCAAACTTCTCTTTTATTGTCTTCTCTATGGAGAGGGTTCACGTGAACATTTTGACCCCTTGTGTTATACATGAAAATATTTTCACGACGGTAGACCGGTTCCCAGAGAGCATTATCTCAAGCCCAAACCAAACTGTCTCTTGCTTAAATTGTAAGAGCGTTTGGTTGTTCTGGTGGGTCCAGCTAAATGTTCTTTATAATAGTGGAACGTTATCTTAAAATGCTGGAAATGCTTAACTGAAAGGACGCACGACCTTTTGCAGGTCGTACCGGGAAAAATCGAAGACATCTGCTTTACAATATTGTTCGAGTCGTCCTTTTAAGTGTTGACCTTTCCTCTTTTTCATTTGTTTACGAGACTTATGCCGCCTTGTTTCCATCGATCGTCTTTTTCGGAGCCATCTCTAACTCAGTTCCGACGTCCCAAAACACAGCCGCTTTTGCAATTCCGGCAACGTTTTGGTCTCGACCTATTAACAACAACATTTTGTGATATGCACATGCATAAGAACTATTTTCTAAGTCAAGCAAAATTTACTCGAATGGTTCCTCAAGACCGTTTAACGTAAGAAACCTCACACGCTTTTAACCGGTTAAATGTCATTTTATTAGTGAACTGTCAACTAAGTACCCGAGCTATCTCTTGGAACACCACAAACATGTGTCTTGGAATGCTGACTTTGCCACCAGTACTTATGAACGACAGAAAATGTGTTTCAGCAGCTATTGAAGTGATTATCATGACATCCCAACTCATCTTTACCAGCCCAGACACTTGCATCATGTCACACTACATTATTGCTGCCACCCTTCAGGTATGGGGTGGCTTTGTTTTGCTATGAAAACAATTATTGAGAGGATATCTGCAAAACCAAAATATATCATTGAGTGGAATCGCACACGAAGACGATAATGAGGCTCCAAGTTGTCCTCGGCATTGTATAAATTCAAGGTTGATTATGGTTGGCGCCAATTACAGCATTCGTTTCAATAATTGCTGGTGTGTTTCTGAAGTTTCTAATTGTGTACTGGATATTAACTACCTGGACGGATCCATCCTTGTAAAACATCATAAATGGGCCAGCAGATCTTGCATAATCGTCACTATATCTGGCGAGTCAGAATATTTTCGTGGCGAGATGGACGTTACTCATAAATGCTATAAATTGTCTTTCATTGATGAAATATTTTGTGCCGAACTTTTACTCCATGATAAATTTTTCGATCGAGACGACAAAGCCGAGTGTAGGCTCATGTCCACTTATGAAAGGTTTAGAGTCTTTTCCTGTGGGCATGAATACTCTAGGTCGAATCCCTTCATTGACTGATTCCTTGTCGTATTCACATGGGGAAATTTAATATCATTCTTATTTGGGTTTTTAATGTAGATTTAAAAGTACTGCAGTCATATCGCTACGATGTCTGCAGAGTGGCAGTTTATAATTATGTCTGCCACTGGGGCATCATGCCACAGGCATGTATCATGATGTCACACCCAGTCACATTATCCTAACACCATTCTGACAAGCGAGACAGCTGTTAGTACCATTTTAGCCAGTCTTTGGTATGACTCGGCATGGGATCGAATCAGCAACCTTCCGCATCCGAGGTGGACGCTCTAATCAGTAGGTCACCGGAGAGATCCTTTCCAGGTAGATCAACGTCCGACGAGTACACACGGTCGTGATCTGATATTAGGTCAATTGTATTACACTCGCAACAACCCTGTCAAATCTTGAGTATGCGGGATTCCCCACTGAAGTTTTTGTAGAGTACGTCACATACTAATCTTGTTGATGAGTTGCTGATCATCAATGCAATGCTTCTGATTGTAATTAAAACGACGCGTTGCATCGCAACATATATTTCTTTTAAAAAAAATCCAGGTCCATACTGTCGTTGGTGAACAACCGATGACAAATTGATGTGGCATCATTGATAACGTTTGGTTCGTGCAGTGCATGCTGCCTGGGTGAAATGACACAAATAGTTTTACAAATTAATCCACGAGTTCATTGATCTATTGTTGGTCGTATGCTTGTCAGCAAGACCTTTCACTAGTGATTTACGCTTGCAAACATTTTTTATGACAGAGTGACACCTTTACCTTATTTTGCGCGTTTTCACTCCTCCTCTACTTTTACCATATATAAGTTTTTTACCTTGTTCAACGACTTTTGTGGTAGTAGCATCAGTCAATGCTGTCTTAGTACTGCGTTTTAATCTTATAGTTATAAAACTCATACACGGGCAGCTTGGAAAGATCTAGAACAAACGCACTAAGATAAATGTTCATTCTCAGATTAAACTTTGATTTGTTTAAATTACTCTGAACAGCCATGAGTCCGAATAAAATTGCTTACTTGACTGAAACACGGTATCAGCAACATTCCTGAGAAGTCTATCTTGTTCACTATCACGGACAAGATCGAGGCGGATTCGTTTTCTAAGATACTCATTAGTTTTCCCGAAGACTGTTTTTCAAAACTTGAGCACTCGATGGATTCACTGCATGCATACATTTAATCGCAGATGTTACACCATTTTGTTTTCGTGCTTTACATAGTTGCTTTTAGTTCTCAGGCTCTAGACAAGATTGGATTTCGTCCAAATACGGCGCTAACTATACGCGAGGCCCTACCAAAGTTTTTTTGATGAGAGTGGATAAAGGTCATGAGTGTGGTTGAAGCTCGTCTGAATACTCAAGGTTAACTTCAAAGAAGCATCCTTAGTCGCAGTTTCCGTCGTACTCGTGTACGTATTTGCTGACGATCAAGATCTGGGATCACTCCACTAAAGCCAATAGGCATGGGGTAATTAACAATACCAGTCTTATTGGCACATAGATAATCGATGTAATTCTTTGGGGCAGTGCGCCGGCCATGTTTGAGTTATTAGTTTCCGCGTATCGGAGGATTGCTTTAGAAATCCCACAGCGGATACCACGTTCCACAAACAGATGATAGTCAATATCGGTGAGCGATTCTAACTCATGCTTGGTTGTTCCTGGTAACGAAATGTTGCTTGTACAGATGGCTGCATTAAAAAGACGTTTAAGACATCCGTGAACAGAACCACGTCGGTGCGCAAATTCAGATCATTATAGTCACGAAGGTTTTCAATATCGGTGAGCGATTCTAACTCAAGCTTGGTTGTTCCTGGTAACGAAATGTTGCTTGTACATACAGATGGCGGCATTAAAAAAAAGTTTAAGACATCCGTGAACAGAATCACGTCGATGCGCAAATTCAGATCGTTATAGTCAGGAAGGTTTTCACAACGAATTTCAGCAGAAAACGTATTCCAGTCGCTCATGTACTTGTAGGGATAGATTCCTTTACGAATGAGAAAACTACATTCCTCAAGTTCAGTAAAGGATAATAAAACAAGCCTTCCTATTGGCTGCACGGTTGCTCACTAGTTTGCTCAGGCCGGAATTAAAAAACTACATGATTTGTTTCTTCTTCCGTAATGTTAGGAATTAAGTTTCGAGCGATTTGAGAAACACCTCAATCACGTCCCAGCCTTGGTATAACGTTGGTGACTCAGTTGTTGCGTCGCTTCCAACTGCTGTGTAGCAAAATCCGTACGATAAATCTTCAACATCTTGCCTTTTATTGATTGAATATCAGAATAGTATTCATGAACATTCAAATATTCGATCTCCGCATATATCATTTCCGGAACTTTCATATTTTGTTGCAGTGCGGTAAATTTCAGAATGCTCTTGCAAGGTATAGCATGATTGTACGTGCGGATTGTCACTGTTTCCATAGCAATGTCACAGTCTTCAATCAACTGCTGAGTGCTAGAATAGAACAATTTCAGCAGTTGCTTGCTGTGTCGGTTAAACAACCGGGGAAATTCTTTCTCCACATGCAATGAGATCGACTCAGAACGATTCATATCGCTCAGCAACATCAGACCAACTTGGGGCTGTCCTTTGCTGTGGATAAGTGTGAATAGTGCAAACGAAAGCTTGTGCATTACCAGCACTGTTAGCTTTGATTTCTTCACACTCTTGAGTATAGCATTAGAAACACGTACATACAATTCTACCAAACTTGATTTCATCCAGGTATTGTTAGCATTACTGATGTTGACATGTGTAATTGCAGTGGTCAACGCGGACGCGAGTATCCATTTAAGATAAAGATTTTCATCGTTTTCTGCATTCATCACAGACCTCGGCGGAACTGACTTTCGCTTTGGGATATACTTAGGCACGCGGAAATATATGTTTTGGGAAGTATGCAGTTGAGCTTCCATGCATTTTTCAGTGTTTATAAAGTTTGCCAACGTCTCGAAAATCTTTTCAGACCCTTTGTCGAGTTCGTTATTGATTGCCCCGATGTTTTTACAGTTTACGATTTTAAGAGCACCAGAGTTGTAATTTTAATTCACCCTTGAATATAATATACACCGATAACAATTGTCACCTTTTCGCAATGGTGTTATCCTCGTCGGGTGTTTCTTCAACGGTGTTAACAATGCCGGGCATGTCTTACGCAATAGGTTCCATATTTTTTGCGTTGGAGAATATTTTCCTGCGCGCTTGACAATACTCGTGAAAAGATAATGCATACTTGGAAAGGTTGATTAAATCTGAGAACACATTTTCTGCAAGGCCGAGCACCGAGACCAACACGTAACTCGAGCAAATGAGCAGCAGAGAGGGTGAACAGACCAACTTTTACAGGCGTCGATTTAGCAAACTGAGGCTTTCTCGAAAATGCTTAATATAAGCCTCCATTCATCAAAATAAAATTAAAAAAAAAACGACGCCATTTTTGTTGTCACCATCCCCTTTGCTGCTTGGAACTTTCAGTTCTGAGTTAACGATGCTTGGAAAATTCGTGGAGTTTTCGGGTAAAAAAAAAGACGCCATTTAGTTGACGTTCACCTCCTCGGCTGCTAATGCGCTAACTAAATATTTGATCAAGTCCGACACGATATCTTGTCCGAGGGTCTGATAAATTTATCGTCACAAATCCGTGTGGGATTGTCTGAGCGTGGCTAAAGAAATTTCTAAATCGATTATGATCCATATCACCACCGCACCAAGTTTGCCAAATATTTCTAAGAGTATGAGTATCAACTCCGTTAAATACACACAGCATATTGCAGTTATCTCTGATCACTTTTGGTATTTGAGTGTAACGTTGAGTGATATATATCACATCGGTGTTTTTATGTCTGCCTCTGGAAAATATTCTAGCAGGATTCTTTTGATTATCTAACATGATATCATCATATACGACTAAATTGTTAATACTTCCATCAATATCATCAATACTAGGTGCCTCTTCGATATCGGTTATAAACTCAATAACACCATCGCCGTTAATTTCTTGCGCGGCATCATTAAAATCCTTTAATACTTCATAACATCGTTGATCGTCTACACTCGGAGCAATCATGTACAATTTATCCCACTTCATCCATCTCGTTATCAAATTAAGTAGCAATTGTGTTTTACCACTTCCTGATGGTCCGATGATAATCGCGCGAATAGAATTTGGTAACATTGCATGGTGTCTAATAGGTTCCCGTCGTCGAGTAGCTGAATAATCAATTACATTCATAACTGTTATATATAAATTATGGATCTATATTGTGTGAAGTGTAGGACGCGTACTGGCACAAATGACTTGACGACGATTACAACGAAAAATAATCGATCAGCGCTTTCTGGTAAATGCGTACAATGTAGTACGAAAAAATTTAGATTTACTTCCACGAAACCTTTAAAAAAAAACGAGGAGGTGATATTGCAGCCAAATTGACAAAACTCCCAGGAACACCGTGGGCAAAGTATCCAGGAGAAAAGCACCTTCCAGGATATAGCTACTGTGGACCGGGAACACGATTAGATATCAGACTTGATGATCAAAATTTACCCCGACCCGGCGAGTATCCAATAAACGCTATTGATAAGGCGTGTCATGCTCATGATGTCGCTTATAAAAGCAGCAATCTTCAACACAGACATCTCGCAGATGTAAAATTAATTCATGCGTTAAATGCTATTCCTGATAAATCCTTCAAAGAAAAATTGGCTTCGTGGTTGGTAAAATCTGCTATGAAGGGTAAATTGATGTTAGGTGCTGGTAATTGAAAATGCTAGCATTTTAATATGGAATCTATTTATTATTCTCCGAGAGGATACTGGAGAGGTTACGCAGCAATCAATAAACTAGCTAGTGCATCAAAGGTGAAAAAAACTACAGCGGCAAATTGGTTATCTAAACAGGCAATATGGCAAATTTATCTACCAGTGCCTAAACAAATTAACTATTCGCATTTTGATGTTACAACACCTAATGAAGTTCATCAAGCTGATATACTATTTCTGCCGCATGACAACGGTTACAAATACGCGTTAACGTTAGTTGATATTGCAAGTCGATACAAAGAAGCAGAACCGTTAAAAACAAAATCATCTACTGAAGTAGCTTCTGCATTTGAAAAAATTTATCGACGAGGTCCTCTGCGCTGGCCAAATCTGTTACAAGTTGATCCTGGCAAGGAATTTCAAGGTGTTGTTACATCTACGATGAAACATCATAATGTCGCCATCAGACGAGGACACACTGCGCTACATCGCGATCAGGCAATTGTTGAACGGTTTAATAAAACCCTTGCTGAGCGGTTATTCGGATATCAATACGCAAAAGAATTCATCCAGGATAAACGATCCCGTGAATGGGTCAAGAGATTACCAGCTGTGATTACCGCAATCAATAATGAGATTACTAGAACAATTAATATGAAACCTGTCAACGCTATTAAGAAGGCGTCTATCAAAATGGAAATCCAAGGAATTTCACAAAAAGATTTCAAAGAACCAATTCTTGGTAGTAATGTCATTGTAAGGTACTTATACGAACCAGGAGAGCTTGAGGGTGGTAAAAAAAGAGCTACTGATCCTATTTGGAGCGTCACTACGCATAAAATATCCGGCATAACACGATCAACTGGTAGACCTCCAGTCTATAAACTGGATTCAACTGCTCCTCAGCGAGGATTTACACGCAAACAATTACAAGTGATTCCCGAGGATACTCAATTGCCACCGCGTGGTCTTAATTAGCACCCAGGGTGCTGTCACCCCGGCGTCTATTACACTCAAGACAGGTCAACATCACATTGTTTCTGACATGACCGAGATTGTTATCTTTTCTATCTACGGTGAATTGGCGAGGATCTTTATCCGACCAATTCCAACTCATTATACAATTACAACTCGCGCAGTGATTATTCTGTTGCTGTTTCAGCGTCTTAATTAATTCAGCATCAATGTCAAATTCTCGTTTATTTTTTTTATCCTGTTGTTTATAGCCAGAGAGTTTTTTTCTGATTATATCACCAGTGATAAAATCACCAGTGATAATATCGTTACCAATGATTTCATCGTCAACAACAATTCTTCGAAGTTGGTTTATTCGCCGTACTCTGGATACTGCGAGATAAACTAAATTTGACCACTCAATATGATTATCTACTATCCAAAGAGTTGTATCGGATATAGTCAATCCCTGTGAAGAGTGTATTGTTGCTGCATAACCTAACGTCCATGGGGATTTATCAGCACCTAATGCATCTTTAACGACGCTGATATCAACCAACACAATATCATTTAATACTAAATTCTGCTTTTGTTGTTGTCCAGGAATGTCAACGTCGATATTCTGCTTTCGTGTATCCTTAGGTCTATAACAGAGTGGTACTGGAAGCGTTGCAAATTTTTCTTTATGTAGCGCAAACAACTTCATCTGAAGTGCGTCTCTGACTATTTTTCTACTCGCGATTATTAAATCATTTGGCTTCCACATTTCCCAAAAATCATTCATGGGAGTTTCAGAGATTATTTCACGCGCTATTTCACATTGGATTTTATCCGGTTGTAATCTAATTAGCGCTTTGAATTCTCGTAATTGTTCATCAAGTGATCTATGGTCGGTATTAATCTCTTCATAATAATCTACAAATCCTTTTAGCCATTCATGTGGAGATCCACCAACAAATGGCTGCGGTTGGCCGTGATCCCCGCACATGACGACTTTTGTATTTTTCAATAACAACCATTCAAGAAATATCTGTAATACTGTCAATGATACCGTGCATATTTCATCCCAGATTATTATTTCAGGAATAAATTTATCGCCCATTCGATCAGGAGTCCATGTATCGCCTTTCCATCGAAAGAAGCTGTGATAAGTACAGGCTTTTACCCCCCGCGCTATCATCTCTCTGGCGAGTCTGTGAGTTGGTGTTAACACAACCATGGTTGACCGACGAAATAATTCGATTGCACGAGTTGTCTTTCCTGATCCACCACAGCCGTTTAAATAAACTGTCTTGTATCTACAAATCGGATCTGATACGGGCGGTGCAGTAGAAAATTCTGATTGAATCTCTGAGATATTATGGTTACTTTTCAAGTATTTATCATCCATAGCAACGTCTGCGGATTTACAATACTCATGTAATGTTTCTTTTTTAAACCTCCAATTTCCCCACGCTTCCTTAGGATCTGTGAATTTAGCTACATCTGATTTGTATTTCTCATGGATATACATCGAATCAGTAGCTACTCTAACCGCGGTATTAGGAAATCTGTTTATCATCGAGAATAGATTAATACAAGAATAGGCTAGCATAGAACTTCTCAAATGTGTGTACTGACAACTATATCCATCACAGTAGGTAATAACCGTACCTAATTTCTCACCATTGGATCGAAAAGCATCCCTACGGGTTACAAATTTTCCTTTTTTTATTAAATCGGTTATGATAAAATCGTATTCTTCATTGTCTAAGATCAATCTCGAAGAATATTTTGCATTGTCAAATCTTCCACCTTGAGTGAATTTACCGATTATTCTTCGTCCGAGCTCTTTAGCCTCTCTATTCCTACCTTCGAATAACCTCTTAGACCAATCTATGATTTGTTCCTCGCTGAAATTCTTCGAATTTCCATCTAGAAATTGTTTTCGTTGTTCGTTAATTATTTTTTCTAGATCGGGTTTTGGTAACCAAACATCTTTCTGAGCGTTATAACAAATAATCGCTTCACTGACAATTAATGATGTTAACATACCACAATCGATCATATATCGCAATAGCACAATTGGCATCCACGCTTTTTCATACATATGTCTACCAAGCCAAAGATAACTACACGGATGTAACCCTGTAGCTAATTCGAATGATATCACACGAGCGAACCCGGTTAAATCAAAATTAGAACTGCTAGCAGTTCCAGGTAATGGACCATTAATCGCAACACGAGTCATTTCATGTGTGGGATGTCCAAATCGTTTAAAATATTCAGAGCATTCTCCATATCCGAGAAAACTTCCAGGATAACACGCGGATATATCAATTGAAATCATACCATCACGTGAGTATTTCGTATTCCACAATCCTCCATGACCCAATTCGACGCAACTCAACTTCACGTCATTGAGAAAATCACTTCGTGTTGGACGCCATGAGTTTTTTTCTCTTGCAAAGTGAGCTACCACTGATGGAATTGTGAAGCTATCCGTAAGTAGTTTTTCATTAGAAAATTCTTTAGAATTTTCAGGTGAAAATTCATTAGCGATTTTTCTCATTTTAGTATCTAATTCTTCAGTTCGATATAATTCACCATTTGGTTTTACAAACTGATCAAATCCTATTTCCGGATCCTCATTACTCCTGAGTAACCACATTGACACAGGGTCGTCTTTGGTTAATGTGTGAATAGCATCAAATAATTTCTCTTCATAGAAACCATCCCAAGAAAATTCTTTAGGAATATATCGAACAGTTCTTTCTCGTGGAAATATATTTACCGCGGGTGTCCACGCGTGTTTGTTATGATCAATAATTTCAATTGGAGCTCCTCGCGATTGATATTTCGGTTCGTATAATACTTCTCCGGTTATCGTCGCTACCGATATTGGAAATTTTAATAATGCTTCTAATTTAGCTATATCGGAAATCCTTGCTCCATGTTGATTCACTGTTAGTTCCCATTCGGTTATTTTTTTTCTTCGTAGATCAGTTAATTTGTTTCCCCGGGATGCATTTTTGAAGTGTTCTATTAACCGTGTTGCTACACAATTAAGTGGCAAAGCCACTGATGATGAAAACATTGGAGCTAGTTTTGTAATACTTGGGTTATCATTTAGCTGATATATTCCGTAAACAACTGCTGTTACAGGGTAAGATTTCTCATAGTATGGTTTGTCAATTCCAGTTAGAATTCCTGGTTTGGAATCTCTACTCACAATTACAAATTTTTTATCCTTAAGGATTGGGTCAAATTTATCTCTGATAATCCATTCACCTTCCTCTTCGATAATGAATTTTATTCTAAAAAAATACTTCAGTAGAGATTTCTTGCCAAGGTGTGAAAGTATCACAGCTGCTCTTATATCATTCATAGTAGCATCAATTATGGGTATATTGACATCTTCATCAATAATTCGAAATGTCGACCACGTATGAGATGCTCCATCACGCTTAAACTCATTAAAACAGTCGCTGATTTTACTCAATAGTGGTTTATCATCTACTAGACTTTTAGGTATATCAGAGATTCTATCGAGATTAAATCTAACATTTTTCCAAGGCTTAATTTTCGATAATCTCTTGAACTCCTTCATATTATAATTAAAACAAGTATTTAAATAAGAAAATTTTATATAATGAATCATTGCAAATGGCTTATGATTGGATCAAAGACTCCGTGTAACAAATCATGTAGAAATGAATTCTGTGGGTATCATATGCAGAGTGTGAGAAATGGTTCGGAGGGACCTCTACCATGCTTGCATTGTGGGGTAGGTGTAAGAGGCAAGTCGCAGTTATGCATTAATTGCGGGGGTAAGCGTTATAGAGAGTTAAAACGTTATTATGACAAGCGAAGAATCAAAAATCCTGACGACGTCAATGGCAAAATCATAAAAACTACGGCTGATTATATAAAAAGATTTTCCAATGTTATAATTCAGCCAATTAACGAATTAGACAAATAGATATATTATATATAAATGAGCCAAGAATTTCAAAGACATCCTGTTATTAAAAATTACGAAGCTTCTAGTGATGGTGTTGTTAGACACAGTAAAAATAAGAAATCTGTTGGGCGGGATAATGGTATGGGTTATTTGATATTTAAAGCTGGAGGGAAAATGTATCTCAATCACCGTTTCGTTTATGAAGTGTATAATGGATTAATCAAGGATGGCCTTGTTATTGATCATATTGATGGTATTAGGACACATAATTCTTTGAATAATTTACGAGCTGTTACACAAAGTGAGAATACTGCATTTGGAAATACTGGTACTTATAAATCAATTGGGAAGAGACCAGTAAGATCGTTTAATACTGACACGGAGATGGTATTTCAATCAATGTCAGAAGCTGGTAAGTATTTCGATATTCACACCTCCTCGGTACAAAAAGTAGCAGAGGGAATTTATAAGACCGCTTTTTCAAAGCGTTTTAAAAACAAAATTCAGTTTTCTTACGTAGGGAGATAACTCCGTTAGGTATAACGCGTGTGAAATCCATAGGATTTCCACCAATGACAGAGTTACGGATCTTAAACACGGAAACACTAGCGTTGGAAACACTAGTGTTTGATTGGTTGTTATAATTAAATAAATCCGAACAAAACACAATCAATTTTGTCTTTTTTCAAGTATTAACAGAACTGTTTTATAAACACGTAGTATTTAAACATTTTTTTTAATGTCTGTTTCAAGTATTATGTGTGTTTTCAACATTGTCAGTGATCGCTAATAAACAAACAAATAATTACAATCACTACACCTATTTTATATCACCTCGTCGTAATGAGTGTATATATACAAATTCGTTCTTATTATAATTGGGCATTTAGCCGAAATTCAAGTGTAAACAAAACCACACCGTCACACGTGGTATGAACGTTATTATTGACATTCAAAACCAAAGTTTCGATTTTGCGGTTTTGTTTACACTTGAATGTAGAATAGCCCGCGTCATCCATTGTCATTGAAATCAATTCATTCATTGTGTCACCTATAATCTATTGTTGTACCGTCCTATGTGTATAACCGCCTACCACACTAGATCAGGGGTTATTGTACCGTCGTCATTGTCATTGAAATCAATTCATTCATTGTTCACCTATAATCTATTGTTATGTGTTTGTCGGTTGTAACCGTTGAGCGCGCTGCTTGATGTATAAAACACCAAGGGGGTTCAAAACGGTGAATGTGCCGTCGTCATTCATTATATATAATCATAATCACCTATAATCGCATTAAGCTTCTGGGTATACTAAGATGATCAACACCTTAGTGTATCCAGAATTCATTTTGAAAATACTTTGTATTTGAAATACTTTGCATTTAAACAAATATATTTTTATATATATATGAATATTGAAAATCTCAAATTGATTATTATTGAAATCAACAAGTTGAAGGATGAAAATGTAAAATTATGTTCAGGTTTGGATTGTGATCAAATTATGACCAATTTCGAGGATATACAATTTGCAGAACAGACCGGAAAATATGTCCTATCTAAAAAATATTTTTTAATTAAGAATATCCAAAAGCTTATACGTGAGAGCTTAGTAAATACTGAAGATGTTAATGTCTTCGTACCATTATGTAGCATCGTTGAACGTGTTCGAAAGCAATTAGGATTAGAATATGAACAAAAGAGACTTATTAATTGTAAAGTGAGACAATTAAAAACATTAATGGAAAACTCTGAAGGTGATGAGCCCACGCGTAGAGAGCCTCCTTTGTTTGTATAACCGATACGGTATGAGGAAGTAAAATTATGTGTGTAACAACAAGGAAGTATTAAAATGATTTGCATTTTTAGGTTAGTGATTTCTTTCGAAATGATTTGCATTTCTAAAATGATTTGCATTTCTAAAATGCTTTGGATTTTTTAATTTGACAATAGTAATACTCTTTCAATAATGGTAGGAGAATCATTAACAACGAGATTAGCTAGAGAAAGACTTGAAGCTATCCAGAAAATATTACCCCTTCGTGATAGAATCCGCGAAAAACTTCAACAACGGCAATTATTTCAGACTGACTTCACAGAGGATACAGAACAACTCTTCAAACCTATTGTTAGTGCAACTGAGGGTGTGAAAACAGCAACTGAACGGGCGATATACGGAGATGTCCCTAAAGAAGGTCCTAGAACAGAGAAGCCTCTTCTCCCTGTGTTGGAGAAAATAGCAAAACGAACTAAACAAACGAAACAAGCTGTACAAATACTTCCAGGTGAAATCGCAGGGGAGATGGAACTACAACGACAGCAAGAACGAGAAGAACAAGAAGAACTACAACGACAGCAAGAACAAGAAGAACTACAACGACAGCAAGAACAAGAAGAAGAGGAAGAAGAAGAACAAGAAGGCGCAGTTTCCACGAAGAGTCGTGTTGCCTTTATAGACAAACTCAAACCTAATATTGTATCAAAAATACAAGAATTTCAATTTAAAAAACCCAGCGATTACATCGCCTTTGGTGAATTTGCTGTCAACAGTTATAATATGAAAGAGGAAATTCTCAAAAAGGAGTATAAGGATAGTAACATATCAAAAGATGAGTGGTATGATTGGTTGTATAAAACGAAGAAGAATATTAAGAATCTTTCTGAGAAGAGGAAAGAAGAACAGGCGTATATAAACTTTCAGAATGGAATTAAGGAAGGAGTAAAAAAAAGCTAAATCAGACCCTAAATTTCTTAGATTACCAAAACAATCAAAACCCGGTTCAGAAATAAAAACACAAGGTGCAACTGGTACAACTAAAAAAACAGGCAGTGGTTTAGTTGGAAACTCTAATGTAACATGTCCCGGCAATATTCTCGGCGATATAGCACGATTAGAAATACTTGTAGGAGGAAAACGAGCCGGGAATAACTCACCAGAAATAATCAATGAAGCTGCTGATATCTGTAGGCGGTTATTTCAAGGTGGTATCATGGATATTGCAACATATAGAGATTTCATTGAAGAGTTAGCCGAAAATCCTGCGGATTTTTACGGTTACCACAGTGACTAATGTCACCACGATTAGATAAATATCAATTTGGAAATGCTTTAGTATTTGGAAAAACACTAGCATTTGGAAATGCTTTAGCATTTGGAAACATTAGTGTTTCTATATAGAGAATGATCATACACTACAACCATGATAAACCAACTAGTGTCTACGTGGTAAACTCACGATTGCCAAAATACCGAGCATACTATGGAGATGGTCTCGGTAATACTATAATGGGATTATTTTCAAGAATGGCTTCAAAAGTGGCTCCGTTTGCAAAACAATTATCAATGAAAGCAATTGATGTTATCCGAGATAAGGGTATTAGCGCTGTTGGTGATCTTGCTAGTAAGGCATTTTCAGCCGCTCGGGATAAACTAACAGCGCTAGTTCGACGACGAAATTCTTCGAATTTCCAATCAAAACCTGGAAATGCTAGCATTTCTAGAATAACTTCACTACCATCTACTACAGTAATGCCTACACAGGTTAGTAAAATAATAAATAACGCCGTGGATAAAAAACTACAGTCGTTAATGACTAACGCCCAGGATAATATAACAGCAAATATGATAGCCGGAAGTGGACTTCCGGGAAGTGGCTTACGACAAAGTCGTCGTCGTCGGTGAATAATATTTTCTCAAAAATCATCACTAGAATTGCTAGCATTTCTTATACTTGTGTTAGAAACACTTGTGTTAGAAACACTTGTGTTAGAAACATTTGTGTTAGAAACGCTTACGTTTCTGGTTATATTTATTTGGACAGGATTTCCAATTGTTATAGTTATTGTAAAAATGCTAACATTTCTTATATTTGTATTTTCTGAATTTTCGATGGTTTCAGTAGAAATGCTAACATTTCTTATACTAGTGTTAGAAACACTAGTGTTAGAAACACTAATGTTTCTGGTTATTTGAATAGGATTCTCAGTTGTTATAGTTATTGTAGAAATGTTAGCATTTTCGATTTGATCTTCATTATCTAGATTTGTTTTCATCAGCAACATTATTGATATATACTCAACTAAATAATTGATTTAACATAATATTATTTTTTTTTATTTTGCATCATCTTGAGTGATTTCACCTCAAAATGCTAGCGTTTCCGATTTCTAATTTAGACCAACGGGTATATAATAAAAAATGTTCAAACAGAACCCTGATGTTACATTTGACATGGAAGCCCCAGTACTTAAAGATACTTCTGTACGTGATTATCAATTTTTTGCCTATAACGCAGTACAACCTGATCTTCGTGGAAGAATTGAACTTCAGGTTCATGATACCAGTAAATACTTTTTACCCGCTGAAGCCTTTATTGAAGTCGAAGGTGAACTTTTACAGCATGATGATACACCATATGCAAATGACCCAACTATCCGAGTTGGTTTTGTTAACAATGGCATCATGGCTTTATTTGAAAGCGCAAGATATCTCATTGATGGAAGAGAAATCGAATCTATTGAACGTGAAGTTGATGTTGCTACGGGAATAATCGGGTTAGCGAGATACTCTGACGATTATACTAGATCGGCTGGTCCATCTATGATGTTCTCTAAGGATATTACTGATAACGCTGAGCACGTCCAGTATTCTAGAGTCAAGGCAACACATGCTTCTTCAGTTACTCCAGCACCAGCCGGATATGTAAGACCAGCTGGTGATTTTGATGTCATAAATAATATTCCCAATTACAACCTAGGGTTTGCAACAAGAGTAGCAACGTTGCAAGGAGAGCATCGACTGTTTTCATGTGCTATTCCGCTCCATCACATATTTGGATTTTGTAGAAACGTCAGAAAAGTTATCTATGGAGTAAAGCATACTATAGCGCTAGTACGAAGAGGTACTGATAATTATGCAATCTGGCGCGGTGCTGGCGTTGCCGCTGGTAAAGTCGTTTTATCAAAACTAACACTGTGGATGCCAGTGTTGACTCCATCGTTGTTAACAGAACCGCGGTTACTATCATTTATGGATCAGGGGGGGAAGAGATTATTAAGTTGGTTGACAACGTCCACAGATACCATGGATTCTGATATTAATGGTACATTTACATGGCACTTAGCAGCACGACAGGGTATTTCAGCTCCACGGCATATTTTTATTGCGCTACAGAATAGAGCGCGATTAAATAATCAAGAACGTTCCCACATGATATTTGATCAAATTGGGTGTAGTGAAGTCTCGTTAAAAATAAACGGACAGCAAGAACCATCAGAGGATATACAACTTAACTATGAAACCAATCATATTGCACGAGTTTATCATCGGTTGCTGTCGTATATGGGACGCGATCAAAATGTCGATACTGGTCTACAAATATCACAGTTGGATTTTAAGAATTTATATCCGATTTATTACTTTTCACTGGAACATCTTGACTTGATGAGACAGTCCGTCGTTGATATACACTTCCGAGCTCGTGTAACCCGTCCTGGTGGTATTGCTAATTTTAGAGCGGTTGCTGTTATTCTTAGTGATAAATCAATGATACTCGAAGGTGTTGGTGGACGAATGAGACTTATTGATGCACCAGTGGAAAATATTTAATTGAAAATCCTTTGGATTGGAAATTGCTGTGCAATTTCGCCATTGAATCACTTGCGATTTAGAATTAATCTGTTTTGTATAATGTCGTATAGTAATATCAATGTTACGTTGACACCTGGTCAACTAAAAAAATTACAATCCAAATCAGCTAAACAATGCGGAACCACAATAACGCTGAAACCTAATCAAATGAATGGCGGGGTAAATAAACTATCGCTGACGAAAACTCAAACTAATCATTTTAATAAAGCGCTGAAAGAAAAAAAAGGAGTTCAGATTACTCTTTCTACGAGCGCGATTAAAAACATGGAAAAGACTGGTGGTATATTCCCGTTGTTAGGGTTGATTCCAGGGTTGATTGCCGCAGCAGCCCCAGCGGTAGCGAAGGCAGCAGCATTAGGAGCTATTGGTACCGCAGCAGGAATGGCATTGAAAAAGGCAACTGGAAAAGGGTATAAAAAAAAAGGAAAGGGTCTAAGACTACCAGGAACCCCGAGTTCATGGTACAGCGGAAAGGGTCTTCGAATTCCAGGAACGATATAGTTCCTATGTCCAATTTCGATTTAATTGATGCCGCTAAAAAATTAAAAATAAAAAATTTCAGAGGGGTTTTTATGAGAGATCAGTTACCGGCACAACCAAATGATGTTGAAACCGGTATTATTAATTTAGATAACAGCTCCGGACCTGGAACTCACTGGGTTGCATACGCGATTGATCCACGTGGGATTATTTATTTTGACTCATATGGATTAGCGCCGCCGAAAGAATTTATGCGTTATATAAAAGATTTTCCAATGAAGACTTGGTATTCTACGTTACCAACACAAACAATGCTTGATCCACCAATATGTGGTAATGAAGTATTAAACGTACTTGATGCTATATCCAAAAGATTTTCGAAACCACCTCATATAGTAGTAAATGAGTATACTAGCGGCAAATCTCTTTAAAAAATTCTGAAAGAATTTTAGATTAAAAATCTTTAGATTGAAAATCCATCGGATTTAAACGATGAAAATATTTCTATAATAATGATTGATATTTGGGGACGATCTTTATCATCGCTGAAAAAACCTGATAGTGGAGTTGAAACCGTTGATAACAAGGATGTTAAAAAATTAATCGAAGATGAAATAGCTGAAATATTAAACCTAGCAAATGTTGATCCTGGTGAAATAGTTGTATTTCAAGATCGTCAGGGTAAATTGAAAAGTAGTAATATCTCTCTTAATGATATTTTAGTTAAACGACGAGACGCAGTAGAGGATACTATCGCGTTATTTTCTGATGAGGGTAAACTCAAACCAGGTGTACTTGTTTCAACAATTACGGATAAATTAACAACATACGATAACACGGTGAATTCATTGAAATCGCTTAATGATAAATATGACGATCATATAGTTGTATTTGACCAGTTTACTGCATTACAAAGAAATATAGTTGACAAAATTGATAAACCCCTGCTAGAATTTTTTGGAAATCCACCAGTGACTGAACCAAAACTCACCTTAATAAAAGATTCTATGTTAGAACTAGCAACTCTTCAATCCGAATATGAAAAACACACGAAACTATTTATGACGTTTCGTAAAAACCTCATGGACAAGTTTATTGGGAGCCCATTTGATAAAATTGAAATAACACTTCCCGATATTAAAAAATCCATCGATGAGCTTAAAACATTCAACAACGCAATAAAGGATGATGCAACGAGGATGATAAGCGTTGTTGAAAAAGTAAAAATTCCTCATGATAAATCTATCGTCAACAACGTAGTACACACGATTCAACACGGATCATTTATGTGGACTTCCAAAAACAACATTTTAAACATAACCGCAGCAGTCAAGGGTATTTATCGATTAACAATAGTATCACCGAATCAGTTTGATATATCATCAAGTAGTTCATCTGGAGTCAATAATACGATATCAACGATAATCGACAAGGATACAACTGAACAATTCACGATAACGACTACAGATGGAAATCTAACCAAGGTTTCAGTAACGTGGTACGTAGAATTCGTAGTGGATTTAAGTAAACAATTAAATTGATTTAAAAATTCTTTCAGAATTTCGTAATTGAAAATGCTAACACTTTTAAAATAAAATGACTCCATCATCGAATCAGTATCGCTATGATCAAGTCAAAGAGTTTCAAACTAAACTCAGTTCTCTCTGTGAAGAATATCAAATAAAAATCAAAAAATACAAACGAAGAATAACCACAGTTGATATCACCGTGTACTCGGTGTCAGGAGTAATCACTGCTGCTGGAATAATACTATCTTCGGTTACAATGATTGCTCCGGTCGTAGTTCCAATCGCTATTTCCGCAGTGGCTACAATTGCTGGTATATTAACTGGGATCACAAAAAAACTATCATCGTGTAGCCAGAGTAAACTACATGATTATTTAATTAAATATCATATTGCATCTGCCGGTTACTCGCAATTATCCTCGTTGATATCATCGTCGTTGGATGACACAACAATATCAGATAGCGAATTTTCAACTATGGCTCAATTGTATAAATCAACAATGCTGAAATTAGAGCAGAATAATAATAATAATGTTGTCGCAAGAACTACTTCAACAAATAGTAACAAATACAACACCAGTGAAAACAAGCACGATATCAATAACCTCAACACGTCCCGAATTTAGTGTTAATTTTCCAATTCCTGTTCCCGTGAGCGAGATCGCACTAGCAAAACTACGAGTGTATCATAGCTGGCCTAATATTAGATCGGTAGCATTTGGTGGTCAACAACCGAATAATTCCTTGGTATTTGCAAACAAGAATCGTGAAGACGGAACCCCAGATTGGCAGGTTGTTTCTATACCAACAGGATCATACCAAATCGAACAGATCAATGCTGAATTTCAACGCAGAATAAAATCTCTCACCGGAAAAGAATCAAAAATCGCTATAACAGTTCACGAACCAACATTATCATCCGCTATCGAGATAAATACAGAAGGATACGTTGTAGATATTTATCAGAGTTCTATAAGATCAGTGTTAGGATGGCCTGAATTACCACCGGATAACTCGCGAGAAAATTCGAAGGATTTTCCACCCGAACCTAAGAAATCCGATTATATCACCAACAAAATAAAACCCGTCAATGAAGTCAAAAGTTATCAAGATTATGCTCCTAATAAATTCTTGAATAAAGAAATTTTTGAATCAATTTATGTTCCTCTCATTAACGGAAATTTCACAGCAATGAATAATGATTTTTCACTACTGCTAATATCTATTAAATCCGGCTCTCTCACCAAGGATGAATTTATCAACGTCGTAGAAACGGGTAATAAAATCATCGACGATATGAAAATATTTCACTCGATAATTATTCAAGAAGTATTAAATGAAGAGATATTACATGATAAGTTTGCGGATCTATACAATATTAATAAAACGGAGATTAAAGATTTTAAAATCCCTGGATATAACCCGGATAAACTAAAGAAACAACTTGACGATGCTATTGATATTGGGTTCAAAAGAATCCACGATAATTGGAAAAAATTGAAGAATCCTACAGCAAATATTCTGAAATATAATAATGATCCAGAAGGCGGCGGTAGACATATTGCTCCGAACAATGTGAATATTTCAACGGTGATTGCGCTCAATTTAGTATGTGACGTTATCGAAGGAAATTATCAAATAAATCTCGAACAATCAAATCAAGCTCAGCAAGGATATATTTTATACTCATTTGCACCAACGGCTCCTCCAGGATTTCTAATTATTGAAGACCCAACTAATCTAGTCTATATGCGATGTCATAATAATTTGTTAACGAGAATTAATTTCAAACTCACTGACCAATCTAATAATCTGATTGATTTACGAGGTGAGGTTTTACAAATTAGTTTGTTTGTGAAATCTTAAGGACTTGATCAAATATTTAGTTAGCGCATTAGCAGCCGAGGAGGTGAACGTCAACTAAATGGCGTCTTTTTTTTTACCCGAAAACTCCACGAATTTTCCAAGCATCGTTAACTCAGAACTGAAAGTTCCAAGCAGCAAAGGGGATGGTGACAACAAAAATGGCGTCGTTTTTTTTTTTAATTTTATTTTGATGAATGGAGGCTTATATTAAGCATTTTCGAGAAAGCCTCAGTTTGCTAAATCGACGCCTGTAAAAGTTGGTCTGTTCACCCTCTCTGCTGCTAAATGTGTTTATCAATATTAGTAATTGCATGTTCTTTCACATACTTCGTATTTACCAAGTCGCACACCTTAGCATTGGCATTAAATGTTAAATATATCGTTAAAATATGTATGTTAATATTTTTCTTTATCATTCTCTCATTCTTTCTTTCTTTCTTTCTTTCTCTCTCTCTCTCTCTCTCTCTCTCTCTCTCTCTCTCTCTCTCTCTCTCTCTCTCTCTCTCTCTCTCTCTCTCTCTCTCTCTCTCAGAAAATTAATTGTGTAGAAATATAGTAACTTTTGTACATGGTTGAAATATTCTACCAACATTTATGTATTACAAGTATCAATCATCTGTCTTCTTTATATTTGAAGAAAAATACGTTTATAAGAAAGTACAGAAAACATTTTTTTTAAAAAAAAACCTTTATAAGAAAGTACAAAAAACATTTAAAAACCTTTATAAGAAAGTACAGAAAACATTAAAAAAACCTTTATAAGAAAGTACAGAAAACATTAAAAAAACCTTTATAAGAAAGTACAGAAAACATTAAAAAAACCTTTATAAGAAAGTACAGAAAACATTTTTTTAAAAAAAAAAACCTTTATAAAAAAGTACAGAAAACATTAAAAAAAACTTTATAAGAAAGTACAGAAAACATTTTTTTAAAAAAAAAACCTTTATAAGAAAGTACAGAAAACATTAAAAAAAACTTTATAAGAAAGTACAGAAAACATTTAAAAACCTTTATAAGAAAGTACAGAAAACATTTTTTAAAAAAAAAAACCTTTATAAAAAAGTACAGAAAACATTAAAAAAAACTTTATAAGAAAGTACAGAAAACATTTTTTAAAAAAAAAAACCTTTATAAAAAAGTACAGAAAACATTAAAAAAAACTTTATAAGAAAGTACAGAAAACATTTTTTTTAAAAAAAAACCTTTATAAGAAAGTACAGAAAACATTAAAAAAAACTTTATAAGAAAGTACAGAAAACATTTTTTTTTTAAAAAAAAACCTTTATAAAAAAGTACAGAAAACATTAAAAAAAACTTTATAAGAAAGTACAGAAAACATTTAAAAACCTTTATAAGAAAGTACAGAAAACATTTAAAAACCTTTATAAAAAAGTACAGAAAACATTAAAAAAACTTTATAAGAAAGTACAGAAAACATTAAAAAAAACTTTATAAGAAAGTACAGAAAACATTTAAAAACCTTTATAAAAAAGTACAGAAAACATTTAAAAAACTTTATAAGAAAGTACAGAAAACATTTAAAAACCTTTATAAAAAAGTACAGAAAACATTAAAACAAACTTTATAAGAAAGTACAGAAAACATTAAAAAAAACTTTATAAGAAAGTACAGAAAACATTTTTTTTAAAAAAAAAACCTTTATAAAAAAGTACAGAAAACATTAAAAAAAACTTTATAAGAAAGTACAGAAAACATTTAAAAACCTTTATAAAAAAGTACAGAAAACATTAAAAAAACTTTATAAGAAAGTACAGAAAACATTAAAAAAAACTTTATAAGAAAGTACAGAAAACATTAAAAAAACCTTTATAAAAAAGTACAGAAAACATTAAAAAAAACTTTATAAGAAAGTACAGAAAACATTTAAAAACCTTTATAAAAAAGTACAGAAAACATTAAAAAAAACTTTATAAGAAAGTACAGAAAACATTAAAAAAAACTTTATAAGAAAGTACAGAAAACATTTTTTTTTTAAAAAAAACCTTTATAAAAAAGTACAGAAAACATTAAAAAAAACTTTATAAGAAAGTACAGAAAACATTTAAAAACCTTTATAAAAAAGTACAGAAAACATTAAAAAAAACTTTATAAGAAAGTACAGAAAACATTAAAAAAAACTTTATAAGAAAGTACAGAAAACATTAAAAAAACCTTTATAAAAAAGTACAGAAAACATTAAAAAAAACTTTATAAGAAAGTACAGAAAACATTTAAAAACCTTTATAAAAAAGTACAGAAAACATTAAAAAAAACTTTATAAGAAAGTACAGAAAACATTAAAAAAAACTTTATAAGAAAGTACAGAAAACATTTTTTTTAAAAAAAAAACCTTTATAAAAAAGTACAGAAAACATTAAAAAAAACTTTATAAGAAAGTACAGAAAACATTTAAAAACCTTTATAAGAAAGTACAGAAAACATATTTTTTAAGAAACTTTTATAAGAAAGTACATTAAACATATTAACAAACGTTTATAAGAAAGTACATAAAACAAATCAACCGTGATTGGCAATAGAATAAGATACCTTTAGGCCGAGCTGATGACTATCCATAAGTCAGAATTCGACGGGCACATGAGTTGCATGATTGGTTGATATATGAGCACCATGTGATATGTTTTGATTATCACTCGACAGGCGTAATAGACATGAGACGAATTGAGTTGACGCGCAAATTATTCATCCAACCAATCTCAAGGGGATAGTTAGACTGATGTTAATTTTATCGTGCTGAACAACATATAATTCTAGCTTGACCCTTATTTTACCGATTTGATTGCTTAATTAAAAAATATAAAATATAAGAGTCATAAACACTGCTTTTTGTATGATTACAATTTCCAAATAGGTGGAATCCTCTATGGTCAGGATGGTCATTTCTCAAAATAAGAAGGCAGATCTAGTGTTTAAAAGTACAGGACCTTTCCAAACGTGTTTGTAATGAAATATTTCCAATGGATTTTTTTCAACGGGATTTTTCCAAACCTGTTTGAATCACCTTAATTCTTATAATCTAAATATATTCGGGTTTCATTCACCATAATCACCAAATAATCAAAGGATGAAATACTGTTCAAACATATAATGCACTGCATGTATGTGTTATCTATCTTTATGTAATCTATCTTAATCAAAAATAAAATCCTCTCATCCACAAATCCAAAACGCCATCACCAGCTAATCTCCAATTAAATGTATTTTACGCAAGGATTTCTGCAAAACTTTTTAATGTTCAACATACGATACGATATGAGCTATTTTTTAACAATTAGTTTGGCAGAAAATTCGCTGAAGTAAACTGAACTGAAGAACATGACTTCAGGTCAAATGTAAAAGCCCAAAACAAACTATATTTTACTAAAACGAAGATTATATCTTATTCTAATACGCAGTTGCGAAAACAATCCTAAAATAGCGAAATCAAGAAAAACGGGTATGGAGTCACGTGATCATTTTTATCACGTACTCCTAGCATGACCCTGGCAGGAATAAATCATTTTACTTTAAGAATAAAATGTTTTTTTACGTCTTAATTCACTAATCCCATCTTGACCTTGACAAAAACCAATCATTTCAAAATTAAAATAAAACCTGTTTACGTGGCAGCCACTAACCCCGAATCAAGGTCAGGATCTAGGTCAACATTACTTGTTTACCAAAAAATAATTTAGGTCAACCGCTTTACTTAAGAAGAAAAACAAAACATAATCTCTAGTGTATAAATTTACATTACAATAGCATGTAATGAAAAATAAAAAAGAATTTAATACTTTCAAACGAACAATTCAGTTAAAACAAATATATATCAAATATACGTAACAATATATATATATATATATATATATATATATATATATATATATATATATATATATATATATATATATATATATATATATATATATATATATATATATATATACATACATACATACATACATACATACATACATACATACATACATACTTTCTTGCATACATACATACATACATACATACATACATACTTTCTTACATACATACATACATACATACATACATACATACATACATACATACATACATACATACATACATACATACATACATACATACATATGGCGAGATTGAAAGATAAAATTAAAGCGACAATAAAGCAAGTATTGACATCGATCGTTAATAGGCATAGTTTGAAAGTTTCAGTAACTACACAATTCTTAAAATCGATTACAAATCAAAACTGTCAGGATTTATTTAATAGGCATATTTGATGTTCTGAACCTGATAGAGTTGCGTTTAGTTTTTGTTTTGTTTTATTTGTTTTTTTTTTTTTTTTTTTGCCATTTGTTTTTCTAACTCCAAATATATATATGAAATATTATGAGAACAAAGTTATGATTTGTCAGAATATTATTTGGATGAAAGTTTGTCTCTTTTTCTTCTACCGGTCCCGCCATTGTTTTAGACAGACAACCTACAGTGAATGATTTTTAACGGCATTCGTACATTCCGAATGTCACTAGCAGATGCAAGTACAGATACAGATGCCACAAAATGATAAATTACATGAAGATTTGCTATTCTGACAACGTGGGTTGCCAACAATTTGTCTAAATGTTAAATTGGTATAAACAAATACTGTGCAGATAATAAAAAAAAAACATGGGGATAGTTGATTCCCACTACTCGCCTATGGAAACCTTTAATGCCAGCGTCCTATGTGAGAGGCATGCAATTCAAGTTGCACAATAAGGTAAATAAGATAAAAATAACACCCGTTTGTTATAATGACGTAAGTAGAAAAAAATTACTTTTAACATCATCATTTGAAAAAGTTGGTCAGATACAAACTGAAGTGAAACCTTCTATAACATTTATAACATGTTACATGGGAAAACTAATTAAATAATGCAATGCTAAGTACATCTGGCAATCCCAGGGACGGCTGTATGTTTGGGACGGTTAATTAATGCGTTTTCAGTCAATGCGTCAAACACATTCAGTTTATAAATTAGTAATTTCAAAGTAAAAATGCTCAATTTTTAAATACTATTGAAAGAACTTCAACGATCACAGATAATAGTATAACAATTTCGTGAATCTTCGAATGACAAACAATATGATACATTCACTATTCGTAAATTGATAATTGTTCGTCTCGGGTTATCTGAATTCTGACAAATGTGTAGGTGTACATAATACATTTGGGTATATCAATAGAAGCATGAACATGCAGTCAACATGCGAATACTTTGAACACTACCCAGAACTCAATGTGGAATTTAGATTGGATTTCATGTGTTGCCTCCCTTAATATGCATTTCTAACTAACCCAGTGGCGTAACGAAGGTGGGGGGAGGGCAGGTGAGGCATTCGCCCCGGGCGCCGGTGGCTAGGGGCGCCAAATCGGTCCAAAGTATCACCATAACTGCGCAACAGGGGCAGCCGGGGGCGCAAATTTGGGTGTTTTGCCCTGGACGCCAAATATCCTCGCTACGCCACTGAACTAACCAATAGCGTGGTGCATTGTACACCAGCCGAAAACGGCGGTAGCAACTGACCTCAAAAGGATACTTTGTAAGTTTAACATCCAAAGTATGATTATGTACCAGAGGGAAACCATTACATGTCTATTTGAGTGAAAGGTATTTATGCAAACACGGACCGACACTAGAAAAGTACTTGTTTATCAATCCATTCATGTTCTGTGCTACCCTTGTCTCAATCACGCAGGAACGTATTCCGATAAATCACCCCCACCCCTCCCCCACCCCAATAAATAAATAAAAATGATACTGATGGACGATATGTGGATCTGATGTGACCTTTCCAATTTTGCTGCATGCAGAGTTTTCTGGAACAAACATGCGTACACTTTAGATATATACCGGTAATTGGTAACATCCAAATCAAGCGTGAAATTCAAAACGGCCATATGACAGATTGTTGTGTTATTGTAGGTGGATTTGCAAGTCCCCAAATATGATTTTCTCCGGAAATATAGTGTACCTGTCACCAAATTATCCCTTCAGCAGACGGTAGCTGCGCAGCTACGACAAATACCGTTAAGTGTATAAAATGTACACCGATATGTGCAACCAGAGTTGGATGAAGATAATTGCAGCTTGTAATGAATATGTGATATCATCCCCTCACCCGAATAAACAATATCATCGCGGGTGAAGGGCTTATTTATCGGTCTAGCAGGAAAGGTGTTAAAATTTGAACGGCTTAATTTTGCTTGCCACCGCATCCAATGAAATTCACAGACCCGAAACTCAGAACTATCTGCTCGATATGCCAAGGTGTATATAAGGTTATCGGAACCTTGGCTTGGGAAGATGAGTTAAGTTATAGATATAAAATATACCTTAATTTGCATAATGCACCCACAGATCTGGCTCTGTGTTGTTTGCAGTTGGACATGACTTATGAGTGAGTACATACGGTATATTGCAGAGGTCTTTAATATGATATACATATAAAAATTCAGTTAGTACAGCATTTTCACTTTTTAAAAAATTTAACAAACAATACAAACAATATAAACAAGAATAACATGTTGGACCGGGTGTTTTTTTTTTTTTTTAAACTTATACCGAATAATCACAGATAGGACAGTTAATTCAAACTTAGTTAGAACTTAAGCAGCATAGGAAAATGATTTTCTCCGTTTTACAGATTTCATCTAAACCATCGTGATTCCGAGTAGTGACAACGCTACACATTGTATATGCATACTTACTATAAGAGCAGAAAAAAATGATATCAATAATACACGTGTCAATTTTTTTTTAAAACTACAAATATTCTGTATCTAGGTATAAACACAACAAAAGATGCAAACTGAATAACACTCAACATTATTTATGCATAATCATTTGAAAAATAAACATTCAGAATATGTAATTAATAACAAATATCAATCAGAATTTACAAAATGGTTTGTATAATTGCATAAACACAACACAAGTTGCAAATAAAAAAAATAATTGTTCGAAGATCTTTGAGCTCATTGGGATATTACATTATTATAAGTAGGGCATAACCGATTAGCATTTTTCTACCGATTTCCGATTCCGGATTTTGGACATGAAATTTTTCCGATTCCGGATACGATTCAATTAATCGGAAATGCTAAATCCGTATTTTTTCTAAAACATTTCATCTTCCGTTTCCGGGTTTCTGGTATCTGCTTTTGCCGTGTCTAGCATGTTACTTAGTACTTTACCATATCCGGCTTCATTTCCGGGTTTCATCCATTCCGTTCAAATAGATTGTCTCGTATCGTGGTTGTGTTGACCATATTGAACTTTTCTGACTTCTTATTTAACTTTATTAACGCACTATCGAATGACACGCAGTGTTAGACAAGGTGCTATAGAAATTCAACTTTATTATTTTTATTATCCGAATCGGTCGTTCCTGCCTTGTCCGACTCCGATTAATCGGAAGTTCATACTATCCGGCGGAATCCGATTTCCGGATCAAAAGTCGGTTATGCCCTAATTATAAGTACATATGCATCGATGAAAAAAGATGGCGAAAAAGATGGCGTGCAAAAGAATCACCAATCTACGATGGCAATTGTGAAGTTTGCTTTTCTTATCTTAAAAATGTGGCTCCATTACCATAATCCATTACCATAATATATGGAATCAAAAGCATTTTTATTTCATTCAATGTTTTAAAGCATCGGTTTTCTAAAAATTTCGTCAGTCCGTTTTCAAATTCAGGAATGCAAAGAGAGCTGAACAATCTAAATTCGTTATAACATGTTTTCTTTTTTTGGGGGGGGGGGGATCAGACAGATGCCCCCTCCCCCTATTGAAAAAACTAAAAAAAAGTGTTTTTATGTATGAGTGTGTTTCCCCTGATGTGTAGTTTTGTGTTTTTTTATAATGAAATTCCATTTAGTTACCCTGACCTTAATTTTGTCCCATCGGGATTATATGAAAATAGTAGGATATTTTGGTCCTTAATGTTTTCTATGACACTACACCCGAGCTCAGAGGCCCATCATGGATGTCTTGTCTTTATTTCTTAAAGTTAACCCTGGCTAGGGGTTTCCTGTATCCTGTGTGTGTTCTTTGTGGTGTGCTATTTGTATGTTGCTATATGTATACATATGTATACAGTGTATCTTGTAAGGATAGCCATTTTGGTCAAGAGGTCCCAGTTATTAACCATATAAAGGACCCCTAAACGGTCTTTTTTAATAGATGTTATAATTATATTTATTTGGTATATATATATATATATATATATATATATATATATATATATATATATATATATATCCTGATAAAACTTTTTCCCACAGATAAGGCAAAATTAATACGTATATTTGTTTGCCCATAATCGAATTCATCCAAGATATTTAGTTGCTAAGTTTACAAACAAAATAATTATTTTTTTTCCCTGCAGTCAAGCGTCTGGCACATTATTAAAAAAAAACATGTGACCCCTTATAATTTGTAACTATATTAGAAAGTGCTTCAAGTGCAAAGCATATTATATTATTGTTCTGAAAAAAAGCTAGAAACACAAGCTATATAATTTGTTTGTAAAATGTCATAAAATAGCGCATAATACAAGTGATAACATGTGACGATCGTTTCAAGCATTTGAACTTAACAATACTAGTAACATGCTTTTGAATATTTAAGATTTCAAATATGCCAAAGCGTTTGTAAATAATTGCATATATATATATATATATATATATATATATATATATATTCTTCCCTCCATCACACCCCCCCCCTCCCCCGCCGTCTATAAGAGACAACATATGCGGTAATATGGAGTGAATGAGAAAAATAATTTGGGCTTGATGAAACCCTTGAAAGTGATCTTACACGGATAAAAAAAAAACCTACAAGAAACTGGTTCGTACTAACATCGTATACACTTTCCTTGCAATTTATATGCAGTGTTCATACAATCAATGTTACAACATCACAATAGCCTATCGACACTATACGGTAAATTTCATGGTTACGAGGCACATGTATACTTTAATTTTTTTTTATGCTTTGTTTGATATTGTTTTTTTTTCTGACACATATAATATGGTTATTAATCCTGATTCTTACTTAAATATGGAAATGTTGGTTTCAATGCGTTGGGCGGTCATGTAGTAAACCAATCGACTAACAGAGAAATATAGGGATTGACAATAACAAAATTTCCCTAATGGTAATTCTCACTTAACCAACCAAATCTCTCTCTCTCTCTCTCTCGCTCTCTCTCTCTCTCTCTCTCTCTCTCTCTCTCTCTCTCTCTCTCTCTCTCTCTCTCTCTCTCTCTCTCTCTCTCTCTCTCTCTCTCTCTCTCTCTCTCTCTCTCTCTCGCGGATGATGGTAGGGAGCAGCAACAAAACTTTTCTAACCATATTTCGCCGCACAAAATACTGCGATTAAAAATAATGCAAGGGCGGTCAGAATGATACAAATCAAAGCTGCGCCAGGTAGGGAGAACGCAATCGCGGACCATCCAACATATGCATAGTTGCCAAGAGTAACGAAGAATCCTATCCCAGCCAAGAGTTCTAAAACATAAGAAAAGAAGAAAGAAATATAAAAGTTTCAAGACTTTGTTAGTTCAAAAAAAGCGAGCAAGAATAATGAACATAAAAATCCTTTTTGATTGATCTTCGAGAAAAGTTTGAAACTTTATAATACATTTATTAATTAGAGAATATTTTAGTAGTAATAAATTCTAAACACACACGCACGCACGCACACGCACACACACACACACACACACACACACATACATACATACATACATACATACATACATACATACATACATACATACATACATACATACATACATACATACACAGTAAATTCAGACTGTACAGATATGCGGTTATACATAGCATTTTTTATATATGTCTATATAAATTATTTTAGTAAAATTTTGATGCAGTTTTATACAGTCCTTATGTATTAAGACCGTTTTGGATCAAAACTATCTAACCAATAAATCTAGTAGCTTTATTTAATCAGTTTGTTCATGTATTCATGCATAATATCAAATGACATTAAACGAAAAAAGAAAAAGTGATTATTTAAGTTAAATATATATTGAAACAAAGGATAAGAGTTAAATGAATTCCCCAAGTGTCTGTTAAACACTCTAAGTTTGACTTTAACTGAATGGAAACATTTTGTGCATATTTCAGGATCATTGCTGTAGAACTGAACATTTATTATGAGATTCATATGAATAAAACCAACACGAATGTACACTATATTTTTGAAGATAAAAATTGCATTGAAACTATTTTTTAAACAACTTGTTTGACTTTAATTCACTAATCCCATCTTGTTTGACTTTAACTGAATGGAAACATTTTGTGCATATTTCAGGATCATTGCTGTAGAACTGAACATTTATTATGAGATTCATATGAATAAAACCAACACGAATGTACACTATATTTTTGAAGATAAAAATTGCATTGAAACTATTTTTTAAACAACGTGTATTTATACTTTTTCGATAAATATACGTCATACTTTGTGACAAAGAAAAGCTAAATTGAAAAAGAATAATAATAATTAAACCAAACAATGCAAATTTAAATATACATACATGGAATAAAATGCACAAAATGGGAAAAATATCACAATATAATTCACCAAGGCAATCAAAATATCTGTTACAAAATGATATTTTTTTATATGTGATAAATTTCCTTTGATATTGAAATAATTTAATTATAGCACGAAAACAACCACATATATTATTTTTGTGAAACGTTTCCATATAGCATTATTTAGCTTCTTTTTGAATCTTTTTGTGGAAAAGTCACATAATCAGATACCTAACTGCCAAGGTGTAAAAACCTGTGTGCACTATATTGCTGGAGAAGCTCACAGACCTCTTCTAAATAATATGGTATTAAGAAGTGGTCCCACATGATTTTAATGACGCCCCAGTGTGAGGGAGAGTCGACATGGTATTCGTTGCATAACAACTCTAGAAATGTTTGAAGCAGCATAATTCTTCACAACCTTTATCATCAAGATCATAGCAAAATTTGTACTAACCGAATAAGTTCACCACAGTCGTTCGCTAGTTCCACGACGGCATGATGGCCACGTAATGGATGACGGCTAAACCTCAGATGCCTTTTCTGTCACAAATGGCGTCAAACAAGGCTGTATCCTTTCGCGCACACTCTGCAGCATGATTTTCACTGCGACGTTCACAGATGCGTTATAAAACAGTGATGAGGGAAACCATGTCAAATACCGGACTGAAGGGAAATTGTTCAACTCCAGACGGCCGCAAGTAAAGTAAAGGAACAGTCATTAGGGACTTCCTCTGCTGATTTTTGCGCCCTCAATGCCAGCTCAGAAGATGACATGTAGACCAGCATGAACAGGTTTGCTAAGTCATGCGAAAACCATGGCTTCACGATCAGATCCCAAAACACCGATGAATAAACATGACACTGGGAAGCCATATTGCGAACCGAGCATCACAGGATAGGGTCAGAAATACCAGACTGTCGACAACTTCACGTGTCTAGGCAGCAACCTATAAAACAGCAGTCAACATTTACATTGAAGTGAACAGCAGAATTGTCAAAGCGAGCTAAGCCTTCCGGAGGCTACTTGGGAATGTGTGGGATCGCAGAGAAAATCAACCTTACCACGAAGCTGAAAGTGTACCGTGCCGCAGTGCTCACCGCCTTCCTGTATGTCAGCGAGAAGTGGAATAATAGACATTATATTCAATTCAGTCAATTTCACATGAGCTGTTTCTGCTGGATTCTCCGCATAAGGTGGCAAGAAGAAATTCCTGACACTGAGGTTTTCCCGAGGGCTGAAATCCCATCCATCATTAACTTGCTGGAGAGGGTCCAAGTGCAATGGGTAGGACACATCATCGGCATGTTTGAGGAACCGATTGCAAAATAGTCTCTATGACGAACTCTGAAAGGAATGCTTGCTGTTGGATGACATAAGAAGCGTTTCAGGAACTCAACAAAGGTGTCTTGAAAACCCTGCATATCAACTATGTTTAATTGGAGACCCTTGCACAAAACCGTCCCTCTGGCTCAGCAAGATCACATCTTTGTACCCTAATAGTATAGCATATAATTGCTCAGGTACAAAGAAAAAGTGTCACTCGTAAGGCCAGAACTGCCAGCAGCTTTACTCCTATACCAGCTCGTTTGTTCTCCACATGTAGGAGAGACTTCCTTGTCCCGATTGAACTTATTGGTCCTCTCCTGACACAATGCTTGACAACAGAGCTTTGGAAATCATCGCCACCGTTAGACACATACTATTAATTCTGTTATGAGTATAATACTTAATGGTTCTGTTTTCATCAAGCCACGTCTCATGCGTATTGTTATTACATTCGCCGCCATGATCGACATTGAGTTTTGCTGATCAAAATAAGAAAGATGCAAACGCGTCTCTGGTCTGATTAATATTTTTGTTACAAGCTTCACGCATACTTACTGAAGACGTCGATAATATTTAACATGTATCTGTAGCATTTCTTCTCTCTGGAATAATTTTTCATGCCTATTAAATCTGCAATCAAAGTATCATTAAGACCATTATTTTCATCAACTTAGCACATAAGGAAATGGCGTATTGCTGGCATATGAAATTCTTTTCTAAGCATATAATTTTTTTTTCGGACCACTGATTGCAAGACATCTTTTTTATTTGTTGGTCTTTGGTTTTCTTGGCTTTGGTTTTATCGGTTTTACTTTTCATACGCCAACCTTATATTGAAGTTCGACACAGCCTCAGACAAAAGCATGTTCTATGTGCACTTTCATTCCTGTTATGACTTTACTTCAGCTAGTTCATCAATGTCAAGTGCCAAATTTTTCGTCAGTGACATCCAGTAATTAATTCGTAGGCTAGCCGAAAATCAACTGTCTTGGAGCAGAGTTTGGAACGAAAAGAATGTTTTCTTACCTCGGTCAGACTGTTACAATAATTAGAGGAAAAACGGACTGAGTGTTTGACACGTTAAAATTATGTGATTCCTCACGCAGAGCTTTCAAAAATGATCGAGACAAATGATAAGGTGATATTTCGATCCTAAGTGGCATTTTTGGCATCTTGATAGACGGTTTTCATAAGGTCAGTAAGAATAGCATTTATTCCGATTGGGCGAATGCATAGGGAAGGGGGTGTGTCGGACCCCAGAATCGGGGAAATGTATACTTCGTATCAAACGAGGTTAGTCAGTCTAGGAAGACTTCTGCAAGAGAGGAAGTAGAAACTACATAGTCAAGACTCCGAGCGTGCTTTGAAAAATAGACGTTCGTAAAAGTTGGGTTCCAGTTAAACTGAATGCGGAACGATTGTAAGACGCCAAAAACACAAGGTATTTAACTCAAATTCACCTTTATCATGATGTAATGTATATGCTGTTTATCTTTGTCATAGATGCATAATGTATCGATACTACGATACAAATAGTTCAGTATTACATTGATTTAATAACGTACTTTGCTATGTTTGTTTTGTTACAGATGCATGATGTGTTCATATTTTTGTATGGATAGTCGGTTTTACAGTGATTTAATAATGTATTTTTTGAATTCTTATTTTTTACCTTATATACTTAGGTAGGTAAATGGGTTGTGTAGAAAACCCGCCGTGTACATTTATGATTGGAAAGTGTTACCTTAATTTGAATTTATCATATTAGTAAATATGGATAGTGTGTTATGATATATTGCCTCACTTTACGTAATGATTTACGGGAATATATGACTTTCCCGGATTCTGATGTCGATAATTAGCAGTATAGCTTTATTGATCTGAAGACCTGTATAGTATTTGTTAGTCGTATAAATGATAACACTGATAGTAAGATCTGATTTTTCGAACCTGAAAACGGACTTACTATCTCAGCTCTGAAAGTAACGAGATACTTAGGGCGTTTTACCCTTTTCTTTTACAAGGAAAATAGTTTATTTTGGCAAGAGTGAGAATCAGCGAGAAGTCAAAGGAAAAGAGAAAAAAAAGAAGTAAGAAGTCAGAGTGTGGAATTCCCGTTCAATCAAAGGGCAAGCTGAAGTCGGACGCACGCAGGGAAAAGAAAGAAAAAACCAGTTGACGAAAAAGGTCATTTTGAATCACCCAACAGTCCAATGTTAAATGAACATTCGATTCCTTGATGAAATTTACTCTCAGTATTAACGGCTAACTTCATTTATTTTTATTAGTGTTTCGATTCTTATGAATGTATCCATTATTTTAAAGCTTCAGTTTATGTATTTCTGAACTAAGTGTATTCAGAAAGAGAGAAATTGTAATTCACAGTGTCATTCTTTTCTTAATTGCATTTCTAATTAAATTCATATTTTATCTTTACGGGGGCTCGTGTATTGTCTTGTTCAAAGTACCATCTCAGATTACTATATTCACTGACCGGGCAGATTACACCGTAGAGATCATCTTCTAGATAACGATAATTAGTGGGAGGCGGTCCTCAAGTGTTGTTTTCCAAGTTGCGCAATACCTCTGACCAGGCCTTGTGCAATATTGTACTGATAACACTTTGATAACCCGCCAGCACCACATTACAATCAAGCATATTTTTAACCTTTTGTTTCTCTTTTTAATTTAGGCGTATTAATAAGTCTTGTTATATCTTTGTTCCTTTGATGCCAATCTATGTCGAGGTTCTCCAGGTATTCGTTTTCTATAGTAGACAGCATACATCAATAGGATACTCTAAAAAGCTTAACATATTGTGGGTGGGTGGGGGGTAAATCAATACAGCGTGATTATATTCCTTTGTTACGCAACACTTCTTTTCAGACCAGATTCTGGTATTTTACGCGGGTGCCTTAAAAAATGCCTTAGTATTCGCGCATTTAGCTCGTTTATAATTTCTTGGTCGCGCCTAAATAATATATTTTTTTTTTGGTTTGTCATTACTTGATCGGCTTCTTTCGTCAGTTCATTGTTTTTAGAGATTGTTTGACTTCTGTTAGCGTTGAAGAAACTTTCTCTACGATCTCTTTGCACGCTGCACTTCCTGTTGCTGATGCAGAGCCCTTTGTAGAGTTTGAAACAGAAGAGCCACTTTTTCTTTGGAATGCCAGGCAACAACGCACATATCCTACTAAAATATCGATCGATAAGTATGTTCTCGCCAAGATGACCCTGCTCTGTTATGATTCTTTTGATTTTATTCTCGATGTCGGCAACATTGGACGCGCTTAGAATGATAGATAAAAACGTTCCTGTATCTTTTGCATAAGTAAGATTCCTGAATTTGTTGTTGCTCTCTGTAACATTATGAAACGAACACCAGTTTTCACTAGAAATTATACTCTGATGCAAATTCATAGCGCGTGTCCTCTATGGGCGTGCTGTATCGGACAGTACAAAAATTTACCGATGTTTAGTCGGTAAAACAACGAGTCGAATATAACTTTGTGACGTGGCTATTTTAAAGCATTGCTCAAAGCTTTGTATGTAATATTACTGCAAAAGACTTACTGAGGTATTTAACTTGCAACTAGTATTTCAGTGATTTCGTTGTCAACTTTTACGCCTACGTTCCCAATTTGTTTACCTTCCGCCTGCAAGTTGAGTCCAGCGATAAATTCAAATGGGCCGCTGAGGCAGTGTCTGTTCACGGTACCTATCTAGGCTTAAAATCGGTACAGGTTTATCTAGGATATTTGAGAGGTTAGTCTAAAACATTATTGTTTTCGTCATCGAGCTTTCTTAAAGCCAGGAAACCTTTTCCTGCTTGTCCGTTAATGTGTGTTGCCGCATCTGCATGGTCTTGCCTAGATAACACTCATTCATACTCATTTTCTAATACTGATCTCTTGTCTTTATCCTTATTCGTATCATACACTGGCACTAATGCTTTTCTAAATTCATTTTTCTGATTATATCTGGCGTCGAATTGCAGTACCAGATCTTCAAAACAAAAAGGCTTCGTGCAAATATGCTTACTCTGAGCACACGAAAGATTTAAACCAAATCAGGATTAACTTGCTTGACGCCGCATTAAGTATTGTATGGCAGATCTCGCTGAAGATTTCAGAATGGTAGACAACATCGTGGTCGAACTAAGCAAATGTGTAATAGCAAATAAGAACAAAAAACAATGCAAAAAAATTATCAGCGTCGCAGCTGTCAAAATAAAAGCGTTGGAACTGAAGATTTTGGTGTCTTTCTTAACGACGGCATGAAAATAAAAAAAAAACTGCTCAAATTAAAATTTGGCCAAATCGATAATGGTCTAGACAAAATCACTTCTTGCTGCCAATTTTATTATATTCTTCTCCTTTGTACGCGTCTGAATTTTTCCAGTTTCATAGATATCTTTATCCAAGTGGTCCAAATGCTCTTTCCACGCCTGATAAATTATTCTGAGAGCGCCATTGCCAAATGTGTGTGTGCGCTATTTAACATTCTGATATCATATTTCATCCTGCTGACATCTTCAGCATTCAAGCCTATGAGAAATGTTACTTTAGCGTTGTGTGTTCTTTCGTAGGCGGCCATTATTCTGCTAGTCAAATTCGTGCATTGTGTTACCAATGCTTTTTCTTTCTCTAATTCAAATACAATAGGTCGCAATTTCCATATAGCGCGGTTGATTGTTTTTGTCATATGCTGGCACGAGAGCGATATAATTGTATATGATCTTAAATGTTTCCATGGTGAGACACAAGTAGCTTGCTTTTATGATATATTTTGGTCATGTCATCTGTAGCAGCTGCAGTACAATCGGGCTTGTCTTAGACGCTCGTGACAAGTAGCCGTATTATTGATGCAGATTTATTTTGTATTAGAAAAAAAAATAGATAATTATGTTTCAGCAGATTCGCTAAGTCAGCAAAATCGTCGAATTCACCAAAGAATCATATGACACCTCTATCACTTGTTGCTGACCAAGCCTTTTCTCCAGATATGTCTTCAGACGATGTAAATTGATAAACACGAAGAAATTTGGCCAGCTCAGAGCCACCTACCGTGGTCGGCATAATCGACTACCACCTAGCTGATGTCTGTTTCAGCTTATGTGACTTTACGAATTTGGTCATATGCACCGCTAATATTTTGTATGTGCAATAACCCAGATTCCTCAGCCCTGCTATTTAGCTCCCCTGGCAGCTATGGAACATCAACATCCTTAATACACTGCACCCAATCGTTTGTATGAACGGTTTTCGGAGCCGGATTTTACACTTTATCCAAGTTATATTGACCCCCACCCCCACCCCACCCCACCCCCTGTAAGCTTTTAATTCTCCTGTGACCGCTAGGTCCGTGACAGAAGTACGACCGCCATCAGAAATTGGATATTTGAGGATCTTGCCTGAATGCCAAGACAGAGAGACCTACTCTTTGAGACACCAGACCACTTAACAGCTATCAATACACTCCTGTGACCGCTAGGTCCGTGACAGAAGTACGACCGCCATCAGAAATTGGATATTTGAGGATCCTGCCTGAATGCCAAGACAGAGAGACCTACTCTTTGAGACACCAGACCACTTAACAGCTATCAATACAGAAATGTCAGGTCCTATATAAATAGGTACAATACCATGTTTCCAAGCTTTGAGTTTGTTTGCGAATTTGTAACTGTTTAGTTAATTTTGCAAAGATATAACTGCATGTAAGGGCAGTAACCCTCGTGAGCCTACGATCCAACGCAAGGTATGTAATTCGTGTTACTATAAAATATATGCAATACGTCGTTTGAGCCCGACAAAAATCATTATATCAGCCATGATCATTTGCAACTATATGTCGTCATTCTTCTAAAATCATTATATCTCATATGTATCGTCCACTGGCCATGTCCATCATTTTTGTGCAATCTTATTATATAATCAACATCAATCTGCCATTCAAGGCAATGTAATTGGTAGGATAGTGAAAGTCTATTATAATTCCTATAATGTTATGATAAAACGATAAGTACCTGTATTTCGAAATATATTATAGTTCTATAATTGTATGGTTAAATTACATTATTCCGAAATTTATTGTAAGATTTAACGTTAAAAATAGAGGTATTTCTTATTTATGATAGGAAAAAATATGAAGATATCGAAAATGCATGACAGAACTTAACGATAACATCAGAGAATATCAGAAATTTATCACATGACTTTAAGATAAAAAATAAAGGTATTCCGTAACTTTTGTTTGGGACTAACGATAACATCTGGGGATATCCGAAATAGCCGAGTTTAGGCTTCTGGAATCAGGTCACAATTAATAGTTCCGGTTCAGTACAAATGTAGTCTCAGTCTATTTTTAAAGCATTTTTTTTCTTGTCTCGCTTTGGTGGTGATACAAAAGTTAGATTTAGGCGTTCTTGGTATGGATTTAAAGGTAGTTGTGTATTCTTTAGAATATGACCTTATGGTGAGGTTGTGTTTGTGTGCTTCGGCGACAGTGTACAGTGCATAATAACGTCTTGGTGCTGATCGGAAGTGAATTTTTTGTTCCATTTACACGCTGGTTTGTTTAGGTATAACGCTACCAATTACGCAAGTCCAGGTATTCATAAATAAACAACAACACTGGCTATGATTGGTGGAATACGTAAGAATTGTACTTTCTGTTAGGCTTAAAAAAAAGTTTAGCCTCTTGGCAACATGTTAATTTATGCTACTTCCTATATAGATCACATTTGGTATTTTTTATGATTTTTTGAAAATGTGATACACATGACTGAAAGAGAAAGAGATTTTTAACGTAGCCGTAACAATTCGAAGTCATATTGCTACGTTGTCTTCAGTGAGCGCATAGCGATGCAGCTGTTAGTACTATATTTTATACGTTTTTGGTATTACCCGGCCGAGGTTGAAACCCTCGACCTCCCTCATCCAAAGCGAACTCTCCAGCCACTAGGTCACCGGAGTTGTCACATTTAGATCGGAAGCGGTTTTATTCCTCGCATACTCAGTGTTTATGTGACACAACATAGTGGAAGAGTTTTTTTTTTTTACACTTACTACTGATCTTACCTTTTGACATGCCAAATAAAATACACAACTAATCTGGAAGGGCTTTATATTTCGCACACTCTGTGGATATGTTACACACACACACACACACACACACACACACACACACACACACACAATGCGCTATTGGTACCACTTACGACTGATAATGTAGACCGCAGACAGTGCTCTCTTCGAATGTTTATTGTGCCAAATCCAAGCTATTGAGTCCCCATTAATTAAGATTCTATAGCTGATGTACCCTCCTATCCCCAGGTCAAGAACGAAGGCGATAAAGGCCAAGCCGAAGATTCCATAATTAATGACTGCAAAAGACATGTTAAATTTTCATCATCATCATCGGAAAGTTTATATAAATGCTTAACTGGAAGAGCGTTGAGTGTAGAGGAAAATACTGTAGATCAAGAATACAATCGATTGGAAAGGATTCCGATTTAACTCTCGAATATAGCTATATTGTATACTTGTATAGTAAATAATGTGGTAATATCTGGTTAGAGATGTGATTTTCATTAATTCTCGCACTCCTCTGTGTAGTTTAAACTACATTTTGTTTGAAACTAGAGGGTTTTTTTAAAAAAAAAAATATATATATCGAGAGTACAAACATTTACCCCGACAAAAACTAAAAAGTTTAAAAACGTACTTGATAGATCTTTGCTATTTGATTTGTATGAATATATACTTGTAATAAAATAGTGATATTATTTGCATATTTAAAACCTCACTCAGAGTGAAGTTATTGAAGACTGATATTTGTTAAATTTGGGCACGAGTTTACTTCATTTTAGCGTTGACTTTATTTTAATGACTAGAGTGTATGTATGTATGTATGTATGTATGTATGTATGTATGTATGTATGTATGTATGTATGTATGTATGTATGTGTGTGTGTGTGTGTGTGTGTGTGTGTGTGTGTGTGTGTGTGTGTGGCATTTAAAGGTTTGGTATAAAGCCAATTTATATATTAATAATATTGGTAATCAAATTATGATTCGCCCGTGGCACAATAATGATAATATATAAACTATATTTCAACCGCAGGCCTATAGATCAATGATGAATTTCTCATTCATTAATCATAAATGGCATATGAAAATAACGACAAAGATTATGTATAGTCCCTGTTTTCTTAATGATATTAAAATGGTACACAATTTTATCGTAATCCTTTCTTTTCTCCATTCCTTCTATTGCGTAAATGACAAAATAAGAATACATTTGGAGTGAGAGAGAAAAACATAATGCGCAGAACGAAAACATCAAAACTGAACTTGTACTAAGTAACATTCAGTCATCTGTTTCTTCGTAACAGTATGTGTGCGCTTGCCTTGGGAACTGTTTATAGTGTTCATAATATCAATGATACATAGTTGTAATAGCCAGTGACACTAGGTCTATATGTTAAATTTGTCGTTTACGAGGCACACATAAAGCATTGTGTTTGAATTCTTTGTTGTTGTTTCATAAACCAATTATAATGTTCTAAAATCAATTATTAATTATACAAATATCCAAATTCACGCCCCCCCCCCCCCTCCCCCTCTGGATCATTGTAGCTAGATACGGGCGGAAAATCCATGAAAATACAAGCGTTGGGAAGTTTTGCTTGTGTCATATGACGTCTTTTGAATGATGCTTATTTTAGTCAAGCCGTCCAGAGAGAGAGAGAGAGAGAGAGAGAGAGAGAGAGAGAGAGAGAGAGAGAGAGAGAGAGAATTATATAGTCGTTATAAATGTTAATTATAACAGAATAATGATTTACATGAACTGTTAATATATTAAAATATTTTAATTACCTCTTGATGGTTCGTCATTTCACTTAGTTTCTATTCCACGCTCATTTCCATACGCCAGTACGTTATTGCTTTACAGTACAGGTTCAGTGTACAAGAAGCTAACCATTTCTGCATTTTTTCCACATCATATCGTAACACAAAATAAACCCTTGTTCAGTTTTGTCAGTCTTTTTTAGATTGTCTTAATTTTCGCAAGGTTTTTTGTTTCTTCTTTATTTTCTTCTTTTTTGCTTGCATGCTTTTATTCTTTCTTATTCTTTCCTTCATTCATTTATGATGCGAGTTTTTCTTCTTTTTTATTTATTGTATTCTTTCGTTCTTGCTTTTATTCTTTCATTCGCTCTTTTTTTTCTTATTGGTTTTACTTTTTAGTTATTTATTAATTGTGTTATTCTTTCTTTCTTACCTATTTGTTGTTATTCTGTCTTTCTGTCCCTATTACTTATTTTAATATTTTTATTCTTTGTAAGAGATTCGGAGACTAATAGTACACGACTTTTAAAGATTTGATCATAACTTAAGTATTTTCTCTTTGATAATAAAGTCACTATGGACTGTGTTATTAATTCGTAACAGTCATAATACATCAAAGTTTCACAGTACTAAACAGCCATCTTTACTTTTTTTATTTTTTGGGTAAAGAAAAGTATCGTTTGATAATATGAGATTGTTTTGTTGTGGTTGTTGTTGTTGTAGTTGTATGTTGCTAAATTGAAGTAGTCCCACTTTTTCGTTATTTAAATGCTATTTACCGTACTAGTATATAGAATCGATCGCCTTGGCCTATATAGTTATGTTGAAGTACGCTTGTAAAATCGAATGCTAATGTACAGGGGGTAAATTTATACATATGTGAACCGCAGTCAAGTAGCTATAAATTATATCAGTACTATAATTTTAATTTGCAATCATTTCAGTAAGTTGTTGATATAACGTACAGTCCTAGGACATGTGTATTGTTGATATTTATAAAATATTTATGATCTGTATTGTTATCCATGCCACTTGTTTAACTTATCAACGAAGCCTACCCTTGCTAAAATAAGCTGAAAGGTAATTTAATGCTCTTTGCAATGATTTTTGGATGGATAATGTCATTAATCATAACTTACGCGTCAATTTGATTTGTTTTCGCACACAAAGGCAAGTACATTTCTGAACAAAGGCGTCTACACAAGACACCTTGCTCTTTCAGAGATTGAAATCGTATTGGTTGGTTTCTGTTCATTCTTCCTCTTTGCGAAATTTAGGCCGTTTTAGTTTTCGATTGTCCGTTCTGCTGTTCAATAGGAAAGTGACTGGAGTTTAGATGCTTCATTTCGATTTCAATCTCTGAAAGAGCAAGGTCTATTGTGTTGACTCCTAAATCAGAGCTGGGAAAATCAAAATCTACAAAGAAGAACATTGAATCTACAACACTTTCACTACGGGCTGATTACAAATGAAATTAAAACTTTTGGTACATGGATATAGGACACGAGAGGAGGCGGTTTAAATATTAACGTTGTAACAATTGGGCTTTTGGTCCTACAATATAAGACGCCGACCCTGATACTTACGTTGTAGGGGTGGGTGGGAGATGGATCCCACCTTCTCCAATCGTCACTATTTACCCGACTGTGTGAAGCTGCATATGAAATTTTATACCAAGATAAACTTTAAAAAATCCATTAAACTCTTAAAAGTTAGTATGTACTAAAAAGGTTTGTTACCAAAAAGCAATATAAAGTGGAAAAACACAACGATGATATTGTGAAAATATATGAAGATTCCCGATCAATGGGTGATGTAATTGATGTGTAAATACAGGGTAATTATATTATAAAAGATACATTAGGATGATTCATAGAAACATTCTATACTCTGGGATATGCATCATTTAATTTATGTATTTTAATCATCATTTCTTGCTGATAGATTCACATTGACAAAATGTTCTTGTATTATAACGTAACTATACCAATATGCATTAATAATTCCCATTTCACGCGACCTGGTTTATAGACAGTGATTTCATAAGCACGTGCATTATTTTCTTGAGAAGAATGATCAAATTAATGTCAAAGAAGAAAGCAAATAATAAAATTAGATTTGATCCAAGATGGATATTGATGCCATTACGATTTTATGGTCTTAAACTAAATAACAGATAAGAGCGAAAACCAACAGGTTTTGTAGCATTCAACAAATAGTTTATTTCCCTATAATACAAAGTTTATTTTTTCAAAGCAGTATTGTTAATTAAATCCCATATAGTCATAAAAGGTCTATCACCAGTCGAAATATAAAGAGTTTGAACTGAATTCCAGTGGTGTTCTGAATAAATTCCAATATTGAATATGCTGATGTGCCTGTAGTCTCGAATGTGCTAATGACATGTAATGTGGCGATGTCTTAACAGTCTTTTGATGTATCACAATACTTTAATCCAAACTATCTTTGCGTGAATCGTGTTAGGACTGGTTGGCCTGGTGTTAGGATCATATGACTTGTTGTGACATGATGCTACATGTCTGTTGCATGATTCCTCAGTGCTAGACATCAATATGAACTGCCACATTGCAGTTGTATCGGTACGAGTGAAAAATTGTTAAAGCTACATTAAAAATCCAAATCGCTCTCTCTCTCTCTCTCTCTCTCTCTCTCTCTCTCTCTCTCTCTCTCTCTCTCTCTCTCTCTCTCTCTCTCACATGACTTTAACAATAGTCATGATTGGTATCATTTAAGCGGTACGGTAATGAAGGTTGTTAAAATGCTACTTGACAAATGTTACCGTAAGATTTATTGTTGAATCTGGGTTGAATGGCACGTTCCAGTCCATTTCATATTTAATAAGCATGCAGTTTTCCGATGTTAAACCAGGATAATCTCACAAGTCAACAATCACCATTTAAACCATTTGCATACATACGCGTTCATTGTATGTTATGATTTTATAACTGAACACAAGTTTTAGCTACATTATTGATATTGTTTTTGCAACAGAAAAGGTTTGTTTAAAGTTGTAAACAGTATACAATTCAATACACCTTCATTATATGTACATGTGAAAACTTGCATTTTGTGCAATAGGTGTAAACAAAAAGATTATAAACGTACTTATCACACAGTTGCTTCTTATCTAACAAACAACTTTGAATGGTAAATTGATATTCACAGATCTATACAAACAAATCTTCAGCATTTTTCATATGAACAAAATTAGTTAGCATTTAATTAAGATTTTAATGATCATGTTTAATTTTTATTCATCTGTGTTTATCGTAGTATAAACCGCCATACATTAGTGGGAGGGGGACAAATAAAAAAAAATGTATCCATATTATTGTATCCAACCTTTGCCCAAAATTTGATTGCTGTGCAATTAATTAAGCTAGTATTTAGAAATGGCTTTATGTTGTTTTGTGGCTTTTATCTGCACTTTTAGCACACTATTGGATATGATGCCGAGGAAATTAGACCCAAGTGCCGTTGCCAAGGACACAATGAGGCAGCCGATTGGGCTGGTCTTACCTGGACGGGTATCTGTCCTGCGACATTTGGATTACGAGTTCAACCCTCTACCATCTAAGTTCCAGAAAAGGCGTGGATGAACGTCAGAGTATGATCTTATGCTTCTTCCTCAAAATATGACAGAATTTTTTTGGCACTTCCTAATACTTTTTCAGATAACTTCTAAATGTAAATATATGTTACGAAGTACATATACTTCCATATCGGACTTTACCTTCCCTATTGCAATTATATTTTACGTAATTCCTAAATTAAACAACGATGTAACTGTTTTAAACTTTGACTAGCATAATCAACAATCCTAAATTGATTAAAAAAAATATAAAGTCTATTGGCGAAGTGCACTATGCTAAATAATACTAACAGTGCAAACGTATGCATTTCTTTGTGCATCTTCAACTGCACTGCCACTGAACTGTATCTGAGTCAAAGGTCACTTAATATCGATCCTCCTGGAGATGTCCCACTCATCCCCTGTACCTTATGCAAACGAACTTTCCATGCAAGGGTTGACCTCATCAGCCACCTGCACACGCACAGAACAGAACCTGCCCGTCCAACCCTTAGATGACTAGTGAGGTCCTAGTCGAATCGACCAACGAACAACATCTAAGTCAAGGGTCACTTAATTCGTGTGAAACATATTATACACTACATGATAAGCATATCTAAAAATTTTAGCATCATTATGATAAGGATATTCATTTAAAAGTATACGTAAATTTTAAGTATTTTTGTCAGGTTGTTTAAATGAATTTGCAACGTCAGTTTCGTTATAAAAAAAAAACTGACAGACTTTGTTATGTACAACCTCAAGGACATAACCGCTTGGCCATAGACTAGATGTATCGGCATGGGCTTTTGCAAGAAGACTTCTTATGTTTAGATGGTGCAAAATAAAAATAGTTCCGTTCGAACATCACATATGTCCGCCACAGCAAACATAATTTTGTTACCACTGCTCCTCCTGAATGGATGTCCTTATCAATATAGGATTTTCAGTAAAAGACGTTCTACGTCCACTTGATCTTAAATAAAAACGGCATGAATCTGACCTCAAATATGGGCGTCAAGGCTGATATCTTGAAAATCTTCTTACCTCTAAGGCTTCTGAATGGAACATGGCATTTACCTGGTTTTTTTATCAGCGACTTTTTTATATATCTAATTGGTCCTAAATGTAAATGCTGCTGCCCAGATATCCAATATGGCCACCAAATCGGAAATTGTTATTTGCACAACGTATGAACCGAAGTGATATCAGCATGGAGTATTCGTCGCAAGACTGTTATTGTGGTTATCTGTTTTCAAATACAATTGTACTGTTCTGATATCTAGTATGGCCGTCACAAAGTTGTAACACTGCTCATTTATTGAAAGTCATATAAATATTGGGTTTTGCCAGTTGATGTTGATGTAGAGTTTAACGCTATTCTTCAGCACACGATAGGCTATACATGGCGGCCAGTATTATTGGTGGAGGAAGAACCCGGGAAACCCCCGGGAAAGAACCACCGACCCACGAGAAGCTACTGGCAAGCTTTCTCACATAACTACATTAGCCAAATCTTAGACTCAAACCCACGCAGACAGAGGTGAGATGGCAGTGATCCGTAACGGAGAGCGCGTTAGACCACTCGGCCACTCGGGGCCTTGGGTTTTGCCAGAAGACTTCTTATGATGTAACACTTTGTGTTAAATTACAAATGGGGCCGATCTGATAACCATTATGGTCACTGTAGCACCGATCTTTAAAATCTTATTATAAATTAGATATAAAGTCATATCGACATGAGACTTTTGCCAGAAGACTTATTATGATATCTAGTTGGACCTCAATGAAAATAATGCTGATCTGACCTCATACATGGCTGCAATATGTCAAATATCTTGTCATTTACTCTCCTGAATGAATTATCAATTTATGATGGGGGTTTCAACAAAAGTCTACTACTGGTGTATAGTGTATCTTAAATGAAAATAATGTCGAATTTACGCCCTGTAACTTTAAAGTTATGGTCACCATTAGATAATATTGGCGTTAAGAATTGTTTGTTAGCCATTTATTTACTTAACAGTTCCTGAATACATGGGTGGGTTTTCTTCGTTCTTTTAGAGAATCATTAGGAAACTGATCTGCGACAAGCACCGTAGTTCCACTGTTCTGTGGGTTACGGTAACGTACATTTTACATAAAGCAGATATTAGTTAAGTTTTCTTCTTATTTGCCTGTATTTTCCAAAGGATTTAATGGATTTTTTCATACATGGGATGATTCATTATGAGGGTAAAACGATTAATCCTGCAATATGTTCACTTGATCTTTTAACCTTGAGATCAAGGTCACGCCTCTTATATCACTGACTTGATCGTGGCCTCACATTGAAGGTCATGACCTTCTTATGTCTAGTTTAGCTTGTCAGGGATAATTTATATCATAAACATTCTGCTTGATATTTAGATACATTTTGGTGAGTGCAACACAATATTACCAAATATGACATTTTTAATGAAAGGCTGTCACAAAGTTGTGAGTGTGATATACTACTACTGTGCACGAGAAAAGTGCGAATGAGTGTACACTGAGATGTACATCTCTGTCTTACTTGAGTCCCTTTTCAGGGACGTTCGAGTCGATCCATGTGACCAATGTAATGGAAGCTTTTAAATGAGCTAATGAGCAGAAGTCGCATCAGACTGGTTGCTTTATTTGATTGCTTTATTTGCTTGAACACCAGTATCCAGTCACAAACATAGAAATAGCTTCAGGAGTTAGGGCCCTGTTAGTCCTCGTTGGCAAACAAAAGATTACATAAGGAAATATGAAGTACTCGTCGCCTAAAGAACCATTCAGTTTACTGTAACTCGAGAGCCACAAGAAATACGGGTAAGTGAATAAAACGCTCACATATATGTTGTAGACATGCTTGTCTGCATCGATTACGTGATTTAATGTATGGGTGATATCAGACCCCAAACCCGTCTATCAGAGTTTATGTTGGGGTGTGAGCTGACTAAACTATAAGTTAGATGGCATTAGACCTGAAAAGGTCTGATATCAAGAAATATAAGTCTGTAGTTTTACAGTGAGTCTGAAAGGATTTATTTCAATAGGAGATATAATGGCATACAAATGGATGTTGTATAAGTACGTGTGGGGTGGGGGGGGGGTCGTGTGAGATATGATTTTGGTTGTTGAGAAGCACAGGTACAAATCTATAATTATTAGCTCAGTACCTATGCAGCATTGACTATTTTACCTATGCAGCATTGACTATTTCGTAATTAAATATGCAATTAGTCTAGAAAATCTTTGACGTCGATTTAGTTAAGTATTCCCGAAGCGTTTATTACAAATACAGTTTAAAATAATATGTCCTGTTAGTTTTATTTTCCATGGCTCACCAAATAAAAAATAATGAAATGTACTTTGCTAAGAAACAGAGGATGGGGGAGAGGTTGGGTAAAATTCTAGAGGAATGTACCATATGGATGGATTTTTGTGGTTATGAGCTAAAATAGGACGATCGTGAAATAAGTTCAAATTGTTTTGGGAGGGAATGCAGATTTTTTTAAAAAAAAAATATACATCGTCATGTAGCTGTTGAATGATAGATTTTTAAAATAAAAAATGTTAAACTCGCCACAATTTTTTATGAATAAACAAGTGAAAATGGTAAACACTCTGTTCAACAGATAAGGCCATAATTTAATAAGAACACAACATTTCTTCCTGTGTTTCATATATCCGTACTCTCATGGACAAAGAAAACGAACGAAGCAAGACCTTGCAGGAGAACAGCCCTAGTAGCTAAGGAGCTTTCAAGCTACAATATCAACATTGCAGCCTTGAGTGAAACTATGTTCGCAAAGGATGGTTCTCTCACTGAGCTAGCAAGCGGCATCACTTTCTGGAAAGGAAAAGCCAAAATGAAGACAGGACCCACGGAGTTGGCCTGGCTATCAAATCAAGTTTTCTTCAACAGCTCCGGACCTGCCTGTTGGTATCAATGAGAGGCTAATGAAATTGCGACTACCTATCAGCCACGCACGCGACGCAACAATCATCAGCACCTACGCCGCTATCCTATTGAGCCCAGTGGAACCCATCGATCAGCATATGTGGACCTCAGCTCTGTACTGTACTCAGTTCCAGCTGACGACAAGATCATACTGGGGGGGGGGGGAGGCTTCAAAACCCGTGTTGGCTGATATTATGGTCGATGGAAAGGTGTGTTTGGCAGGCACGGTGTCGGCAAGATGAACAACAACGGCCTGCTCATACTCAGCAAATTTGCATAAGTTGACCTCCTGATAACAAACTCAGTGTTCCGAATGGCGAACAAACACAAGAACGCCTAGATGCATCCAAGATCTCGCCAATGACACTTAATCGACTCTGAAATAGTTTGCCAGCGCGATACCCAGGTTATCCTCATCATCACGGCCATGCGAGTAGCGGAATGTTGGACAGGCCAGATACTTATCCGAACTACCATAAAGTTGCCCATTGCCCCACATCACCCAAGGCGTCCTAAGAGTGCGTGCACAGCCTTCAACTTTGTCAGACTTCAGCAGAACCTCCACCAAGCTCAGTTTCCATATGAGCATAGATGAAAAGGTGTCTACAAACGGACCTATACATGGAAATGTCTCTGAGAAATGGACATGATAAGTGAAATAGCTATGGAGACTCTGGGCCCCAAGAAGTTAACCAGTCAAGACTGGATCGACGAGAACAACGGTGACATTGAAGATCTACTTGCCAGAAAGTACAAAGCATTTATGGACTGGTAGAATGACCCACACTCCGTCCCTAAACAACGAATGCTTTAAATCCTATCAAGCTGAGGATCAGAGAGAAATCCGCAATATGCATGACCAGTGGTGGGAAAGGAAAGCTGATGAAGTGCAACGCTATGCCGACACTAATAACTCTAAAGAGTTATAAAGCGGCATGAAGTCATTCTTCAGTTCTTTAAAATCTGGCTCTGTATCCTTGCTTGCTGTAGATGACATTATACTAATAAAGGACAAGGCTGTCATTAAGGACAGATAGAAAGAATACCTGAGCCATCTCCTAAACCTGCCCGCGTCTGTCTGCCAATCTGTTCTTGAATAAATGTCCCAACAGCCAACACACGACCAACTGGATAATCCGCCAATGATAGAGGAGTTCAGGAAGGCCATTAAACAAATGAACTGTGGCAGGGTACCTTGAATGGATAGTATCCTATTGGAGGTGTACATGTCTCTCAGTTAACAGACTTGGAAGCATTACACGATGTGCTACCTCCGCGAGGCATCACTTGTGACCCTCTATAAGAATAAGGACACACGTGCGGACTGCACTAACTACAGAATCATCTCATTGCTCTCCATAGCTGGCAAATTTTTTGCTCGCATCATTCACAACAGGCGTATTGCGGCAGTGTCAGAAGATAACCTCCCCGAGTCTCAATGTGATTTTCGTCCAGACCGCAGCACCGCTGACATGATTTTTGTAGTGAGACAAGTCCAACAGACGTACCTTGAGTAGAACATGAATTTATGTGCTGTCTTCGTGGACCTGACGAAGGCTTTCAATACAGTCAACAGAAACGCACTGTGGGTTGTACTCAAGAAGCTTGGTACCAACTTCATCCGGCTCTTTCACGATAGCATGACTGGAGAGATTCTCTCAGACGGTGAACCCTCTGAGAAATTCCCCATATCTAACGGTGTAAAACAAGGCTGTGTACTTGTTCCGTTACTCTTCAGCCTCCTATTCACACAGTTACTGCTCCATGTTATCAGTGACCTTGACTTTGATATCAACATTAAATATTGCCTGGATGGATCAGTTTTGATCTAGATGAAAAAAAACAAGACGCCAGAAAGACTCAGCACTGAAGCACTCTTTGCAGATGACTGTGCTCTCATGACCCTTAAAAAGATTCAGCTACAGGCAATCGTGGACAGGTTATGTGAAGCCTCTAATCTATCTGTAGTCACTATTAACCTAGCTAAGAAAGAAGAACACAATATCCAGTGATGGCTCCATGGATACTGCGAGGATCGAAAAAGCCAGACAAGCACTCAGACGACTCCGAACCATGGACTTGCAGCACAAGGGCATACGCCTGTCAACTAAGATGAAGCTGTAAAATGCAGTTTTCCTCAGGTCTCTATTGTCTGGCCGTGCAACGTGGACTGTCTACCGAAGGCATAATAGTCAGTTGAAACAATTCCACCAGCGCTTCCTGAGATCCATCATGCAGATCAAGTGACATGATTGAAACCCCAACCAGGAAGTCCTTGGCAGAGCCAACACAACAAGCATCAAAGCCAAACTATCCAGGGCAGCTTCGTTGGGCTGGACATGTAAACCGCATGAATCAAAACATAATCCCAAAGAAGCTGCTTTTTGGCGAGCTATCCCAGAGCAATCGAAACCAATGCCACGCTCACAGCAGGTACAAAGACAATCTCAAGACGCTCATCAAATGGGCAGACCTTCAATCCCACCAGCTCGAGCTTGCTGCCTTAGACCGAAGTCACTGGCGTGACCTGCCCACAAAAGCCAGTTTCACCGTCGAGGCTGACTGCCGTCTGCGTCTTTCTGCAGCTCGTGAGAGACGTCATAGATCTGTGTCCCAGACAAACCAAACCACCAGTATCTCATGCTCCACCTGCAACCGCCTGCTGTGTGCTTTGTAATTTTGTTACGTATATTTGATTTAAATAATTTATTTATTTTTGTCAGATTCAAATTTGACATTTTGGATTAAAAATTCATTCATTGGGAAATGTTTCTAGAAATTTTCACTCTACAAGTAAACAACAGATGTTAACCTCATTTTCTGACCTTGCTTCAGGGTGTAAACAAGCTTCTAAAATGATTGGTTGATTCCAAGGACATTAGAGCTTTATTTAAAAATGATTGGTTGATTCCAAGGACATCTTTCTAGATCATACTGTATACGTGACTTTGCGAGCATGGGTTCGTTCTGTGACCTTCTAGAAAATCACGTGACCCCTTCCTGTTTACGAGAGAATCAGTATATAGCTGTGTTTTAGAAGCTAACGGTCCAGTAGTTAGTCTGGGCTTTGGAATACAAAGATGTGTGTGTGTTATTGTTTGAGTGAAAATTATTTCAATTTGTTTGGGATCAAGACGAATTTATTGTGTTTTTTATTTAGAAATTACTTGTGCTCATTTGAATTATTATAAAACTAAAACTGACTTCATCACGTGACATCGTCGTCCGTTTTGGATTACATCGTCAAGATTCGAACCGGGAACTATTAGGACATTTTATTATCAGGACTCTTGCAATTCCACTAGTGGATTATATTGTGAATTCTTTTTTGATTAATTTTTGGACTTGATTCTCTAAAACCGTAATTTTAAATATTTTCTCAATAAATTGTTTGTTACATTTTTAGAAGCTTGTTATTTTCACTTCTTTCTATGTTGCTGCTTATTCGATCGCACACTATATATATATATATATATATATATATATATATATATATATATATATATATATATATATATATATATATATATATATATATATATATATATATATTGGTGCCTGGTTCAATTTTAAACATATGACATAATATCTCACACGAATTATAAATTATGCTAATGTTCATAATATTTCGTACTACTAAAGACTGTCAATGGAAAATGGCTTATTTCGATGTCCATTCCAGTTGTGGGCTCCCTTTCAATCAATCATGTTGGAACAATGTTCACATTTGAACAAGTGGATTTTGATCAGATGAGCACTTTAATGTCTCATCGATCAAACAAGGTGTATATAGGGTTAACATATAGGCATCTTGGATAGCGAAGATTTAGACACTGATAAAAATAATAGTTATAGATAGGAGTGAATGTGGAAGTTATCGTACCTGTTCCGTAACACCCTCTGTTTGTACAAAGATAGAAAAGACCCTGCATGTCGCATTTCTTCACTCCATTAATTGTCTCTTCTTTGCACGCCCAGGTCCGCGAAAAGAAACCCGTTATCTGAAAATCAGGGAACTTATTGGAAATTACATGACCAGGTAAAAGAGCCCAAAGAGCATCAGAAAAGGAGGAGTCGAAGGTGCTGACGGATAAAGGTACTAATAGCAGAGGCGTAGCTAGAGTGTTTGGAGCCCGGGGACAAGATTCATTTTTACGCCACCCACCCATCCACCCCTGCAAAAATAACGCCCCCCCCCCCGCAAACTTTCCACATACAACCTATTTCAAAGCCCATTTTAGCGCCACCACTAGTCTGGCGCCCAGAAACATATGTCCCCCTCTGCCCCCCCCCCCCCCCCCTCCGCTACGACTCTGAGATATAGAAGCGGAGTGGAGGAGTCGTAGGTGCTGACGGATAAAGGTAGTAATAGAGTAAGATAGGAGGAGTCGAAGATGCTGACGGATAAAGGTAGTAATAGAATAGGAGAGGAGGAGTCGAAGATGCTGACGGATAAAGGTAGTAATAGAATAGGAGAGGTTGAGTCGAAGGTGCTGACGGATAAAGGTAGTAATAGAGTAGGAAAGGAGGGGTCGAAGGTGCTGACGGATAAAGGTAGTAATAGAATAGGAGAGGAGGAGTCGAAGGTGCTGACGGGTAAAGGTAGTAATAGAATAGGAGAGGAGGAGTCGAAGGTGCTGACGGATAAAGGTAGTAATAGAATAGGAGAGGTTGAGTCGAAGGTGCTGACGGATAAAGGCAGTAACAAAGTATGGCAAGAAAGAACATCCACAAATTTAAAATTATCAACTACGTATAGGACGTACACAATAATGTTAATTATCTTTCTGCGGTTATGCTTGTATGGACGCTGATCATTTTCCCAAAATGTTAATCCCCAGTTGATAAAAATATGTCATCCAAACGTCCAGTTTTCAATATATAACCATTATCTTCCGATGTGTCCAGTTTTCCATATATAACCATTATCTTCCGATGTGTCCGGCTTGTCTCCGATTTCCTTTACATAACAACTACTGTATCAAAGTCTCCTAGTAAATGGAAGATATCCGAGTCCAGTCATGGATCCAGTGTCAATGTTTGTTTTTTTTTGGGGTGGGGGGTGGGGGGTGGGGGTGGGGGTACGGGTGTTGTTGGGGGGTTGGGGGTTGGAAAGGGGTGGGGGGGGGGGTCTTTTAATAAGTGAGGTTATTGTGGGCGTATTTTCTTATTCAGGTGATAAAAAAGAAATTTAATTGGAAAATCTCAGTTTTAATTTCTTTTGATGGAATGGTCTCATTATTAATCGTTTTTACTGAACCATTTTCTTATTAGAAGTTACATTTTCAGAGTGCATCTCGACTTAAATGTAAACTCAAGCGAATATAAGAGATGCTGCTGTTTGTCCATCCTTCACGATAAACTCTGAATTAGAAGCATGGAGATATTACTCAGTTCCATATACGAACCTGTCTCGTAATTATTTAATTCTTACTCTAGGACACTTTGACCGCCCTAATGTTATCAAAATGTAAAAGAAATAAAAGTAATTGTGAATTCCTTAAAGAAAAATGTTATATCAAAAATAAAATTTCTATCAGATGATAAAAATCGTAACATATTTGTCACAAAAGTTAAGTAAAATGAGCGCAATATTTAAATATATTAATTATTCCTTCTAGCACGATTTCTTTTTCTCTAAACTACTGCCACTACTGCTAATAATTCTATCACTACTACCAATATTACTGTTACTACTGCGACTTACCTGTGCAACTGTTGTCGCTATTATAAGCCCAAAAAGAAGCCATGCTCTCCTCGGATTTAGATCGGTCTCACTGTCAGGCATATTTATTGTTTGACGTTTTATGACGTTTTAAAGTTTTTATAACTGAATTCCCCAAGAATCAAATTGAAATTTTGTTACTTATACTGTAATATTGCACACAAAAACTCATCCAAAACTGATATTTTCAATGATTCATTTCTATATTATCCTTCATCAGAGTGAAAACCATGTAGGTTTGTCAAAGTTTATTGAAAATGCGTTGGTAAGTATATATGTATTGTCTCTTAGCAGCAAGTGTTGGGTATATATAAAGTCCGTTTCAATGTTCATCCAACAATATCTAATCCAGCACTATCGTCTTTCCTAAGTCTGTCTGTATTAACATTAAATAAATACTGTCAATGACTATATAAATCACTCTTCTCTCACACTATATCCGCAGCTGATATAAAGCCAAATGTATTTTAAGTATGAAATTAGGTACTCTTTTTCCATCTGATATAAATCAAAATATAACTAAGACATAATAAAACTTTATTTGCCCCTCCCCCCTTTTTTTTCTTCGTCAAAATTTACAATTGGGAAAAGAAACACGTGAGGACCTTTTCCAAGGCAGCAAAAATGGCAGCATTTTGTTGATTCTACATAGAAAGCTAACTTTGTAAATAAAATAAAATCTGGAAAACAATGGTGTATAACTCAGCTAAAGGTCTGGAAACAAACTATAGCAAAGTTTTCTTGGAACCGGATAGGTGTTTATTCTTGGAAACTATTAGATTCGCCAGTGCCCCAGCATACATGTTGAATTAATTGGTACTATTTACTTCCTCATTGTCATGAACACGTACTCTTACTAACTAACGGGTGTAAAACACATTCATTGACATTGTTGGTTGGTCTTTTCAAACCCCAACACGTTCATGCATGTGTCCAACATGTACATGTATACAGAAAGCGCAGCCAATACAAGACAGAATCGATTCGTATCCTGCAAAATGCTTGCCTTGTAGAGATGATAATATTTTTAATGCATTTGTATTGATGATTAATCAAAAGGAAGAAACGGGGAAAATGCAATATGAAACTGCATTTCGTTTATACACTTTGTCCAAAATAAATAATGGGCACTTTGATTTGTAGTCGTTACCTTCAGTGGCGTCACATGGGTTGGTGTCACTCACTGCAGTACCTAATGGTGTCACTCCCATTGACCTAATTCCTGCACAAAAAGTAAAAATAATGTTGTAGACAGTCATGTACGTTAACTCATGGTGTCACTCGCATGGACATTCTTCCTACACAAAAATTCAAACTTTTTAAAGGAACTCATGTGCGGTAACTCATGGTGTCACCTCCATTTACCTAATTTCTGCACAAAAAATAAAAAATGTATACAGTCATATGCGGTAACTCGTGGTGTCACCCCATGGATTGTTTTCCTGCACAAAAATTAAAGAATTTGATAGACATTTTTGGTGTCACCCCCTCTGATGGTGTCACCCGGTGCGGTCTGCACAACCCGCACATCCCTAGTGACGTCAATGGTTACCATGATATTATAATATTTTTACACAGAGGTAAAACTATATCTAGGTAGGTAAGGTGAAGAGATACATGTAATGCTTCTATATTGGTCACGATTGTACATGTATGTTTTATTTCCATGGTTCATGCTAAATCGTGTCGTGTGTTGGGACATTTCGTGCCGGTATGTGTGATATGCTAATGCATTTTTGGGATGTTATTGTTATTTGTAAATATATACTCTGTACAAATCAAATGTCGTCTCTTTTGTTGGTAACTATATTGAGGCGTACACGGTAGATTTTTTCATTTCAAATGTATAGCTAGTATAGATAAATAAAATAAAAAATAGTTGTCATTTCCAGTGACTGAAATCAACCCCCAAAGCCGAACAATTGAATTGAATCGAAAAGTTTATTTCAAGCGTGATAAACCGGGACCAGCAGCCTACGTTACAATCCGGAGAGAACACACACACACACACACACACACACACACACACACACACACACACACAATTTACCTGCGTAGATCAGGTAGCCAATGCTGGAATTTTTCAGTTAAAACTATGCCAAAAGAATGCAGCACGTAAAAGTTTATTTCAAGCGTGATAAACCGGGACCAGCAGCCTACGTTACAATCCGGAGAGAACACACACACACACACACACACACACACACAGACACACACACACACAATTTACCTGCGTAGATCAGGTAGCCAATGCTGGAATTTTTCAGTTAAAACTATGCCAAAAGAATGCAGCACGTAAGAGGGAGTCGAGTGTGTGTGTGTGTGTGTGTGTGTGTGTGTCAAATGGTTATTATCCCAATAAGTAGTATAGTGGGGCGCTTTAGGGTGTAGGGGCATCCTATGTTAAACAAAGTGACACATTTATTTAAATAATAATACCTTCCATGGATCAATACTAACCAATAAACCCCATTAGAAATAAAGTTACACTCCTCTGACCCTACAACTTACCTACATCCTTTTGGAGAGACTCGTTTACCGAGCCCCCAGGGTAAAATGTAAAAGAGGGGGTATAAAATAGAATCTAAATCCTTTATAAACAAAGCTAACTTCTCTACCCTCTCTACCCCAACATGACACCCCTTATAAATAAAGCAATGCCCCTACCCTCCTATGGTAAGCAAATCTAATATCTCTTTCGAACAAGGTAGGATCTAAAAGAGGGGTTATTAACACCCAATGATCTTTTATAATTACTACAGTAAGCTGAAAGGGAGAGGATGAATACATGTAAGCAATCGTAAATTTTAAAACTCCCAGAGGCAACCAGCAATATTTCTTTTTTGTGTGGTCTAATTTGAGCAAAATGTTGAGAGAGAGAGAGAGAGAGAGAGAGAGAGAGAGAGAGAGAGCGAGTCAGAGTGAACACACTACATGCCATAAACAAATAATAATAATAATAATTATTATTATTATTATTATTATTATTATTATTATTATTATTATTATTATTACACTGGTCTACAGCCAAAATGCTTCCGAAATAAATGCAGTCAAACTTGACTAATTTTGAGTCACTGAGAACGAAAATAATACTTAAACTTGTTGATTGGCTCTAGTTTTGAAGATTTGAAGGTGTGATACTGGGTTAGTATATACAACCCTGGACATGGGAATGGTGGATGATAAATGAATTATAAAGGGACGAGATTTCAATCTAAACTAGAAAGGACTAAAATACATTTTTGACTGGATCTACGAATAAATCTGGATTGTGACAGTAATTGAATCTTTGTAGGCAAAACAATGATATGATGCATTCTAAAGCTGGCATTGTGTCACACATGATATGAATTTCATCATGTTATTCCTAGAGGTCATAGATGATGCAATTGTAAATAAGCTTACATCACTCTGCGGAATAAATTGCTATAGAAATCAAACAGTGTCATGCTGTCTTATTTGTCAGTGGGTTCTTTTTATATTTGGAAAGGGACACATTTCTGTTTAACCAAAGTAAGCAGAGATCCTTCGTACGTTTGTGAATAATGCAGCAGCAGAGAGGGTGAGCCGGACAACATTTTTAAACAAGTTTTCAATGAAATCAGGCTTAAAACAATGAAATCAGGCAAAAAAACAATGAAATCAATGAAATCAGGCAAAAAAAAAATCAATGAAATCAGGCAAAAAATAATGATGAAAAATCAATGCAATCAATGAAATCAAAAAAATGACTAAGCCTCTATTCGATTTTCAACCGAATATTTGATCCAATCCTTAGGATGAAAATCCTTAGGACTTTACAAACAGACTTATTTGTAAAACCTCATCTTGTAGATCAATCAGATTATTAGACTGGTCAGTGAGTTTGAAATTAATTCTGGTTAATGAATTATTATGACATCGCATATAGACTGGATTCACCGGGGACTCAATTATTAAAAATCCTGGAGGGGCTGTTGGTGCAAATGAATACAAAATATATCCTTGCTGAGCTTGATTTGATCGTTCTAAATTTATTTGATAGCTTCCTTCGATAACGTCACATACTAAATTGATTGCTATCACCGATGAAATATTCACATTGAACGGAGCAATATGCCTGCCACCACCATCTGGGTCATTATTGTGTGTCAGGATAGTTGTTTGTGGTTGTGATGTTGCTTTTTTCCATTTGGCATGGATTTTTTTGAAACCTTCATCGATGGTGTCACTGAGATGTTTTGTTAGTTGTGGTACGTTATATCCTGGTAGTTTGAATGTTAGAATATCTTCTATGCGGATCTTATAGTCTGTTGCAAATAAATCTCTTGTTTTAGGATTACTGTCACCTAATACCTCTTGAATGATTTGCGCATTAAATGTTTCCATGTCATTGATGATTTTGTTACATGTTTCTACAACGCTGATAAATTCATCTCGGGTGAGAGTGCCGGATCTAAGGGATATAAACAACAACGAAATATCGCTATTCATTGCTCCGAAATTTACAGTGATGTCATCCGGTCGAAGATAGTGGTAGATCTTCTTAGTGGGAGGATCTACCAATTCAATAAAAAAATACAATTTGTCATAATCGCTATAGCTTTTTACTGGATTATCAGATTTTATCCTGTCGGTGATATAATCGGTTTTTTGTGGTTCTGGTAATTTAACGGTTTTTTCCCGGGGTGGGATTTCAGGCCATCCTAGTACGGTTCTAATAGAACTCTGACATATATCTACGACATATCCTTCTGTGCTTATTTCAATGGCAGATGATAGTGTTGGCTCATGAACTGTTATAGCTATTTTTGACTCTTTTCCAGTAATCGATTTTATTCTACGCGCGAATTCATTATTGATTTGTTCGATTTGGTATGATCCGGTTGGTATGGAAACAACGTTCCAGTCTGGGGTACCGTCGTCTTTATTCTTATTTGCAAATACCAGTGAATTATTCGGTTGTTGACCACCAAATGATTTTGATCTGATATTAGGCCAACTATGGTATACTCGTAATTTTGCTAGCGCTATCTCCTTCACTGGGACCGGAGAGGGGAAATTCACACTGAATTCTGGATTCGTTGAGGTTATTGAGATCATGCTGGTTTGTACTGGGTTCGTGTTCTCCACTATTTGTTGAAGTAATTCCATCGGTGTTGTCATTGTTATTATACTCATGATGTATTTCTAATTTTGATACTGCGGAATCATAGACACGTACCATCACTGAGAACTCACTATCTGATATCGTTGAGGTTATTGACATCATTCTGGTTTTCGGGTTTGTGTTCTCCAATTCCATCGGTGTTGTCATTGTTATTATACTCATGTTTTTGTATTTCTAATTTTGACATCGCAGAATCATATATATCTACCATCGCTGAAAACTCACTCTCTGATATAATTGTATCATCGAGAGATGACGATATCAATGAGGATAATTGCGAGCATGCAGTGGACACAACATGAAATTGAATTATGTAGTCTTGTAGTTTTCGTTGGCTGCATGATGATATTTTTTTTGTGATTATTGAAATAATTCCAGCGATTGTTGTTGCCGCAGAAATGCAAATTGGAACAGCTATCGGGGCCATCATTGTCACTGAAGACAGTATAATTCCAGCTCCGGTAATTACACCACTCACTGAATACACAGTAACATCAATTGCGGTAATTCTCCTGCGATATTTTTTAATTTTCATTGCATACTCCTCAGACAGGGTTTTGAGTCTAGTTTGAAATTCTCTGACCTGATCATAACGATATTGCGATGATGAAATCATTTTTTATTTTAAAAACGCTAGCGTTTTCAATTACGATTTCAATTTTCAACTTAAATCCGCTACGAATTCCACATACCATGTTGTTGAAACCCTAACCAAATTTTTATCAGTAGCTATTAACGTGAACTGTTCAGTTGTATCCTTGTCGATGATAGTTGAAATCGTATTATTGACCCCGGATGAACTCGACGATGAAATATTAAACTGAGTCGTTCTCACTATTGTTAATCGATAAATACCCTTAACGGTTGCAGTGATATCTAATTTGTTGTTTGTAGGTGTCCACTCAAATGATCCGTGTTGGATTGTGTATACTACATTGTTGGTTTTCTCATGAGGAATTTTTGTTTTTTCAATAACTGTTATCATCCTCGAAAAATCATTTTTGATGGCCTCGGTGAAGATTTTCGTCTCATCGATGGATTTTTTAATATCAGGGAGTTTTAGTTCAATTTTATCGAATGTAGTTCCAATAAATTTATCAATGATATTTCTACGAAATGCGGTAAACTGTTTTATGTGTTCTTCGGTTTTAGATTGAAGTGTTGCTAGTTCCAACACAGAACTTTTTAATTCATCGTTGAGAGTTTTAAATCGATCTGTAATCGTCGAAAAAAGTACACCCGGTTTGAGTTTACCCTGATCCGAAAATAACGCGATAGTATTCTCGATTGCGTGTCGTTGTTTAACTAAAATATCATCCAACGACACATCACTGGTTTTCAATTTACCCTGTTTGTCCTGAAATACAACTATTTCATTCGGGTCAACACTTGTTAAATTTAACGTCTCAGCGATTTCATCTTTAATTTTTTTTTAATATCACCGGTTGCAGTGTCATCGGGTTTGGGTTTCAAAGATCTCCCCCAAATATCGATCATGATATTTTATATACCTCTCTCTAAAAAGCGATTACTAGTGTATTCATTTACGACAATGTGTGGTGGTTTTCTAGATGCTGAAATAGCATCAAGGACATTTAATACTTCGCTGCCGCATATTGGTGGGTCATTGATTTGTTGTGTTGGTAGCGTAGAATACCAAGTCTTCATTGAAATTTTTTTTTATATAATGCATAAATTCTTTTGGCGGGGCTAATCCATATGAATCAAAATAGACAATCCCACGTGGATCAATAGCGTATGCAACCCAGTGAGTTCCAGGTCCGGTGCTGTTATCTAAATTAATGATTCCGGTTTCAACGCTGTTTGGTTGATGTGGTAATTGATCCTTCATAAAGACACCTCTGAAATTTTTAATCGCTAGTTTTTTAGCAGCATCCATTAAATCAAAATTGGACATGGGAACCATCGAAGATTTTTGAGTTAATAAACCGGTCCTAGTCTCAGGCCTTTTCCGCTGTACCATGAATACGGGGTTCCTGGTAGTCTTAGACCCTTTCCCTTTTTTTATATCCTTGTCCAGTTGCCTTTTTCATCGCCATTCCTGCTGCAGTACCAACGGCTCCTAACGCCGCTGCTTTAGCCACTGCTGCAATCAATGCTGGTATTGCAGCTAACAATGGAAATATACCTACCGCCTGTTTTAATCATATTTTTGATAGCAGCCGCAGAAAGGGTAATCTGGACACCTTTTTTTGCTACAAGTGCATCATTGAAATGTTTTATTTGACGAGTTGTCAGCGATAATTTATTTGCACCACCAGTCATTTGATTGGGTTTCAACGTGATTGTGGTTCCACATTTTTTAGCCGATTCTGATTGCAATTTTTTTATTTGACCAGGAGTTAACGCAACACTAATAACACTATATGACATGTTATACATAATAGATTGATTCTAAATCGTTTACAATTTCAATGAAAAATCGAGAAAATCAAAGATTTTCTACTGGGGCATCTACCACTCTCATTCTTCCTCCAACACCTTCAAGTAGCATTGATTTATCACCAAGAATGACAGCAACCGCTCTATAATTAGCAATACCACCAGGACGGGTTACACGGGCTCTAAAGTGTATATCAACAACAGATTGTCTCATCAAATCAAGATGTTCCAATGAAAAGTAATAAATCGGATAGAGGCTTTTGAAATCCAATTGTGATATTTGCAAACCAGTATCCACATTTAGATCACGTGCCATAAATGACAACAGGTTATGATAGACACGTGCAATATGATTTTGACCGTAATCAAGTTGTACATCTTCAGATGGTTCCTGTTGTCCGTTTATTCTCAGTGAGACCTCTCTAACACCTAACTGATCAAATATCATATGACTTCGTTGTTGATTACCAACTCGTGCATTATTCTGTAACGCCACAAATATATGACGTGGAGCTGAAACACCTTGTTTTGATGCCAGATGCCAAGTAAATATATCATCAACATTATCTAGTTTAATATCAGTGGTCACTGATAACCAACTCAACAATGATTTTCCTCCTTGGTCCATAAATGATAACAATTTTTCTTCTGCTGTGATTGATGGAGTTAACACTGGCATCCACAATGCTAGTTTTGTTAAAATGACTTTACCATCAGCAACACCAGCATCATGCCATATTGCATCATTATCAGTACCCTTTCGTACAAGCGCTACTGTATGCTTCGCTCCATAAATAACTTTTCGGACGTTTCTACAGAATCCAAAAATATGATGCAGTGGAATTGCACATGAAAACTGTCGACGCTGTCCATGCAACGTTGCTACGCGTGTTGCAAACCCTAGGTTGTAGTTAGTAATATTATTTATGACATCAAAATCACCAGCTGGTCTTGTATATCCGGCTGGTGCTGGATTAACTGAAGAAGCATGTGTTGCCTTGACTCTAGAATACTGGTTGTGTTCAGGGTGATCAGTAATATCCTTAGAAAACATCATGGATGGACCAGCTGATCTTGTATAATCATCAGAATATCTCGCTAACCCTATGATTGTTGTGGCCACATCAACATCACGATCAATGGATTCAATTTCCTTTCCATCAATGAGATATTTAGCGCTTTCAAATAAAGCCATGATACCGTTATTGACAAAGCCAACTTTGATAGTTGGGTTATTGTCATATGGAGGATCATTATGAGCAGCATCATTTGTTACAAGTTCTTCTTCTACTTCAATAAATGCTTCACACGGCAAAAAGTATTTACTGGTATCATGAACTTGAAGTTCAATTCGCGATCGGAGATCGGGTTGTATTGCATGATAAGAATAAAATTGAAAATCGCGTACAGAATCATTCTTGCCAACTGGGGCATCCATATCAAACGCTGGATCAGGTGACCTTTTGAACATTTTATTCTATTTATCAGAGTCTAAATCGTGAAATCATAAAAAGATTTTCATCGTGAAAAACGCTAGCGTTTTCGTCGTGGTTTTTTAAAGCCACTTCCCGCTATCATGTTTGCTATCATGTTATTTTGGTCACTTGGAGTCACCAATGATGCTAGTTTTTCATCTACTGCGTTATTTATTATTTTACTAACACTTGCAGGCATTTCTGCTGTAGATGGCAATGGTACCGGTTTCTTTTTTCGTCTCACTAATGATGTTATTTTATCCTTTGCTGCAGAAAACGCTTTTCCGGTAAGATCTCCAACAGCACCAATACCCTTATCACGAATAACATCAATGGCTTTCATTGATAATTGTTTAGCTAACGGCATCACTTTTGGAGCCATTCTTGCAAATAACCCAGCAATGGTATTACCTAAACCATCTCCGTAGTATGCTCTATAAACAGGCAATCGTGAATTAACTACATAGACGAGGGTTGGTTTATCATGATTGTAGTGTATGATCATTATTATAAAAACATTAGTGTTTTCAATTGTTATTTATCTAATCAGTGATTTTTTCAATTCAGTCACTGTGATACCCATTTGCTAACTCGTCAATGAAATCTCGATATGTTTTGACATCCATGATACCACCTTGAAATAACCGTCTACAGATATCAGCTGCTTCATTAATTATTTCCGGAGAGTTATTTCCGGCTCGTTTCCCTCCGATGAGAACTTCTAACCGTGATATATCACTGAGAATGTTACCAGGACAAGTAACGCTAGTGTTTTCAACTATGCCGCTGCCTAAATACCCATCTCCAGTTGACTCCTCTTTACCAAAAAATCCAGTTGGATACTCTACTTTACTCAATACTTTGTCTTTAAAACTCTCAAAATCATTGCGGTTACTTTCTGTGATTCTAAAGCTACCACGGTTTGCCAGGTATACTTTTTTTATCCAATTCTCGTCGTTTTTTATATACTCTTTATACCCTTTGTTTACAGCTATTTCTCTTTTATCGAGTGAAAAATTCCGCGCGATAAAGTTAATTAAATCATTGTCATCTTAAAATTTTTTAATTATGCTGTATGCATAGTATGTAAATATACTTTGCGGTGAATACATGTTTTCTATAGTAACGTCTTCTTCCTCTTGTTTTCTTGCAGTAGCACCTAGTTCTTCTAGTACTTGCTCTTTTTTTTGTTGTTGCCGTGAAGTAGCTACTATATCTACTGGAAGTGTTTCTAAAGACTTTTTTGTTTGTTTAGTTCTTTTTGCTATTTTTTCTAACACAGGGAGAAAAGTCTCTTCTTGTTTTTTTCCTTGTTCAGAGATTGTTGACACTATCTGTTTCGTTGTTGTAGTTATTGGTTTAAACAACTCTTCAGATCCCTCAGCAAAATCAGTCTGAAGACTCTGTCGTTGTTGCAGTTTATTTCTTACAGAGTCATGAATTGGTACAAATCTCTTAATTGCATCTAATCGTTCACGAGCCAATCGGGTCGTTAATGCTTCATTGACCATTATTTGAAATCGCAAACCATTTTTCAATTGCAAAACAATTTTCCCCATCGATGATTCCACCCTAACGGTCCAATATTTTATTGCTGTGAAATATTTTTATTTTTATTGCTGTGAAATATTTTTATTTTTATTGCTGTGAAATATTTTTATTTTTTATTCACTGATTTCACTGATTTTTTGACAGTTTTGGTGGTTTTTCACTGATTTTTTGATAGTTTTGGTGGTTATTCTCAAAGAAATTTTACGGTCAAGTAGTCGATTTTGCATGGGATTTTCCGTAGAGAAAAGCTGTTAGGATTGATTTTCATCGATTTTGAGCCAATTTTTGATGATTTTCAGTCATTTTGATGATTTTTAGTCATTTTTTGATGATTTTTATCAAAAAACCACGTAGGGTCAAGTAGTCGATTTTGCATGGGATTTTCCGTAAAGAAAAGCTGTTAGGATTGATTTTGATGGTTTTTCAGTTGAGTGGTCGATTTTCCGTAAAGACATGTCAGACCATCTGATTGTTGCAACAGAATCTAGTGCCACTGAAATATTTTTACTACTGAAATAATTTTATTTGTAGTGCCATTGAAATATTTTTACAACTGAAATAATTTTATTTGTAGTGCCTCTGAAATATTTTTACTTTTTTGCCTGTTTATCACTGATTTCACTGATTTTGTGTTATTTTTGTACCATTTTGATGGTTTTTTCAGTTGAGATTTTACAGTCAAATGGTCGATTTTGCATGGGATTTTCCGTAGAGAAAAGCTGTTAAGATTGATTTTCATCATTTTTTAGCTATTTTTCATCAATTTTTGCCTGTTTTCAGCGACTTTTGGTCATTTTTCATCGATTTTTATCAAAAAACCACGTAGGGTCAAGTAGTCGATTTTGCATGGGATTTTCCGTAGAGAAAAGCTGTTAGAATTTTATTCAGTGTGAAATAGTTTTTATTCACTGATTTTGATAATTTAAATCAAAATATGAAAATCCCATTGAGATTTTACGGTCACAATCAAAAAATGATAAGGGTCGGGCAATCAATTTTCTTGAATTAATGCTCGTAGGTTTCTAATTTTAGAGTTGACTTCTTTTTTCAATTCGTATTCGTTACCTAATTCTTTTCGTATCCCCTCTACGATAGTATACAACGGAACGAACACACTGATGTCACTGAAAAATGAAAGAGAGTCTCTAATAGAATTCTGAATTCTTTTGATGAGTGCATATTTCTTTGGTAGCATATATTTATTGTTGTTAACTCCGTATTCTATATCCTGAAAATCAGACACAATTTGATCAGGATTTAACCCATCTGATAGTTTGATATCCTGATTTTTCAATTTTGCTATTTCAACTATGATGCTATTCATGTTTTCAGAATTCATTATTCTATAACATGACATATCTCTAATTGAAAAATATGACGCATTAGACATAACTAAATTGAACTTTTTGCCCGCGATTTTTTGAAATAGCAGATCGATAAATCCCCTCTGCAACGAATCGTACTGAAGATCGACAAATATCGAAATGCCTACCGGCGCTATTCATAGATGAAAATATTTTCTCTTCGTTAGTTGTTGTATTCAAAGATTTTACTGATTTCGCTTTTTTCGAGTATTTCCCAGTCTTCCCCCGTTTGGAATTCTCACTCTGTGTGATAGCTTGCAGATTTGATAAAGAATTGTTCTTTGGATTAGAATCGATATGATCAATAACAAAATCATCCTCGATCAATCCATTAAAACATTCATACACGAAACGATGATTGAGATATTTCTTCTTTCCAACAGTAAACCTCAAATACCCCATACCATTGTCAGCACCAACTGATTTCTTCAGCCTACAGTTTCTTACAACACCATCATTGGATGCTACATAATTTGTAATCAAGGGATGCTGTCTGAATTATTGGTTCATTCGTATACATAATACTATTGTTTGTCTAATTCATTGTTTGGTTCAATAATGAATCTTTCGATGTAGTCTTGAGGGGTTCTTATGATTTTGTCAAGGACGTTGTCAGCGTCAGAGACTTTTTCAGGGTAAAAATTTCTGATTGATTGTCCATTTTTTATTCTTTTTATCATAATAACGCTTCAATTCCCTGTATCGCTTACCACCGCAATTCAGACATAATCGTGATTTTCCCCTGACCCCAACCCCACATCGAATACAAGGTAACGGACCAAGGCTTCCACGACGAAAGCTTTGCATATGATACCCACAGAACTTATTTCTGCATGATTTGTTATACGGGATTACTGATCCAATCATAAGCCATTTGCAGTGATTCATTATACATAAATCTTTCATTTAAATGCTTTTTTTAATTATAGCATGAGGGAGTTCAAGAGATTGACTTCGAAAAATGCTAAATTCAATGCTGATAAGGAGTTTAAGAGATTATTGAAAATTAATCCTAAATTTAATATCGATAAACCCAATAAACGTCCAATAGACGGAAACATGAAGGAGTTTAAGAGATTATTGAAAATTAATATCGATAAACCCAAAAAACGTCCAAGAGACGGAAACAAACGTCCAAGAGACGGAAACAAACGTCCAAGAGACGGAAACATGAAAGAGTTTAAGAGATTAATGAAAATTAATATCGATAAACCCAAAAAACGTGTAGTAGACAGAACCATGAGGGAGTTTAAGAGATTATTGAAAATTAATCCTAAATTTAATATCGATAAACCCAAAAAACGTGTAGTAGACAGAAACATGAGGGAGTTTAAGAGATTATTGAAAATTAATCCTAAATTTAATCGCGATAGACCTAAAAAAACGTAACAACAAATTACCATTGAAAGATGCTCAATTCAATCTTGATATAGTTTCTAATACACCCAAGAATAAAATTCTTGATAAAGCCATCAGAGACTGTTTTAATGAATTCAAGCGTGATGGAGCATCTTATTGATGGTCAACATTTCGAATTGATGGTGTTGTTGACGCTACCATGAATGATGAAAAAGCAGCAGTGATCATTTCACGTCTTGGGGAAGAAAGTCATTTTTTCCGAATAAAATTCCTTATCCGTGAGGATGGAAAATGGATTATTAGGGATAAATTTGAACCTATCTTGAAGGGCAAAAAAACTATCACCGTGAATCAGGATTCAAAACCAGGAATTTTGACCGGAATTGACAAACCCCACTACGAAAGATCTTATTCTGTCACAGCAGTTGTTTACGGGATCTATCCGCTCAATGAAAAACCTGATATTGCAAAACTAGCGCCCATGAAATATTCGACAGGGCTCAATTGTGTAGCAGAACGAATAATAGAACACTTCACAAATGCGTCCCGGGGAAATAAACTAACTGATCTAAGACGAAAAAAAATAACCGAGTGGGAATTAACGGTAAAAGAGAATGGGGCAACAATTCAGGATATAATTAAATTAGAAACATCATTGAGATTTCCAATATCGGTAAGAACAATCACCGGAGAAGTATTAAAAGAACCGAAATATCAATCAAAAAAAGGAAACCCAATTGAAATTATTGATCAGAACGAACACGCGTGGTCATCTGCAGTAACAATATTCCCACGGGATAGAACCGTAAAATATCTATCCCAAACAGAAGAGTTTTTTTCAGAGCAGAAATTATTTGATGCTATTTACCATTTGAGTAAAAACGATCCTGTGTCAATGTGGCTATTTCATAGTACTTCAGACGAAGAATGTAGATTTGATCAGTTTGTAAGGCCCAACGGAGAATTGTACCGTACTGAAGAACTGCATAATCAAATGAAACAACTAGCTAGTGAGTTTTCACTGGAGGGGGAAGACAACGATCAATTATTAGCAAACTGTTTTACACTACCATCAATTGCAGCACATTTTGCTAGAAAGAAAAACGCGTGGAAACCAACACGAAGTGAGTTTTTATCAGATGTCAAATTGTCCTGTCTTGAATACAGCCATGGAGGGTTATGGAATACAAAATACGACCCTGATACCGTTATTTCAGTTGATATGATTGCATGTTATCCAGGAAGTTTTCTTGGGTATGGAGAATGCGAGAAATATTTCAAACGATTTGGACACCCCACACACGAAATGACCCGTGTTGCTATTAATGGACCACTGCCTGATTTCGATTTAACCGGATTCGCTTGTGTGGTATCATTTGAAATGGCTGAAGGACTTCATCCGTGTAGTTATCTTTGGATTGGTAAACACATGTCTGAAAAACACTGGATGCCAATAGTGTTATTACGGTATATGCTTGATTGTAAGATGTTAAAATCATTAATTGTCAATGAAGCAATTATATCCTATCGAGCACAGAAATCAGTGTGGTTACCACAACCTGATCTAGAAAAAATAATTAGCGAAGAGCGAAAACTGTTTCCTGATTTTAATGAACAACAAATCATGGATTGGTCCAAACAGTTATTTGAAATCAGAAACAATGAAGCAAAAAATCTTGGACGAAGAATAATCGGTAAATTTACCCAAGGTGGCAAATACGACAATACGAGATATTCTTCACGATTGATTATAGACAATGCTGAATACGATTTTGTAATCGCGGATTTAACGAATAAAGGCTTATATGTCAATCGTAAGGACGCATTTATGTCCGATGGAACCAAATTGGGTACAATTGTTACTTACAATGATGGATACAATCCGCAGTACACACATTTGAGAGCTTCTATGCTCGGTTATGCTTCTATTAATTTATTTTCAATGATCAATAGATTTCCTAACACCGCAGTTAGAGTTGCCACTGATTCATTTTAGATAAATAGCAAAATGGCTGATTTTAAGGCTACTGGCAACGAGAATTGGGGGTCATGGAGAATTAAGAAAGAAATGATTCATGATTATATTCAATCAGCAGATGTTACCATTGAAAATAATTATCGGAATCTCAAAGAGATTCAATCAGAATTTTCTAGTGCACCACCGATTTCTGATCCAATATGCCGGTATAAAACAGTTTATTTAAACGGTTGTGGTGGGTCAGGAAAAACAACTCGGGCAATTGAGTTATTTCGTGTTTCCAATCCAAATATGATTGTGCTAACACCGACTCACAGACTTGCAAGAGAAATGATACAGAGAGGGGTAAATGCCTGTACCTATCACAGCTTTTTCCGATGGAAGGGAGATAAATGGACTCCTGAGCGTATGGGAGAGAAATTTATTCCTGAAATTATCATTTGGGATGAAATAGACACAGTGTCAGAAGATGTATTAAAAATATTTCTTGAGTGGTTGTTATTAAAAAATACAAAAATCGTCATGTGCGGTGATCACGGCCAACCACCACCATTTGTCGGTGCATCCCCACATGAATGGCTAAAGGGTTTTGTAGACTATTATGAAGAAATTGATACCGATCATAGATCACTTGATGAAAAATTAAAAGAATTGAAGAAACTAATTAGATTACAACCGGATAGAATCCAGTGTGAAATAGCCCGTGAAATAATTTCAGAAACTCCAATGAATGATTTCTGGGAAATGTGGAGACCAAATGATTTGATCATTGCAAGTAGAAAAATAGTCAGGGACACACTTCAGATGAAATTATTTGAATTGCATAAAGAAAAAGTTGCAACACTTCCAGTGCCTCTTTGTTATAGGCCATCGGATACACGAAAACAGAACATTGAAGTTGATATTCCAGGACAGAATGAAAAACAAATTCTGGTATTAAATGATATTGTGCTGGTTGATATCAATGTCGTTGAAGATGCATTGCGTGCTAATAAATCCCCATGGACGTTAGGTTATGCAGCAACAATACACTCTTCACAGGGATTGACTATATCAGATACAATTGTTTGGATGGTAGATAATCGCATAGAATGGTCGAATTTAGTCTATCTTTCAGTATCCAGAGTACGAAAAATAAATCAACTTCGAAGAATTGTTTTCGATGATAATGACACCACAATAGATGATATTGATATTAAAATGATTGATAAAAAACTCTCCGGTTACAAACAACAGGACAAAAAAAACAACGAGAATTTGATATTGATGCTGAATTAATAATCACTTTGAAGAAACAACAGAATAATCACTGCGCAAGTTGCAATTGTATAATGCGTTGGCAGTATTCGGATAAGGATCCTCGCCAATTTACCGTTGACAGAAAAAATAACAATCTCGGTCATGTCAGAAATAATATAATGTTAACTTGTCTTGAGTGCAATAGACGCAACGGTGCTAGTTAAGACCATGCGGTGGCAATTGAGTATCGTCAGGAATCACTTGTAATTGTTGTCTAGTAAAAACCCGCTGAGGGGCAGTTGAATCCAGTTTATAGACTGGAGGTCTACCCGTAGATCGTGTTATACTAGATATCTTGTGTGCAGTAACACTCCAAATAAGATCAGTAGCTCTTTTTTCTGCCACCCTCAAGCTCTCCTGGTTCGTATAAATACCTCACAATGACATTACTACCAAGAATTGGTTCTTTGAAATCTTTTTGTGGTTTTTCAGGTATTGACTTCTTTTTAATCGCATTGATAGGTTTCATGTTGATTGTTCTAGTAATCTCGTTATTCAGTGCAGTAATCACAGCTGGTAACCTTTTAACCCATTCACGGGATCTTTTTTCTTGGATGAATTCTTTTGCGTATTGATATCCAAATAACCGCTCAGCAAGGGTTTTATTAAACCGTTCTACAATTGCCTGATCACGATGCAGTGCAGTATGCCCCCGTCTGATAGTGACATTGTGATTTTTCATCGTTGTTAAAACAGCACCCTGAAATTCCTTGCCAGGATCAATTTGTAATAGATTTGGCCAGTGCAGAGGACCTCGTCGATAAATCCTTTCAAATGCAGAAGCCACTTCAGGTGATGATTTTGTTTTTAACGGTTCTGCTTCCTTGTATCGACTTGCAATATCAACTACGGTTAATGCGTATTTGTAACCGTGGTCATGTGGCAAAAATAATAGATCAGCCTGATGAACTTCATTGGGTCCGGTTACATCAAAATGCGAGACATTAATTTGTTTAGGCGGTGGTAAGTAAATTTGCCATAGTGCCTGTTTGGATAACCAATGAGCGGCAGTGGTTTTTTTCACTTTTGCAGCGCTAGCGAGTTTATGGATTGCTGATTTACCCCTCCAGTATCCTTTTGGAGAATAATAAATAGATTCCATGTTGTTATTAATTACCAGTACCTAACATCAATTTACTTTTCATAGCCGATTTTATCAAAAATGAAGCCAATTTTTCTTTGAAGGATTTATCAGGAATAGCATTTAACGCATGAATTAATTTCACATCTGCTAGATGCCTGTGTTGCAAATTGCTGCTTTTATAAGCAACATCATGAAGGTGACAGGCCTTATCAATAGCGTTTATTGGTTCCTCACCGGGTCGGGGCTGATTTTGATCATTGAGTCTGATATCAAGTCTGGTTCCCGGTCCACAGTAGCTATATCCTGGAAGGTGTTTTTCTCCGGGGTATTTTGCCCATGGGGTTCCAGGGAGTTTTGCTAATTTGGCAGCGATATCACCTCCTCGTTTTTTTTTAAAGGTTCCTTGGGTTTAGAAACAAATCTAAATTTTTTTGTACTACATTGTCCGCATTTACCAGAAAGCGCTGATCGGTTATTTTTTGTTGTAATCGTCGTCAAGTCATCTGTGCCAGTACGTTTTTTACACTTCACACAATATAGATCCATAATTTATGTATAGAGATATGAATATAATTGATTTTTCAGCGACTAAAGCAAGAGAACCAGTTAAGCATCATGCAGCGCTACCAAACTCTATCCGCGTAATTATAATCGGACCATCTGGATCCGGTAAAACGCAATTGTTGCTCGATTTAATAATGAGATGGATGAAGTGGGATAAGTTGTATTTAATTGCCCCTAGCGTAGATGATCAACGATGCTATGAAGTGCTAAAAGATTTTAATGAAAACGCTTCAGAGATTGCCGGCGAGGATGTTATTGAATTTATTACAGATATTGACGAGGCACCATCAGTAGAAGACCTCGATGGAAGTATCAACAATTTAGTTGTATACGACGATGTAATGTTAGATAAACAAAAAAACCCAGCTAGAATATTTTCCCGAGGCAGGCATAAAAACACGGACGTGATCTATGTCACTCAACGCTACACTCAGATTCCAAAAGTGATCAGAGATAACTGTAATATTCTTGCTGTATTCAACGGCGTTGATACACATACGCTACGAAATATTTGGCAGACATGGTGCTCCGATATGGATTTCAATCAATTTAGAAATTTCTTTAGTCATGCTCAGTCTGCCCCACACGGATTTATAACAATAAATTTACATGACCCTCGAACACGATATCGTATCGGACTGGATCAAATATTCGGTTGAAAATCGAATGCAGGCTTAGTCATTTTTTTGATTTCATTGATTTCATTGATTTTTCATTATTATTTTTTGCCTGATTTCATTGATTTTTTTTGCCTGATTTCATTGATTTCATTGTTTTTTTTGCCTGATTTCATTGTTTTAAGCCTGATTTCATTGAAAACTTGTTTAAAAATGTTGTCCGGCTCACCCTCTCTGCTGCTAATGCAGATAACTTCTGATATGTTTGTGATGAATTGACTTTTGCATCAAAAAGATCAGTATAACCACTATACTTAAGAGAACCAATACCCTTAATTTTGGCTGTAAAATTGGACAACAGGACAAGAGGTTGGTCACACACACACACATCTGTTGCAACACTTTTGCAACAAATGTTCGCCAGCAGTTGAACAGGAAAAGGAAATATATGCCTTTTGCAGTGCCAATGATTTGGAGAGAGCCAACCGATCGTATCAGCAATTGTTACTTCTACATGGTGTCTCCAGTTGGGAAAGATGTTTCAAAGATGAAAACGTGGACTGTGCATTACCCAAACATTCCATCAGCTATTCACCAAGCATCCCACGGAGAAGGACTGCCAGTTCATGATGTACCAGAAGCATTTTCACTTGAGTCAGACGGGGAAGAGAATGATACTTCTAGTCCTGAACCATCAATACCATTATGAACCAGTGGCGTCACTAGGATTGGTGTCATCCAGTGCAGTAACTCATGGTGGCACCCCATATGGACCTCCTTCCTGTTACTGCACAAAAATTACATTTTGTATAGACAGTCATTTTGGTGTCACCCCCTCTGATAATGTACTCCGGTGCCGTCCGTACCCCCTTAGTGATGTCACTGACATGATCTATATTTTATCCCATCTTCCTCCTCTGAACCACACCTACTCAAGATGAACTGAATGACGTTGTCAGAGATTTGGAATTATCCATGAGTTGGACAGAACTGCTGGGCTCCAGGCTACAGCAGTGGAATCTTCTAGTAGGTGACTTTAGGGTTTCCACGTTCCGTGACCGTCAAAGGATAGTATCCCATTCTTCTTCATCAAAGGTGATCTTGTAGCCTGCATCAACATCGATGGTGTGATGGCAGCCCTCAACATCGTTCATGACTAAGACGAGTTGAGACTTTAATTGATTCATCGAATGCGAATCTTAAATCTGTTTTGTTGCATAATAGCAATGTTTTGCCATCAATTCCAGATGATCATACAGTCCATGCGAAAGAAACATATTTTAACATAAAACAACGTTTGCGGTGCATAAACTATGACCAACATTAGTGGTGATTTGAAGGTTATTTCTCTCTTGCTTGGTCTGCATACTGGATAGACAAAGTACTGCTGTTTTCTCTGCGAATGACATAGTCGTGCGAGATATTTTAAATACACCAAGATTGGCCACACCGACAATCATTGGAGCGTGGGACGAAAAGTATTCAGAGTACCACTTGTTGAATAAAAGAAGATATTATTAGCACCCTTGCACATGAAACTGGGTCCGATGAAAACTTTATCATGTCGTAGACAAAACACAAGCAGCTTTCAAGTACCTCCGTGGAAACTTTCCAAGGTTAAATGAAACTAAGATAGAAAAAGGTGTCTATTGGTCCTAGAATTTTTTAACTTCGAGATGATGCATTTGACCGTTCAGCGCGTGACATGGAAAAGACGGCATTGGAGGCCTTTCAGATAGTGGCAACAAATTGTCTCGGAAACAACAACGCAGAGAACTACAGCGAGCTGGTGGAAAACCTTCTCAAGGCATACAAAAGCTTTGGTTGCAACATGTAACTAAACATACATTTGTTTGCACTCTCATCTAGATTTTGTTCTGTCAAACTGCGGAGCAGTCAGCGATGAGCTCTGAGAGCAATTTCACTTGGACATTGCAACAATGGTGAAACGCTATCAGGGCAAATGGAGCCCATCATTGCTTTCAAACGATGATCCATTTAATGAATACAAGAGATAAGCCAAGAAGCTGCTTGTTAAAGTGTTACATGAACAGGACATGTTAATAATTATAATGTAAAGCAACCACAATCACAGGAAAAGCGCCAGGTGTATAGTGTATGACCAAAACTCGACTATCTACATACATTTCAATATCATGGAAATAGTAGCCAATCAATTATTTTAATTTTCATTTTTTTTTCTTCTAATTTAGCACATCAAAGTATTATACAAGAGACATGCTGCCTTAGGATGATTCTGTTGTAAAGTGGGAAGAAGAAACTACCATCATCAGCAAAAAGCTACGCGTGTTTTGAATTGGGATTAGGAAAGTAACAAAACCAATAAACAATATTATTATAATCGATGGACGATGAAAACAACAAAACAGATGTGTCTTCACCTTCTACCTATACTCATAGCGAGCATAGAGTATAAAGATGAATATATTGTATTTAATATGTTTGCGGGAACTCTAGTGTATTTGTACAATACGTTGCATTTAGCTAGCTATTTAATAGCTGCAAAACAGCGAACCTTTAAATACATTTTAACCAAAATAAATAAAATGTATGCATACTTATATTTTGTATATATTGTAAAGGCTGGTGATAGTAACACTCTATAGGTTGTTTTGTTTTCTCGGGGTGATTAATAGAACAGAGTGCCAAAGCATCATTTGTAATTCTTATATTCTTTATTTTGTAAAATACTCTTTTCATTTGCAGCATTGGTATCACATACCTGAAACAGACAATTGCTTCCTATAAATACAAGACCGTTGGCTTTTGAACTTCCAATGATTAGTGATGTTGTGGCTATTTGACAATACGAGATTAATATGATATATTTTAATCCCAATAGTCTGATGCCGTGTTCGACTAAACGTTGATCACTTTTGCTGTTGTCTTAGCCTCTCTGTTTTGACTGTTTTAAATCCCGCAAATCATTACACTATGTATTCTGTGCTCAAAATACCATCGAACCGCATGCTTTGTTAAATTTGCCCTCTTTGGCGATTTGACATAATTGTCTTTTATCTCTTTGGTCTTTTAATACTGGATGTAAAGCGATGCACAAAATACAAAATGGGAAATATAACTCATTTTAGTACAGGTAATAGTTACTGCAAACACCTGTATAAGAACAGTTTGAATCGAACAAAATAAAGAATATTTCAGAAAAGAAAGTCGGGACTGCAGTAGTTTATACATTAATGAATAAGTACAGCAAAGCTGCCATAAGTATGAAAACTTCAAGATGAACCAAAATAAAAAAAATCAGAATTTGTAAGCACTGAAAAACAATTTAAAGTAATAAAAAAGGTTGAGAAGCCTCGATCTTATTACCTATTAATTAGCTATTAAGAAGGTAAACTTTTTTTAAAGCTGGAAGGTGTTAACAATAATAATTGAGATATAGATCGTGTATGATCGGTGTTTGTTTTACAGGTCAGATTCAGTTTTCCGTATCAGCAGAAAAATTGACGTCTGACTCTTTATTTCAGGTAAGCAACTGTATATGTTATAACTCTTTCAGGAATAAGTATTTTTAATGATTGAGATTTTAATGGTAAAATTGTTTTGTGTGTAACATTACTATTGAATTCTTTTATATTGTAATGGAATGTTTAAATGTTTTAAAGAATTATTATTTAATATGTAGTTTTTATCATAAAGGTTGAATTCGCTACCAACTTCATGTTTTAATTTGATGATTAAAATAAAGTATTCCTTAAGTAAGAAAGAGTAATATCTAGCAATGTATTCTAATTCAATATTCTATTTTAAAATAAGTAAAGTGCATTAATTGTTATTACATTTAAAAATTTTACTATCTTGAAATTGATTGAGAATTAACTATTGTATAATATTCTAAGGAGCAGAAGTTATACGAATAAATGAAGTTGGAAAGCTTAATAAGGAAAATGTTATATGTATTTGATGAACTTTTATTATAAAGTTTTTAGAAGTGTTTCTAGAATGTAGTAATATATATGTGTGTTGATTATTTAAATAAAGTTTTCCGTATCAGCAGAAAAATTGACGTCTGACTCTTTATTCCAGCTTCGATTCCGTACCTGACCTAATTCCCTTGACATTTCATCATCGGGTGACATTCTTTATCTGGGGACTCAACCTTTTTCTTCTTTCTATCCTCCTGAGTTCCCAGCCTGTGTTTATGAGACTGATCTATAGAACGTTCCGGCTAAACATCTAAGAAAAGTCTCATAAAAGTTACATTTATGATGACAGAAATAATGTAGCTGATTATAAAGCATATATTATTCATTTTCTGTGATTAACATTTCACTTTTGGTTTGTTGAAATTTATGTCATGTCGTAATGTTTACAAAAGCAGAGAGGAAATTTGAATGCAATCGATACATCCAATACCTTTCATTGATATTTAATCGTTATCAATCTGTGGCAAAATTCATTGAAATTATTAAGAAATAGAAATGTATTCCTCAAAATATTAGTGCTAGGATGCTAGCATCTTAAGAAAGCTTGCATTATTTAGTTTGACAAAGATGGCAAGCGTTTCTTTGATTGTGGTACCGTGAAGCAGCTATGATTAAAACAGACTAAACAACAACCAAAGGCTAAAAATGGTGGCCCACAGATCCAGCATTCTACCAGCTACTGTTAACCAGTGGCGTCGTTAGGAGGGTGCGGGGGGTGCGGACCGCACCGGGTGACACCATCTCAGAGATGTGACACCAAAATGAAAAATTGCAAATTATACAGAGCACACACTGCTCGGTCTAGTCGGATTTCATAAGCGGATAACCGATCACAGTGGCGTCGCTAGGGGGTGCGGGTATGCGGACCTCACCGGGTGACACCATCAGAAGGGGTGACACCAAAATGACTGTCTATAAAGTTTTCGTATGATATGTTACAGAAGGAGGTCCATGGAGGTGACACCATGAGTTACCGCACCGGGTGACACCAACCCTAGTGACGCCACTGCTGTTAACCATATACAGCATATACTAATTCCTGAAAAAAAGTATAAATACAGAAGAAAAAAGGAAGAATTTTTTAAAAAAATATTAGCATATGAAGAGAAATAAGACTAGAATGGATTATTAATACGAAATAATTCCATGCGGAAAACTTCCTACTGCAGAGCAAAGATGTATTACTGTGCAAGAGAACAGATACATTATTGAAGAAGTTATTAATTTGTTCATATAAAAAAGGAACATCGTCCGTTGAAACCTATGGAAACATATTGTGGAAATAAATAAAGCTATCAGCAAAGAAAACTATGCAACTAAAACGAGTACATTAAAGAAAGAGTTGGAACGTAATGAAAGTAAAAAAAACCAAGTAATGAAAGTTAAAAACCAATTTGTTTGGATATTGAATAGATGTTTGTAACGTTGAAGTAAAAAAAGAAATTAAAACAAAACCAGGAAGAAAAGTTACCACTTGGTGAAAGGGAACAACTCATCTTTAGAGAAAACGGTGTGACAGTTCCTATAATTGTTATAGCTATAGCTATGATTGCAACACGCTTACTTTGTCCAAAAAAAATGCAAAATGTTTTACAAAGGGTGTAGGAGGGACAAGTGATCACAAAGGTCGTGTGGTGGAAAATGCAGCACAGATTTATCCATGCATAATGTTGAATAAGACACGAAACATATTGCCAGCAATTTGTTTCGACTATTCAAAAAGACATTGACCTTATTATGTTATAATTAAACGTAAAATTATCTGGCTTTTCAAAACAGTTCCATTTCTTTCTCGGTTAATCATTTCATTCTGCAAACTCCACCATTATACGGCTTATTGTTTGTAGTTTCGACCAGATATGTGGGCACAGTATCAAAACAGATTTTGTTATTAAAAAAATACAGCCTTTTTAAAAAATCAAATTAGGCCAGCTTCTGCGATCATCATGATTATCAATAGGTGCTTCTCTGTTTCATTATATTTTTCTCTTAAATCTTATTCAGTTACCATTACTAGACTGTTACCCGTGTTTTCTTCTATATATTGTTGTTGAAGACTGTTTATCCAATACCGGAACCATATTTTTGTTACGTCGTATATTCGGTTCCATTTTCAAGTACAGTTCTAAACGTCTTGAACAGTGAATACTAGCTGTGTACCAGATATTCTATTTCTAAAATGAGCACCCAAAAAACATATCACAACATAACCTAATACTCAGATTTGAGTTTACTGTTCCATCGTCTTTGAGTCTTTACTATGGAATATAAAGACGCACACCAATCCCATCTTGTCATATATCGTTAGCAGTGAGCTTGATCCGTCAATCAAGAATTATTCAGCAGTACTTAATCCGTAGTTTTAATGACATATTGTTACGTGCTTAGGCTCGAATAAGCAGCAACACAGAAAGAGTGAAAACTAACAAGCTTGTATAACTTGAACAATGAATTTATTAAGTACAATTATTTTCATAAAATAAAAAAACTTACAGTTTTAGAGAATCAAATCCAACATTAATCCAATATAGAATTCACAAAAATAATCCACTAATGGAATTGCAATAGTCCTGATAAATAAATGTTCTAATAGTTCCAGGTTCAAATCTTGACGATGTAATCCAAAATGGCTGACAATGTCACGTGATGCAGTTCTTGTTTTATTATCCAAATGAAATTATGAGCACATGTTTTCCCCTCCAAATAAATAAATAAATCCTCTTGCTTCAAAGAATTGACACAATGTCCAGTACAAGATAATTAAAATTATAACTCAAACATAAATACACAACTACTAACTTTAAGCCCAGATTCTACTCCTGTTAGCTTCCAAAACACAGCTTTATATATGTGATTCCCTCGTAAACAAAATGGAATCATGTGATTCTGGAAGGTCACAGAAAGAAGCTACCTTTAGCAAGTCACGTACTAAAAGAATGATCTAGAAGAAAAACCATCCCCAATAACTAAAAATATAAAGATGTCCTTGAAATTAACCAATTGTTTTAAAGGCCTGTTTATCAATCTGAAGCAAGGTCAGATAATGAGGTAACCAAGCCAAGGTCAAACTGTTGTTTACAGCTAGAGTCTAGGTCAGCCTGAATTTTCTAGAAAAAATCTCCCAACTAGTGAATATTAAAGCCAAAATGACAAATTTGGTTTTAACAATTAAAAAATAAATAAATTAAATCCAATAGCCGTAACACCTTCCCCCATAAAATAAAAAGAAAGGTTTATATGATAAAACTTTCTTTTTTTATCACAAACCAATTTACATCTGAGGTTAAAAGAACTAGTACAAATTACACAGTATAATAAATTGTTATACACGTGAAAGAGCGCCTGCAAGTTATATCACATAGAAATAGCCTCAACCTTTTAACATGTCCATGTCCCACAAAATGTCCTAAAAAAAAATCTAGCAGGGCAGAACTCACTTTTAAATAAATTAACAGTCAGACACGCATTAGTGAGTCTGTCAAAGAATTTTCTAATTGTTGCTAGATGTACTCTCCAGGTGTCGTTGTAGACGATGACGTCACAATTTTCTAGACCAGTGATGATCATTTTTATGAGACGTTGAAATGTACTTTCTTTATATTGATAGATTCCATTTGGAGTCACATATCCAAGATTTCCTTTGCTCTTTCCGTAGCGGAATCTGCCAAAATCCTTTCAGAAGGTCAAATTTGGTGACATACTTGGCATTCCCAATTTTATCAATACAATCATCATTTCTTGGTAATGGGAATGAATCTGTTTATGTCACTCTGTTCACCTTCCTTTAATCAGTGCACATACGGAAAGTTTTATCTGGTTTTGAAACAAGTATGCATGGTGAACTCCAATCACTTTTACTGGGCTTGATAAAATCATTCTCCAGCAAATATTGAATTTCCTTTTTCAAGAATTCCTGTTTGAGTGGACTCGTCCAGCATGGGTGCTGTTTGGAATTTTCAATTTCAACGTCATGATAATTTTGTTTGTCCTTGTAAGTTGTAAGAATATCTGGACATAAGTGCTCATATAATAATAATAACTTTCAGTTCATTTCTTTCTTGCATTTGCAAATGTGAAAGTTTCTGGTCTAGATTTTTCATAATTTTTTAATTCCATCAATTTGTCGCTCCAATGTCAGTAGAATCCGACGATATTTCTTCACTAAGTGAGACAGGCACAACTAAATTAATTACATATTTAACATGGCTATCTCTTTCAATATACTGGTACTCCTATAATTTATTTAGATCCCAGGAGCACTAATAATATAATTTAACTAATTCATTTTCTTCTTATCTTTGTAAGGGCCGTAATATCTAATTTGAAGAAAAGTAAGAATGAACAAGAGTAACACAACTCCATTATCAGACTCAAACGTTCTTTCCCTTGTAGTTCTTTCAACCCATAGTTTCATTTTAAACTTGAATTGCTGAATTGGGCATTCATTCATAACTTGCTGGAAAATTCCAGACATGAAGTTTGAACCTTGATCAAACTGAATAGATTTGGGAAGGCCATACTGAGTAAAAACTTTATCAAAGCTTTTACTGTTTTATATTTTATATTCGTCAACGGAATAGCCTCTGGAAACCTTGCTGACGCACACATAATGGTCAACAGATATTGGTTATTTGACTTGGTTTTAGGTAAGGGATCTACACAATCTGCCATAATTCTACCAAATGATTCGTCAAAGGCAGGAATAGGTTGCAGATGAGCCTTAGGTATCTTCTGATTGGTTTTTCCTACCATTTGACAAGTATGACAAGATCTACAGTATTTGGCAACATCACTTTTGATTTTTGGCCAATAGAAATGAGTCAAGATCTTGTGATACATTTTATTAATCCCTAAATGACCAGCCAAAGGAGTTTCATGGGCTAAATTAAGTATTTCCTGTCTGTAAGGTTTTGGAACTACTATTTGATAGTTCACTGACCACTCATCACCAGCAGGTACCTCGGAAGGTCTCCATTTTCTTATAAGAATTCCATTTTTAATGAAATAACATACATGAATTTCAGTGACTTTAGTCTCATTTATGACCCATTGAAACAAACAGGAAATCTCAGGATCTTTTTCCTGTTCGACGACAAGTAACTGTCGTTTATCACCCTGATTAGGAGAATGAGTTGTTAAAAGAGGATCGCTATGATCAATACCTTCTGATTGATCTAAACCAAGAATAAAAGTGACCTCATCAAAAACCTGACTTATACAAGCATCAGTTGAAGGAAAGCTGCCTTCTGTAACATCATTCTCAAAATCATCACCCTGATTAGAATAAAGAGAATGAGTTGTTAAAAGAGAATCACTATGATCAATACCTTCTGATTGATCTAAACCAAGAATAAAAGTGACCTCATCAAAAGCCTGACCTATACATATGTCAGCCAAGGGAATACTGCCCGTTTCAACTTCATTCTCAAGAGCTTTCTTTGCCATAGCTCTGGTAACTGTACAAGCTTGAAATATATCAGGGATTTCTTTTTCAACTGGATCAACTTTCTGATCTAATTTAGGCTTGTCAGTTACAAGTGGATTAACCACAACCTTGTCCCCAGCTAAGTCGTTGCAAGCAATAAATCTATTCCCTCAACAGGTAAAACCGAGACTGTTCCGATTGTCACAGGTCCTGATACTAAGTCTGATGACAAATTTACACAATGGAGAGGAACATTAACAACGCCTCACTCTACTCCCTGAATAAGAACACTTTCATTAGAAGAAGACTTCTCAGGAAAAGGAAAAGTACCTGACAATAAAAGACTCTGAGAAGCTCCTGTGTCCCTTAAAATTTTAATAGGGGTGGGATTGGCCGAATCACCCAAGAGTGATATAGAATCCTTCGATATGAATGGTTCATAATTCTCCATATCAAAATCAGACTGGGATTTTTTAGACCCAACAAATGTATTGCTTTCAATACATGACTGTGACCTTGACCTCTTGTAAATAAGAGCATTTGGAACAGGTCTGTCTTGATTCTGATGCCTATTTTTCAATTTTTAGCAATAAGAAATAACGTGTCCTTTTTTTTCTTGCAAAAGTTACAGGTCGGAAGAGACAAGGATCTAGAATCAAGCTTCTCTGAAGTCTGATTTTTGAAAGTTGTGTTAGTTTGAGTTTTAGAAGGGCTTGAATTGGGCGGAAATACTTTTCTGCAAGAAAATTGTTGAGTAGAAGTCTTGTTAACAAAAGGAACTTTATGTGTCAAAGAATATTCGTCAGCAGCTCGAGCAGCATTTTCCAAGGTTTCAATCTGATGCTCATCAAGATAAGTTTTAACATCATTATGGACACAGTTTTTGAACTCTTCAATTAATATAATTCGCTTGAGATTTTGATAATCTTGCTCGACTTTCTTGGCCAAACACCATCTATCAAACAACTGCTCTTTTTGTCTAGCAAATTCGACATGAGTTTGTCCAGCTTATTTTCTGTAATTTCTAAATTTTTGCCTATAAGCTTCAGGAACTAACTCATAACCTCTTAAAATACATTCTTTAACTACATCATAGTCACCACTTTGCTGAACAGACAGTGAAGTGTAAATCTCACTAGCCTTACCAGTAAGTACACATTGTAGTAACTGAGTCCAATTCTCTCTTGGCCACTTTAAATTTTCTGCAACTTTTTCAAAAAGAATAAAATATTTGTCTACTTCCTTTTCTTTGAAAGGGGGCACTAATCTAATATTCCTTGCTAAATCAAAATTTTGATTTGAAGTATGATGGTGATTCTCACTTGCCAGCTCTAATTCTTTCATTTTACACTGATATTCCCTCTCTCTCTCTCTCTCTCTCTCTCTCTCTCTCTCTCTCTCTCTCTCTCTCTCTCTCTCGTTCAGTTTGTTTTTCTTGTAACCTTTCCTGTCTCTTTCTCTCTCCTCTTTTTCAAATTGTAATTGTCTTTCTTTCTCCTCTTTTTCAAATTGTAATTGTCTTTCTTTCTCCCTTTCCTGAAATTCCAGCTTCTTAAACTCTAATTCAGATTGTAATTGTCTTTCTTTCTCCCTTTCTTGTCTCTATCTTTCTTCTTTTTCAAATTGTAATTGTCTCTCTTTCTCCCCCCTCTCTCTCTCTATCAATCCGCATCTGCTCTTTTTGTAATTCAATTTGTTTCTCTTTCTCCTCTCTTTCATATTGTAATTGCTTTTCTTTCTCCCTTTCTTGAAATTCCAGCTTCTTTAACTCTAATTCCATCTTGAATTTTAATTCTAATTCCTTCCGTTTAATGTCAGAGTCTGGTGTAGACTTATTGACTGGAATCAAAGCACTTTGTTCCAAAACATCCTGTTCTACCAAATACTGGACCAAAATCTTTTTGATATCTTGTTTCGTTAAAGAAGCCTTGACTTCAGAAAGATCGTATTTTTTGGTACGTTGAACCAACTCATCTTTTTTGAAAAGATCTAATTGCTCCTGGGTAGGATTAGAAAGAAATATTTCTACCTTAGATGTCATTTTAATACAAGCGTGTCAGTCTCACTAATGATTTAAAAAAACTTCAAAAACTAGGGGAAATTCAAATTTAAATTCCAATTTATTTCAATCCGGACGATAGCCACCAATTTCTATGTTACGTGCTTAGGCTCGAATAAGCAGCAACACAGAAAGAGTGAAAACTAACTAGCTTGTATAACTTGGACAATGAATTTATTAAGTACAATAATTCTCATAAAATAAATAAACTTACAGTTTTAGAGAATCAAATCCAACATTAATCCAATATAGAATTCACAAAAATAATCCACTAATGGAATCGCAAGAGTCCTGATAAATAAATGTTCTAATAGTTCCAGGTTCAAATCTTGACGATGTAATCCAAAATGGCTGACAATGTCACGTGATGCAGTTCTTGTTTTATTATCCAAATGAAATTATGAGCACATGTTTTCTCCTCCAAATAAATAAATAAATCCTCTTGCTTCAAAGAATTGACACAATGTCCAGTACAAGATAATTAAAATTATAACTCAAACATAAATACACAACTACTAACTTTAAGCCCAGATTCTACTCCTGTTAGCTTCCAAAACACAGTTATATATATGTGATTCCCTCGTAAACAAAATGGAATCATGTGATTCTGGAAGGTCACAGAAAGAAACTACCTTTAGCAAGTCACGTACTAAAAGAATGATCTAGAAGAAAAACCATCCCCAATAACTAAAAATATAAAGATGTCCTTGAAATTAAACAATTGTTTTAAAGGCCTGTTTATCAATCTGAAGCAAGGTCAGATAATGAGGTAACCAAGCAAAGGTCAAACTGTGTTTACAGCTAGAGTCTAGGTCAGCCTGAATTTTCTAGAAAAAAAAACTCCCAATTAGTGAATATTAAAGCCAAAATGACAGGCCAACAGGACATACATCACAATTAATTTTACTATATGTTCTCTACATATATTTCTCAGTACCGACCTTTTAACTGTGTGACAATCAATACAAATCATATGTTAATCTTAACTACATCCAAAGATGAATTCACGGTGAAGTTCTTGTCAAGGGTTCACCGGCATTGTTTTGAGTGGCTGCACTGTAAACAGAACAGCATGTAAACAGAACACATATTTTACTTCCGGATCATCACCATGGCCTTATTACTCAATATGCACTGTCGCCAAAATACACACAGACAACCACTCTCTGAGCTCATATTCTCAAGAATAAACAATTACCTTTAAATCCCTACCAAAAATGCATCAATATAACTCTTCTATCACCACCAAAATGAGAGAGGAAAAAATGTTCTAAAAATAGACTAGAACTACACTGGAAATAATAATTGTGATGCGATTCCTGACAGGCCCAACTTTTTGGGGCAAATTTTAGTAAAACTTTTTTATTATTATGCCACACCTATTTGAACTTTATACATGAAGTCTTTTTGAATTTCTTTGCAAACAAGACATGTGACATGCGATTCCAGCATGTGTATACCGTCCAAACCTCAGATCAAATATAGTCTGGTTCCCTGCTTAGTATGTTCCCATGCGTTGCACTCCTCTATACTATACTTAGTATAGCGGAGTGCAACGCATGGAAGCATACTAAGCAGGGAACCAGACTAGGATCAAATACTTCATGTATTTCAGATCCATTGTCAGTCAAGCATGATTTAGTGAGATGATACAGTTAATACATGTAAACTGTTATATAATCATTTTGTGCCAACGTATCCATATTTGTTTGTGTTACAAGTTCAACATTTTTACTGTTGTTTACATATTTCAACTTAAACATGAAACCTGTATGCACATTGTACTTGCTCTCGTACACTTTGATCTGTTAAAGGCGACCACGCATAGCCATCCATACTGCGCAGTTTAATTTATTCTACCAAAATTCTATCAAATTTGTTCCCATCGGCCACACTAGTACATAGTTATTATTATCACAAAACTTAAGGTGAAAGCATGAACATTCGCTCCCATATTTTTTTTACACCGTATATTAATGTTTCGAGTTGTTAGCGATTATATTAGCGCATTCGAGCTCTTTTTTAGAGCGGAATATCCCACGTACGTCGAAGTTTTGCAGTCTTTAAATTCGATTTTCAGTCTTATCAGACTGAACGTCAGCTTTAGTTAAAACTGTTTCGACATTTGAATCAAACAAAAAAGTGAGAGCAAACTTTTTTGCAGATTTATGTAGTAGAGCACCTATAAGAATATGGTTGCCATTTAACTACTGCAGATGTTAGCTTATAATCAAAACGTGTATATTAACATTGTAACAAGTTATTATCTGACGATCCGTTGATTGTTGAAAACATATCGCGGGTAGCCAAGTGGTACAAGGATTTCGCGTTTATAGATCACTCACGCAACTCACCTGTCTAATTAAATTAAATTAAGTCTCAGAGCGAACATGGGTAACAGGGCATGATCAGGTTTGGTGTTGAGGGACGGTTTCCCAAACTTTAAAAGGGTCTGATTGATTGATTGATTTTTAACGGCGCACCAGCACTTTTAGGCTATTTAGCGCCATACAATAGGTTGCATGCATACATGTTTAAAAATACTAAAAGGTTTAATAAATTGTTCAGTAAAATATGAACCTTCATAATGAACGGGAGATGTCAATGGGTGTATGTTGATGTTGAGGGACGGTTTCCCAAACTTTAAAAGGGTCTTACCTTCCCTTAAAGGACATCCAAGCGAAAGTCTATGTTGATGTGTACAAGATACCAAATTATCGTGCGCAAGGATAAAACGATGATCAAATTTCAAATGACACGTGACTGCGTCAGTGGGTACACGTTTTGTAAGCCTCAGACACACACACACCCCGGCCAGTAGCTTTCAGTGGTTCGGTGTTTTTTTCTCGGTTCTTCTTCTACCAAAAGAGTCTAGCTATCATGTATAAAACACCGTGTGCTAACATATGGTATTAAACTTCATACAAAAAAAATTATCTATGAAATCCAAGGGCTGTTTTGTTGCTATGAATCTTGTATTTTTCATCAGACTTTGATATGGTTTTCCTGTGATCGAACATTTAAATGCCCGATCCCAAGACAACTTTAAAGCAACGCAGCAGATCATTGGGCGACTACAGCTGCGAAATTTTCCTGCAAATTGCGAATTTTCGTTCAGTTTGCAATAGATCTGGCAGATTTGCGGATTTATATTTTCTTATCAATACTTTATAGGATTTACACTTTATGCATTTCCGATGCATCTCTGGACAATACAACATATAACCTACTGGCCGAGTTTTTTCACACTTGCATTGGCCGATCTAGAGAATTGAACCCAGGCGGACAGGTTTGATGCCACCACAGGAGTCTTGACATTTTATCAATCAAGTACGGTAAAATCTCTTTAAACATAAAATCACCTTATCGGTTATATAAATGAACATTCATTTCATGTTATAATTGATTTCGCCGTACTTTATTGATGTAACGTCCAGTGATGCCACATATCGATCAAGGAAAACTCGCCAGGACCACTTAAGACATCAGGGGTAACTAGGCATCAGGGGTAACTAAACTTCAGCTAATATACATGTATACAATAGAATGGAAATTATAACGTTTTTTATTTGAGGGGTTGGGGACGATATTGTCTCCCACTCCTGTTCTTGAAATATCAAGTTTGCTCACGGCAAAGTTTTGGAAGTTTCAAATTGTTTAAGATTGTTTTGGAGTTGAAATTTGGGACTTTACTGTTAAAAGTTGCGTGGTCACTCCGGACGTTGACACTATTAAAAGACTTAAGGTTTGTCATTTTGGACGTCGACATCGAGAACTGAACTGTACGTACATTGTGTCATCAAGTTGACTATATACATTGCGTTTGCATCTTTTGTTTGTTTATGTGGTTCAGGTTTTGCATGATCACAGGGTGAAATGGACATGCGAAATTTAAGTTATTAGAAGCTAAAAGTGCATGTACCCATTTTGCTAATGGTACCTTTTACTTAGGCTATAGGACTCCAGACATTCACCGCTTCCAGACCGCCACTGGCGACCTAAACGCAGTCTCTGCGTGCGTATATATTGTGGTAGGTGTGATCGACCGAAATGTGCAAATGCCAGTTTAAAAACTAAATGTGTTATCCAAATATAAAACCACCATTTGATTTAAATAATTCGTATGTCCCTTGGGCTTTTGACGTCAGACCCCGATTTTAAAACCTTTGTACACAACGCCGACAGACGATAAAGTTTTACTGTAGCAAGCAATAAGTGGGTGGCTCGAAAACTTTCTGCCCAAAAATTTTTTAGTACCAGCTTCTTTTTAAGCGTGATATACGTGCGCACCATCTAGGTTATTGTTGTGAAAATTAACTTCGCAAAAAAAAAAAGAAGAAATTTTGGTCAATCCGCGTTTCGTAAATGACCAAGATAGTCCAAACGGCTTACTTTCGCGGTATGATGCTTAGGACGATTTCGAAGTTGCACGTGGCGACTGCTGCTGCCATCTATCGGCAACAAGATCCTTCAGTCTAGTGAATGTTTCTAGAGTCCTGCGTCAGTTTTATTGGCTATTCAACTGTCCATACAATAAAAGACCGTTCATGCGAGCATGTACAGCGTGTGTGCGTGTGTGTGTGCGAAACAGTCAGACATACAGACAAGAGAGACAGACCAAGCAAGGATGATCGATGGCGAATTTAATGAATTAAGCAACTTTTCATATTTTTATTTGTCAATAATCTTCAAAATATTTACAAAAAATACGAAATTAATTGCCGTGAACAAAATACACAATGCGAAAAATTGATTTTATAATCGTTGCCATTCCAAAGAACGCAACTTAAGAAATGAACAATGCACGACAAAAATATCCAGAGTTCTATCACAAAATGCAGTCACATGAATTCATACAGCACGGAATGATCTACTACGTAATCAAATATACGAGATCCTAATTTTCATGAAGATACCCGTTTGATCTCCGTTTAAGATTTATCTCTGTTTACTTGAAGTCGAACTCCTTGAAAAGCATCTTGTTCTTTGATCTGAATGCTTGTTGCAAGCTGAAGGGTCCTTGTTGGGGCGATGAAGCAATCATGGGGCTTGTTGGGGACCCTACAGGAGAACTCGTATCGGAATCCATACTGTGCCGTCTCTGAATCGCTGTAGACAGGTCAATTTTGGGCGCAGGTGACCCGCGCTTGTCTTTTGATAGATTCTTCTCTGGGGCAAAATGTGGCTGCCCCATAAACTCTCTCAATTCCCTTTTGTCCATGTTCTGAAAAATTTGAAATAAGTAGCATCAGATACCAACTGAATATATTGTAAAGTTTTAAAGAAACCTGTTGAGCAAACATTAGTACATTTCGTTCAGACGAAGTAAATTCGCGTTGTAGTGTACGTGTTGCTCCCTTGTGAAATAAGCCCACAACTAAAATGACTGCTCCCTTCTGCTAAAAAAAAATTCAGTCTGAATTAGACTATCAAGCATACGATCTTTAGCACCTATTCAAATAGGGAAAATGAATTTTGCCAGACTAGATAATGCCAGCTTCTGAAAATGCAATGTATATAAAATGTAGAAAACGTGAAAATGACCAAGCGGAGCTTGCAGTGTTTTTAAAGGTGCAAATCTGGTGCAAGGCCAAGCTGTATACTCCATAACCCATATTACACCCACAAAGCATACACCAAAATCAAGAGAATTAAAAAGGGAATAGCCATTATATTAGTTATTATATTGGATGACAAGTAAAAATTCACCAAGTAAATTTCTTTTGTAAATTTAACAACCCAAAAAACTTTTGAATCCGAAAATAAAAGTAACGGTTAAACCATGCGTTTTTTAACAACTAAAAAGATATACCAAGGGAGAGTACTCAAAATCAACAAAAAACAATTCCTCAATCTCATCCTATACTAATTCCCTTGCTTTGACAAGCAAATCCACATTTAAACAAATTTTAACAAATATTTACAATAACTAAGTCTAAACTTGGTGAGCGATTGGGATCCTTGTGTGTCAGGAACCGTAGACTGGCAAGCTGTCAAAGCATCCATGCAATGCATGGAGGGATCGCAGGTTAAAAATCGGTCCATGCCTGTGACGGCAAGAAGCCCGTGTTCTTGGAAATTGCACTATACAGTCATTTAGGAACTTCAAACCATCCAAAACAAAACTATTCATTTGTGTGAAAAGACTTCATGGAAGACTGGAAAAATTTGGTCTAATTCTAGTTTGTATTTCAATTTTTCTCCGACAGTCTTAACTGCCAATATTTGCTGGAGGATCGTAGTACAATTGTGAAAGGTCAACCTGACTGGGAAATATGATTAAGGTTCTGTTCAGTAGTTTGTCAGATGCCGTCATTTACAATCGCATTTATAGGTTACTGCATTTGTATGGGAGAATATGAACGGGTTTTTCGGCTGGAAATACTGCACGATCATATCAGTTCTGCGTTTCCATCCGACAAAAAAAAAAAGTTCATATTTTCCCAGGCAAATGTAATCACCTATAATTTATAGGCTAAATTTCTTATTCTATATAAGGCTCAATTATTTAAACAAAAATACAAGCGAACAATGTATGCCATATTCTAAACCAATTCACAACCGCAAACTCCTCATTACACAACAGTATTAATGTGCACAGAACTCGGCCCTGATCAATTTTTTTTAACTTGGTCGAGCGCACAAAAAAAAAAAACGAACAAAAACGAAGTTTTGGTAGACTTAAAATTTAAATTTAGAGTTGTATTGTTAATGATTGCACATTGCAACAACTTTTCCATTTGATCTGGAATGAATATGTTTGGCATTTTTGTCGATTCTACGAAATTTCGTGATTGAACTAGATTTACCTGTGCAAATTCTACATGAAATACATCGGATTATAACAGCGAGGGAGACGCGTGTTGACATCTGCAATCGCGTTTCTGTTCAGTCATTTAATCTTTGCAGTCCACGAAACATCTAGTTTAGTTCATTGAAGAAACAAATTTAATCAGCCAAAATGTAAAGCGTCTACTACGAGTGTGTTCATTATTTGCTTACAATGTAGTTCGTTATACACTATTGGGCACACGCGACTTCAATACACGTTGAGCACGAGTGCAATATCGTAAAATACTTTATTATGAAACTTTAACGAAAAAAATGAGCATATATAATAATGATATATTTTCTTTGTAAAGAGCGTATAGGGAATAACTGTTTTAAGGCTGTCTTTCCATCTCGCGACATCTCACCTTTTTGCGTAGTTTCGACCCGGTGGATCTGCAAACCGTCGGTACGCGAGGGAGTTTTAGTTAACCCAAAGTTAAGCCTATTGCCATTTATGTACTTCCAAATTTCGTGCAAAGTTTTGGTATAAAAATTGAATCTATTGGTTTTTTGCGATGCTAAATATTGCTCTAGTTAATTGTCGATGGGGCTTTCAACAAGTTTACATGGGCTTGTGTTGGATCACAACATACTTTATTGGTCTAAATTAACATTTTGTATGAACGATTCACCATATATTACTGGTTTTCATTTTTCCAAGTCTAAAAATCGCCCGTTTTTTTATAAACCATGAAAAATACGATACTTATTTACAATCTTGTTCAACACCTCATTTACAAAGTTTCGACGGACTGAGTGCCATTTCACAAAAGCAATCGGTGAAAACAAAATATCCGAATTAAAATTCGTGCCAAACTGCGCATAAACGTCGCAGATGTCAGATTAACCTCCCAGACCACGTATCTACAGACACATTGCATAAGCGGACACTTAATTAAAGCTTGTATAAATGCGCTACGCAATGTTGTTGCAAAGTGTTCAAAGCTCTTAGAGAAAGAAAATGCACAACATATTTAAAAGCAGACTTACTTTCAAGTGAAAATGCTCTTGACGTATTTCACGGTGAACTTATCTTGTTGGCGTTAAGAATGCAATACTGGGCGTTTTTGGTCAGAATGCATATATTTATATAACTTCCATGTATTGCACGTGGTACGATTCTTCGCCCGGGAATCGTCACGACACTAAATTACAACAGAGGTGGTAACCGCTTCGTGTTTTATTGACAATAACAGAAATCGTTTTTAAAACATGAGCAAGCGGCATGGCACGTGTAGTAGTAAGATGTAAACATGTTGGCCTTGACTTAAATTGTACCACGCCATTTCGCTGCAGATGTTTACTAATAAAACCACGTGACTTTAGTCGAATTCTTGAGGTGCCAAACGGGTAAGAGTTGAAGTGGAAGAATTAAATATTTTCCCCCGTGAATTACTTTTATTAAGCTTAACAATAAATTATTCTATTTAGATTAAGATAAATGCTGGCACGGTACGCTTCCGTGAATATAAAAGGGAGCTAAAAATAATGAGAGCCCTTTCTATATTGTAATAATTATTACAAAACCCAGCCAGAGTGAAATAGTGTGGTTTAATCCGTATAAAGGTTAGCAGATCGATCCAGCTGCTCAAAGGCTGAGCTGATTTTATGACGTCTACATAAAATGGGGGTGGGGTATGCTGGCTGTGGATTGTTTAAAACCAAGCTATTCTCATTACTCTTAAGCTAGAGTAATTATTATTTTCCATAGATTCCCTCCCCTTCTCCTTTGCTCCTGTCCCCCCTTACATATCAAATGTCGGTCTCTTACATGTCTTTATTTTCTTATATACCTCTTCTTTTCTTTATCTTCTGTTATTTTTTATGTGTTTCTGGAAGCAACTTTAGGAAAGGTAGTAGTAACATTGGTGCATGTGACCAACCCCACCCGTGGTGGTTAAGGGGAAGGTTTAAAAAAAAAAATAACAAGTAACCATCAAACATGTCATCAGGTCACCACAACCACCTTTTAACAGCTTGTGTCGGTTCTAAATCGATAAGGCAGGACATTATATGGTATTTGAGATACAGTTCTATGTACATATAGGCACAAATTTAAACGAGCATCCACATGCCTAATGTAACAATTTATAAACAATAAATTACGCAACTGAGGTTAAAAAGAATAACTATATGAAAACTAAACAAAAATATATTCAAGATATAAGAAGCTTATGTCCCAATTTATGCATGCCTTTTTCATGCCTTTTTCACGTCCAAATGCCATTTCTGCCACTAAGCGATGTTCACAGTGCAAACGTAAGCTTGGTGCAATTCAAAATAGTTGCCGTCCGGGACAATGAGATACTCTACTTGCCTTGACCCAAATATATACTGATGTGGGTGGCTATGCCTCTTAGCCAACTAAAGATATTTCATTATAAACATACTACAAAGTAAGATGCCTCAAAACAATTTCTAGAGCAACACTAGCCTGAATTCACAAATATATCCATATCATAAAATTATTTTAAAAATTCAAAATTGTTGGTTGTTGTTGAGGGACTTAACGCCATTATTTCAGCACAGGATAGGCTATACATGGAGGCCAATATAATTGGTAGAGAAATTTCCCGACAAAATCTCGAGACCAACCACCGATCCACGAGAAGCTACTGGCAAGTTTTCTCACGTACTCGCGTTAAATGAGACTAAGACTCGAACACCGCAGATATTGGTGAGATGGCAGTGATCCGGAACGGTGAGAGCGTTAGACCACTTGGACACGGGTCACTGCCGAAAAAGTTGCATCATCGACTAACAGGAGTCTGATGTTTTATCAATAAAGTATGGCGAAATCTCTGAAAACATGGAATCACCTTATCGGTTATATAAATGAGCACTTATATAACCTATAAGGTGATTTGTTGTTGTCAGCGATTTCGCCGTTGTTTATTGATTAAACGTCAGATTCCTGTGCATCGATTTAAGTTTTGTAAAAATCAACTTTTCAATTTCTAAAACTTAAAGTGCCACCCTAGCGCAGTTTTGATTAGGGCTAGGCGTTGGGGTTGGTCCAAAGCGCTGACATTATTGATATTTTCACCATCTTTCAACTTTTTTCGGGCGGGGGGATGCGTGCTCGGGAGAGGTGGCATATGTTCCTGTGTGCAGGCGCCCATGGGGGGGGGGGGGGGGGGCAAGTCCTCCCTTTTTTTTCTGCCAAGGCAAGGCTCCATTCGAAGTAAATGGTATAGATCACCTTCTCGCCAGGTTAGGCTCTTTCGATTGCGCAGTTTTGCCCCGGACTACCATCATGTTTGGTCCGCTCTGGTGGCCTAGTGGTTAGAGCGTCCGCCTCGGACGAGAGAAGTCGTGGGCAACGTTCTCTATAAGCGAATGGTAGATGTGTGGGCAGTCACTACGGAGACGAGCAAAATTTAAGGTTGGATTGAGCAAAAATTGACAATTCAGCTGCGCGGGGATGCCTAGGAGGGAACGTTGGTCGTGGGGTAGATCCTCGGCCGAGTCATACCAAATTCACAACACCAGTACTAACAGCTGCATCGCTCGGTGCTCAGCATTATGAGGTTAGTGTTAGGACTGCCTGGTGTCAGGATAATGTGTCTGGATGAGGTAGCATGCTACATGTCAGCGGCATGATACCCGAATGCTAGACATACTATAAACTGTCACACTGCAGACATCGTAGCGATACGACTGAACAATTGTTAAAGCTACGTTAAAAATCAAACACACACACACACACACACACACACACACACACACACACACACACACACACACACCATTATCTTCGAAGGTGGCGCAAACGTCTTCGCTCCATTTGATACTCTTTGCTTGCTCCGCGACTCAGGGAAGACGTCCAAGACCATAATTCGCAGCAATATGTTTATTTTATCATCGCGTGATATTGCTTGGTGTAATGCTAAACCGTTCATTCATTTCCCTCACTCTAACTCTTTCTTCCTGTCTATCGTTCCGTCTAAACGAACAAGAACTCAGTGACACGGAGTGCAGTGTCAACTAAGTAAACATATAATGTTGTACTATATAAAATAACGCCAATTAACTAAATACTTTGGACAGTTTCTGACGTACGTTTGCCTTTTCATGATATTTATTGTCGATTCTAAAAGCCAGCAGTAGACGTGGGAGTTCGCGGTTTGAATGAATATATATATATATATATATATATATATATATATATATATATATATATATATATATATATATAATAAAAAAATCAATATTTTTCAATCTATTGCTTAGAATAGTGGGATTGATGCTTGCCCGTGCCAACTTGAGTCGAATAAATACGTGTGTTCTTGGGAAAAAATACTTAACTCCCATGTTCTTGGTGTGATATAGCCAAAAGCGTGTTGAGAGTGCCTTTCTGATAGGAAGTCTTCTTCTCTTTCTTATTCTAATAATCGCTGTGTAAAGAAACCCAATTAGTAGTGTGTTTATCTGATAGAGAGCACGAGCTCATTTTGGTAGGTCAATATGGTTGGTATACATGCGAGAGAAAAAAAACTGAACAACTAGAAAGTTTAGTAACCTGATGAATGATTCTGCTTTGTTGATGGCAAATCTGGAGAAGCTACGTGATTTTGCTCAGGAAGCGAATTATAGGAATTATATAGCCATGAAACAGTTCGGCCACCTTGCTGTAACTGTCAATGACATTCAGTGAACTTTGTTAGCTTACAAAAACCTGTTAACTATTCAATACGCTGAGAAGTTTCTGGAGTCACGGTACTAATTCAAGTCCCATAGTAAACATATGGAAACACCATCATATTCAAAAGTCTATAACTTAACATGTATGGGTGCTAATGATCAGCCTAAATGTCTCCATGCACAACTATCTTTGGTGCAAGCTGTGTGAAGAACACCATATGAGCCGCGGCATTTGTTAAAAATGTGCATGAAACACATGTTATTGATTCTGCACCAAATGAATCTGGTGCTATTTTCATTTTTGAGGACTCCTAAGTCAGGCCTGTTAAAATATTAAAATTACATCAATAGAATATTGTCTATATTTTTTTTTAAATTACAGATAGGATTAGCTCTCGAAAGATATTTTTTACTAAAATGTTACTTTTCATTATTAACAAATTATGGACCACCTAACCCGTATATATTCTATCATTTCCTCACCCATTCCTAGACTGGTTCACAGTTTTTACATGTAATTAGTACCGTGTGTCCCTCTATTGCTGTGCATTCAACGCGTTATGGACCGACCATTTACAATATCCGGTACAGGCAGTAATGGAACCTCGGACGATATGATTGATATTCAAAACAAAGCAAAAGAGGACACAGAGACAAATGTGGAAAGAAAGAGTGAAGCAAAAATTAAAAAGACGGAAGACTTGGCATAAAATATTCATCGACTATGAGGGCAATGTTTTCGTTACTATGATGAGATTTCAATTTGAAATGAAACAAATAATCATATCATTTATGTGGAACCCTTATAGCCTCTCTCTCTCTCTCTCTCTCTCTCTCTCTCTCTCTCTCTCTCTCTCTCTCTCTCTCTCTCTCTCTCTCTCTCACACACACACACACGCATGCACGCACGCACGCACACACAATGGCGCTTGTACTGAATTCAACATTTTGCTAAAATTAGTCTATCATTGTGCCGGCTGCCGCTATATTGTTTTCAGACAAAGCACAGAGAGTTTGAGTTGCTGAGAAATACGTGGTAATTCACGACATATAGGCCAAAATAAAGTGTTTTCTCTTCCCTCACTATGTTTGTTTGTTTGATTAGGATTTTTAACGTAGCTTTAATATTTTTTTCGGTCTAATCGCTACGATGTCTGTAGTGAGGCAGATTATAGTGATGTCTAGAACTGAGGCATCATTCCGCAGACATGTAGCATGATGTCCCACCCAGTCACATTATCCTGACACCTGACAATCGCGAGGAAGTCGGAGAGAAAGGAAAACTGAAGGAAAGAAAGAGTGAAAGGACGAATTAGATGGAGCTATCACTAAGCAGGTTATGCACTCGCACACGGCAACGATTTCGACTGTTCACTTGATCGTATGATGAGAAAAAAATCCTATATGTAAACAGATTGGCTATTGTTTTTATTTTTATATAAATCTAATTGTATCTTAAAGGGTTCGAAGACAAATTTATTATAAAAGAAGTGTATCTTTCTAAATGGTTGTCCATTGTTTGTAATTGATTAAATTTTGATTCTTTTATATACGGGGGCTCGAGTCATTCAGCTCTAAATATCTGCGTAGATTCCTACTTATTCTACCTGTAAGTTTACTCGAACCGGGCGAATTATATCGAGGGCGATCATTTCCTAGGTACCGAGTACCGAAAGAGGTGGGAAATATAATAACATTATATGCACCACCCCATAACACCCTGGGAAACCACTGTGGGACTGTCAGCATTGGCAGAAAGAGAGATAGAGAAGAAATGTGGACTGACAACATCACAGAATGGACCATGAAAAGTTTGGCGGAGACACAGGCATTGGCACATGATTGAGACAAGTGGAGGGAACTGGTCAGATGCTCAGTAGCACGGCGCCTCAACGACCACACTAGGTCAAGAGACCGATGATCATGATGATGATCACTGCCTGTGACGTTTCACAGAGGTAAAAAGTAAAAGCGCCATTGGTTTGTATTGGCTCAATGGACATTCTTCTTTGGTTAGACATGGATTTTTCAGTGTCTGCGCAAATGCATCAGACACTTGCAGTGTCCGCTCAGATATGCAGTTCACATTTGTATCACTAATGTTAGCAGACAATAGAAGTGGCGACGCTTCAAGATGGGTGAGCATTTGTGTAGATATGGATACATTTGAATATGAATTTGTATCAGTCCGATTCAAAATCTCTAGAAATCGTGAAACTAAGATTTGTTCAATGTAAAATGATCGAAAATCGCGCTGAAAGACGTTCAAGTTTATGCGTACTTAGGTGTTTTCCAGTCAATCAATAGACCATGATTACGAGAAATATGGCCACATGATGATTCCTCAATGGTGTTTTGTCTGAGACTTAAAAGCAGGTGGACCAAAAGATGCTTTCACATTAATTTCTGTGGTGATAGACTATTTGCTGCTGTTGCCGATGGATCGACATCGTTAGAATGGACAGTAACATATTCTCCAAACAAGATCTCTCTCTCTCTCTCTCTCTCTCTCTCTCTCTCTCTCTCTCTCTCTCTCTCTCTCTCTCTCTCTCTCTCTCTCTCTCTCTCTCTCTCTCTCAGACACTGCTGCATGCATAAACCCTATTTCTTCCTAAACTCCGTATTCCAAATTTTTGGAGTATTTACTGTACCGACGAAGCACGCTATACTTGACATTCAGCCGAAATTTCCTGTTGGTTAATTATCAGCACAAACCTTTCATATCCGTATCCATATATATAAGTATGAAAGAGAAGACAAATCCGTAATATTTGAATCGATTTTTCATAAATGGAAACGTTTCTACGACAATCATAGACCAACAAATTGTTCTGCACCTTTTTGTGACTGGCGCGGATATAAAACTAAAAGGGGGATAAGGGAGAACAATTTGTTGGTCTACCACAATCCCAAATAATGGATAATGTATGCGGAGAAGGTCGATGAGTTCAAAATTTTCCAACATATCATGACATGACTTTGTACTCAACAGTTGAAAACGATATAGCATCAAAGTTTTTAGTTTATATATTTAATCTTAACGATATACATGTACACACAATATTTCAATCTTGTTTGATGTACTTCAGAATACGCTTCCGAAATAGCCAAGTTTATAAACATTACCTATGAATTCGGTCAATGAAATCTGGGTAATCTGCAAATGACTCATGGCAGATGTTATTGTTCCAGCATTTATCATGAACTCTTTTTGTGTCAGTCAACTTGTTTCATGTGAACAGTTAGCAACGTTCCGTAGTAAGAAGACATTCTCCGGAGTCTGATAAATATCAAAACAACTTTAACTGATATCGATTACAAATATAAGGTTAATTTAGAGTCAGATTTAATTCATAATGTATTTTTAGCCAGAATCACAATGAACTACAATGTACAGTGAATGCTGCCCCACGCGTAATGGAGATGAGATGAAGGTCATGGTTAACAAAAGGTCACGTGTATCCATATACGGAAGCAAGTTAGTGCCATAGAGGAAAATAAATATAGAAATTACAATATCTCGTAAATGTCATTTGACGTATATGTTTGACTTTGGTTTATAAAAAGTGCTGAAGAGCTTGAGAAGGAATGCATTCAGATTTTATGAAAATGTATTATTGTGTTGGTTTTAAATTCTTATGCAATCGTGTATGCAATCGTGTACACGTTTATTAAAGCGTTAACTTCCATAAAACGAGGATGCAATGGAGCGCAACAATTTCTGTAGATTTTTTTGTCTGAATAAGTTTTTTTTATATATTAAAAAACAGCCCTATATTTCAATCAACATTTAATTCACTAAAATATTTTAGTAAATAAACTAAACATGAGCAACTCACCAGCGATTATATTTATGATATGACGTTGAAACTACTCTGGTTTCATTCTATACGAAAATAAATCACGCAAACGATACGTTTGATGAAAATAAAATGTACTGAATTACTTGCGAAACGATGCAACATAAATGCATACGTAATGACATTTTTATCAAATTCTGAAACGCATTTCTGCAGACATTTCACTTTTCTATATGCGATAGAGATAGTGGAATGTTTGTAATCAACGTTGATATTTTGTGTTAACTTTTTGGAGGTGGTGAATTAAATTAATGCAAAACATTTACAGGAGTTGCTGTGAAACACGCGCGGCCTTTCCGTCATTGTTTTGGAAAATACGTCAGAAATGCTTCCGTAACCACCATTTTTTGTTGCTGCTGTATTGCTCCATTGAAGTATTTCCGAGTAAAATTATAAAGTGTTTTTACAAACCAATCACTTCCATTTAGGCATTAATGGATTGCAGACTACTTGAAAGGACGACTTATCTTCGAAATTAAGGATCCTGACAACGTCCAAGATCTGCTAACCTCTGAAACTGAAGAGTTTTGTTTACTGCAGTGTTCTAATTAGAATTGTTAATTTAACGTTTTATAAAAATGTATGCTAACACATTTTTAAGACAATTTTTCATTGGTAGCAATTATAGTCACTACATATTAAATAGGCTCTCGTTTATTTCCTATATGGAATATTTTTGTATTCCAATTACGGTTGGGGTAACATCATCCCACGGTTCGCAGACTGCGCTCTTGGAAACTTGGGTTTGTTTTAGATCTTTATGTATGTAGTTACCTGCAAGAATATACAAATTAATAAAACTTAATTTTCAGCTGAAATAGACATTCATCCGCGTTATTTAATAGGGTCAATTTGAAGTTGATGTCAGTGACTCACGAGTCTATTTAACTAATTTGATTTTAAAAAAAGCGTTATTTGTAATTTTGAATGAAACTGCTTAAATGAAGAAAAAAATACAATAAATTTTAGGTATCTGGTTCACCCGAAGATACAGAAATATAATTTCTAAATTGTGCGAAATGAATTAGCCATTCTGTTATTCTGATAGAACACATTTCAACTTATGATCGAGCGACATATAAAATTCAGATTGCGGGCATGACAGCCTCACCTGGTGCTTCAGGTATCACGGTACCAATTGTTTTTCCATAGACCTCAATGCTAATGTTTTGTGAAATAAATATACTTTCTATCCTAAATCAGCATGCATGTCACACACTGTCATAGAGAACAATGTTAGATTGTCAATTTGACAATGATAGAACCAGGTACTCCATTGCATTTAAGAGAGATAGCTCTGCTGGAACTAGACAGGGGTATGAGTTATCTAGTCACAACATACCTATTTTCAGTCAAGTATATCACATTTTCAAAAAATCATAAAAAATACAAAATATGATCTATATAAGAATTAGCATAAATTCACATGTTGCCAAGAGGCTAAACTTTTTTTTAAGCCTAACAGAAAATGCAACTCTTACATAATCCACCTGTGTTCTTGTTTATTTCTGAATGCAATGGACCCTACACTTTAAGCTCCACCCATCTGGACTTGCGCAATCGGTACCGTTATACCTTCAGGTCATTTCCAGATCCCTGTTGGTGATTAGTCGGTGTATTCGTATTTCTTTCTATCTGCCCTCTCTCTCTCTCTCTATCTCTCTCTCTCTCTCTCTCTCTCTCTCTCTCTCTCTCTCTCTCTCTCTCTCTCTCTCTCTCTCTCTCTCTCACCTCATGGGGTCATCAACCTTTGGGTTGCAGACTGTGCTACTTTTTTTTCTCCAACTGTGCAGTACAATATCGAGATATCTCCTTGTGCATTATTCGAGATTTTCTCCTCCCAATGCAGCTGAAATGTTAATTGTCGCTAGCTACCAAGTTTATCGGCAGGGTAACCCATACGTCAATCTTAATGTTTATGTTTACGCTGGCACTGGCAACGAAATAATTGTTTGCATTCATTGGTCTTGAATGTTATATGACTAGTTTATTCGAAGAATTTCATACATTATTTCCTTGCAAAGAATTTCTTGAGATAATCGTGTGAATTTATTTGTCTTAAATGTTATGAATCATGTATGTTATTAAATGAGTAGTCCTGTGTCGTAGGCTGTTCACGCGGTGGATTGTTAATTAGCAAATAAGGTAATTAAGACAAGAAGTGAATTTCACTGACTCCTTTGTATAATTAAAATGTGAATTCTTTTAATCGTTGGCTTTATTTCTGTTGAATTATGATATGACGATATCTGAAGAAAGTCCAGACGAGATTATTTTCGATCTTAGAAGTAAAAATCTGACAAATTCTTATTTTACCTACTTATTTATTTATTTTTTATTTTGTTTTAAAATGAAAATAACTTTATATATGCACTAATACAATTGGCAAAGAGATTATATAACCGATAATAAGGGCTGATGACCAGAAAAGGCTAGATGAGAGAAGGAGGGAGGAGCAAATGGAACACGTCGACTTTTGCCTGTCACCAATATTAAATTTGGAGTGACGTGCAAAGCAAGCAGGTCATGCAAGCATGTTTGACGTATGAGTTCGATCACACACTCGATTTAATGATGAAATGGGTCATTTCGGTATGAACAGAACGGCTGGCTAATTACATTTTTAATAAACTTGATAATTATGTCTTAGAGAAGTACATCCTTCAGATGTTATGTTTTAATTTTCTTTTGTTAATACATGTACAATTGACTAATTTCTTTTACTCTGCTTAATTATATAGCATTGTTCAGATCTCTGTTTATTCCATCCATTAATTGTACATTTTATTTTATTATTTACTCGATTTCGAGCAACAGCACCATGGTCAATTATACTCTCGAGAACGATAACCGCCACCACCACGTAACTCTGACTCTCACTGGTATCTGCACCCGACGATTTGAAAAAACCAAGCATCCAATATGAAAAATGCTCTATTCGGCCGGTGCGTTCGGATCAACCGAATGTTCTAATCTGGCCACATTTTAAAGAAACTCATAGAAAACAAGAGACACCTTAAAAGAAGAGGAAATATTTTAAAAAAACGCGTGCCATTCTTGGTTTCTTTCTATCCCATTCCCCAGACTATAGAAGAGATCATTCAAAAACACCGACAGCATGTCTAATCCTCCAAACGTATGATGGTAATATTTCCAAGAATATCCTATTTTTACAAACCTAGACCGCTCACTCTCAGGGACCATCTGGTACGTGGCAATGTAACTTCAAACAAGTCCATTCAGGCACATAATGCTGCGAGAACAAGCGCTGCCTAATTTGCGATGTTTGAAATTATACAAAATGAGTTAGTTTTTCAATTAATCAAAGGTTAAGGTGTCCATCCATTATATCATTTATCTCCTGACATGCAAAATATGTGCCTCTCAATATATCTCAATAGTTGATTTCAGAAAACGAATGAATACCCATAAAGCCACATTCGCAACAAAGTGTCAACTACAACAGCTCAAGAAAGGTGCTATCGATGAGTTTAACCTACTGTGTGTACCAATATAGACTGCACACCTTAGAAACAATAATGGATGTATGACAATTCAGTTTGCGTTTCAGACCGATAAACATGATCACTCCATCTTTGAATTTTGTTAGAAAACGATGTTAATCTGAGAAGAGCACTGAATAACACGTGGTTTATCTATTATGTGACCATTTTTTTAAAGTCTTTCTTCTTTCTATCTTTCATTATTCAACCCAAGTTTCTTGATTATCGCTGTGTTACATTCCGGTTCAAAGGACACACAAACATCATGTCCTACAACGTTATGTTAAATAAAGTTCAAATCTTCACAAAATCCAAAACCCAGTGTTGCTTACAATACCAAGCCCAGCTGCTGCCTGCTCTCCTACTCTGATATTCTTTAGGCTGGGGTTCGAGATAAAGGATTTTCATTAATTTAACGTTTGTGCCTTTTCCAGGGGCATGAACTGGTCCAGGATCAGTTAGCCATGGAAAGATAAATAACAGAACCAAACCTGTTGACAGTCTCTGGTATAAAAAATCCAGAATGCTGGATATGTGAGAAAGCTTGCCAGTTGCTTCTCGTGGGTCGGTGGTTCTTTCTGGGGGTTTTCCGGGTTCTTCCTCCATCACTAATACTGGCCGCCATGTATAGCTTATATTGTGCTGAAAAATGGCCGTTAACCCATAAAAAAGAAAACAAACAAAACCAGAATGTTGGAATTAATGTTCTGGCCAACGGTCACTACCAACAGTTAGAATCTGATACAGGCACTAAGAGTTCAATGATAATGATAGAACTGTCATTCAAACGCGTACGTATGGAGGTTTTCGTTTGGCTTTTGATGGAGTTTGAGTTTATCATTTGTTTTGTCTATCTAACTTGCTTTTTCCCTTTTATTATCTCGTTGTATAAAAATGTTGTTTTGATTTGTGTAAGTAAATAACGAATAAATTCCTTTTATTAGCTGAAAAAAATTATATTTCACTAAAACAAACTGAACATAAACCGTATTGGAAGAAGAATATGACATTGGTGTCCTGCATCCTTTGTGTGTGCGTCTGGCTGCCGAGATCTGTAGTTTCGACTTTTCTAAATTGCCGGGCCAGGTATGATCAAACGTGGAAGAAATGTTTCTTTGAACATGCTCCATTACATTAGTGTATGATCTTACCAATGATTTAGTTGCCATGGCAACCAACTTGAGTAACGTTTTTATATTTCTTTTCGGGTCCTTGACAATTTTGTTTTATGTTTGGCATGAATTTTTCTTGGAACGTGTATTATGTCCGGAGTGGCCTTTTATTAACTGATATGTTGTATTTATGACTTCTTAGATGTTGACCAATATTATGCAATTACGACTTCTTAGATGTTGACATGATGCAGTTATAACTTACTATATGCTGCTTTAGTGTGATCTTCAACATCGAGGAAACAAGCTACCTGAAAAAGCAGCACCAATCATGTTCGTGAAAAAGTTCACTCATGTGCGTATCTGAACCGAACACAGTAATAAACTGTCCTCACTGTTTTTTTTTTTGTTTTTTTTTTAACAAAATGTGTTCCCTTTAAAATGTCCTTTCGAATATGGGACTCTTCTCCTCATTACATTCCAAATAAATTGAATGTTTGCGTCGCCTCCATACCAACCAAGATAAAAACTATTATCGAGGCCTCTCCGGAACGTCAGAACCAAAAATCGATAGCAATTACTTAGAATATCTCTTAGAACAGGGTCTACCAACATTTACCTCGAGTCGTCTCCCTAGCAAAAGTGTGGTAGTAATTGAGTGTAAAATCTGTTGTCGAATTCTTAAGGACAGTTCAACTAATTTAAGTATTATTTTGTTTACAATTTCTAAAGATAGGCTCCAATTACCTTTTCTAAGTTAGCATTCACTTACTTTAAACATAGTTTATTGCTATAAATCTTAACAAATGGGATCGGTCTACAAGTTAAGCAACATAAAAGTACGATTCTTTCATACAGTTGTACGTCATTTTCCACGACTCATGCAAAACAGAGAGAGAGAGAGAGAGAGAGAGAGAGAGAGAGAGAGAGAGAGAGAGCATGTGTGTTTTGATACTTTTATCTAGAACAATTGAGCCAATTTACTCCAACCATGTTTACTCCAACCATGTCCAAAATGTTAAATGTTTCTCTTTTGACATGTCATTTCAAAGGTGGATCCATGTGGAAAGAGTGGGTGGGGTAGAGCGAGCCAGCACTCGATCCCATAAAAAAAAATATTGCGTGCGCGAAAAAGTAGCAACATTTCTTAGAATAATTGGTTCTTGTTAATGTTGTCGTTAGAGGGTTAAAAGTATACAGTGGAAACCAGTTTGGGCCTCCATCAAGGATGTCATCACAAAGACCCTTTGACTATTTATATACGCCTGTTCTCGTAATCCTTTCGCCCTCGAGACGATATTTCTGGATTCGCTCAATGACCAAACTTGTGTCCGAAGTGGTCCTCCAAACAACGACATGGCTATCGTGGCTTTTAAACTTATTTTAGACGTCTCCAAGAAGGGTTAATAAGTCGTTTGTTTGTTTGTTTGTTTGATTAGGCTTTTTAACGTAGCTTTAACAAATTTTCAGTCATATCGTTACGATGTCTGCAGTGAGGCAGTATATAGTGATTTCTAGCACTGGGGCATCATGCCGAAGACATGTAGCATAATGTCCCACCCAATCACATTATCCTGACACCAAGCCGACCAGTCTTAACACTAACCTCTTCAACTAATGAAGCGAGGCAACTGTTAGTACCATTTTTGTAAGTCTTTGGTATGACTCGGCCAGGGATCGAACCCACGACCTCCCTCTCCCTCGGCGGACGCTCTAACCACTAGGCCACCGGAACGGTTTCATAAGTCGGTATAAAATATTTGAAAGATTTGTCGTTAGTTAATGCTCGACCAAATTTTCAAAATTGTGTTTTCTCTACAACTGCGTGTCTTTTAAAGCAAGCACACTAAGAATCTACCTTACAACAAGTTTTACAACGATAAAACCATGTTACTTTTGACCCAAAAGTCAAAAGGACGAACGAATGTATACATGTTCTTTGTTTCCTAATGAGACATGCCGTTTAAGAAACATGATTTATCAAGAGGTTTAAGAAACAAAACCAAATGAATAGCTTTAACGGAACCTGAACTCAGCTCTTTAACAAGTGTTACACTGACACCAAGGTCAAAGAGACGACTGAGTGTGTTTCACTATGAATTTTTGTTGCTGCATATTTGTCATCCCAAATATAAACAAACTATTTATGGATTTGGGAAGTAGGAGCAATAAAACTTTAAAGCCTTAATGTAAACCTTCTTTGTTCTCTAGCAAATTACAGGCGTCACAAAAAAAAAAAAAAAAAAAAAAAAAAAAAAAAAAAATTACTCCCGAGTGCCTCAGTGGGGACGCCTTTAAAGAACACTGACCCCAAGCACCTCGAACCCGCCACTGTTTTGTGCATATAAAATCTTGTCCCGAAAATGTGATATCGTATCTGTGGGAAAATCTTCGACAGGAATTAACAACACTGTAACCTTATATGGCATACGAAGAGGATCAAATTGTGCAAAACCGTTTGAGTTTGGAAACTCTAAATCGGAAACTTGAACATTAATGCAGATCTCGTTTCTTTTGAAATACAACAGATCTTCCAATAGGTAGAAATAATTAAATGCATGCAAACCTCTCGTTGTTTTTGTGCAGTCATCCGCCACGAAGCGCAACAAAATATTGGTAAGATTATTCATTTGTAATCTGATTTTACTAAAGTCAGAAGGTTATTCATTCAAATTTTATTTAATTTCAGGCCACATTATTTCGCAATATTTTGAAAATGGCACATGTTAGGGAAAAATGATCCCTTATCGCATTACTTGTTAGGCTAGTGATGTTAAACACACGAGGAACGAATCAATTTTTCTGAGCCTTACAGAGCAAAGTGGCGTCTTTAATTTATTAAGGTGTGTGCTTCCAGTTTAGATGTCACATCAAACACACGAGGAACGAATCAATTTTTTTTTAGCCTTACAGAGCAAAGTGGTGTCTTTAATTTATTAAGGTGTCTGCTTCCAGTTTAGATGTCACATCAAAGTCACATATATCTCTTTTAACTTTATGTTTTTCGTAGCTAATCCTGTAATTTCTGATTCCAAATTTATCATCAACATTCATTTCAAAAAGTGTTTTAACGCTAACTGCAGTTTTGTTAAGCATTGTACACTTCTTGTTATGTGCGCTTAAAATGTGACACCCTTGTACACAGTCTCGTTCACAGACTTGACAGACTTGTACACAGTCTCGTTCACAGACTTGACACACTTGTACACAGTCTCGTTCACAGACTTGATACCCTTGTACACTTCTTGTTTACTGTGTTTAAACGTGGCACCCTTTTACACTCTTTGTTCACTGCGTTTAAACGTGACACCCTTGTACACTCCTTGTTCACTGTGTTTAAGCTTGCATGACACTCTTGTACACTTCTTGTTCACTGTGTTTAAACGTGGCACCCTTTTACACTCTTTGTTCACTGCGTTTAAACGTGACACCCTTGTACACTCCTTGTTCACTGTGTTTAAGCTTGCATGACACTCTTGTACACTTCTTGTTCACTGTGTTTAAGTATGACACTCTTGTACAGTTCTTGTTCACCGTGTTTAAGCTTTACATTCTTGTACACTCCTTGTTCACTGTGTTTAAGCTTGACACTCTTGTACCTCACCTATCTGAGGTCCAAAATGACAACCAATGGAGATGCAGAAGAAGAAAAGGATGCACGAATTTCCAAGGCCAGCCAAACATTTGCATCATTCAGGATTACATGGAGCAACAGGAACATCAGCATGAATACTAAGATCGGAGTTTTCATGAGCAATGTTATTGTGCTCGTTTTATGCTCTCTCAATATAATGTATCACTTTTGAAATTTCTTATAATGATAAGTTACTCTGTGTCAAACGCCTCTTTTGAATTGCAAATGCTCTTCCAAATTGTATTTTGTTAAAAGTCACAGTACCAATAGACGTGTTACTGGGTATTCCAAGATAATCTACTGCAGTGCTGTCCAATCTTCGGTATGCGGGCTGATTTCAAATGGCTTGCCAGAGCTTGAACAATTTTTGTGCATTTCTGTAAAAGCAGTTCATTACCTACTTTCATAGAATATCTTCTTAACAGGGGAAACAATTTAATAATATTTACAGTTTATGCTTTTAAGTTTTCTGCTGCGGCCCTCGGCTCCAAAAAAAAAAATCATGGCCCATAGTGTCCAATAGGTTGGACATCACTGTAGATTATTTAGATTATAGTAGATTATTTAATCTTCATTCCAAATTTGTTATTGTATTTTAGGCAGTGTTAATTTCTTACATTTTGTAATAGTGCCTAATAGCTTGCATTAATTTCGCTGTTAAAATAAAGTAAGACGTGGCAAGTGCAATTGCATGGACATTTTCGTCAAATTCTTTTAGAAGCTTATCAACATCATCATAGTCAATAACCTAACTACGACTCTTTTCAGCTGTTTTGTGCATTCGACTTTTTATATTGGATCTATCAATCAAACATAATTGTTTTAATTTTTGCATCGTCTTTACGATAATTTCGTATGAGCAGTACTTGAAAATTAGATCATACTCTCGAAGAACATCTCGCAGATTTGGCCCACGTATTAGCGTTGTTGATACAAAGTTTTATTCAGTATGGCTTTTTGCTGTGTCAAACGTTGTCTCTTTTAAAGTGTTGACTGATGCTGCGTGCTGGTCTGTATTTGCTGCCGAGACAGCTTGTGGAATCTTTACATCCCTATTTATTATTGTATTGTAAAAGTTTTTAATTACTCTGATAATTGGAATTTCCTCCGCCATTATTTAGTTACATTAAATCATCAACAGCATAAGTCTGAAGTATTGTTTGACCTTGTAAAGGAATTTTAGCATTTAAACAGTAAATCCTAATGTACTGTATTTGCTAATAGTTCCAGATGTATCAAGAATATACTGCTGACTAGTACTAACATATACTCCAGTTGCAGTGTATAGCGTTGTCCATGCTGTACTATTTGTAGATCCTTCTAGACGCTAGTGTATAGCGTTGTCCATGCTGTACTATTTGTAAATCCTTCTAGACGCTAGTGTATAGCGTTATCCATGCTGTACTATTTGTAGTTCCTTCTAGACGCTAGTGTATAGCGTTATCCATGCTGTACTATTTGTAGTTCCTTCTAGACGCTAGTGTATAGCGTTGTCCATGCTGTACTATTTGTAGATCCTTCTAGATGCCAGTGTATCGCGTTGTCCATGTTTTATTATCTGAACATATTTCTAGACGCTAATGTATAGCGTTGTCTATGTTGTATTATCTATAGATCATTCTAATCCTCTGTTTCACATTCGCATAACACTAGAGTTTAACCGTCCAGTTAGCTGAAATGCCCATATAGCCACTTGTGCTGGACATTGTATCTTAATCTAGAAATATGATATCTCACCAGTTGTTGTCCCTTTTGGACCTCCCGAAATTGCATTAGTATAAGCAGATGTGTAGTTAGGATAATTTCCAGGATTTTGAGTTGATGCAGCTGAAATATAAAAAAAAACAACGATTATCTGAAGAATCAATAAGGTGAGCATTCGTAGCTTGTTTTGCGCTGCTGGTATCTATTGAATCCACACACATCTTATTTGTGAGATCAGCTCTTACTACAGGAACATATGCAGATGCAATTTATATAATTTAGCACCCATTTGTAGGTTTACAGTCATTGTATCGCCTGAATTTAAAACCCTTAATACACTGTTTCCTGTGACCATATCATCAACAAATATTTTATTAGTTAGACGTTGGAACTGGAATATGCGTGGATGTGATTATATTGCTGCCCATATCTATCTAGACTGCCTCTCACTGTGTTACCAGACTTAAAAACAAAGATGTCTTTAAGAAAATTTACGTTTGTAACATACGAGTTATTGCTTAATTGTGTTTTGTTTAACTGAGTGTTTGTTATCAATTTACCACCCATATCAATGCTGTCAGTCATAGTACCACCACCCAGTGGCAGATATTTTGTAAGTGTTACTGTGCGCTGATCATAATATGTAGCATCAGAGTTATTGTGTGGAAAATGTGTTGGAAGTGCTGTTACTTTACCACCATTAGAGAACACAAGTGTGTATGTGAAAGCATCTCGAGGCTTATTAAATTTAAGGTTAGATATCGTATCTAATTGACTTATACTTACAGCGTGACTCAAATTCTAATTAGCAGGTGGGTAGGCTGTTTCTAGATGTACTACCTTATTTCCTGTCACATTTATAGCACCTGTTATAGTACACCATAGAATCAAAGCTTTTCAGATACAGCTGTTACAAATTTATTATAACTTACTGCTTTAGTGTAGTCACGGTAGTCAAAAGATACGTTGCATGCAGACTTATTATTTTATTTTCTGACATAGTTATATTTCCAGTCCTAGTGTCACAAGATCATGAAGTTGTTCAGATATCGCTTTACTAGATGAGTATAATTAACTGTCTGAGTAGTATCTGTAGGAGGAAAATCAATTACCCTATTTTCCTGCATACTTAGATTTCCTAACATATTATCACCAGATTTTTCAACATGGTTTGTTATATCAACATTTGTTTCGTAGGAGCACTATTACTGCTACGTCCAATCAGATTTCCAAACTTTGTATAGTAACTCGTGTCAGAACAGTTAGCGCTGATGAAATGTAAGATTACTGTTAGGAATTGATTTTTTAGTAAAATTAATAAGATTGCTATTTTCTTTAAATCATATTAAAGTAATGTTTGATTTGTTTATATTCTAAAAGATATTAAAGGTAAATTCACTTGTTTTTCAAGCACAACTATATAGAATGGAAATGGTTGCTAAGCAAGTGAAAAATAGGCAATGTATATAACTATACTACATAACATCAGAATCTTGCTAATGTACAGTGTTGTGTGAGATTGTATAACATAATACATGCGTTTGCCGACTTATCTAGAGTTCTAGGTCCCATCAGTAAAAATATGTTTTTGACCTAGAATTGGCATAGGTTCAATTCGGTTAATGAAGGTGGAGTAACCTTTCTCTGGGAGGCTTCTATACGTCACAAAACAAAATGGCTTCCAACTAACAGCTAACCATATTTGGCGTGACGACATGAAACGAATATAAATAAACTATAGACTAAGTGTTATGACGTAAGATAATTGGTTCCTGTCGGTCAAGACTGGTTTATACCTGAAAGTAAGTAGACATCTTTTCTGACTGATGCATGAAGGGTATGACCTCTGACCCTGACACTATAAATACAGATGCGCGATCAGGTTAGATTAGTTCTCCATGTCAGCAGAGAATGGATGTTTTACTTTTCATTTCAGATGTAGCTGTTTTATCATCGCGGCGACACTCTTTTAAGAGAGTTCTTCTCTTTCTTCTTCTCTCTCTCCCTTGTGATTACCAACAACGACTTTTTTTATTACATAACAAGTGATGGAGAATGTTACAGATCTCTGGAACCTCTCGCAGAGCCAATGTCCCCAAGATGTAGCCTATCTACACCGTTATGAGTGACTATTTCTTTTGAGACAGTGTTTTCATAAAATTATGGGAGAAGATTCTTTGAAAAAACGACATGAGTGGTCTAACATCATGGGAGAGACTCGCACCAACATCTTTGCTATCACGAGACATTACGCCGTCAGCTACACTACGTGAACTCAGGAATGACAGAAGAACTCTTCTGTGATTTTCGTATATTTTTTCGCCCACACGAAGGGTCAGCTCTAAGACATCAGCAACAATATCTTCACACCATGGGAATAAAAGAAAAAGTACAAACTGATAGGCTACCAGCATAACATGCATTACATCGCCGATGAGAATTCTTCCTGTAGTATCGCTTGAAACATCCCACATGTCGAACATATATACCTAGTCCAGTGCTGAAATCAAGCTACCAGCAACCCAGACTGAAATACACCTATACCATAGACCTGGATTTCCACTGACCTAACAGCAACATCTCCGCCTGACCCAGAGTCAACGACAGCCGCAGTGACAGTGACTTGAACTTTTTACAATTTGAACTATTTCATTATTACAGACAATACGTGCATTGTTTACTATTCCTTAATATACCATTCATTCAATGGAATAATATTTCTGGACAGTAGTAATTTACACACAGGTATGTTTTTTTGCTAATCTTTTTTTGTTCTTAGAATACAAATATTAAAAGGTTATTGCGTTAATTGATATTCCTAAACAACTGATCTAATTTTTTGCTGTATTTCTTATGTAGTAACATTCTTATTATCTATATATACTACAGTAACCTTCATTACAGTTGTAATGTTCTGCGTACATAGCCTTAATGAGAGCCAAATGACGTTTCTTGCATTCTATAGACGAAGCTTTCATACAGACCTGTTCGTACTGAAATCTGAAACCACCGTATAACATAGTATTACTGTATTTACCTATCTGAGGGAGAATTGTAATTCGCCTAGCCGTCTCAAACTTATTGACTTCAGATGTTTTTTGTTTGTCAGCCAAATGGTTCGACAATGTTTTAGAGGTTTTTCTCTCACAATTATCATAGCATTGTATAAATGTCTGTACCTTATGGTACGTACTATAGGAACGGTTTTAATGCATACCTATCAGCCAGTAGAAGAGGTGATTACCTTCTATGGTTTTGCGACATCCATTGATGTTGACTTAAATGTATGTTGAAATGATATAAAATAGTCAAAGTGTCTTAGCGATTACTCGAATCCGAGTTAACGTAATGCATAGCTCTCATGATATGAGCAGCTATTGGTCTATATACGGCCAGCTTCTGAGTCAAATTAGTTCAAAACGATAAGGCAATACATTCTCTTTTCATCGTCACAGATAACGTTAAAACACGTACATTTTAAAGATGTACTAGACCATACCGTTATAAACGCTTAAATGATATGTTCATTGTTCTTAGGTTAATTCAAAGGCGATACATGTTTCGTACACGCACAGGTCAAAGTTTGATTGTAAGTGAACATACGTCATGGTTATTAGGGCTAGAACAACATTATATTGTCAGTTTCCTAACTCTTGATTAATACTAAATTTGTATGCCATCTTCATTGCATCCATTCTTACTTCAAAGCTACTGTTAATTCTTTGTTGAACTAGGAAGATCAGCTCAATATCGGCTCACTAGCATTATTCATAAGAACAAGAATTCTTTCATTACACTTGGCTGAAGCAAATAACGTAGTCACCCACACATATGTTCTGCTGATGTTATGCAAATAAATATAAAAGAGAAGAAGAGACAAAAGAAAAAAAAGAAAAAGAAAGAAAGCAGTATAAAAAAGAGTAAAATAAAATAGAAAAAGAAAAATAAAGATACCAAGAACTGCATGCTACTATTTTGTGTTACAATCGTCTGACAAGACTAGTTTATATGTAGGTTTTGCAGAATTTTATATTGTAAAGCTGTTTAAGTTACGTAAACTTTTAAATTTTTATTTAATGTCTCACCACGCTATTTCACTCTACTTTATGAAGGTAACCAATGTTGTTAAGTTCTTCCATTGTATTTTTGGGGAATTTTATCACGAATTTTGCATTATATTTTATATTATTTTTTGGAATTTTATCAAATGTTTTGCATTACATTCTACTTTTTGAATTTGACTGAGATTTATGCAATACATTTCCCATTGTGTTTGGGAATTTTATCAAATATTTTGCATTGTATTGTACCTTTTTAATTTGATTAAGTATTTTGCAATGTACCTTCTCATTGTATTTTTTGTATTTTACCTGGTATTTTGCAATATATTTTACAGTGTTTTACATTGTATTTTTAAACTTTGCGAAAATGTCTCGCAATGTTTTTTGTTTTATCATTGTATTTTTGACCTTTCACCTTTTATCTTGTTTTGATGAATGAAATTGATTTTTCTTTTCGAGCCTCGAGGTCTCGGCTCAATAAAACAGAGGGTATTGTTAGGAATTGATTTTTTAGTAAAATTAATAAGATTGCTATTTTCTTTAAATCATATTAAAGTAATGTTTTATTTGTTTATATTCTAAAAGATATTAAAGGTAAATTCACTTGTTTTTCAAGCACAACTATATAGAATGGAAATGGTTGCTAAGCAAGTGAAAAATAGGCAATGTATATAACTATACTACATAACATCAGAATCTTGCTAATGTACAGTGTTGTGTGAGATTGTATAACATAATACATGCGTTTGCCGACTTATCTAGAGTTCTAGGTCCCATCAGTAAAAATATGTTTTTGACCTAGAATTGGCATAGGTTCAATTCGGTTAATGAAGGTGGAGTAACCTTTCTCTGGGAGGCTTCTATACGTCACAAAACAAAATGGCTTCCAACTAACAGCTAACCATATTTGGCGTGACGACATGAAACGAATATAAATAAACTATAGACTAAGTGTTATGACGTAAGATAATTGGTTCCTGTCGGTCAAGACTGGTTTATACCTGAAAGTAAGTAGACATCTTTTCTGACTGATGCATGGAGGGTATGACCTCTGACCCTGACACTATAAATACAGATGCGCGATCAGGTCAGATTAGTTCTCCATGTCAGCAGAGAATGGATGTTTTACTTTTCATTTCAGATGTAGCTGTTTTATCATCGCGGCGCTCTCTTTAAGAGAGCCTGACTTCTTTCTTCTTTCTCTCTCTCTTACCATGGATATAGACGTTCCCCAACTTACGAGTAATTCCTTCTCATAGCAAGAAATGAGAAGAAGGTTATGTAAAGCTAATAACAACATACATAACAGAAAACCTTTTTACATAACATTACTAACAGCTTCGCTGATAAAACACGATCATGCTGGAGAAAAACGTATTTGCGCTTTTATAGAATGAGTATAAAAAACATATCCTCAAAGTCAGGAAATGAGCAAGAACTAGCTAACTTAGCAGAGAGCCTCGACAAAATCTAAACAGCCTACGGCATGGAAATCAGTGTAGAGAAGACCAAAATGATGACCAACAACACCAAAGGCATCAGCGCTGACATCAGGGTCCAAGGTACGAAGCTAGAAACAGTCCACAGCTTCAAGTATTTGGGCAAATGTAACAGATGAAGGATCAATGCGTGAAGTATTTACCAGGATTGCACACACAAAAGCAGCGATGACAAATCTGAAGCCCATCTGGAACGATAAGAACATCGCAGTCAGTTCAAAGGTCAGACCGATGCACTCACTGGTGATCTCCATATTTCTCTACGATTGTTAATCATGGACCATTAAAGATGACTTAGAGAAAGATACGCAGGTCACATAGATGAGATGTTTCCGAAAGATCCTCGGCGTCACATACAAAGACCGTATCACCAATGAAGAAAAATGGCAAAAATGATCGGACAAGCCATTGGGCCTCGTGAAGATCTCCTGATCATAGTGAAAAAAACGTAAACTGCAATGGTATGGGCATGTCTTACAATCATCAGAACTTGCCAAGACAATCCTGCAAGGCACTGTACAAGGAAGAATAGAGGCAGGCCAGGCAGAGAAACAGGTGGGAAGATAACATTTGAGAGTGGACAGGCTTGAGATTGAGCGAGTCACTGAGAAATACGGAAATTCGAGAGAAATGAAGAAAGCTGATTGTTCGGTCTTGTGCGTTGCCCCAATGGTCTACCAGACTGTGTGACTGATGATGATGACGATGACGCCGACGATGATGACAACGACGATGATGATGATACACTTTGATACAGAAAAAGGGCTAAAACAAAAACATCGATTTACCTACGTAATAATAGGACGAACTGGTTCTAGTAAACATAATGTAGTAATGAACTTGCTGCTTAATGACAATCTAAACTACGACAAGGGATATATTTATACTGTTAATGAAGAACAGGTAACGTATCAACTGCTGTCTTAGTATAATGAAACGTTAAACAATCAACTTGGAGTAAAAGATGATATATTTGTTATAAAATATCCAGATTATGTTATACCTGTAAAATACAGTGGTGTAGCTAGGGGGTGCAAGGGGTGCAAGTTGCACCGGGTGCCATCTTGTAGGGGGGGGGGGGGCGCCGGAAGAAGAGGATTGGATGATTCAGTGTATATTTTTTACAAGGTGTGCTTCAGAAGAAACAACAAAGTAAACAACTAAGTCAGTGCCAGGATATCTGGATGATTAAGATTAAAGTTCGGACTGAATCTGGGTCACGCGTACTTATCCAGCTGAATCTGGGTCACGCTTACTTATCCAGTCACCTCAGGCGCTAAATGCTTTCCGCTACGCCGGGCAGGGGAGGGCGGCGAAAAATATGAACCTTGCACCGGGCGCCGTACACCCTCGCCACGCCACTGGTAAAATATCGCAACGATAGCTTCATAACACTGTGGTATTTGATGATATGCCTCTCGAAAATAGTGAAATTAATAAGGTAAAGTCGTATTCGTCACTATCACGAAATACGCACAGCAACGCTATATTCTTAGCACAGGGAGTATATAACATTGATCGTTATACAAGAAACACCGGTTGTTTTATAATATTTACTGGTCTTGACAATACAGATATTCAAAACATAGCTAGCGAACAGCGTGACAGTGTTACAAAGGAAAGGTTTGCTGATCTTGATCAAAATGTTTCTAACAATGGAAAGCATGATTTCTTTTTATTTGATCGTTTTACAACATATCGTAGTAAGATGTTTATATTTCGTATTCGTAAGCTCTTGTGTTCTTATGGGATGATAACAACATATCATAACAAGATGTGACAGGATATTAAGTGAGTAATAATGACAACAAAAAGTCCGATTTCCAGAAGAGATATAATTACAAAGCGTATTGATTTTAAAGAAAGAAATGAAAAGATACTTGAGGAAGGAAGGACGATTAGGAGTACAACAAACTGAAGAGGATGTTGCAAGATTATTTAAACCTGTCACAGAAGCAATAACTGGTAATAAAGGTTTAAAAGGAATTAACGTATAAGCAAAGTCAATCCAACAACAAGAACAGATAAAACAAACTAGAAGTTATAGTAATTGATACTGAAGAAGAAGAAGGACAGACACAATATCTGGCAAATTAATCAAAGTGTTTAGATCGAATAAAGAAATTGTAGATAAACTGTTGTTTTTAATCTGTATGTTTGTTTGATTAATTTTTTAACGGCGCACCAGCACACTTAGGCTATTTAGCGCCATACAGTAGGTTCTACTTATACATGATTAAAATCCTAATAGGTTTTATATCGACCAGCGACATAGAAAACTAAATAGTTCAAAGTAAAATGGTAAGATGTTGGTAACAGTAAAATATGAAGCTTCCCAATCAACGGGAGATATAAATGGTGTATATGGATGAAAAGATGTTGCAAAAAAGAGGCTGTATTTGCATTAGATAAAAATATTATAGGTGATGACATTCAAGATATATTTTAAAATAAAGATTTACTTCCTTCAGGAAATCTTAAATGCAAGTGATCTGTACAGTATCAAAAAGTTCCTTCATGTCATGTACATTATAGTATTTATCACGCGTAGGTTGCAGGTCGGAACACTCGGTCATAAAGTGTTTAACAGTGAATGGTTCATTACAAGAAATGCACTCTGGTGGGTTTTCACCTTTTAGTATGTGGGAGTGGGTAATATATGTATGACCGATTCTGATTCTTTCAATGACAACCTCCTCCCTACGGATAGTTCTGTAGGAAGGAGTCCATTCTCCCAGGGTTGGTTTGATGGCATGAAGTTTATTATTGACTGCATTATTCCATGACGCCTGCCACTTCTGGCGTAGGTACTTTTTGATACAAGGTTTAAAATCAGTAAACGGTAATTTAAAATCCAATGGTTCTTGGGATAGAGCCATCTTAGCAGCCCGGTCAGCTTCTTCATTACCTCTAATACCAATATGGCTAGGTAGCCAACAGTATACTATATTATAGGAGGTACTAAGCTCAGAGTTTTTGACGAGAATATTGACTAACAATGGATTATCCAGTTTTCTATTGTGAAGCGACTGAAGCACTGATAGTGAGTCACGGAAGATAATGCTATTTAAAATATGTTTTTGTTCGACAAATTTCAGAGCAAGGTCTATTGCTCTGATTTCCGATGAAAATATGGACGCATCGTTTGGCAAGCGCACTGTGGTTATGTGTTTGCCACTAACAAAGGCTGCAGCAGCCTTTTCATCAACGTTTGATCCATCAGTAAAAAATTTTGTGTAGTTTTTAATGTCGTTGAGGAGTTCATGATAAGAGTTCTTAAAAATGGCAGGATTTATCTCAGATTTTTTCCCATCGTGCAACGTAAAAATCACTTTGGGTTGCTTAAGGAGCCAAGGTGGTGTTTCCGAGACAAACGTGTTCTGAACTGTAGAGATATTAATTTTGATAGTTTCAAAGCTGGATGATATTCTGATGCAAAATGAAGGTATGGCATTTGGTTTGTTTTCATATAAAGTTTTGTATTTTGGATGAAAAACAGCCGAAAAAGCAGGGTTCAGAGGGTTTGATCTTAACCTAAGAGCGTACTGTGTAGAAAGCATTTCTCTGCGGTGCGATAAAGGTGGTTCATTCGTTTCCGCGAGAAGGCTTTCACATGGAGATGTCTTAAATGCTCCTAGAACAAGTCTTATTTCCTGATGATGAATTGGGTCAAGAATTTTCAAATAAGACTTCCTAGCTGAACCATAAACAATGCATCCATAGTCTAGTATAGAGCGGATAAATGTTCTATACAAATTGAGGAGGACTTTTTTTTATCAGCACCCCAGTCAGTGTGCGCAATTACTTTTAGTAAATTTAGAGCTTTTAAGCATTTAGCTTTTGAATTCTTGATGTGTGGTATAAAAGTCAGTTTTCTGTTGAAGATAATACCCAAAAACTTTGTTTCCTCAACAACTGGAATAAGTGTTCCGTCCAGCGTGAGTTTAGGGTCATCATGATGTCTTCGCAACTGACAGAAATGCATGCATACTGTTTTCGATTTAGAAAATTCGAAACCGTTATTACTGGCCCAATTTTGGATCTTATTGGTATTTTGTTGGAGTTGCCTTTCAATTGTATGCATGTGCTTTGATCGATAACAAATTGAATAATCGTCTACATATAAACATACATGTTTTTAATCTAAAAAAGAGTTTGGAAATACAGGTATTGAGATTGATAATGAAATAGTGGATTTGTTGGACAAACTACGATCATCTTTAAACCTGCTAACTGCAGATGAATATGCTCTGCTTCGTGATTTAGTTTAACAGCAGAATTTAGTGTAATGATAATATATCGCAACAATGCAGATTACACTGTTGCTAGATTGGTCACAAACATCTAATTATGGTGCTAATTTTACAGTCACATATAATCCGCCTATCTTGCTAGATTCAGGTAGCAAATAAAAAAGACAGGATTAATTTCAGCTACAATGTGGCGTATTATGTTAACGTAAAGCTTAATGTCAATGATGATTTTACTTTTAAGCCAGGTGCTGGAGTATTGATAATTTTCTTAAGATATATGATATATCTGAGAACCTATAACGTTACATATTTAAACACAGTACATGTAATAAAATCCAAGATAAAATTTAGTGGTGGTATTTCTGATAACTTTATGTCTTAACCTAATTTTAGCTCAGAGCTAAGAAAATTCTGAAAAACAATATGATAGTAGATATTAATTTACCAACAAGTGTAGGAATTTGGTTAGGCTTTGCCCATCAACAAGTATAGGAATTTTGTTAGGCTTTGCCCCTCAACAAGTTTTGGAATTTGGTTAGGCTTTGCCCACCAACAAGTATAGGAATTTGGTTAGGCTTTGCCCATCAACAAGTATAGGTATTAATTTAGGCTTTGCCCATCAACAAGTATAGGAATTTGGTTAGGCTTTTCCCATCAACATATGCCGCATCTGTATCAAATGAAAGGGAAAAGCCAGCTAATAGTACATACAGGTGTTAATACGATCTTAATAAACTGCTCTGTTGCTCAAGGATCATATGCAGCTAAAGGAAGACGAAGTCTTGCAAGATGTAGCTTTTCACCAGATGTACCTCCACGTTCTCTAATGCAAGTTATTCCTAAACAAAAAAAATGTCTTAATCCGATAAACGTCGAGCAGCAGATTAATACAATAACGATGACACTTACTTATCATGGTAATAGACAGATCTTAATAATGAGGTTGTAACGTGCAATCTTCATCTTATATCGTTTAACATTTTGAGTTAAAATATGTATCTAAAACCAGTAGCATTGTCTAATAATCAACATAATATTAATCAATCGAAGAAACGTCTATAGACAAAAAAGTAATTGGAGAAACTTTTTCAGAAGTTTTTTCTCTCAAAAATAATTGAACACTGGCATGGACTAGCAACTAATCTGGCCCCATTTGCGATTGATGCTTCTAAGGCTTTTGTTACAGGTACAACATCAACTGCTGGTACTGAAGCTGGGCAAAAGATCTCTGATAAGATTATGCCATCATCACAAGAATTAAAACAGGCTATAACAGAAATAACACCAACATTAGAAACGGCTAAAGCGACGATACAAACAACCAAAAATTGTATTATCAACAAAAGGAGAAGAAACTATTAAAAGATTAGTATCACGTACTGCCGGACAGTCAAGGCTCGACATAAATGTGTTCCAGCTATATATTAGTACGTCATCATCTTAAAAAAGTCAAATGTTGGGTCCAAACGTATAAGACACTATGTAATTTTGTCTACAGAAAGACAGTAGCAATGTCGTTAACACAAACTTACCTAGATCTTAACGAAATCTAATGAATTGGCGCATCTGCAACCGAATTTGAGTATATTGAGTATTTAGACGATAATTCTAATGACATATTAACAAAGAACAATAAATACTAGAGATGATGATCTTTGTTTGCTGTCATGACAGGGACTGATTAAGATAAATGCAATAAACTGCCAATGAACAGCGCAAAACTAGTATCTAACTAGCCTTAGCGCTTTCGGCTTTTAATGACAAGCAAATAAAACACAAACACTATTGTGTTTGTGTTTGAAAAACTTTACTTGGCTGTTTCTGCAAGAATTAAACCTTTAAATTTATTATGTTTCAACTAGTTTATTTCAATTCGTTGCATACATACATACATACATACATACATACATACATACATACATACATACATACATACATACATACATACATACATACATACATACTGTTACGTATTTTTTATTTAAATAATTTATTTATTTTTGTCTGATTCAAATTTGACATTTTGGATTAGAAATTCATTCATTGGGAAATTTTTCTAGAAATTTTCACTCTACAAGTAAACAACATATGTTAACCTGATTTCCTGACCTTTCTTCAGAGTGTAAACAAGCTTCTAAAATGATTGGTTGATTCCAAGGACATTAGAGCTTTATTTAAAAAATGATTGGTTGATTCCAAGGACATCTTTCTAGATCATACTGTATACGTGACTTTGCGAGCATGGGTTCGTTCTGTGACCTTCTAGAAAATCACGTGACCCCTTTATGTTTACGAGAGAATCAGTATATAGCTGTGTTTCGGAAGCTAACAGTTCAGTAGCTAGTCTGGGCTTTGGAATACAAAGATGTGTGTGTTATTGTTTGAGTGTAAATTATTTCAATTCGTTTGGGATCAAGAGGAATTTATTGTGTTATTTATCTAGAAATTACTTGTGCTCATTTGAATTATTATAAAACTAAAACTGACTTCATCACGTGACATCGTCGTCCATATTGGATTACATGGAATGTTTACCTAACTGGGTCATGCTGTTAGAATGTTTATAGTAGAACCGAGCTAGGTGTATGACAGGCCTGAGAGAGGGAATTTCTCACGTAAAGCTGTCAAAGTGATTTGAAACAAATGGTAGGGTGATATTTCGACCCCAGGTGGCATTTTTTTGGCATCTTGATAGACGGTTTTCCAAATGTCCGTAGGAATAGCATTTATTCCGATTGGTTAAATGTAGAAGGAGGGTCGGGTCGAACCCTAGAATTGGGGAAATATATTCTCTGAGCTAATGAGTTTGAATTAGTCTAGGAATTACCTCAGCGAGAGAGGGTCCGTATTATTAATTCCGAAAATACGCAGTAGAAGACTCCGGCCGTTCTTTGCAAGAAAGACGTTCATTAAAATTGTAGTTCCAGGTTAAACTGAATGTGGAACGATTGTAAGACGCCAAAAACACAAGGAAAATAGTTTGTTTGAAGAAAGAGTGAGAAATAACGAGAAGTCAAGATTCAAGGAGGGAAAAGAAGTCAGAAGTCAGAGTTGTGGAACCAAAAAGAGCAAGTTAAGGTCGTGACGCACGCAGAAGGATAAACCAGTCGTCGAACAAGGTCATTGTGAATTTCCCAAGCAGTCCGATGTTAATGAACACTCGATTTTACTATCAGCTATTAACGGCTAAATTCATCTATTTTATCAGTGTTTTGAATTGTAATTAATTTATCCATTATTTTAATGCTTCGGTTAAAGTGCTTCTGAACTAAGAATATTCAGAAGGAAAGAAAATTGCAATTCACTGTGTCATTCTCTTTTGATTGTATTTTAATTAAATTCTATTTTATCTTTACGGGGGCTCGTGTGTTGTCTTTGTTCAAGATACCATCTCAGATTACCATATCCACCTTGACCGGGCAGATTACACCGTTGAGGTCATTCCTTTAGATAACGAGAATTAGCGGGAGGCGGTTTTCGAGTGTTGTTTTTTTTTCCAAGTTGCGCAATACCTTTGACCAGGCCTTGTGCGATATTGTACTAATAACCCTTGATAACCGACCAGCCCGTTACATAGATCTTGTCATACTTGTCAAATGGTAGGTATAACCAATCAGAAGATACATAAGGCTCATCTACAACCTATTCCTGCCTTTGACGAACCGTTTAGTAGAATTATAGTAGATTGTGTAGGTCCCTTACCCATGACCAAGTCAGGTAACCAATACCTGTTGACCATTATGTGTGCATCAACATGGTTTCCAGAGGCAATTCTGTTAAGGAATATAAATTTTAAAATAATAGTAAAAGCTTTTATAAAGTTTTTTACTGAGTACGATCTTCCCAAATCTGTTCAGTCTGATCAAGGTTCAAACTTCATGTCTGGAATTTTCCAGCAAGTTATGTATGAATTGGTCATTCAGTAATTCAAGTTAAAAATGAAACTATGGTTTGAAAGAACTACAATGGAGAGAACTTTTGAGTCTGATAATGGAGTTGTGTCACTCTTGTTCATTCTTCATACTTTTCTTCAGATTAGATATTACGGCCCTTACAAAGTTAAGAAGAAAATGAATTAGTTAAATTATAGTATTAGTGCTCCTGGGATCTAAATAAATTATAGAAGTACCAGTATATTGAAAGAGATAGCCATGTTAAACATGCAATTAATTTAGTTGTACCTGTCCCACTCAGTTCCCACTCAGTGAAGGAATATCATCAGATTCTACTGATATTGAAATGATGACTGATATTGAAATGACGAATCTTTGTAATTCAGAAATTATGAAAGATCTAGACCAGAAACTTTTACATTTACAAGTGCAAAAAAGAAATGAACTGAAACAGTTATTATTTGAATATGAGCACTTATTTCTAGATATTCCTACAAGGACAAACAAATTTTTTTATGACGTTGAAATTGAAAATTCCAAACCTGTTAAACAACATCCATACAATATGAATCCATTCAAACAGAAATATTTAAAAAAGGAAATTCAATATTTGCTGGAGAATGATTTTGTCGAGCCCAGTAAAAGTGATTGGAGTTCACCATGCATACTTGTTCCAAAACCAGATAAAACTTTCCGTATGTGCACTGATTATATTAAGGTGAAGAGTGTGACAAAAACAGATTCATTCCCATTACCAAGAATTGACGATTTTATTGATAAAATCGGGAATACCAAGTATGTCACCAAATTTTACCTTTTGAAAGGATTTTGGCAGATTCCACTAACGGAAAGAGCAAAGGAAATCTCGGCATTTGTGACTCCAGATGGACTTTATCAGTATAATGAAAGTACCTTTCAACGTCTCATGAATATAATCACCTCTGGTCTAGAAAATTGTGATGCCTATATAGATGACGTCATCATCTACAACGACACCTGGATAGAACATCTAGCAACAATTCGAAAATGCTTTGACAGACTCACTGATGCATGTTTGAAAGTTAATTTATCCAAAAGTGAGTTCTGCCGTGCTAATGTGACTTTTTTAGGACATATTGTGGGACATGGACAAGCAAGATAATTTAATAGCAGACGCTCTTTCCCGTGTATAACAATATCTTATATACACTGTAATTTATACGAGATTTTTTAACCTCAGATGTAAATAGGTTTGTGATAAAAAGAAAGTTTTATCATATAAACCTTTCTTTTTAGTTTATGGGGGAAGGTGTTACGTATATTTGATTTAAATAATTTATTTATTTTTGCCAGGTTAAAATTTGATATTTTGGATTAAAAATTCATTCTTTGGGAATTTTTTCTAGAAATTGTCACTCTACAAGTAAACAACAGATGTTAACCTCATTTTCTGACCTTCTTTAGAGTGTAAACAGCTTCTAAAATGATTGGTTGATTCCAAGGACATCTTTCTAGATCATACTGTATACGTGACTTTGCGAGCATGGGTTCGTTCTGTGACCTTCTAGAAAATCACGTGACCCCTTTATGTTTACGAGAGAATCAGTATATAGCTGTGTTTTGGAAGCTAACGGTTCAGTAATTAGTCTGGGCTTTGGAATACAAAGATGTATGTGTTATTGTATGAGTGTAAATTATTTCAATTCGTTTGGGATCAAGAGGAATTTATTGTGTTATTTATCTAGAAATTACTTGTGCTCATTTGAATTATTATAAAACTAAAACTGACTTCATCACGTGATATAGTCGTCCATATTGGATTACATCGTCAAGATTCGAACCGGGGACTATTAGGACATTTTATTATCAGGACTCTTGCAATTCCACTGTTTGGATTATATTGTGAATTCTTTTTGGATTAAATTTTGGACTTGATTCTCTAAAACAGTAAGTTCAAATATTTTCTTTTATGAAAATATTTGTACTCAATAAATTGTTTGTTACATTTTTACAAGCTTGTTATTTTTACTTCTTTCTATGTTGCTGCTTATTCGAGCTTAAGCACGTAACAATACATACATATATACATACATACATACATACATACATACATACATACATACATACATACATACATACATACATACATACATACATACATACATACATACATACACACGTGCACGCGCACGCATTCACACACACACATGCACACACATACACACACATACATAGATACATACATAGATACATAGATACATACATACATACATACATACATACATACATACATACATACATACATACATACATACATACATACATACATACATACATACATACATACATACATACATACATACATACATACATACATACATACATAGCTTAAACCCGTTATAACGCGATGCTCGGAGTCCAAATAATAACATCGCGATATAAGCGGAATCGTGTTAATACATTTTTCAATAAAAATCCTCCAGAGATACGAATATTCGGCTTTTCCGAGATCATGTATTTAGGATGTTAAAAAGACAGGTCACCAAAAATTAACAGGAATGCAACTGTGTATTCATATTATGACGGCGCGGATCTTATTTTAATTTTTTCCTTGACCACAGACAACTCTATAAATTAATAAGATGTGTGATCTTAATAGGAGTACTAAAATGCGAGTTAAATCCAAGATAAGCAGACTGGATGGATTAACGGATGTTCACGGATGCCTGGACAGAATGAAACATATACAGTATATAGAATTAACTTACTCCGTACGTCCTTATGAGCCAACTCATATGATTAATGGAGTTGGCTTAGTCACCCCCAAACAAACAAAAAACAGCCGCGTATAAACATTTACACCTTCCAAGTTTTCAGATTCGTAAAAGGAGATTGATGTAACACAATGAAAATGTTATTTATTTACGAATTATTTTTTTTACAGTTTGTCTTCAAAAGGTCGTTGACTACGATGTCCTTTGCATTTATGGATTTTCACGTTCGTGATCAAATGATCGGTTTAACATGCATGCTACCTTTAGAGTCAACGAACGTAAGGTCAGAGCGAATCAACAAACCTAAGGTCAGAGATAAGAAGTTAGTATTCTGCCATACAATCTTTTAACTAGAATATCATTAACATGGCCAGATATCGTGCATTGTTTAACCTTAGTAGATAGAGAATATCGACGTTCTTTTGATTTTAGTAAATATGAGGACATATTCCACAAGTGAGGTGGTAAACATAGCATCGTCACTCCCCCTAGCGGCAATACAAATGTTCCCACTTCCGATACGTTTCCCATAATTCAGTATATTTACTTACAAGACTGTGGACTTCTTTTAACTATATATTACGTTTAACGGATGCATTGCAACATGAATAAAAAAAATATGTTCCAATTTTTGTTAGAACGGAGACATTTTTCATATTTGTACATATATTGCTTCAGATTGTGTATTTTGTCAAACAGATGATTGTTTTCGGGTTTTTTTTAAAGAAAAGATTTTTATTTTTATTTTTGGTTAACACTAACCCGAGCGGTTTGATACAGTAAATATTGTTGGGGTATGGATACTGTAGAAACATTGCAGTGCAATCGTTTTATATAGACGTCAAATTTAATAATTTTAATGTTTTAATGGTTGCAGATTTACTCATATGGATTTCGATCTGGTTTTTTTTTTCTTCTCTTCATTCTAAAGTGAAGTTTTTGTCTGATAACACTCGTCATTCCCGATTTCTCCATCGCTTTCAAACTTGATTATGATTGTGACGACAGTTAAAATCTCTACTTGAACAATTTTAGTATTATATTAATCAAAAGTTCTTCCTAAAAAATTTGATCAGTTTTTCGTAGAGTGTAACAGGTGTAGGATACTGAATGGGTGACGCAGAATATACATGAGCAACATGTCATGTAAGATCATCCACTGACATACTGTACGATTCGTGGGAATAATAATTATACAAAATTAATACACGAAGTATCTTTTTGCTGTTTGATGTTCATTTTTAGGCATATCTTGGTGGCGCCTTCTTATTGATTACACAGGTGTGTACTAGATGGTATATAGTCTTAAGACATTGTACGATCTGTTCATTCTAAAGATGGGGATGGGAGGGCATAAGAAGATGAAAACTGGAATCGGCCTAAATATGAAAATACAGGTTTGAGTAACATATATAACGACAAATATATTTCCTAAATGAAAAAAGCAATTCCCAAAATGTGATGTCGCCATTGTGTCGATAAAAGTTGAATCGCCAATTTGACCATATAAATTTTCCTCCTACTGATATATTTCAGTATCTCGTTATGAAATCTGTAATAAATTTCACATCAAGTTGATGATTTTAGTTTTACCTGCAAAGGTTGAGAGGAAAACATGATGGTGCTCAAACGTATATCAAAAGTAAACTACAGTATGCCGAATAAAGAGGTAAACTTCACAGAAGCATTAAATATATGGACGTATCAAAGCAAGGAATAAGTCTATATTAATAAGCATGCTAGAACATAATACTATGCTATATTAAATTTAGACCCATTGAAGCTCCATTGAAACCCTATTAAAACTTCAAACTAAACAGTTCTAGAATCAGAAACAAAGCAGATTTTTAATTTATGATCAGAAATGGTTATATAAGGACAAACAAAGGCATACTACATCATAGGGTCAAAAGAATTTCGACAGTTATATCAGAAAAGATGGAATAAACATGAGAAACACCTCCTTGTATCTTATTATTTATAATACTTGTTTTTCTCGTTGAATAAATTATGGAAGTGACAGTCACGTTAATTATTGTTAAAATTATATATGGAGACGGATTTAGAAAGTATGCAGTTCAACGAACAATACAGGTATTCACGAAACCCTGCAACTTGAGATGTGTAGTGTTAGTTACATCTTTTCTGAAGTTTTGTTTAAGTTTTTGTTAGTTTAACCATTGTTTGTTTACCGCTTCGGTTGCCTTTATGGTTAGAGCGTCTGCTTTGGATTCGGCTGGTTTCGGGTTTTAACCCCAGCCGAGTCATACGAAAGACTTTTTTTAATGGTACTATTATCTGTTTCGCTTGGCGCTGAACATTAAGATTTTTGTATTAGGACTGGTGGGCCTGGTGTCAGAGTAATGTGACTGGGTGGGGCATTATTATACATGTCTGGGACATCATGTCCAAGCGCTAGACATCACTATAAACTGCCACACTGCAGATATCGCAATGATATGACTCAATTTGTGAAAGCTACGTTAAAAAAAATCCAAACGCACGGGTACCATTTATTCGTTTGACCTTTCGCTGTCATTTTACTTTTGCTTGTTTCTTTTAACATTTGTGTTAAAATAACCTTAACTTCATATGTGGTTGTTACAGTCTTCATTAGTTGGTTCTGCTTCATTATTTTATTTGAGTATTGATCTTATTGTTCGAGCTTTTATCTTCTTTTATTTTACAAGCATGCTTGTTTTATTTTTGCTTTTCTTACTTTATTGAAATTTACTTACATTGTTTAATTTCGTACATTTGGCGGCGACGGCCTTCCATAGTATATATTTAATTTCATTATTTTGGCCACAATGGTCTTTCATATATGTGGTTCGCTAGCTGTACATAGCCGAGAAGTATCGTATAAACAATGCACACGGGACAACAACAACCGCTGTAGAACTGAGATATGGGTCAGGTCATGGCCAGGACTATGCAAATAGTGATAAAAATAAACTGGTTTAAAAATAGATATCTTGTTACACTATTGGGAATTGAAGGTCTCAAGAAATATACAAATAACTGTATTTGTAAAATTACCCCACTGGCATCCCACCAGCTCAATACAAACATTATTTTACTTGCTCAAATCATCTTCCATAATATTGTATTACGGCCGCCTAACTGTTATCGTTCTAGTACGAATAGTTTTCTGTAAAAAAAGTTTATAATTAATGCGTAAATCATCATTCAGCTAGATCACTTGTCGCCTTCACCCGTATTCCTGAGGTTTGTTTTATATTTATTTTTTTTGCTGGAGGGGGTGGGGTGTCTAGTGCATTTCTTTTTTTCACACATAATATCTTTGTGGTAATCAGATGAAGATATACCGTTACCGAAAGCGACATTGCAAATTGCATCAGTGGTTGCCGACATTTTCCCAAGAATATGGATCTAAAAAAAAAATCGTAAATTTGGCGTTGTGCATGAAGTAAATAGTATTGCTGCACATCTTTTTTTTTTAAATCGCCAATTTAATTATTAAAACGAGCATTTGTATTTATTATTTAGCTGTGAACTGAGCCTTGATTATTTCCCCTCATTGGCCCCCTACTGCGCACTCCTGCCCGCAAATAAATGCAAATACATGTAAATCAAAACGAGTTTGCATGTTGATGTTTATTGCAGCGCTGCTTGGCTTTCTTTTAGAGGGCTGCTTTCAATAATATAAAAAGACAAAAGTGTTTGAAACTATAAATTTTATACATTTTCAGAATCACAACGTGAACTGGTTGCTGGGAACAACTTGTAGCACACCAGTAATTATCTTGATTGTATAGTTAGAAGAAACATGGATAGATCTGACTGATATCTGATTTTTTTTTTTAGAAATGCTTTTTTAATTACGTGCGTACATTTTTTAAAATAAATTCTGAAGGAATTAAAGTACTTCTTTAGTCACGTTTAGTAAATGAAGATATTAATAATATATAGGATTGTGTTGTACATGTATTAAGGTACATAAATAATGAGGCCGACATGGCTGAAATCCAGTGTGGCAAACTGTACAAGTCGGCAAAATTATGGCAAAATTTTTTAAGACGCTGAAGTGAATAAGTGAAAGATGCAGTGAACAACAACACTAAAATGGAGTAATTAAAAACGGAACTTGCGATCCATTGCGGTACCGCTAAATTTGATCCAAGGACATACATATATATACGTCAATGCATATACCTGATGATACTATTTTGCACATTTTCCATGCTGACGTTTGATGTCATGGTATTTATTCATGGTATTTATTTTCGTTGCTAAAGAACATGACAGATTCTGAACCTGCAAGTTCGGTTAGTCATTTGTAGCCATTCACATCCTCTATCTCGGCTCGGCCAACCTGAGTATGCAAGAACGCGTGTCAATAGCTTCCAGTTGGGCAGTGGTTCTTTCTGGGGTGTCTTCTCACCAAAATATACTGGCCGCCATGCATCGCCTATCATATGCTGAAAAGTTGCTTTACATCGACACCCACCCCCAAATTCCAAGATCAAGTCGCTAATAATAGTTAGCTGTTAGATTATGTGGTAGTGTCAACAGAGTTGTTTCCCTTCACCAAATAGTTTTGAATCGATAATAACATTTCCCACTCAATGCTAGTATAAATTGGTCGATAAAGTTTATAATTTCAGAGAAAGAAATCATGATTATCACGGTGATGGTATGGAGGAGGTTAATGGCATAGATGATGCTAAGAAGGACGTTTATTGAATTATTTTTTTGTGAAGGACAAGCATGGTCAGCTAAAAGGTTTTACGGATGTAGGCCAAAACATGTTATGAGGTGAATTCCGGGTGTGGGGGCACTCCCTCTCTCCCCCCCCCCCCCTCCTTGCCACTATGTGCGGGCTCCCATGAGCTAACAAAAGCTGAATGCAATAGGTTCTGATCAGCAAGAAAAGAACATCCCACCCCACCCCCACAAACAAAAAAAAAAATACAATTGGGGCTGTTTGAGCGATATTTTTCAAACGTTTTAAGACATCATTTATTACATTGAGGATATTTGCTTGAAACGAGTGAATAACGGATATATTTCATCGAGTGGATGAAAAACTCAGTATTTTCACGAGTGGCGAAGCCACAAGTGAAAATACTAGAGTTTTTTTTATCCAAGAGATGAAATGTATCCGTTATTCACTCGTTTCAAGCAAATATTCTTTTTATTTTATGCTCACATAAATTTATATAGAAAATAAAAGGGAGTTAAGTATGTTCTGACCCAAAAATATAGTTCCTGTAGTGAAAAAATATTGTTATTTTTTCACTGTTATTTTTTCACTTGTTATTTTTTCACTGCAGTGAAATATCAATATTATTTTAACTAGAAAATCAAGTAATTCACTGCTGAGCATAAAATAAATGCAAATATTGGCGACTGTGTAAATAAATTTGTATATTGATGTCAAAATATTTGTTTTGAGATACAGTATCCAAAAACTCACAAGTTCATAGAAAATCTTAACCGTTGAGGGGGAGGGGGATAAAGACAGTCATAAAGCTGAACAGGGGAAATATCAGCTATTACGTCTATTTAGATGTACAAACCGAACGGAGGATTTGGACACGTGCTCATAGTAGAAACTATTAAAACAATTTATGTAAATTTATGTATTAAGTAGCGTGAAAGAGAAAAGAATTTTGCCATCAAGAAATCCTGAAAGTTTTCGTATGTTTAAAGGGCCATAATAGGAAGAAAATGTGTGATTCAAAATCAAAAACAATTTAAAAGCAACAGTTGTATAAATATTTTTAATGTTTATTGAAGTTTGATGGAAATTACATGGATGAAGATATCTTGATATTTGATCCAGAAATTATCAACACTGACCTGTCTAATATTTCTATCACAGATAAAGAAATAGGTTATGTTCTTTCAATGGGTACTAAAATGATCGTAAGAATTACAAAATATTTTTTATAAACACCTTGTGTAAATTATTTACAATGATACTGGCTAAAAGACTCTTCACGTGGGCCTAAAGAAACAATATGGTATACGAGTCTAAGGAAGGCTTTGCAAAGCATTATATGGCTCGTCTGATAATATTTTTGGTTGTAAATGAATTTAGTATGACATAGAAATTTGAGATGGCATACTTAAGTTTAACATTTTCTAATTATGAAATAAATAATATGACACCCTATGAAACTAAATATGTATAACCAGTAGGTAAACCAGTTTGAACGATTCCATACGTGATTTTTTTTACAATTTTAAATATCATTCAAATAGATTTGATTTCGTGACTTTAGGATTTTAATGTTTGCATATATCTGAGAATCAAACTCGGCAATAAATTACGAAAAGGGTTACACCAATTTATGAAGAATGTAACTTGACACCACACATAACTATCAAGTATGATTTTACTATTGAGCCCCACGTTGACATTGACATTAAAAAGATGGCCGCCATCGCTTAACTGCTCGAGGAAGGTTCTTCCAATTTTGTGTTATTTTTCATGATATTTGTGCTTGTTGTCTATCTTCGTCTACATTATTGTGTTTCATCATGCATTGGCTGTTCAGTTCGTATGTGTTAATTCATCTCCTTGTTTTGGAAACGAGAACAATTAGAATTTTTCTCAGCTGTTTTGTTCCACTGTTAAGACGTCAGTTGTTTTTTAATTAACCGCCGTCACGTGATCGCCAGTCAACCCGCTTACAATATGATGGACCCTCATTAATTGCATTAAATGACCAGAGCTTGGCTCTTGATATTACATTGTGCTCATCATTACTTAAATGTAAACGGAAGCGAAAAAAGAAACGTTGTTTCAAAGCTGGCCGGCGCAGAACAGGAAGAAGAATTCCAGTTATCTCCCTTTCGTCCGTAACAGATAAACAATTTAAAAATTGTGCCGTTAATTTTGATAGCCTGGTTCAAAGTCCTCTTAAATCGTCAACTGTTGTGTCAACTGTCTTAGGGATACCACTACGTATTGCATTATTCAACGTTCAATCAGTAGGATCACCGGAAAAGCGCACAGAAATAGTTAATTTTATCAACGACGAGAATATCGACGTCTTCTTCCTGACAGAAGCATGGTTAAAACCATCAGGCGATGAACCTAAGTGAGCAGATTTAACACCCAGCGATTACTCCATCAAGTCGTTCCCCCACAACTCTTGCGGAGGTGGAATTGCTGTCGTTACAAAGAATTCCATGATCAAATGCCTTAAGTACAACACAACCTTCAATTTCTGCCACACATCGTTTGAACTAGTCCATACAACACTCACACTGGAACAAAGGTCAGTCCATTTTTTTCTGTCTCTACCGCCCTCCTCCTAGTAGAAAAAGCAAGCTGACTGAATCTCTCCTTTTGGAGCAGTTTCCAAATCTTCTGGAGTATGGAAATTCGATAGGTGGTAACCAAATTATTCTTGGAGATTTCAACTTTCACTTTGACTGTCCTGGAAACCCATACACGTCAAAACTCCTAGATTTCATTCATGTTTTCAATCTTAAACAGTCAGTTAACCAATCCACACATAAACTTGGTCACATTTTAGATTGGTTTCTTCATAGACCTGATGATAATATTCTGCAATCCACCTTTGTATCCCACGAACTTGCATCGGATCACCTCTGCATTGTATGCCATCTTGACGTATCAGTCCCTAACCCTCCACCTCTATTTGCTACTAAGAGAAATCTCCATATGATAAATAGAACCAAATTCATGCATGACATCCAAGAAAACCTAACATTTTTTTTACATCCAACAGCGGAACAATTTGATAACTCCCTGCGTTCATTGCTTGAAAAACATACAACAGCCACCAAATTCAGAGTATCAATAAAAAGTGTTCTCCATGATATATCAGTGTTAGGGATCAGCTTCGAACTGCTAAAAGACATCGCCGAAAAGCAGAGAGGCTTTGGCTTTCCACCAGACGCACTATTCATAAACAAATCTTTGAAGGCGCTAAGAAGAACGTCACAAACATAGTCCATTTATCCAAATTATCCCACTACAGTACTAAGATGACGGAGAGTTTCAGCTGCAAAGAGTTCTTCTAGATAACTAACAAACTAATGTCAAGGAACAAATGTACACCACTTCCAACTACCTTTTCTCCACTAGACCTTCCAGACCAATTTGCAAATTTCTTCCGTGACAAAGTACAAACCATTAGAGATTCACTTGACAGAACAATTTCAACTGATTCGCCACCATACAGTTAGGATGCAGAATTTCAGCGACAACCATTAGGAGCATTTGAACCTGTTTCTATTGATTTAGTACGGACAATCGTGATGAAAAGTGCACCAAAGTCTTGTGAACTTGATCCAATTCCGACATCACTGCTGCTTGAGTACTTAGACCCAATATTGCCTTCACTAACTGATGTTATTAATATCTCTCTCATCAGGGGAATTCACACCATTTTTTAAACTGCCATCGTAAAGCCTCTGCTGAAGAAACCAACACTTGACCATAACGATTTAAAGAACTACCGCCCAGTTTCTAATCTCACATTCATATAAAAAATCTTAGAAAAGGTTGTTCTAACCCAACTTGTATCTCATTTGAATTCAAACAGTCTTTTTAGCAATGTACAGTCTGCATATCGCCCTTGCCACAGTACGGAAACTACTCTTCTGAAAGTATTTAATGACATTCTCTCTGCTTTGGATAGTGGAAAGATTACAGTCCTCACTCTCCTGGATTTATATGCAGCATTTGACACAATAGGCCATGATATATATTACTTCACCGTCTCCAGCATGTATTCGGCATTCAGAATATAGCCTTACAGTGGTTCAAGTCCTACTTAGTCAACAGGACACAAATTATATCTGCAAATGGAATACATTCCAGCCCAGTTGACGTATGTTGTGGTGTTCCACAGGGATCTGTTTTTGGACCTGTTCTCTTGTTCTATACATATAGCCGCTCGCAAGTGTCATATATCATCACCCAGTGTCGCACCAATTGTACGCTGATCACACCCAAAATATACAAGTCTAGCCACCCAACTGAAGTTGATGCTACCATCCATGGAGTAGAGAGGTGCATTTCTGAAGTGAAATCATGGATGACATGTTACAAGCTGCAGATGAACGATGATAAAACTGAGGATATTCTGATCACAACACAAAGACTTTCTCATTCACATCCTTTACCTCAGACAATAAATATCAGCAACACCAACATTAAATTCTCACAGTCAGTACGCAACCTAAGTCTTACTCTAGACAGTACTCTCACATTGCACCAATATGTCATGAACATATGCAAGGCTGCATAACTTGAACTGGGACGAATCAGTTCCTTTCGTAAATATCTTTCAGTTGATGCCACTAAAACACTTGTGTGTTCATTAGTACTTTCAAGACTGGACCATTGTAACTCAATTCTGTCTGGTTTGTCACAATATTTACTCCAGAAACTTAAAAAAGTTAAAAACACAGCTGCACGGATCATCTTTAGAGTACCTCGATCAGAGCACACCTCACCACTGCTCTGTACCCTACACTGGCTATCAAATCGATACAGATTTAAACACAATATTTGTTCTCTGTGCTATGTTTCACTGACAGACTCAAGTCCAACATACCTATTTGGCCTCATCCATGTGTATACACCAGCTAGATACTTACGCTCTTCTTCTGACAATCGTATACTCATTGTTCCCAAGGTGAAAACGAAGTCATATGGACAACGTTTTTTTGCATACCAGGGCCCGGCAACGTGGAACGAATTGCCCATTGAAATTAGACACAAAGACACAGTGGTCCCGTTTAAGAGTGCTCTTAAAACTCGCCTGTTTCGACTGCAGGGACAAACTTAGAGACCTAATAATGTTTTGTATTTTATATGTTTTCAGCATGATTTTATGTTTTCCAATTTCATTGTTTTTGTCATTTTGTTTTTCTGTAGTGTAGTCATATCATTATAGATGGTGTAAAGCGTTTAGAGCTTCGAAAGATTAGGCGCTATACAAAGTCCTCATTATTATTATTATTATTATTATTATTATTATTATTATTATTATTATTATTATGTTACACCAACTTTTTGGCTCAATGGATGCGTTAAGCCAACCTTACTAAATGACGTTGACATACGTCATTTTGCACAATAATCATTTTATTGTGGGTCGGACGAAATATAAAATGTTGACGTTGGTACGACGTTCATTCAACAACGCTTACTATTGGGCCACCTTTTTGCAAATACTTTGGTTCAACAAAGGGGCAATAAGTAGCATGGAATTGTCCCAACGTCGTGTAACCACGTTGGACCAACTTTGGGACAACGCTGTCCCAACGTAGGTGTGGTACATTGGTTCTTTCTTTCATAAAAACTTTGTTTAAATTATATTTCTGAAGAGAAAAAAATAGTTTTCTTATGCTGCTGGTGTATCTAATTGGGGTGAAGCTGTACGTTTACATCAACTAATTAATATTAACGAGCACTTTTCCAGTTGATCTGGATTATAAATCAATATAAATAATCTGTAATAAAAATTAGGTTAACGAAAGAAAAGTCAATGTTATCAAGAGCAGTGGTACTCCGCGAAATCGTTAGTGTTGGTATTTTAAGGATCAAAGCAGACTTCAGTAAATATACTGGATTTTGTTCACGTCAAAATGAAGTTGTATCAAGGTGAAGAATACATTGACATCTTAACATTTAACATAGCTTCAAGATATTTCCAACATAAAAGATCTTGGCAAAATATTTATATGGCACGCCAAATCGTTCAAAATGAATGAGCTGAAGCAATCGTAGGATGAGCTTGGAGCGATCGTAGGGTGAACTGGAGCAATCATAGGGTGAACTTGGAGCGATCGTATGATGAACTGGAGCAATGGTAGGGTGAACTGGAGCAATCGTAGGTTGAGCTTGGAGATATCGTAGGGTGAAGTGGAGCGATCGATGGGTGAGCTGGAGCATTCGTAGGGTGAGCTTGGAGCGATCGTGGGGTGAACTGGAGCATTCGTAGGGTGAACTGGAGTAATCGTAGGTTCAGCTTGGAGCGATCGTAGGGTGAACTGGAGCAATGGTAGGGTGAACTGGAGCAATCGTAGGTTGAGCTTTGAGATATCGTAGGGTGAAGTGGAGCGATCGATGGGTGAGCTGGAGCAATCGTAGGGTGAGCTTGGAGCGATCGTGGGGTGAACTGGAGCATTCGTATGGTGAACTGGAGTAATCGTAGGTTCAGCTTGGAGTGATCGTAGGGTGAACTGGAGCAATCGTAGGGTGAGCTTGGAGCAATCGTAGGGTGAACTGGAGCAATCGTAGGGTGAGCTTGGAGCGATCATAGGGTGAGCTTATATATATATATATATATATATATATATATATATATATATATATATATATATATATATATATATATATATATATATATATATATATATATATATATATATATATGCATATATATATATATATATATATATATATATATATATATATATATATATATATATATATATATATATATATATATATATATGTGTGTGTGTGTGTGTGTGTGTGTGTGTGTGTGTGTGTGTTCTTCAACATCGAGGAAACAAGCTACCTGAAAAAGCAGCACCAATCTTGTTCGTGAAAAAGTTCACTCCTGTGCGTATCAGAACCGAACATAGTAATAAACTGTCCTCACTGTTTTGTTTTTTTTTAACAAAATGTGTTCCCTTTAAAATGTCCTTTTAAATATGTGACTCTTCTCCTCATTACATTCCAAATAAATTGAATGTTTGCGTCGCCTCCATACCAACCAAGATCCAACTATTACAGAGGCCTCTCTTGCGCTTAGAGTGTCCGCCTCAAATACGGGAAATCGCAGATCCCAAGCAGAATCATACAAAAGACTTATTTTTTATATTTAAAAAGCGGTAATAACATATGCCTTGCTAGGCGCTCAGCACCAAGAGGTTAGTATAGGACTGGTCGGGGTGGACGAACTCTCTAGATAAGAGAGTGTGTGGTTTGTTTTCAGGGCCTCTCATATACCTCGAAAAGATATTTGTTTTCTTTGCCTTCCATTTCCCTTGTCGCTAGACAGGCCCAAATACAAATAATATTCCCCATGTTAAATTTCCTTTGACGCTATAAAGGCACAAATAATTCCCATGTTCTATTCCCCTTGACGCCATATAGGCTCAAATAGTTCCCATGTTAAATTTCCCTTGACGCTACACAGGCCCAACTTGACGCTATACAGGCCCAAGCCCTTTTTGACTGGATTTTCCCTTGACGCTATATCGCCCCACATTACTACTTATATATATATATATATATATATATATATATATATATATATATATATATATATATATATATATATATATATATATATATATATATATATATATATATATATATATATATATATATATATATATAACACAAAATAAGAACATACTCACACTTGGATTGACATAAACTTTTAAAATAAATAATGTTGGAAGGTTCAAATCGTCCTAATTTTGCAATAAACCTGGTAATCAAACAGTGAAATAAAACTTGAAAAAAAATATATTCTTGTTAATGTAGACCTCTTTGTTCTTAGGATGCCTATTAGTTTGTATTCTTCTTGCATTCCTCACGATGTGAAATCAAAGAACTGAGAGTACTGATGGTCGATGAGTTTAAGTGAGACTAAGTTATATCATTGTGATGGAGGACACTAAGTTTTAAATACAGTCTGATGGTAGAGTCTAAACTGCATACATTTTGATGGCAGAGACCAAGTTACATACATTCTTAAGGAATAACACAACTCGAGAGATTCTGCTATTTACAGAATTTTAAGCATCAACATCCGGTTCTAAATAATCTTTTTAATATATTTATTAAATGTTCCTGTCTGAATACGTCATTATAGAATCTGTATTAACAGTTTAAAGACTAGAAGAGATATCAATGTTATACTATTATTTAAAGTATTACTACAATTGATACAATTTCTACGTGGGGTACCTACTTGCAGGGCTAAGCATTTACTAGTCAGAGCGCCCTCGGCCTTTCTTGTCAATCCAAAATAAGCACCTTGGATGTATGTAACGGAATGATTTCGACATTTTTTTTTGGGGGGGGGGGACAAATATTAAAACAGCACATTGTGACTTTCATATTGGACTTGTTTGAACAATGATGCTTTGAGAAAAGTCAAAAACTAACTTGAATGTCCTTTAAGTCAAAGTTTCCCATTAGTACCTACTTTAGATCTAATCACTTTTACCTTGGCCGTACTGCACCCTTACAATGAATGTAAATTTAATTTTTATAGTTGCATACTTGTTAGTGCCCAAGATATTATTGATAATGGAAATTTGAGTCAAATAACTCATCCATTTTTATGACAGAGACAGTAAATTTGAGTACATATTAATTAAATACATTTGGGCATTAAGATTACCAATTTAAACTTTATTTATTTAATGTCGATTACAGATTTTGATGTGATGACACCAGCATCCTAAAAGCTTTGTTAAAGATACTCAAGCTTAACCTCAAAACCTGAAATTGAAAAATATATTCAAAGTGCAAATTCTAAGCGAAATAAATTTAACCTGTTATTGAAGACATCGAAGTAAAGCAAATCCTTAAAGTTCCATGATCTAATTTTGTTTTAGTTTATATGAACTTGAGGGTCTTCCTCAAATAATTTAGAAAATACATGACATGGTCTTGAATTTGGAGGAAGATGTAGAACTGCGAGGAACCCATCAGGTTTTGGTTGGTTACTACAAATCAGTAACGTGTCAAAACCTTAATCAAACTAACAACTCCAGGGATGTGTGTGTGTGTGTGTGTGTGTGTGTGTGTGTGTGTGTGTGTGTGTGTGTGTGTGTGTGTGTGTTACCGCAGCACCATCTGGTACCCAATGAGACAAGAAACCCAAAAGTTGTATAAGATTTATATTTTTATTTCAAATGAAAAAGACTTTAACTCTATATGAAATCCTTTTTTAAAAAATGTAAATAATAAACATCCTATAGGAAGTTTCTTGGTAAAAAGTCAAAATGAGCAGCCTAAAGTCACTGCAAAGTAGTGTCATACACAGGTAACATAACCGTCAGCTTCCACTTAGGTAATAACTGAACTTTTCATGTCTGCACAGGCAATGGCTGACAAATGATAACAAAAATGTGAAATGACAAAATATACATCTTTTTTCCTTGTCTTTTCTGGAGACTGGGGTAATGGCATCGTGATAAATATTCAAGATGGGTAATGTTAACCCTGAAAGACATAACTGGATAACTTAGTTAACATGATTACCTGAATAGAAACTGTCCAAATACATTCTACACAAAGTGACATTATCTTGCTGATTATTATGACGAACTATCACCATCTTCTTAAAAGGTCTCATCATAATAGAATGTAAACTCGTGTCTGATCAGATAATTATTTTGTATATTTTTATTTTTTTGACAAGTCCATAACCATGCCCAATCCCTAAGTACTGGTAAATAAATTAATACCAATTACCCATCGCTAGATTCACACTCATTTGATAGCTATATTATTTGGTCATCATTAACCCATTAAGTCTAGGAAACTTATTTTTAAATTTTGTTTTTAAGACAGAAGCTTGTTTTAGTCTTCAACATACCACTCAATTTTCACATTTTTAACTGAATCGACAATTCACAACCTGTAAAGACTGTGATGACAAAAGACAAAAAAATATTTCTGAACTAAATTAAAAGCAAGAGGCCCAAATTGTTTGACTGATATTGCTGGCTTCACAGGAGACCACTGCACAAAATAGGTTTATGAAAGAACACAACCTTGGTGAACACTCTCAGAAACTTCATATTATCTTAATTTTACCCAACTTTACCACATCCTCATAAAAATGTGTTCTAAAGATAATGACATAATATGCACAGACTTCTGTTTATAACTGAAGTCATCCAGGTCCATTTTTATATTAACCCATTTACAGAATTTTATTGAACCGGATCAGACATATATAGTCTCTGAATCAAAAAAGTCATAAATTTCAGCCAATTAGATGCAAGGTATGTTATTAATATGTGCTGATCTGATATACTATAGAAATTTGTCTGACAAAGATAATATAAGCTTAAAGTGAACCAAACTCCAACCAGAATTCGGTCATTAAAGTCAATCAGATAAATGATTACTTTATTAATATGTATGGCTCTTGATCCTGAACAAACTTGTGTAACATCTTGATAATATTCAACAATTTAATAACCTTGATTAAAATATAGCCTAGATTAAAATCGAATCAGAAATATAGCGTCTAGATTGGTAACAAGTTAAGTCAGTCAGATGCAAGTCCACATCAAATAATACGCATAAATGTCACTCATAATCAAAATAAATCAAGATCTTAATGGAATAGTCATGTTTACCAAGCTTGATCATATGCAAGATCACCTCATTAATATGCAAAAATCTTGTTTGCCATAAACATTAAACATCTTGATATCAGTGAAACTGACGACTGATTACCTCATTAATTGTGTGGATTCTGTTAATCATTAAAAATGTCAAACATCTTGATGATATAAGCATATATTCCATGGAATATTTTAAATCTAGTGGACAAGAAGGGTAATATCATCAGAATAGTGACACCTATACCTAGCATGTGCTTTACAAGACAGCATAAAGAAGGGTAGTTAATTAATTATATGGCACCTACTGAAATTTTGTGTAATTGGTCAGGTACCCCACTCCTAAAATTAAATACATATCAGTCCAAACCTATATTTGTTATCCCTACACTTTAACAAGAGATATTTATATACCATCCATCTACCTGTAAATATATTTCCTTCTGAACTGCCAGTTGAAAATTCACAAAAACGTGGTACACAGATTGCATGTGATAGGGTTATAGTTTTGGGGACCATCAGGAGTTGGGGGTGGGGATAGTAAAAACATTGGGATATGCCATGTCAAGACAATTAAGTAGCTCTGTTATCACTGAAACTAAATTTTATACCATGAAAACATGAAACACAAACTGGCAATGACCTGCTTTCAAACACTGCTGAGGTTAATCTGTTGTGTTATTCCTTAAGAATGTATCTAATTTGGTCTCTGCCATCAAAATGTATGCAGTTTAGAATCTACCATCAGATTGTGTATAAAACTTTGTGTCCTCCACCAGAATGATATAACTTAGTCTCGCTTAAACTCATCAACCATCAGTATTTTCAATTATTTGATTTCACATCGTGAGGAATGCAAGAAGAATTAAAACTAATAGGCATCCTAAAAACATCCAGGTTTCCATTAACAAGAATATTTGTTTTTCAAGTTTTATTTCATTGTTTGATTGCTAGGCTTAATGCAAGATTAGGACCGTACGAACCTTCTGACTGTATTTATTTTAAAAGTGTATGACAATCCAAGTGTCAGCATGTTCTTATTTTGTTACATTATATATACATGTAAAGCTCACCCTACGATTGCTCCAGTTCACCCTACGATTGTTCTAGTTCACCCTACGATTGCTCCAAACTCACCCTACGATTGCTCCAGTTCACCCTACGATCGCTTCAGCTCACCCTACGATCGCTCCAGCTCACCCTACGATTGCTCCAGTTCACCTTATGATCGCTCCAAGCTCATCCTACGATTGCTCTAGTTCACCCAACGATTGTTCCAAGTTCACCCTACGATTGCTCCAGTAGTTCACCCTACGATTGCTCCAGATCACCGTACGATTGCTCCAGTTCATCCTACGATCTGTCCAAGCTTAACCTACGATTGCTCCAGTTCACCCTACCATTGCTCCAGTTCATCCTACGATCGCTCCAAGCTCACCCTACGATCGCTCCGATCTCACCCTAAGCAGCAGAGAGGGTGAACCCTACAACGTTTTCAGACAAAATTTTGATTGAATCATTAAAACGAGCCTTCCTACGATCTCATTTTAACCAAAAAAAATGTCTCAGGGGCAAACCCTACAACGTTTTCAGACAAAAAATTTATTGAAATCTTAATGAGCCTTCCCTACGAAATCTCATTTTAACTAAAAAAATGAAAACGGAGACTTTTACGATTTTTTAATTAATTTTGGTCGCAACTTGTTGTCATCCACCCTCTCTGCTGCTACAGGTTAACAAAAAATAATAAATGATTTTAACCGAATATTTGATCAAGTCCTTAGGACGAAAATCATTTATGATTTCACAAACAAACTAATCGCTAACACCTCTTCTTGTAAATCAATCAGATTATTAGATTGGTCTGTGAGTTTGAAATTAATTCTCGTTAACGAATTATTATGGCATCGCATGTAGACAGGATTAATTGGGTTTTCAATAATTAGGAATCCTGGAGGAGCTGTTGGTGCAAATGAATAAAGAATATATCCCTGCTGAGCTTGATTTGATTGTTCTAGATTAATTTGATAGCTTCCTTCAATTACATCACATACTAAATTAAGCGCAATCACCGTTGAAATATTCACATTTTCAGGAGCAATATGCCTGCCGCCACCGTCTGGGTCATTATTATATTTGAGGAGGACAGTTGAATCTGATTTTTGTAGCGCTTTGATATCGGTTTTAACAATTCTTGCTAATTCATCAGCGTTGTATTTCGGAAACTTGAAATTACGCAGATTGTCTTCTGTGATATTGTAATCGGTTAGGAATCGTTGTTTATTGTCGCTGTTGTCATTAATTATTGTTTGAATAATTAGTTCATAGATATATTCCATGTCCGATATAAGTTGATTTATTATTTCAACGTGTTTTTGCTATCTTGTTTTCCGTAGTTGTTCTAGTTGTGTGTCATATAATTGTTTAATCTCATTAAAATAACCACGGACGTCAGTTAGCGTAAATGAAATAGTAACAGATGAGTCGGTTGTTCTTTTAATGATAAAATCCCATTGCAATGTGTCTTTGTTGGTGAATATAAATCTATCGGCGATTTTTCCTTTTCTTATATCAGATAAATCATCTCGATAACTGGGATTGATTTCATGATATGATTGTACATCCGTGGTTAAGTCGGTGGTGGATTTTTCCGGTGGTTTTTCAGGCCATCCCAGTACGGTTCTAATAGAACTCTGATAGATATCTACGACGTATCCTTCTGTGCTTATCTCAATTGCGGATGATATCGTCGGCTCATGAACTGTTATAGCGATTTTTGATTCTTTTCCAGTAATCGATTTTATTCTACGCGCGAATTCATTATTGATTTGTTCAATTTGGTATGATCCGGTTGGTATCGAAACGACGTTCCAGTCTGGGGTTCCGTCGGGTTTATTCTTATTTGCAAACACTAAAGAATTATTGGGTTGTTGACCACCAAATGATTTTGATCTGATATTAGGCCAACTGTGATACACTCGTAGTTTTGCTAGCGCTATCTCCTTCACGGGGACTGGGCTAGGGAAATTCACACTAAACTCGGGTTCCGTTGATGTTATTGATATCATACTTGTTTGTACTGGGTTCCTGTTCTCCACTATTTGTTGAAGTAATTCCATCGGTGTCGTCATTGTTATTATACTCATGTTGTCGCTCTAATTTTGACACCGCGGAATCATAAATACTGACCATCACTGAGAACTCACAATTTGGTATGGTTGAGGTTATTGAGATCATTCTGGTTTTTGGGTTCGTGTTTTCTGATTCCATCGGTGTTGTCATTGTTATTATATTCATGTTGTTGCTCTAATTTTGATATCGCTGAATCAAAAATACTGACCATCGCTGAGAATTCACTATCTGATATAATTGTATTATCGAGTGACGACGATATCATCAGGGATAACTGCAAATATGCGGTTGATGCAATATGAAATTGAATTAAGTAATTCTGCAGTTTACTCTGGCTGCATGATGATATCTTTTTTGCTATCCCGGTTGATATACCCCCGATTGTAGCCACCGCAGAAATGCAAATTGGAACTACGACCGGGGCAATCATTGTAACCGATGCAAGTATTATTCCGGCGCCAGCGAGAACGCTTGACACCGAGTACATAGTAATATCAATTGCGGTGATTCTTCGTCGGTATTTTTTTATTTTTATTTGATACTCCTCGGCGAGGGTTTTGAGTCTATTTTGAAATTCTCTGACCTGATCATAGCGACATTGAGTTGATGAAATCATTGTTATTTTAAAAACGCTAGCGTTTTCAATTGTGTTTTCAAGTTCGCGGGAATTGTTAGTACTTCAGCCGGAAAAATGATCTACGAGTTCTATACACCAGGCTATTTTTGATTTATTGATGGAGCTATCAACCGCGACGAAGCGAAAGCTTGGTGTTCTGCTAGTCTCGATAATTAACGTCGCGATGCCACCAGAGTAGGTTCTATTATTATCAGTGATCAGATTAAATTGATGAATAGAAGCCCACGTTAACCTGTAGATACCATCGACCTTCACTTCCCCATCCCACGTGAGAAGGACGCTAGTTCTACTAAGATCGTCTATTGTCCAATCCATGATTCCATGATTGACCGTATACACGATATTTTTAAGGTTTTTGTGCGGAATCTTTATCCTTTCAAAGATTTCTTTTAGTTTAAGAAGATCGTCGGAAATATCGAGATAATTTACCCTGATTCTAGCAGGATCTATTGTTTTCCCCCTCTCCTCCTTGTTAGAAAAGAATGAAACCAGAAGTTCGTTGATTCTAATCCTTGCTTGGGTTTTAATATGGTTGTCGATGTTAGAAAATTTCGTCGTGATATCTTGGAGGCTACTGCCCTCAAAGAAATTTTTAACAAACTCGTTGGTGAGTTTTGTTCGTCAATAGAGCTTTTAACTTCAGCGAGGGTTGGGCCTGTCAACGATGTGGTTTCAGATTCATCACGTGTTCTCCCCAAAAATTTATCAACGATGGTATTAAGTGTTGTTTGTCTCACCATAAACCTAATAATATCGTTGAGAGTCATCGTAGATGTAGCGGGGACACCAAAGAAATTATTAGCGACGTAGGCATTGTGAGTATGCCTGATAATAAACTCACTGATTTCAGCGAGAGTCGAGTCTGCCACAGGTGGGGATCCAAAAAACCTAACAATGACGTCGTTAGTGGGTTTTTGTACCCGCTCAACATTTTCTATTATTTTAGAAATATCATTGTAAATATCGAGATAATTTGCCTTGATTTCATTTTCATTCATCATCCTTCCTTCGTCCTTGTTAAAAAAGAATAGCGATAGATAGTTTTTGATTTCAGCGAGAGTCATGCCAACCAGAAGCGGGGTTCCAAAGAATTTATGTACGACATTTTTGCGAAAAACTGAAAACTGTTTTCCGTGTTCTTCAATTTTAGATTGAAGTGTTGCTAGTTCTAACAGAGAATTATCCAACTCATGGTCGTGGGCTGCAATCGCGTCGGTGATCGTAGACACAAGTGCGCCTGGTTTAAGTCGTCCGTCGTTGAAATACAGCGCAATAGAGTTTTCAGCGGCGTCGCGCTGCCGTATCAAAATGTCATTCAATGACACATCACTGGATTTCAATTTACCCTGTTTGTCTTGAAATACAACTATTTCATTAGGATCAACATTTGTTAAGTTCAACGTCTCAGCGATTTCATCTTCAATTATTTTTTTTATATCCTTGACAGAATCAGGTGGTGCAGTGCCATCGGGTTTGGGTTTCAAAGATCTCCCCCAAATATCAATCATGTTATTGTAAAACTCTTTCTCTCTCTAAAATCGTTTTTGACGACTTCGTTGAAAAATCTTCGATTTTCTCCAGCGATTACTAGTGTATTCATTCACGACAACATGTGGTGGTTTTCCGCTTGGGTTACTCAAGGAGTTAGAAATAGCGTTAAGGACATTTAATACTTCGCTGCCACATATTGGTGGGTCATTCATTTGTTGTGTTGGTAGCGTAGAATACCAAGTCTTCATTGAAATTTTTTTTATATAACGCATAAATTCTTTTGGCGGGGCTAATCCATATGAATCAAAATAGACAATCCCACGTGGATCAATAGCGTATGCAACCCAGTGAGTACCAGGTCCGGTGCTGTTATCTAAATTAATGATTCCGGTTTCAACGCTGTTTGGTTGATGTGGTAATTGATCCTTCATAAAGACACCTCTGAAGTTTTTAATCGCTAGTTTTTTTAGCAGCATCCATTAAATCAAAATTGGACATGGGAACCATCGAAGATTTTTGAGTTAATAAACCGGTCCTAGTCTTAGACCCTTTCCGCTGTACCACGAATACGGGGTTCCTGGTAGTCTTAGACCCTTTCCCTTTTTTTTATATCCTTTCCCAGTTGCCTTCTTTAGTGCCATTCCTGCTGCAGTACCAACGGCTCCTAACGCTGCCGCTTTAGCCACCGCTGGGGCTGCTGCTGCAATCAATGCTGGAATCGCAGCTAACAACGGAAATATACCGCCTGTTTTAATCATATTTTTGATAGCAGCCGCAGAGAGAGTAATCTGAACACCCTTTTTTGCTATTAGTGCATCATTGAAATGTTTCACCTGACGAGTTGTCAGCGATAGTTTATTTGCACCACCAGTCATTTGGTTGGGTTTCAACGTGATTGTGGTTCCACATTTTTTAGCTGATTCCGATTGCAATTTTTTTAATTGACCGGGAGTTAACGCAACACTAATAGCACTATATGACATTATACATAATAGATTGATTCTAAATCGTTTACAATTTCAATTACATGTTTTCCACTGGTGCATCTACCACTCTCATTCTTCCACCAACACCTTCAAGTAGCATTGATTTATCACTGAGAATGACAGCAACCGCTCTATAATCAGCAATAGCACCACGAGTCACATTAGCTCTAAAATGTATATCAACAACAGATTGTCTCATCAAATCGAGATGTTCCAGTGAGAAGTAATAGATCGGATACAGATTTTTAAAATCATATTGTGATATTTGCAAACCAGTATCCACATTTTGATCGCGTGCCATAAATGACAACAGACGATGATAAACTCGTGCAATATGATTTTCTGTGTAATTAAGTTGTATATCCTTGGATGGTTCCTGTTGGCCGTTTATTCTCAGTGAGACGTCTTTCACACCTAATTGATCAAATATCATATGACTGAAACGTTGATCGCCAACTCGTGTGTTATCCTGTAACGCTACGAATATATGACGTGGCGCAGAAACGCCTTGTTTTGATGCTAGGTTCCAAGTGAATAACCCGTTGATATTTGATTGCTTCACATCTGTACTCACGGTTAGCCAACTCAACAACGACTTTCCTCCTTGGTCCATAAATGATAGTAATCCTTCTTCTGCGGTGATTGCTGGAGTCAACACTGGCATCCACAATGATATTTTTGTTAAATTGACTTTACCGGCGTCAGCATTTGGATTTGCATTGTCTGCTGGAATCCTCCAAATTGCGTCGTTATCATCACTCTTTCGTACAAGCGATACTGTATGCTTCGCTCCATAAATAACTTTTCGGACGTTTCTACAGAATCCAAATATATGATGCAGTGGAATCGCGCATGAAAATGATTTACGCGCTCCTTGCAACATTGAAATACGTGTTGCAGCTCCTAGATTGAAATTAACATCATTGTTTATAATTATATTCTCGACATCAGCATCACTATTATCACGTTTTTTTGGTCGTCTTACAACAAATTGATTTCCACCAGCGGTATTTGTAACATCTTTTGCAAACATCATAGAGGGTCCTGCTGATCTTGTATAATCATCGGAATATCTCGCTAACCTTATTATTGTTGTAGCCACATCAACATCGCGATCTATCGACTCGATTTCTTTTCCATCAATGAGATATCTAGCACTCTCAAATAGCGCCATGATACCATTATTGACAAACCCGACTTGAGTACCAGCTGGATACGGTGCTGGTACAGCAGGAGTATCATCAGCTGTTACAAGTTCTCCTTCGGTGCTGGTACAGCAGGAGTATCATCAGCTGTTACAAGTTCTCCTTCGATTTCGATAAACGCTTCACAGGGTAAAAAGTATTTACTGGTATCATGGACCTGAAGATCAATTCTTGCTCGACTATTTGAGTCTATGGCATGATAGGCGTAATATTGATAATCGCGAACAGAATCATCCTTGCCAACTGGGGCGTCTATATCAAATGCTGGATCACGTGACTGTTTGAACATTTTATTCTATTTATCAGAGTCTAAATCGCGATTTTCCATTTTCATCGTCGTAGTTTTTTAAAGCCACTTCCTGCTATCATATTTGCAATATTGCTTTGGTCGGGGTTAAAACCATCGACGCTAATTTTTCATCTACTGCGTTATTTATAATTCTACTAACACTTGCAGGCATTTCCGCTGTAGACGGTAACGGTTTTGAAAATCCTTTAGATTTCATCCGTGATTTCACTAATGATGTTAATTTATTCTTCGCGGCTGAAAACGCTTTCCCGGCAAAATCTCCAACAGCACTAATCCCCTTATCACGAATAACATCAATTGCTTTCATTGATAATTGTTTAGCTAACGGCATCACTTTTGGAGCCATTCTTGCAAATAACCCCGCAATGGTATTACCTAAACCATCACCATAGTATGCTCTATAAACTGGAAACCGTGAATTAACTACATAGACGGTGGTTGGTTTATCATGATTGTAGTGTATGATCATTATTTGAAATCAGAAACCATTTTTCAATTGGAAACGCTAGCGTTTTTATTCAATCCCGGTGATTAATCACTGTGATAATCCTCCACTAACTCGCCAATGAAATCTCGGTATGTGCTGATATCTATGATACCACCTTGAAATAATCGTCTACAGATATCAGCTGCTTCATTAATTATTTCCGGTGAGTTGTTTCCAGCTCGGAAACCTCCTACAAGAACTTCTAATCGTGATATATCACTGAGAACACTACCAGGACATGAAACGCTAGCGTTTTCACTGGAATCTGGCAATCCACTTCCGCTAAAACCAGTTGCTTTATCCAGTTTTTCTAAATAGGTTTCTTGTAAATAATCAGAATCATCATCATCATCAGGTGGTAGTTGTTGTTGTTTTTTAGGCGAGTAGACTACTTTCTTTGCAGGTTGCTGTCGCTTTCCTCGCAATTTTCGCGGTTTTTGTTGTTGTTTAAACTCTTCATATTGTTTATACACTATACCCACCGCATTGATATATTCAATGTATGATGCACTATCTGTCTTAATTTGACTTTTTTTAGTTTTGATTTTGTAGAATATATCAGCCCAATGAGTTAAATTCTTAACAAACTTATGATGTTCTGGTTTCAACATTTTTTTTCTGTCTTCATAAGTCGTAACAACAAGCGCAGGAATTTCTGTTGAATCAGTCTTATCGATTGTTGCTAACCCTTCCTCGTTAAATCTCACGCGTAAACCATCAACTGTTCTTTTTGATTCTATTTTTTGTACGGCCTGTTCTGTTTGTTCAGTTTTCGCTGCTATTTTTTCGAGTTCACCAATAACAGATTTTCCCGTCTCGGGAACATCTCCCAGTATAGCACGCTCTATCCCCTTCGTTGCTGTGGTTACTGGTTTAAACAATTCTTCAGATCCCGCAGCAAAATCAGTCTGAAGACTCTGTCGTTGTTGTAGTTTATTCCGTACAGAGTCACGAATTGGTACAAATCTCCTGATTGCATCCAGTCGTTCACGAGCCAATCGGGTTGTTAATGCTTCATTGACCATTATTTGAAATCAGAAACAATTTTTCAATTGCAAAACAATTTTTCAATCCGACCTAACAGACGAAAACACTTTTTGTTACATGTCAGACATGTCAGTTAATTTTTAACACGATCATAGAAGCGTTATTTCATCCTATAAGAGCTTCGTTCATCGATGAGGGAACTATCAAAATTGTATATAAATAAATAATACTGTTAGTTCCCTCATTCTATTTTTGATCAATCCGAACCAGCCATCAATTTTTTATTCACTGTTTTTGACATTGTCAATCAAAAAATGCTAAAAAAAATTAAAATCTCTATGAGGGACGATCACAATCAAATAATGATAAATGGTTAATCAAAATTGTTCATTTTCTTGAATTAACGCTTGTAGGTTTCTAACTTTAGAATTAACCTCCTTTTTCAATTCGTATTCGTACCCCAATTCTTTTCGTATTCGTTCTACGATGGTATACAACGGAGCGAACACACTTACGTCACTGGAGAATGCGAGAGAGTCCCGAATAGAATTCTGAATTCTTTTGATGAGCGCATACTTCTTTGGTAGCATATACTTGTTAGTGCTAACTCCGTATTCTATATCCTGAAAATCAGACATGATTTGATCAGGATTTAACCCATCTGATAGTTCAATATCCCAACTTTTCAATTTTGAAATCTCGGATATGATGCTATTCATGTTTTCAGAATTCATTATTCTATAATAATGATATATTTCTTAATGAAAAATATGACGCATTAGACATAACTAAATTGAACTTTTTGTCCCGTCCTTTTTGAAATAGCCGATCGATAAATCCCCTCTGCAACAAATCGTACTGAGGCTCTACAAATATCGAAGTGCCTACCGGCTTCATATAATGATTGAAATATTTTTTCTTCGTTAGTTGTTGTATTCAAAGATTTTACTGGTCTCGCTTTTTTTGAACAAGTGCCAGTCTTTCCTCGTTTGGTATTCTCACTTTGTGTGATAGCCTGCAGATTTGATAAAGAATTGTTTTTCGGATTAGAATCCTTGTGATCAATGACAGAATCATCCTCGATCAATCCGTAAAAGCATTCAAATACGAAACGATGATTGAGATATCTCTTCTCCCCTCCAACAGTAAACATCAAATACCCTTGATTATTCACAGAACCAACTGGTTTCTTCAGTCTGCGGTTTCTTACAACACCATCACTGGATGCTTCATAATTTGTGATCACAGGGTGTTGTCTGAATTCTTGGTTCATTCGTATACATAATACTATTGTTTGTCTAATTCATTGTTTGGTTTAATGATAAATCTTTCGATGTAGTCTTGAGGAGTTCTATGATTTTATCCTTGATACTGACTTTGTCAGCGTCAAGAATACTGACTTTGTCAGCGTCAAGAATACTGACTTTGTCAGCGTCAGGGTCATAATTTCTGATTGATTGTCCATTTTTTATTCTTTTATCATAATAACGCTTCAATTCCCTGTATCGTTTACCACCACAACTCAGACACAACTGAGATTTTCCCCTGACCCCAACTCCACATAGAATACAAGGTAACGGACCAAGGCTTCCACGACGATAGCTTTGCATATGATACCCACAAAACTCATTTCTGCATGATTTGTTACACGGGGTTACTGATCCAATCATAAGCCACTTGCAGTGATTCATTATATATAAATTCTTCATTTAAATGCTTGTTTTAATTATAGCATGAGGGAATTAAGGAGAACGCCTTCGAAAATTGCTGAATTCAATGCTGATAAGGAGTTTAAGAGATTATTAAAAATTAGTCCTAAATTTAATATCGATAGACCCAAAAAACGTCCAAAAGACGGAAACATGAAAGAGTTTAAGAGATTATTAAAAATTAGTCCTAAATTTAATCTCGATAAACCCAAAAAACGTAACAAACGTCCAAGAGACGGAAACATGAAAGAGTTTAAGAGATTATTAAAAATTAGTCCTAAATTTAATCTCGATAAACCAAAAAAACGTAACAAAATTAATCCTAAATTTAATCTCAATAAACCCAAAAAACGTCCAAGAGACGGAAACATGAAAGAGTTTAAGAGATTATTAAAAATTAGTCCTAAATTTAATCTCGATAAACCAAAAAAAACGTCCAAGAGATTACCCTGGAAAGATGCTCAATTCAATCTCGATATAGTTTCTAATACACCAAAGAATACAATTCTTGATAAAGCCATGATTAGTAAAATCAGAGACTGTTTTAATGAATTCAAGCGTGATGGAGCATCTTATTGTTGGTCAACATTTCGAATTGATGGTGTTGTTGATGCTACCATGAATGATGAAAAAACAGCAGTGATAATTTCACGTGTTGGGGAAAAACGGCATTTTTTCCGAATCAAATTCATTATCGAAGTCGATGGCAAATGGATTATTAGGGATAAATTTGAACCAATCCTCAAGAATAAAAAAGCTGTCAATGTGAGTAGAGATTCCAAACCAGGAATTCTAACCGGAATCGATAAGCCATACTACGAAAGATCTTATCCCGTAACAGCAATGGTTTATGGGATATATCCGTTAAATGATAAACCCGATATCGCAAAACTAGCTCCTATGAAATATTCGTCAGGGCTTAATTGTGTAGCAGAACGAATAATAGAACACTTCACAAATGCATCCCGAGGAAATAAACTAACTGATCTGCGACGTAGGAAAATAACCGAGTGGGAACTGACAGTGAAACAGCATGGTGCAAAGATTTCTGATATAGCTAAATTAGAAACATCATTACGATTCCCAATAACCGTTATGACGATAACCGGAGAGGTTTTATACGAACCGAAATATAACAAAAATGGAGCGCCAATACAGATTATTGATCATAACAAACACGCGTGGACACCTGTGGTAACAATATTTCCACGAGAACGAACCGTGAAATATATCCCTAAGGAGTTCGTCGGGGATGTTTTCTATGAAGAGAGATTATTCGATGCTATTCATGCGTTGTGTAAAGATGATCCTGTGTCAGTGTGGTTACTTAGAAGTGATGAAGATCCCGAAATAGGATTTGATCAATATGTAAGACCGAATGGCGAATTATATCACATTGAAGAATTAGATAACAGAATGAGAAAAATCGCTAGTGATTTTTCACCGGAGAATTCCCATGAAAAACTACTCACGGATAGTTTTACTATTCCATCAGTGGTAGCTCACTTCGCAAGAGAAAAAAACTCATGGCGTCCAACACGAAGTGATTTTCTCGAGGATGTTAAATTGAGTTGCGTCGAATTTGGTCATGGAGGACTGTGGAATACGAAATACTCACGTGATGGTATGATTTCAATTGATATATCCGCGTGTTATCCCGGAAGTTTTCTCGGATATGGAGAATGTGCTGAGTACTTCAAACGATTTGGACATCCCACGCATGAAATGACTCGTGTTGCGATTAATGGACCATTGCCTGATTTTGATTTAACCGGATTCGCTCGTGTGATATCATTTGAATTAGCGTCAGGATTACATCCGTGTAGCTATGTTTGGCTCGGTAGACACCTATCTGAAAAGGCCTGGATGCCAATAATGCTATTGAGATATATGATTGATTGTGGTATGCTAAGATCGTTGATTGTTTCCGAGGCTATTATATGCTATCGAGCTCAGAAAGAAGTTTGGCTACCACAACCCGATCTAGATCGTATAATCAGCGAACTACGAAAACAGTGTCCAGATTTCAGTGAAGAAGAAATCATAAATTGGTCTAAGAAGTTATTTGAAAGTAAAAAAGAACAAGCAACGGATCTCGGACGAAGAATAATCGGTAAATTTACCCAGGGTGGACGATACGACAATGCAAAATATTCTTCGCGGTTGATCATAGACGTCGCTGAATACGATTTTATTGTAGCGGATTTAATGAAACAGGGAAAACTTGTATCCCGTAAGGATGCTTTTCTATCCAATGGTGAGAAATTAGGTACGGTTGTTACCTACTGTGATGGATATAATTCCCAGTACACACATTTGAGAAGTTCAATGCTAGCCTATGCTTCTATTAATCTATTTTCGATGATAAATAGATTTCCTAATACCGCGGTTAGAGTGGCCACTGATTCGATGTATATACACAATAAGTACAAATCAGCTGTAGCGGCATTCACAGATCCCGAAGAAGATGCTACATGAGTATTGTGAATCCGCAGACGTTGCCATGGATGATAAATATCTTTGTTGTAACCGTATTGAAATTCAATCAGAACTTTGTAATGCACCACCGGTATCTGATCCAGTATGTAGATACAAGACAGTTTATTTAAACGGTTGTGGTGGGTCAGGAAAGACAACTCGTGCAATTGAATTATTTCGTCGGTCAACCATGATTGTGCTAACACCGACTCACAGACTCGCCAGAGAGATGATACAGCGAGGGGTAAATGCTTGCACTTACCACAGTTTCTTTCGATGGAAGGGTGACAAATGGACTCCTGAGCGTATGGGTGATAAATTCATTCCTGAAATCATAATTTGGGATGAAATATGCACAGTGTCATTAGATGTATTACAAACATTTCTTGAGTGGTTGTTAAACAAAAACACAAAAGTCGTCATGTGCGGTGATCACGGCCAACCACCACCATTTGTCGGTACATCTCCAAATGAATGGCTAAGGGGATTTGTAGACTATTATGAAGAAATTACCACTGATTATAGATCAATTGATGAACGATTACGAGAATTCAAAGCGCTAATTAGATTACAACCGGATAGAATCCAATGCGAAATAGCGCGTGAAGTGATTTCAGAAACTCCAATGAATGATTTCTGGGAAACATGGAGACCAAATGATTTGATAATTGCAAGTAGAAAAATAGTCAGGGATACACTTCAGATGAAGTTATTTGAATTGCATAAAGAAAAATTTGCAACGCTTCCAGTACCCCTTTGTTATAGGCCATCGGATACACGAAAACAGAACATTGAAGTTGATATTCCAGGACAGAGTGAAAAACAAATTCTCGTATTAAATGATATTGTGCTGGTTGATATCAGCGTCGTCGAAAATGCATTGCGTGCTAATAAATCCCCGTGGACGCTAGGATACGCAGCAACAATACACTCTTCACAGGGATTGACTATATCGGATACAATTGTTTGGATGGTGGATAATCACATCGAATGGTCGAATTTAGTCTATCTCGCAGTATCCAGAGTACGAAAAATAAATCAACTTCGAAGAGTTGTTTTCGATGATAATGACACAACAATAAGTGATATTGATGTTAGCATCATTAATAAAAAACTCTCCGGTTACAAACAACAGGACAAAAAAAAACAACGAGAATTTGATATTGATGCTAAATTAATAATTACGCTGAAACAACAACAGAATAATCACTGCGCGAGTTGCAATTGTATAATGCGTTGGCAGTATTCGGATAAGGATCCCCGCCAATTCACCGTAGACAGAAAAAATAACAATCTCGGTCATGTCAGAAACAATGTGATGTTGACTTGTCTTGAGTGCAATAGACGCAACGGTGCTAGTTAAGACCATGCGGTGGCAATTGAGTATCCTCGGGAATTACCTGTAGTTGTTGTCGAGTAAATCCTCGTTGAGGGGCAGTTGAATCCAGTTTATAGACTGGAGGTCTACCAGTTGATCGTGTTATACTAGATATCTTGTGTGCAGTAACACTCCAAATAGGATCAGTAGCCCTTTTTCTACCCCCTTCAAGCTCTCCTGGTTCGTATAAGTACCTAACAGTGACATTACTATGAAGAATTGGTTCTTTGAAATCTTTTTGTGGTTGTACGGGTATTGACTTCTTTTAATCGCGTTGATAGGTTTCATGTTGATTGTTCTAGTAATCTCGTTATTCAGTGCAGTAATCACAGATGGTAATCTTTTAACCCATTCACGGGATCTTTTTTCTTGAATGAATTCTTTTGCGTATTGATATCCAAATAACCGCTCAGCAATCGTCCGATTAAATCGTTCTACAATGGCCTGATCGCGATGTAGCGCAGTATACCCTCGTCGTATGGTGACATTATGATGTTTCATTGTAGATAACACTGCACCCTGAAATTCCTTGCCAGGATCAACCTGCAATAGATTTGGCCAGTGCAGAGGACCTCGTCGATAAATCCTTTCAAATGCAGAAGCGACTTCAGTGGCTGATTTTGTTTTTAACGGTTCTGCTTCTTTGTATCGACTTGCAATATCAACTACGGTTAAAGCGTATTTGTAACCACGATCATGTGGCATAAATAATATATCAGCCTGATGAACTTCATTAGGAGCGGTCACATCAAAATGCGAGAATTGAATTTGTTTAGGCGGTGGTAGATAAATTTGCCATAGTGCCTGTTTGGATAACCAATTAGCCGCAGTGGTTTTTTTGCACTTTTGCAGCACTAGCGAGTTTATGGACTGCTGATTTACCCCTCCAGTATCCTCTTGGGGAATAATAAATTGATTCCATATTATTAATTACCGGCACCTAACATCAATTTACTTTTCATAGCCGATTTTATCAAAAATGAAGCCGATTTTTCTTTGAAGGATTTATCAGGAATAGCATTTAACGCATAAATTAATTTCACATCCGCGAGATGTCTGTGTTGCAGATTGCTGCTTTTATAAGCAACATCATGAAGGTGACAGGCCTTATCAATGGCGTTTATTGGTTCTTCACCGGGTCGGGACTGATTTTGATCATTGAGTCTGATATCAAGTCTGGTTCCCGGTCCACAGTAGCTATATCCTGGAAGGTGCTTTTCTCCGGGGTACTTTGTCCATGGGGTTCCAGGGAGCTTTGCCAATTTGGCTGCGATATCACCTCCTCGTTTTTTTTAAAAACATCTCCGGATTGTAAAATCTTTGATTTTGTAGAAACAAATCTGAACTTTTTAATACCACATGTTGCACATCTACCAGTAAGTGCTGATCTGTTATTTTTAGTTGTAACCGTCGTCACATCATTTGTGCTAGTACGCGTTTTACACTTCATACAATATAGATCCATAATTTATGTATAGAGATATGGATATAATTGATTTTTCAGCGACTAAAACAAGAGAACCAGTTAAGCATCATGCAGCGCTACCAAACTCTATCCGGATGATTATAATCGGGCCATCTGGATCCGGTTAAACGCAATTGTTACTCAATTTAATAATGAGATGGATGAAGTGGGATAAGTTGTATTTAATTGCCCCTAGCGTAGATGATCAACGATGTTATGAAGTGCTAAAAGATTTTAACGAGAATGCATCAGAAATTAAGGGTGAGAACGCCATTGATTTTATAACCGATATCGATGAAGCACCGAGCATTGATGATATTGATGGAGATATTAACAATTTAGTCGTATACGACGATATAATGTTGGATAAACAAAAGAATCCTGCTAGAATATTTTCCCGTGGGCGTCACAAAAACACTGACGTGATATATGTCACTCAACGCTACACTCAGGTTCCAAAAGTCATCAGAGATAACTGCAATATTCTTTCTGTATTCAACGGAGTTGATACTCATACTCTTAGAAATATTTGGCAGACATGGTGTTCTGATATAGACTTCAATCAATTTCGAGATTTCTTTAGTCATGCTCAGTCGACTCCGCACGGATTCGCAACAATAAATTTGCATGATCCTCGGACACGATATCGTATCGGAATGGATCAAATATTCGGTTAAAATCATTTATTATTTTTTGTTAACCTGTAGCAGCAGAGAGGGTGGATGACAACAAGTTGCGACCAAAATTAATTAAAAAATCGTAAAAGTCTCCGTTTTCATTTTTTTAGTTAAAATGAGATTTCGTAGGGAAGGCTCATTAAGATTTCAATAAATTTTTTGTCTGAAAACGTTGTAGGGTTTGCCCCTGAGACATTTTTTTTGGTTAAAATGAGATCGTAGGAAGGCTCGTTTTAATGATTCAATCAAAATTTTGTCTGAAAACGTTGTAGGGTTCACCCTCTCTGCTGCTCCCTACGATTGCTCCAGCTCATCCATTTTGCACGATTTGGCATGTCATACATTTTGAACGATTTGGAGTGCCATATATTTGATGATGTGGCGAGAGCAATCGTTTGTTACGAATCTGAAGTCTGATGGGTCAAAGTTGCTCTAGGTAATGAAGTTGTCCATCATACAGTGTTGTAAAAGATAAAACATTGTACCTTGTTATTAACAATTCTCGACTAGGTTGATTGTAACTTGTTTGTCAAGATGGATATACATGTACTATCGACCAAATATCACGTATGATACAATATAGATTCCCAAATTAATGCTGATTGCACTAAAACGTACATTACAGTCAGTGTAAGTCGATGTTGGAAACAAAACAGTATTTTACACGATATCTGTGGGGTTTTTTTTGTCGTCAGAAAACGTTTTGTCAGAGATGGGTGTTTGCAACATGATTCAACGACTTCGATTGGCATTACAATATTACAACATGAAGTTGTATTGCTCCTCTATATAAACTGTTCTAAAACATTTAAAGGAAGTGAAAGAAAACCCCTCTCGTGCGTAAAGGACAAAAATGCACAAATCTGGAGTGAGAGAGAAAAACATTGCACTGGACGAAAACATTAAAACTGAACTTGTACCAAGTAACCTACGAGTAATCTGGTTTGTGGTAACAGAATATTACGCTTCACTTGGGACCTGTCTACAATATTCATAATAACAAGGACACATAGATGTAATGCCAGTCGACACTAGGCCTATGTTTTCAATTTGTAGGTTTTAAATATAAAAAAAAAAATAAGTCTTTTGTATCTGCGATTTCCCTTATCTGAGGCGGACACTCTAACCGCACGACCACCGTAGCGGTCAATACAATGTTGTGGATGGTATGGTAAGAAGAAGAACAAACGATTTCTTTTGGGAATCACTTGGGTTTTCAAGACACCAATTAGTATAGTATTCGTTTTGCCCAATTCCACTTAAACTTCGCTATCATGTGCATTTTATTTTCAAAATTTATCTGTATCATTTTATTTAAGTCGACTGAGAACTTTATACCCAAGAAAGTAACTTCAGTAACCTATTTTAGCTTAAACTTGTAGTGAAAAGTTTCTGCAGTGTATTTCTTATTTCCAATCCAGATTGTTTTTGTTTTGGTCATATTGAGTTCAGGCTTAAGATATGTTGCAAATAAATCTAAAATAAGGTTTCAAGGATTCAAAAGTACCATTTAGAATCAAGGTAGTACCATCTGCGAACTATGAAAGTAAATATTCGGGTTTCTTTAGTTTAATAAAATTCTTATTTTTTTTAATAGTATCTATACAATTTCTTCAAATTTTTAGAAGTGATATGGAGATGGTGGATCACCCTGTATACATCCTCTGAAAATATTGAAATATTTTTAATAAAACCATTCTGACACACTTCTGAAAACATGTTATAAAAACACGTTTTTGCCCACCGTCTTATCATTGGTCCAAAATTACAAAAGGCAAGGACATTATGAATGAATTATCATGAGATGGAATCAAAAGTTGCTTGTTTTCAAAATCAGTTAGTAATAACATACCAGGCACATGTAATTCTTCAGTGATATGAATTATATCGTGAATATTTGTATTTTCACCAGTATATCTTACTTTAGTGAAAACAGTTTGGTCATCAGATATTATATTAGTTTTGACTCTGTTCTGTTGACAACAAATCCTGATGCTAAATTTTATAATTTTCTTGGGGAATACGATATTCATTAATTATACTTTCACCGTTGGACAAATGTAAATTTTACTTTATATTTTTGCAACAATTTCTAAGTATTATTATTATTATTATTATTATTATTATTATTATTATTATTTCATTTGATTGTGTATGGTTTTATTTCCAATTTGATCTTATAAAGAATAATAAATGTATTTAAAAATAAATAAAAATAAACAAAACAAACAACGAATCGGAATGTTATCTTTTTTATAAAGCCCCTTTCAAATTCTCTGAATAACTGATCATAGTCATGCTGTTACCATCGAAGATTTCAAGCAGCCGTCATGCATTAAATTTACTACATAAGCGAATATTGGATCGGTTCTGTATAATAACGTCAGAAAAATGATTTATGTTGAGCTGGAACTCTTTTTTTAATTGTCTTCTTTGAAAGTTTATATATAGATAGATAGATAGATAGATAGATATAGATACAATATATAATATACACTTGTGTTGTATACAAGCACGCACACACACACACACACACACACACACACATAAGTGCCTGATATAAAATTGTAAATCGACAAGAAAAATAAAACTCTCGGGCTCGTCCGGGATTTGAACCCGGGACCTCTCGCACCCTAAGCGAGAATCATACCCCTAGACCAACGAGCCACACATACTATGTACGAGGTTTAAGAATATCACCTAGTACCTGTCTATTTGCGTTGTGTTAGACCCTCGACTTCCATTTTGTAATCGCAGATTAACGATCATGTCCTCGTGACATTTTTTGTGACCAGACATCAAATAATAGGCTAGTATTATATACTTTTGTAATAATCAGCAGCATACCTTTGAGCAAGGACAAGACTGATAATCGCAGATTAACGATCATGTCCTCGTGACATTTTTTGTGACCAGACATCAAATAATAGGCTAGTATTATATACTTTTGTAATAATCAGCAGCATACCTTTGAGCAAGGACAAGACTGATGTTTGATTTCATGCCTCACTTTGCAAATTATCTAGTCTTAAAGATTATTTTTAATCCCCCCCCCCCCCCCCGCCTCCTTTCTGGTACATTTGAACTTGGTGATATGGGGTGGGGTCGGGGCATGCTCATCTTTATCTGGCATTATTTTTCCTAATACGAAAAGCCAAAATATAGAAACAGGTGAAAGGAGAGGCGGCTATTTGCAGTGTAATTTTCACATATCATTCCATTATTATAAGGCGTTTACCGCAGCATTAGTAAGCGTTATATAAGTTTTGAAATACTGTTTTTCTATGTGTATTAAAAAATATGATATAATAAAGCATGACGATAAACCTGCCTATGTATCAGACATTTTCACTTGATAAGGATATGCCGCCAACATTTTTATCCAAATTAAATGCTCGATATCTTTGTTGTATGATGGACATGCAGTAACTTGAGTAAGTGATTCTACACGAACAGCCTTGGAGTCGGACCATCAAAAAATCGCAACAGTCCGCTAAGTTCACTATTCTGCAATATTCAGGTTATTGAGATATATTATTAGCCATCAAATCTTTTTCAGATGACACAGCAGCATAGCTGTTAGTGACCATTGCTCTCGACAAAATACATTCCGGTAAAAAAATCAGAGACTTTTTAAGATGGAGGACTCTGTAACAACAAGCAGTTCCTGGGACTGGCAATCATATCTTGAAACCGTCTTAAAGTGGGCAGCTACAAATCCATGGGAATTTGTCTACTATGTTCTTCTATGCCTGTCTCCATTCTTTTTCATCAGCGCTCTTCTGGCCTGGAATTTAGCAAAGCAAATTGAGGCAAAGGAGAAAGACAAGAAGCGACAAGCAAAAAGGCAATCTAATATTAACAAGACAAGGAAAAAGAAAGCAGATTGATAATGGTGTTAGTGTATGTATTATTCAATAAAGAATTGCATGTACACAATGAAAATCATATGTATACTTATGACCAGTTATTTCTCATTCTTATGTTTAGATGCCATAGGATGTAAATTATATTTCCTTGTTTAAATTACTGTATGCAGTTTATGTTTAGTGACATATCCAGTTCTATTTTTGCATCTTATGATAATGATCTGGTCAAACCATTTCATATATCAATGATAAAAACTTTAAAAGCTTGCAGTTTCACTCATGATGTGTCAAGTTTTGTAAAGGTAAAATTTATCATTTTCATTAAGTAACCAATATCGGAATTTCTGCATTCATGGTTGTGTCTTGCCTAAGGCTTTACCATCTGTTCCATTCTTTTATGGAAAGGATTGTGTTTCACATACAGTTATTGTATGTACTCGCCTATAAATCTTGATCAAGTGCAAACTGCACAAACTTAGATCTGCCTTGCATAATGCACCAGCATATTTGGGTCTGTGAAGTGTCTTGGAAGTAGTCAGGAAAACAAACAACATAGACCCTGATCTGCAGGCACATTATTCTTCAGCAGATCAGCAGCGTTGTTGATTGCAGTTTGCTTTGATTTATAATTGAGTATATACAGTAGGTCATGTTTTAGTACATGACGAGACAGAAAGTGTCTCAGATAAGAAACAAATGGAATGCTGTAAAACTTTCTCAACTTAACCACACTTTTAATGAAAATGTTAAGCTTTGTTCATAAATTCACCAAAATTGTGAGAAAACTTGTGAGATTTCAAGCCAGAGTTAGATGCATGCATGTCAGAATTTTTAAAATAAATAGCTTGCTCATTGTTCTATGAGTTGCTTTGATTTTTTTTTTCTCCAAAAAAAATAATACCTCCTTGTTAACAAGAAATTTATAATTGAATGCTGATGCAGCTTTTGCAGAAAATTTGACGATAGTAATAATTTTTATCCTGAATGCCTTTGAGGTAATGTTATAGGCTGATCAACAAAAATATGTAAAATATTCTGTTCTGGGGTGATCTAACTGCTGGAAGCCTGATGGATAATAATACATTTCGCAGCAGGAATGGTGATTATTCAGTAAATAATAAACAAACTGAACTTGTTTAGTTTTCTTGGTCTTTTTATACCTTGTAATTGGATTTTTGAAATAAATGATGTAAACACTGATGTTGGATTTACAATTACCTTGAGTAGAGAATATTATATAGATGTGTTGCTTTTTTTTTATTCCAATGAAATTTTTAAAATAACTTCTAATGCACTGAAGAAATTAATTTTAAAAAATATTTCATTGGAGATGTCTGGTTGAGGTTTTCTGATTGGATGAGTTGTTGTGCTATCATGCAAACACGTGTTTAAAGACATAAACTACATTAATTTACAGGGAAAACAGTAATTCCACAAAACGATTTTCAATTGTAGTTGCTAAAAGCAACAGTCAATTTTCCAACTTTTTCTACAAACTCTGCCCCCACTTGAATATAATTTTTTTGGGTTAAAACTTGATACAAGAAAACACTGGTGCATGTAGAAAAGCAAACAAGACTCACTAAAGATATTCAGCATTTGAATATTATTTAATTAAATAAATTGTTGACCTTCTAATTTTATCTCCGATTAAGTCTCATTTAATTTCATTAATCTGTACATGTACATTTAGTGGCATAGAAATTGTACAGTCATTTTTTGGTTGGCATAATTATTGGCAGAAATTGTAGTCATTTTTTGGTAGGCATAATTATTGGCAGAAATTGTACAGTCATTTTTTGGTTGGCATAATTATTGGCAGAAATTGTACAGTCATATTTTGGTAGGCATAATTATTGGCAGAAACCCATGACTGATATATCGATTGTCATCTGTGAACTAATAATTAAATGAGTCACCACTGAGTACATTCATCATCTGTGAACTAATAACATAATGGGTCACCAGTGAGTACCATTTGCCATCTGTAAATAGCATATTGGGTCACCAGTGAATAGTTTTATCTGAGAATAGTTTAATGGGTCACCAGTGAGTACATTCATCATCTGTGAATAGCTTAATGAGGCACGAGTGAGTACATCTTCATCTGAGAATAACTTAATGGGTCATATGTGAGTACATTAATCATCAGTTAAGTAATAACCAGTGAGTCTCTACTATTTAATTACTTAAAAACATAATGGTTGTTAAGTTCAGATTGTTTAGAGCAGTTTCAAAGTTGTCTCCACTATTGATATGTATTGCATTTTTTATTTTTGTTTATTATTGGGTATCGACTGTGAATGTAGTACATGAAGAAAATATTGTCATTTCATTTATTTTTTAACCTAATTAATGATTACTGACTGCATATTGATTATAAGAAAAGAAATCAGTTGTCATGTTACCATATTCACTGTTTAATTTGGGACAACATAAAAAAAAAATTTAAGTAATTTTTTTTTATACAATATGTTGTGGACACATAATTTTTTTTAGACTCAAAAGCTTACACCTTTTAATTCATTCGAAAATTATATATTAGAAAATGCACTTAAACTTAAAGTTTAAAAGAAACAACCAAACTGTATATGTGAGATAAAACTCATTAATCCACTGCGGCATCACCTCATCAACAACAACCGTTCTCCTGCACACACATGTAGAATCCATCCTTTCTGTACATGAATATTTCTTTAGCACCATCATACAGTGAAAAATTATCATTTAAAGCAACACATCTCCACGTGTGGAAACTGCAAGGACTTGAGTTAAATTTTTTAAACTTGTACCAGTCATGCATGTTCTCACACTTTTAACTCTCTTCATATTGACAATCTGTTCAGGAGTGAGATCAGAGTATACTAGAGTTTTATCAATGTTAATGATCATATTGTGTGCAAAATCATCTTCTCTTCTGGCCTTTTCAAACTCATTTAATTTCTTCTCCAAATCTACTGGGGGATGCTGTCATCAATATCTGTGCATGAAGCAATAGATTGTGTCTCTTTAAAAGCTGTTTCATTTTTTCAATTTATTTTTAAAATTCCCATGAATACTGGTAAAAATGAACCAAAGTTGGCTTCCCTATGTCAGCAGACTTTGTGAACACACACTTTAAAGAACCCAATCACCTGGTCTTCTATTTGTTTGTCATCTGTAATTATAATTTATACAAATGTGCATTGTTGTATGCAGTGTAAATATTATACACATTAACTTGCTGTTATAATACTTTTTATCACCCATGCCAGCAAAAAAAGATTGTCATTTGCATGCACAGTGAACATATTTTCAAAAATGATTTTCATTTGCAAGACACTGTTATATAGTTTAACTGCATATAATACAATCGTGGTTATTTTACACCTTATAGTGTATCATGCATGATTCACAGGTGCCATAAATCAATCAAATGATATCTCCTGCTCCCTCTTTCTCTTGTTAGCGATTTTGTTGGATCCAGTTTTCATTATAATAACATATTAAACCTTTGAATACAACCAACACAATTCATTTCTCTGTGTTCATTTCAATGAACAATGTGTCATGTTATCCAACATAAATGATACTACAGTATGCTAGATATATGTTCTTGTGGATATATTTTTTCGTTAATAAATTAATCATGACAAGAAAAAAAGTATATGTGAGATAAAATCAATACATTAGTTTATTTCATTTTAGAATTTGTGTATCTATTTTATTGTAACATGCAATGGGGGGGGGGGGGCACGGATTAACCCTGGTAACAAATTTATTTCATTTGGGATAAATTACAGGGGTGAAAACAATTTCACCATAAGTTCTGGGACATTAATAAATTAATATGTCCGAAAGATATATGGTAAATACAGTTGCCTAATTTGTGAATCCTTTAAGTATGTCTATACTTAATCACCATTTTGCTTCCTATCATTTGTCCATCAACAAGTTTCCCAATATCCAAATTTTATCATTAACAAGAGATTAATGGTACTTTATATAAATAAGTGTTAATTAAACAAAATTATTGGTGAAATATTCAAATTTTTTCATTCTATACTTTCATTGGTGAAAATTATATCCCTTTTATTTAATGTGGAAGTACAAGATTTCTCATTACCAGTGGTTGAATTTGTCTAGATACTCAAGTTATAATTATTACAAGAAAAGCATGCAGTTCGTAAGCTAGAGCAACACCTCTATGCTGCATTTCTCAATTGGAACTGCTTTGTATGTTGGATAAGGTAAAATAATTAACAGAATGTAATAAAGTTAATTTAATACAGCAATTTAATTTATACTGAACCACCAGTTTTTTTTATGACCAGCTGATGATTACAATTAAAATTCATGTCAATGTATAAAATGGTGTGTTTAATCTTCTAATGTTTGAATGTTTGGTATACAATTGTACATAATATAAGAAAGTTTTTCTGTATGATTACCTCCTATGTCATCTTTTGCTACAAAAATACCCACATATTTTAAATTTTGGCTTCACAATTTGTTAAAATAATTGGTTGTTGATGATGAAATATATCGAACATTAAAGCAGGAAAAGATGATAAATCCTTTATGTATTAGAGTACATATCCTGTATGTATTAGAGTACATATTATGTATGTATTAGTGTACTATACAAGTTACTCTATATTTGTAGGTAAAACATGAAAATGATGAACTTTTTTCTCATTGTGTATGTGACAGAAATTGACTATTCCAAACAGTCTTCTTGAGTAATTCGAGTCCTACATTCAGTACAAAATATAAAGATTTGTCCTATGCAAAAATGGATGTATGAAAGATACTGTTATAACTTTGATTTAAATTGTTTCAATTTCTGATGAAGTTATCAAAAGTGAATATTGCAGGACTAGAAAAATATGAAAATGTTCTCTTTGTGTTCAAAATAAAAAAAAAAAATGAAAATAACAACAAATATTGTGTTCTATTTCAAGTTTTTGTCCAGTGACACAAAACTGTGTTGCGACCAAATTTGTTCACCCAGTCCTGCACTGCCAGATAAGGGGTTCTAAGGTTATGGTTATATGGCAAGAGTTTGTGAGATGGTCTGTTGTCTCTTATTCACCATTCAATAGGAGCCCTGTGTGGCTGAGTGGTCAAAAGCACTGTACGGATCACTGCCATCTCACCTCTGCGTGGGTTGGAGTCTAAGATTCAGTTAATGTAGTTATTGAGAAAGCTTGCCAGTAGCTTCTCGTGGGATGGTGGTTCTTTCTGGGGGGTTCCCCACGGGTTCTTCCTCCACCAATAATACTGGCCACCATGTATAGTCTAAGGTTATGATTATAAGAGCTTGTGAGATGGTTTGTTGTCTCTTATTCACCAATCAATAAACTTGATGGTGGATTGACATGAAACTTTAAAATAGCACTCTGACATCCATCATGGCTGCCACTATGTCTTCTTGACAATATTGTTGCAGCTACTACTGTATAGATGGTCATATGGCATAGGGTTTTCAGTAAAAGAATTTCTCTGTTTTCTAGGCAGTCTTAAATGAAAATGGTGCTGATATGAAAACAAATATTGGCATCATGGCAGTCATCTTAAAAATCTTCTCTTATCACTACACCACCCAAAGAAGAGTCATACCCATATGGGTTTTCATCCTAAATGAAAATAGTGCTGATCTGACAGCCATTATGGCATCCATCTTTTATATCTACTTCTGGATAGTCTACCTTGGTTTCCATGGGAAAAGCACTTAGCTTCCATTATCTCTAAACAAATTATATCCATTAATGTTTTAAAACCCACAAACCAATCTTCTGGATGGATGTTTATATCTAGAAAGTGTTTTCACAAAGTCACTTGTTAATGTTAATAGTGCCAGTCTGAGATCCAGTCTAACCACTATTGCAGCCATCTTGAAATCTTGTCATTAATTCTGAACAGAAAGGAATACTGAATGGGGTTTTCAACAGAAGACTTCTTATCAAGTCCAGTTGGTCCCAAGTGAATTTAGTGTAAATCTGACATTGTGCTTTTGCTAAAGCTCCTAGATGGAGAGTCAAATCAGCATTGGGGTTTTGCCAAAAAAGCTGGCTTATGGTGTCTAGTTGGCTTTACATAAACATGATGGTGGTATTACAGTCGGTCCACAGGAAAGGTGATTCTGATCTTAAATCCAACATTGCCACCAAGGTGTCCATCTTGAAAATCTTGTTATTGGTTAAGATTGTCTGAGATGGTTTCCACACTCAGCATTTTAAAAAAGAAGAAAAAGACATGTATTCCTGGAAATTATTTTCAGTCAGTAGTGTGTCTGTGCTTTCAAGTGGCTCTAGTTCTTGAGCAGAAAAAGTAATAAAAAATAATTTTTGTTTGCTTCCAAAGATGTGAATTACATTTTACTAGCAATGTCATCTTTTTTTTCTCCAAGTGTAGAATACTTATTTTGCATTTGACAGAATGCTGCATTAATAACAGGATGTATGTATTTAGAATTACATATACCAGTATATGCATTTCATTCTGTATAAATGCATATTTCATTTTGATCTGGTTTGAGATGAATAATTTGGCAAGATTAATTTCACTAATGCAGTTAATATATTTGTAGCTTACAAGGTAAGTGACACAGAATCTGTCCATGTTTCCATTCATCTTTTAATTTTGTAATTTCATTCTCATTATTTATGAATAGCAGCATTAAACCATATATGGGCTGTGAAGCTCCATCAGAACAATAGTTTGAACCAGCTACATGGATAGGACAATTAGCAAATAATTCGAGTCACTTCCTTTTGATCATCTTAGCATACACATTGCTAATACACCACCTTGTGAACACTCTAGCATCCACATTTATTATTAGATTTAAAAAAACTTCATATCACTATGAAAATGTTAGGTATTCATGTATATGTTTTAGAGCTATGTACAGTCATCTTGCATAGGTGTTGATGATGCCCAAAGCTTGCAAACACACTTTTTTCCACTTTATAAATAGATTTAATCAAATTTGCTGTGAAGTTTCATCTTACAAGGAGCCACCATGAGCTTGGTGATGAGCTCCTTTTTTAATATTTTTTTAAAGTTATTACCCGCCGATACATAATCTTAACTTAATACAGTAAAAGCCTGTCTTGAGAGACTACTTCTATTAGACCACCTGTTTTGGGAGACCAGAATCTCAATGCACAGATTTATTGATTACCGTATATCGTGTTATGACCTGTTATGAGAGACCATCTGTTTTGAGAGACCACTTGTCTTGAGAGACCATTTTTTTTTTTGGCAGAAGGAGTGGCCTTTCAAGACAAGTTCTACTGTAGTGTCAGATTTTTTAAAATTACTGTGGAACCAAATCCGTTGTTACTGCAACAGTAACACTTCATCTTGAAAAGATTTTGATGATGAGCTGGTTTTGCTCGTAAGGCTTATTGCCCTGAATGAACTTACTAGTACAGTAAAACCAGTCTTGAAAGACCACTGCTATGTGAGACCACCTGTCTTGAGAGACCACATTTTCATTGCACATAATTATTGATTATATATCTTTATGACCTGTTTCAAGAGACCACCTCTCTTGAGACCATACTTTTTTGGCAAAAGAGGTGGTCTTTCAAGACAGGTTCTACTGTAATTCTAATGGCTTGTGAACACTAGCATTCTTACCCTTTGTTTGATTTTAGTTATGTTAACAGTTAAGCTTTATCTAAGAGCTTGACAGAGTTAACTGATGACTTGATTTAAATTTTCTTTTACTGTTATGGCCCTTGATTGAGACCCTTAGTTATGACCCTTAATTGACTTGGAATAGATAGTCCACTAGCTTTAACACTAGCATTCAGTTTTTTGTTTCATTTCAGCCGAACTTTCTGGGAAGATTAACTTTAACAAGGTCTTGTATGGATTTAATTACGAGTAGATCTTTACAATTTGTTACTCAGTTGAAGCCCTTGATCAGCCTAGAGACTCCCCACAGCTTATGAACATGCTAATATTCACACTTGTTTGATTTCTGTTGAATTTGCACTGAAGCTTAGGCTCAATAACCTCTTGGGGTTGGAAGATGACCAGATTTTTACATTTACAGTGCTATGGCCTTGACAGACTTAAAGTAGGCTTGTTACTGGAATGTGAACTACGTCACATTTTCTGTTTGATTTCAATCAGTTTTGGCTATGTTGCCTCATCTTCAACTCAGTTGATTTCTACAATTATCAGAGTTTTATATTTTACAGAGTTATGACCCTTGATCATAAGCATTGTGCTGTCTTTTGATCACTAGCTTTCACTTATTTGCCTTACTTCAACATCTTGTATTTAAAAAACCCATCTTGTTTAGGTTTTATCAGATTTTGCTGCCTAGCTTTTGCCTGTATTTTATATGGTCATAACCCACAAGTAACTGAGAATAACCACGAAAAAGTTGATCCAGCTTCCACATCATTTGTGTTAAATGAACCAAATCTCCTGTAAAGTTGTATCACAGCAAGATTTATGCGAGTTCTTTTAGATATAGGACCAGATTTAACAAAATTATGGCCCTTGATAGACCTGGAATTTTTAATAGCTCTTAAAAACTTTAATATTTAATGTTGTAGTTTTCATCAAATTATTTATGAAGCCATATGTTACAGAGTTAGTGATATCTAGTTTCCAGCCTTTTAATAGGAGAATCCCCATGTTAATGGCAACATCATGAACATATCTGTATTTATGGATGTTAGATTCCAGTTTTTTGGTATCTTTTATGAAAACACTTGTTTGTCATGAGCAGAAAAACTAACTTTAATCAATATTTTTCATTGTTGTATTTTGGCACAATTTTAAGAATTCATTTGTAACATAACACTTGAAGTGTTTGCTCCTGTTCGAAATTCTTTTTTTCTGAAAGATCCAGTTCCTATTGCAGTTCTCAATAATATTAATTTCTAGTGAAATAGCAAGCTTTTTTTTATTGTCTTTTAAGACAGGAGTATCTCTTGATGCCGAGTGCCCAGCAAGGCAGCTGCCAGTACCAATGTTTTAATAAATCTTTGGTATGATGCTGCCAAAGTTCAAACCCTTAACTGCCAGCGTCTGAGGTGGACGCTTTAACCATTTAGGCTTCAACATTACTCCTACATCAATCTTTACCCTATCTTTTAAAAAAGGTCTGTGCACTTAGCAGCTGGACTTGTATGAATATATATGGCAAGCTTACTTCGGCTTACAGCCAGGTAGCTAAAATAATGGTAAACTAGATAAATTTGAATTGAACTATTTGTCAACTTTACATTACAAACCTGGACTGTCCGAACCAAGAAACAAAATCTGTCCTAATGTCATTATAAATATCTTATTCTTTGGGGAGATGTGGGAAAAAAGACTGATTCAGAATATATTTTATTTACATATATGTAATATTTATCACCAATATATAAAGATTATCTTTTGTCATCATGAGAATTTTTTTTCTTCTTTCCAGGTTCAGTTTCAAATCCTGGGTATATTGGAAAATTTTCTGAAATGATAAAAAGACAAATTCCTTCAAAAGAGATTTTTGCATAAAAACCTGCTTTATTCACTCAGAAAAAGATTAAAGAGTGAACTAAAAACGTGTTCATGGAACAAAGATGCCCTAACACAGTGCCTTAAAACTGACCTGAATGAAAAACATAATTAGATGGCTGACATCTTTAACTGCTTACAAGATTTTACAGAAAAAAATAAATTGATATATAAAACAACTTTTTATGGTAGAGGGATAAGGTTAACTTTTTTATCAATGGCTTTGCATAGATCAAAGTTTTGATTACCCATCTACATGTTCGTATAAAGTTTCACTTTATTACTAGAAATAATTTAATAAATATAGAATTAAAACAAAATAACAAATGAAAATATAGTAACATACTCGAACAAAATAATATTTTCAATGTGAGATGTGTAAACATTCAAAATGCAAAATCACCAAAATACTAATGATGTACATTACAAAATACAGAAAAACAATTATCAGATATGTTTAACTTTTTCCTTTTCCTTTAAGTGGACTTAGGATCTGATCATTATAAAATTGAAAATACATGGTGTAATAAAAGTCACGTGATGAAAGAACTTTTTGAAAATGTTAAAGGGACATAACTCTGATAAATACAGTGATCAAAAGCTCATTTGAAATATTTATCATAGAAACTGCTAATAGAGTGAAATATTTTATAGTGCTCACTGCTGATGGAATCTCTGCTCAGCTTTTCAAATTCCAAATATTTGGAACAAATAAGGACAAATATATCTGCAAAAGTTAATATCAATGACTTCCACAATATTTCTCTTTTCTTACTAAGGGCCATTCCAGGATTAAAAAGGAAAGACTAGTTGGGGTTGAAAGTCACTTTTTCTGTGACCTAACCAGAATCTAATACTATTAATATTCATTGGATTCTTTATAGTAATCTCTGAACAGTGTCAATCATACTGAATTACAGTGATGCCCACACATATATTGAACATATCTTCAATTCTGGAATTGTCCTAAACAGTATGGTTTTTCACTAGAATGGGTAAGCAGGAGTAGTGAAGAGACAGATGGAAGGGGTGATCAAAAATGGGTTCCTATATCTTTGAATAGATTCTTCCAATAAAGTAAACCTTACTTTGAGTATATCTTATCTCCTGTGAACCATGCTCCTCGTTTTCCATGCCTGTCTGGAAAAAACAACAACCTATTCATACAAGATGCATATGGTATATTCAATTACACGTATAGTTCTTACTCACTATAACTAGCATAACATCCAACTGCATAGCGTATGTCTGTATTACATAAATGACTGAAAACTACATAAATGCATGCGTGTTATGCATTATATGCTAAAAACATTAATAAAACTGTTTACTCTTTTTATTCATAAATTTTTTTATACAATTAAAGATTTATGAATCTTTAAAGATCCAGTTTTATGTATTTATATATTTAAATATCATTTACCTATCCTGTTAATGCATTATTTTTCCTGGTCCATTATTTTTTAATGAATAAAACAATTATGTATGGTAAAAATTTAAGCTATGACATCATCTTGTTTGTATCATGATGTTTCTATCATTTATAGGATCAGAATGTATTTAATGACATAAGCAATAATATTAATTTCAGATTGATGAAGCAAAAAGTGAAAATGGTCACACATTCTACGTGCTGATGTTGTTAATTTTATGTGTTTGTGTGTGTGTGTGTGTGTGTCTTTATATGTCTTTTTAAAATTCCATACATCTCAGCCAATATGCCATCACCGGTGGATAAAAAACCTAAAGCAACCAGAAAGTGATGTCATATATACATCTAATGTTAAACATAAATGAATACTACAAGTTTGTTTCTTGGAAATTTCAAAGCAAGTTGCACTGAGAATTTAATTACTTTTGGATAATAGGGTGTTTAGTGTTTGAGCCAAACTGATTCTTTTAACAACCTACAAGACTGTTACTACCGTATATACTCATGTAAAAGCCGAGAAATTTAGGAAAAAAATAAGGCCTTGAAGAAGGAGGGTCGGCTTATCTGCAGGTCAAGTTCCAAATCTGAAATTTATAATGCTTTTTCCCCTCGATTTCCAGTATTTATTGTTTCTGTTGATCACCGAATATGAGATCACATGCCTAATGATGCCACATGGCTGATAAGATTTATCCTGTCGTGAAGTACCGGTAAAACAAATATTTTTTTTTCTAACATAAGTGGTAGGATAATGAATGAAAAACATGTTTTAAAGTACTTGACGTCTATTTGACAGATGTCCATCCACCAGAAAATACAGTCATACGTGTTATTTGAACCACGCAAATATGTGTGTTTTCCAAAAGAACCGCCATATTAGTAATCTCTATTCAAGTATTTAACCCTCAGCTAATCAGTAATCATTAAACTCTACGGTTTCGTAGAAATGCATGCTAGTTTATTTCAGTGTAAATATGAAAAGAATCTACGTAGAAAAAATAAAAGAATTACAATACTGAAGATATACAGTCATACGTGTTATTTGAACTACGGAAATACGTGTATTTTCCAAAAGAACCACCATATTAATAATCTCTAGTCAAGTATTTAACCCTCAGCTAATCAGTAATAATTAAACTCTACGGTTTCGTAAAAATGCACGCTAGCCTATTTCAGTGTAAATATGAAAAAAATCTACATAAAAAAAAAAAGAATTACGATACTGAAGGTATATACGACAAACATTTTGATTGAGAGTAGAAATACATGTACGACAGTCTTAAAGAAACAATAGTGAGAGGCTCTATAGGGGTTTGTTGCGCGCACGCTTAGGAAGCGTAAATAAAATTGCAATATACAAGTCAGCGTGAATAATTGTAAAACAATATAATTTGTTGGATTTCTTTGATAGGTGTTTTAGACGTAATAGGCAGCCACAGTTTATATACTACTGTTGATTGGTTGTTTGTAAAGCAAAGTGGTTTCTCAAAGGTAAAGTGTTGCACAATAGCTCCCATATGCTTAATCTGTGATAAATGCCTCAGGGATAATAAGGTTTTTTTTTGTTGCACAATGCCAATGACTTTACTAAAATATGCCGACTCTAAGTAAGATGTATCGTTTACTGAGATATGGTAGTGGACATGGTTTCTGCTCAAAGTTATAAACTGTCACAATACTTGAATCATGTCCACGCTGAAACCAGTCATATTTTGATCAATTGAATCACAGTACCGGTAGTTTAAAAAACACACAAATAAACAACAATGATAAATAATTTTTATCAAATACAAATTGATAATCAACTGTGGAAATAATTACAGGATAAGGTATATACATATTTCACTACCACTATAAGAAATTATTTCAGTTTAATCTCTTTAGAAGTTTATATTCAATTTAACCGGATAACATGAGTAGTATAGAAAGTAAAAGAAAGCGTTTTGCGTATGATGAAGCATTCAAACTTAACGTTATTGAATATGCAGAAGCAAATAACTGTGCTGCAGCACACGAATTTTTGTGAACGAGAAGCAAGTACGGGAATGGCGGCAATTCGTCTACGTGCTATGCAGATGGCGAAAATAATAAATGTAAGTTGGCAGATTCAAAATTTGTTCCATATGCCAGCTGGTGCTCTCGTTTTAAGAACCGGACTATCGGATGACCATGATGACAATGACGACGTATATGATGAAAGCACGCCCGTAACAGAAGCCAAGTTTCGTGAAATGTTTGGCGAGTCTGATACAGAGCCCAATTTTAAAGGATTCTAAAAGTGATTGAACTTTTATAATTCATGATTTTAGAATGAGGATTAATTAAATTTCCATTAAGACTTAACACTTTAGAATTGTTTTTATTTCAACATATAAATTAGCTTTCTTACTTTCATTTTATTTAATAATGTGATTTGCCTAAAAAAAAGTATTCAGAACTCACTTTGTGCATCTTGTGATGTACTGGTAGTCTAGAAATTATGGGTCGGCTCATACGTGGGTCATGCACTTTATAACAGTTTTACCGATTCAGTGGGGGGGGGGGGTCGGCTTATACGCGAATGGGCTTATACGCGAGTATATACAGTACATACTTTTTCAATACCTAATAATGATTTACAACAGATCATACAGGATCATCATCTTTTCTAGTTTGGTATAGGCGTGAAATGTTTGACCTCAAAATAGCTTGAAAAATTACTATTGCTCTCCTTTGCAGGAAAAAATAACTATTCAACAATTTAAAACCATTATGTTAGTTTAAACATTTCAAGTGTGTGTGTGTGTGTGTGTGTGTGTGTGTGTGTGTGTGTGTGTGTATATATATATATATATATATATATACACATATATATAATAACCTAGTTTCCCCTATTAATTGGGCTAATTAAATTTTTCATGAACAAGGGGGAAATTGGAGTATGCACTTTTGACTGAAGCTGCCTGGGGACAACTTGACCAAGAAATGAGTAATCTATGTTCTAACAATATTGTTTCTTAGAGATGAAGTTAGTAGAGTTTTTAAATGGGCTATTTGCATGACAGCATTTAGAAAAAAGACCTAATAATATCTTGTAACTTTCTTACAGAAAATAATTCTTGAATAAGCAAAGGCAGCAGATTGTGAAAATTAATCAAATTGACCACCTTCATTCAATTTGCTGATCCAGTCAAATAACACTAAATATAAATGAACATCAGTACAATGCAATTATACTGTATGGAAACTGTATGTGCATTAAAGGCTGAGATACCAATAATACTACGATGAAATCACATTAAATATGAGGATGGGGCCCAAAAAGTGCCATCATCATATTTGTAATTCCAGAAACATTCATGCAGTGACTGAAATGTAACATATCTGCAATGAACAAACAAACAAAACCTTTGAATATTTTTTTTAAATAAACAAACTTTTTAATTCAAGAATAAAATGCATTTCACCAACTCATTTTCACTGCCAATAAAATTAGGAATTCAAAAATCAGTTTACATAATCAGTGAAGAGGATGTAAAAAATCGGGCTGAAAATCTTAGATAAAAAAGCGGTCCAAATTAAAACAGCATCCCTTGAAGGGACAAGTGCTCTAAAAGAATTTCAAGGAATTCCATATAAGATAATTTCTTACTTTTAACTGCAGAGTGTAGAAACTATATTTTATGTTCGCTAGTGAGAAGAGTTGTGGTACACATACCATATGTCAGATTGGTACCATTTTATGTATGACAACGTCAACATCTTTAGAAGATGTTTGGTGAAAACTCCATGCCATACTGATAATCCATTCAGGGAAAGTAGGCACAACCTGAATTTTAAGAGACTGATTTACGTACGATTTACACCATTTTGACATAGGACCAACTAGGTATAATAAGAATGCTGGTGAAAACCCCATGTTGAAATGGATATGGACATCAATTTGGAAGAAATAGAAATGATAATATTTTCAAGATGTGACCCTCCATTCCAGAGGTGTGGAGCCAACAAGATTTGCAACATGGCTGCTAAGGTGGATGTACTGAACATCAAATCAGCACCATTTTTATTTAAGACCCAATCAACATCATGACAAAGTCTTCTGGTGAAAACCCCATGTTAATATGACTTCCTGTTTAAGCTGAGTTGTGATCGTAAGATTTAAAGATGTTGGCTATGGCAGCGATAGTGGATGTTGTATCAACACCATCTTTATTTAGGACCAGCTAGACATCATGTTTTAGTGAAAACACAATGTACATACGACCATAGATTCAGCCAAACAAGATTTTCAAGATGTCTGCAATAGTAATCATATTGGACATCAGGTCAGTACCATTTTCATTTGAGCCAAAGTGGACATCATAAGAAGTCTTTTAAGTGACGACCACATATGACCATCCATTCTCCTGAATTTTTGATGCTATTAGCAATAACAAGATTTTTATTATGGCTGCCATGGTGGCCATATTGGATGTCACATCAGCACCATTTTCATTTATGATCAACTAGAGCATATGAAAAGTAGTTTTTTGAGAACTCCATCTTGATATGACCATCCATTCAGGATCTATCCAGAGTGCCTTTCACAGATGTTTTTAAAATACAAACAAGAAAGAGCAGTCCTATTAATTGTTATATTACATACTTGACTTGCTTCCCTGTTTGTTTTTTCCAGTTCCTTTGCCCTCTGCTGTGTTCTCACCATAGTCATGAAGTTCTTCTCAATCTCCTGTTAATAAATAAAATGACAGATACTGGCCTTTGTATAGCACAACATGTCTTAATGAAAACTATATATGCAACATATGTTCACAACACTTACGTGGATCCACAAGAATAATCCTTCTATAAATCCTTTGTATATACTGGACATGTGTGTAATGCAGACAGCAAACATTGATTTTTTTGGTCAGCAAAGTTGTGTATAATGGACACGGAGCTTGCAACTGTGCAAAGTTTGACTTTGATCATTTGGCAACTAGGGCCACTGAATCAGAGAAGATGAAGTATATATGTCATAATGGGCAATCTAACACAATGGTAGCTTTGAATATTTGGTCAATTAAATGACTCAGCTGTTTATGGGTGACCAGACCTGGCGCAAATTTAGTAAAATGTTAATAGTGTTTTCTGTCAAAATACATGTACATATTCAAGTAAAATGTACAATGCTGACTGTAGAGAAACAAAAATTTCAAGGACAGTAATGCACACGACCACTTTATTAGTTCAGGTCAATCAGCAGTTGTTTTTATTGGTAGTGAAATGTTTTGCTAAATATAGGAAGGTTTAAATAGAATTTAATATGAATGATGAAAATTCTGTGCTTAGATTCACCCCATATCACTATTAAGTGCATGTTGTCCCAACCTCTGACCTTTGGATGAGGCTAACTGCTTAAATGAATTTTGGTAACTTTAATTCTACAATTATTTGTTAATGATCAGGATTAAATATGTTACTGCATGAATAGTTTCAATTCTTGTTTAAGCCTGAACATATTGTGCATTTTCATAATTTAGTTTCATTGTCAAAGGATTCTAACATTTCCATTGCTGGATTTGTATAGGATGTAATAATGAGGTAAACATGTTTCAGAATGAACCCTATTATCGACATAAATGATTTCACACTTTACACAACCATCAGTCATAACTGAATGAACTGTAAAGCTCATAGAGTAGTGACCTAATGTATATTGGACAATTTTGTTCTGTCCCTTGCATGTCCTTAATTTACAAGCTTTACAGTATATAACTATTTTATAAAATGTTAGTGCAGATTTATCTTTTGTGCAAATAAAGCAGTGTGCTAACACTATTTTAAAGTATTTCTAATTTTATTGGGACTGGAAATAATTATTGGTAGTAGATGATTACTGGGACTTGTAATGATTATTACTGGGACTGATAATAATTACTGGAAATGGCAACAGAGATGCCAGATACAAAGGATAATACAAAGAACTTAAAATAACCTGATAAATTTTAAGATATAAGAATTAATGCATTTGTTATGTAAACAAAATGGTTGTTACATACATGCAATAAAAAACAAACGTGATCTTTTGCACACACACAAATTATAATGATGTGTCAAAATTGGCAGAGTATTTACTGAGAAACAGTGCTGGATGAAACCTTGTGGAGGCCTTTAGGGAGTCAAAATCTTGATGCCCCCTTGCAAATTATCTCCTATCAATATTATTTTGATCCATTGTCACAGGGCCCCTAAAAGTTTTGGGGCCCATAGGCCAGTGGCTACTCTGTGTATTTAGTAATCTGGCACTGTGAGGAGATGTAAAAAGTGTAATATCTGCCAGCTGTAGAACACTGATTTGAAGCTATCCAAACAGAACTAAATAATTGATGAAAGAAAGGTTGGACAATTTTTAATTGAGAAAAATCAATGAAGCCATCAAAGTTAAAATCTAGAAACATACTGTCCCATAATAAGCAGGCAGAACAAAGTCAATTTTGACTGTTCTACTTATTACTTGTAACAAACTGCATAGACTCAAATCTGCCAGCACTTTATGTGATTGCAGATTAGGGTCTTTGCAGTCTGCAGTTGGTTTAAATTTACAACCATTTATTTACAGCATTTGAATCCATACAAATGGACAGGATAAGAACAGCAATTTACATTTACAGACGTGTCTGAAGAAAGAAGGCACATTATGATTTTGTGGGCAATAATTGTTAGGAGTTAAAATTTGGTCAAAATAAAGTCTCTTTACTGCATAGGTAATTTCTCTTGATTTGACCATTTTTTGGGTGGAGGGGGCAGTTATTCCCACACATACCGTACCAATAAAATATACCATATTTACTTTACTTCATACTGGTATAAATATCTAGCACTCTATTATCATATACAACTCAATAAAATATGAATATAATCTCCCACATATTGTATAGTATATATTTGCACCTCTCAATCTAAAATCTTCTGTAACAGGGTCCTTAAACATTGACCAAAGTGCAAGAAAGCAAGGGTGATTCAAATTTTCATTATCCATTTGGAGAAAGAAAAGAAGGTGTATGTGTGTGTACTAACAACTTTCATTGATTTCAAAGAATTCTAATCTCCACTATACAATACAAATATTCATCCAATCAGTTTTAATATGTAAAGATATTACAACTGAAAAAAGTAAATTCTTCCTGCCCACTGCTGTTGATACCATTCTGAACAAAAACATTATAAAGCAGTTTATATCGCTTCAATGCACATATTGGTACAAAGTATCTTGAAGTCTTCTTTTCCACTCAAGAACAGAGGTGAGATGGCAGTGATCAGCAATGGAGAGCACTTTAGGCCACTCAGCCCCCACACACATTTAATACATCAAATATTTCATCATTAATAGATAATATGCAAGTGTTGCAAAACATCTTGTAATTTTTGCACAATTAATCTAATGTTGAAGATTGGTCTGTTCTTCTATAATACCCATAATGCAGTTCAAAAATGATCCTGCCAAAATTAAATTGTGCTAATTTTACAGATCTTTTCTAAGTTTATTCAATTTTAGATGCTTTTAGGGGAAAAAAAAGTGTTGAAACAAAGTAGAATTAAAGTCTTTCCTGAATCTTTAGCATTGAAATGGATTTTTGTGATGTTCGGATAGGTCTGAGCAATCTTGATGATACATGTATATAAGTAAAACAAGTGTACCTTGTACCGATACTCTATTTTCAATCTATGAGATAGTGATGGGAATTGGTCAGAAATTCATAATCGATAATCGGTTCCCCTTATCCAACTGATCATCAATTATCATTGGTTACAAAGAACAAATTTTAATTTTTGTTACAGCTATATCTTTGATCAAGAGTTCAATATGTTTATAAATGTACAGGAGTAATCTCTTTTAATGACATGTATACTTTAACCTGACAATAATATTACATTGTGTGTTACTTTTGTTCTACAACTTTGTTAAATGAATGCATCTTTTTATGGCTGATCAGTCATATGTAACTGAAACACTGCTACAATCCCCCGTAATTCTTTTGTTCATATGTGATGTGTCTATAATTTAAAGTATAGAAGGACATGATTTTCTTGTTTGTCAATGTTTATAAATACTACAAAAGATGTTGTAATTTAACGGAGACAAATCAACAAAATGTGTTTAAATTTATTAACTCAACAATTTAACAACTTGACCATGTAATAAGGACTATATGTTCCTAATTATGAATTGTAATGTTTATTTGTAGTTGTGAAGGGATTAATAAATTTCAGGTCAACTGTAGTGGCTGGGAGTTTAACTAACCTTCGAGCTTTGAATACACCTAAAAAGCAGTCTCCCTTTACACACAATTGATTATGGAGTTTCACAATTGATTATCTTATTGGTTTGCTCAACCAACTGATGATCGATTATAATCGATAATCGGAACAACACTACTATGAGGTATAGTTATAAAAATTTTAAGGTGGATGCTATGGCAACCATATTAGATATCAGATCAGTGCAATTGTTTTTTCAAGACCAACTGGACACTGTAAGAAGACATCTAGTGAAAAGTCCATGCTAACATGACTTTCCAAGCAGAAGAAGTTGCAATAACATTATTTTCAAGATGTTAGTTTGGTGGCCATGATGGATGTTAAATTGGCACCATTTCCATTTCAGACCAACTATACATCGTAAGAAACCTTTCAGTTAAAACCCCATAATGATAAGAAAAATATACAGATGTGTCTGCAATATTAAGATTTGCAGGACTGTCAGTGTGGTGGACATACTGAATGTCAGGGTGGCACCATTTTCATATAAGTACATCTAGACATCATCTGCATTCTTTGCTGAAAACTCCATGTCTATATGAGTAGTGATAATAAACCAAGATGGCTGCCGTGATACAGTGGACATCTGATCAACACCATTTCCTTTAAGAACCAACTAAAGATGGCTTTTTTGTGTGAAAAAAAACAAAGTTAATAGGAAGGGGGAAAAAGAAGCCATTTCACGATTTTCAAGATGGTTGTGGAACCATTTTACCTTAGGAGCAGCTAGATATCATAATGAGTTTTCAGATAAAAACCCAGATTGATATGACTTGTATTCCAAATATATTCAAGATGGCCAATGTTGTGGTCATATTGAATATCTGAGCTCCAGCATTTTCATTTAAGATCAACAAGACCTTGAGATGAATGCATGTATAACATTTCACTGCAGTCTTCCAAGTAGTTAGTAGAAGTAGCAATGACATCTATTCAGATAGAAGATAAAAGGCAAGAATTTGTTAAAGTAGTTAGTATAAGTAGCAATGACATCTATTCAGATAGCAGATAAAAGGCAACAGGCTTTTCAAGTAGTTAGTATAAGTAGCAATGACATCTATTCAGATAGCAGATAAAAGGCAAGAGGCTTTCCAAGTAGTTAGTAGAAGTAGCATCTACTCAGATAGCAGATAAAAGGCAAGAGGCTTTTCAAGTAGTTAGTAGAAGTAGCAATGACATCTATTCAGATAGAAGATAAAAGGCAAGAGGCTTTTCAAGTAGTTAGTATTAGTAGCATCTACTCAGATAGCAGATAAAAGGCAAGAGGCTTTTCAAGTAGTTAGTAGAAGTAGCAATGACATCTATACAGATAGAAGATAAAAGGCAAGAGGCTTTTCAAGTAGTTAGTAGAAGTAGCAATGACATCTATTCAGATAGCAGATAAAAGGCAAGAGGCTTTTCAAGTAGTTAGTAGAAGTAGCAATGACATCTACTCATATAGCAGATAAAAGGCAAGAGGCTTTTCAAGCAGTTAGTAGAAGTAGCAATGACATCTATACAGATAGAAGATAAAAGGCAAGAGGCTTTCCAAGTAGTTAGTAGAAGTAGCAATGACATCTATTCAGATAGCAGATAAAAGGCAAGAGGCTTTTCAAGTAGTTAGTAGAAGTAGCAATGACATCTACTCATATAGCAGATAAAAGGCAAGAGGCTTTTCAAGCAGTTAGTAGAAGTAGCAATGACATCTATACAGATAGAAGATAAAAGGCAAGAGGCTTTTCAAGTAGTTAGTAGAAGTAGCATCTACTCAGATAGCAGATAAAAGGCAAGAGGCTTTTCAAGTAGTTAGCAGAAGTAGCATTTATTCAGATAGCAGGTAAAAGGCAAGAGGCTTTTCAAGTAGTTAGTAGAAGTAGCAATGACATCTATACAGATAGAAGATAAAAGGCAAGAGGCTTTTCAAGTAGTTAGTATTAGTAGCATCTACTCAGATAGCAGATAAAAGGCAAGAGGCTTTTCAAGTAGTTAGTAGAAGTAGCATCTATTCAGATAGCAGGTAAAAGGCAAGAGGCTTTTCAAGTAGTTAGTAGAAGTAGCAATGACATCTATACAGATAGAAGATAAAAGGCAAGAGGCTTTTCAAGTAGTTAGTAGAAGTAGCATCTACTCAGATAACAGATAAAAGGCAAGAGGCTTTTCAAGTAGTTAGTAGAAGTAGCATCTACTCAGCAGGTAAAAGGCAAGAGGCTTTTCAAGTAGTTAGTAGAAGTAGCAATGACATCTATTCAGATAGCAGATAAAAGGCAAGAGGATTTTCAAGTAGTTAGTAGAAGTAGCAATGACATCTACTCAGATAGAAAATAAAAGGCAAGAGGCTTTTCAAGTAGTTAGTAGAAGTAGCAATGACATCTACTCAGATAGCAGATAAAAGGCAAGAGGCTTTCCAAGTAGTTAGTAGAAGTAGCATTTACTCAGATAGCAGATAAAAGGCAAGAAGATGTTCAAGTAGTTAGGAGAAGTAGCAATGACATCTATTCAGATGGCAAATACAAGGCAAGAAGGCTTTTCAAGTAGTTAGTATAAGTAGCAATGACATCTATTCAGATGGCAAATACAAGGCAAGAAGATGTTCAAGTAGTTAGGAGAAGTAGCAATGACATCTATTCAGATGGCAGATTGTTTCATAAACTCTACTGGTTAATGACCATTAAAGCTAAACAATTAGATTCTTCATTCAAATAACATAATTTTCGGATACAAAAGTGTTAGTAATAGAGCTTGATCAATGCTTAGATAGTCAAGAAGTTCTGAAAATCTCTGAAGAGAGTGCTGGCATTGACAAAATGCAGGTAGGTATGGATATATACTTTACCTCTTCTGTTGGAGGATCTGCCCTTCTTTGTCGTAACCATGCTGCAATAAGAGAAGGAACAGGAAATACATATTCAAAAGATAATGATCATTCAATAGGAAACAATCTCATATGGAAGTCATAACCAGTCTATTTCAAATAATAACATAGGAAACAATCTCATATGGAAGTCATAACCAGTCTATTTCAAATAATAACATAGGAAACAATCTAATATGCAAGTCATAACCAGTCTATTTCAAATAATAACATAGGAAACAATTTCATATGCAAGTAATAACATAGGAAACAATCTCATATGCAAGTCATAACAGTCTATTTCAAATAATAACATAGGAAACAATCTCATATGCAAGTCATAACAGTCTATTTCAAATAATAACATAGGAAACAATCTCATATGCAAGTCATAACCAGTCTATTTCAAATAATAACATAGGAAACAATCTAATATGCAAGTCATAACAGTCTATTTCAAATAATAACATAGGAAACAATCTCATATGCAAGTCATAACCAGTCTATTTCAAATAATAACATAGGAAACAATCTCATATGCAAGACATAACAGTCTATTTCAAATAATAACATTATCTTGAGAAATCCTGAGAATCAATAATATAGTTGTCCATGTGAAAGACACTTTTTGAATGTAGAATCTCAAGGTAGTACTGATATACAATATAAAATAAAGTTTGCTATTTCTACTTCTGAACCAAGTTTTTGGTACAAGCATTGGCATCCCATAAATCTACAATTTACTCAAGCATTTGGTCATCAATGGATGCAATTATATTTTCCCAATGTAACCAAGTAAATCAGCAAAAGTACAAAATGAAACTAATTAAGTATCTAGGAATATTTGAAACAGTCAGTGTTGAGTAAAAACTAAATCTAATGGGCTGGACATTCTCAATGACAACATCATGACATGAACATCAGTCAGCTAACAATACAAATCTGGGGACAAGAGGGAAGAAATTAGATAAATTCAAAAACAACAAAATTAACAAAAGGTATTCAATAGTTAAATGAGGCAAACAAATTTACTTTTTAATACTACAGAAAATGAAACACACATGAATAATAATAATGGAGCTTATAATCTACTGCACCACAATAATTCACCCAATAACTACTATACAGCACTGATTAGGCAATCTGGTAATTAAAAATGCAAGTTAATCATGTCAAGAATATCATAGAAACTTAGATGTACAAATATGACACTTTGGAGTGCGCCAGAAATCAATGCAGGAGTGGACAGTGGTCAGACCAATAGCTTTGTAATTTTGATACAATATATTTTTTTCTATAATGGAAAAATTATGTCTCTGAATTTCAGGATTAATTTACACAGGGATGCTAACAATTTGGTGTTCCATGAATATCAGTGGCATTTATAGACATCTGATGGGGAAAATGATCTATCACTAAACTGTGTTAGGTACAAAATAAGTATCCCTCATTATGTTATGTAAATTAATATAATTTTCTATCAAGTCTGGGATATGGTACTGCCATCATGCTTCCAATATAATATGCATTTCCAATATGATATGCATTTCCAATATGATATGTAATTCCAATATGGTATGTAATTCCAATATGATATGCAATTCCAATAAATCATATGACACTGAAATTGCACATTTTAAAATAAATTATGTTTCTCAATAAATACTTACCGAATCACATTAACATTATGAAAGAAACTCCACATCCTTGGAATCATCAATATTACTTAAAATTTGACCCATTCATTTTCTTTATTATCGTGAAAGTCAGTAACGCCGATGTCAGCTTCATATCAATAAGATGTAAATGGGCAAGTCGATGTGATTTTGGAACAGAATATTAATTTAACTTCCAGGGGTTGAGATTTTTTTTTATTGCAATAATGATTTCTACTCTGTTTTTGCTGTGCATTAGGATGATTTCAAATTGTGCAGGAATTATATAAGGTTTTTTTCTAAGACTTAACTACCTGTTGGGACTCCGTCTTTACCAATGAAACTGGATGGTATACCATTTATACATGATAACAAGCTAAAATCAAATAGCAAATAAGAAAGCTCCTGATCTGCTTTATCTATATATACCTGCAGATCAGGGTCCATGTTGTTTGTTCTACAGATTACTCATAACAAAATGCACATAAAAAGATCTGCCAGCGGAAATCTGATGGCAGATCTGGATCTATGCAGTTTGTAACTGTACTTATCATACAAGCGAGTAAATAAGGTACTCAAAACCTTGACAGAGGCAGGGAACTACCAGTAATTCCCAGGTACCTAGTTCTGGTAGAGGTTACATTAAACTGTTTACATAAACAACAAGACGAATTCAAAGCACACCTTGTGTATAAGAATGTTATCAATACCCATACATGGGTCTCAGTTAAAAAATATATTTACTGAACACAATTTTCCCCTTGCTTAGCAGAAATTTAGAATGTCATGTTTATTTGGGCAATTCATAGTTATCAAACAGCTGACTCCACTAAACGTGTAAAGAGTATACTGGTATGAGTAATTCCTAAGACCTGGAATCAAAATATCCATTTAATGAAATTGGTCACATCTGTGTGATTCTGACTGAACAAACCTATTCCCAGATCATTTTTTTTAGATTGCCGCTCATTTAACTGAACATGTAATTAAGTTTCTGCCATTTAGTCTTGAACACTAAAGGACTGTTTATGTCTGTACTGAATTTGAAGATAAACATGGAAAATAACACCTACATCACCTTGATTTTCAAGATTTCTACACCGTCATTTAATTGGACTAAGGTCACTTTACCATGCTTTCATTGCATCTTTGTGAAGAAATGGGGAAGTTAATAAGTACCAATGTAGACAAACAAAAGAGGATGCATTTGATGTATCTATTAACATTAATAGATTTGATACCTTCAGTAATATGAACGGATTTCATATCTTTATTTGCAAAAATAAATTTGATCCACTGGATTTGATAAACTTTATTGACATTAATTGATTTAATACCTTTATTGACATTAACCGATTTGATACCTATATTGACATTAATAGATTTAATACCTTTATTGACAATAATGGATTTTATAACTTTATTTGCAAAAATAAATTTGACCCCTTGGATTTGATAAACTTTATTGACATTAATGGCTTTAATTCCTTTATTGACATTAACAGATTTGACAACTTTATTAGCATTGTGGATTTGATACCTTTATTGACATTAATGGATTTAATACCTTTATTGACATTAACAAATTTGATACCTTTATTGACATTAACGGATTTGATACCTTTATTGACATTATGCATTTTGATACCTTTATTGACATTATGGATTTGATACCTTTATTAGCCATAATGAATTTGATACTTTTATTAGCATTAATGAATTTGATACCTTTATTGACATTATGGATTTTATACATTTATTAGCCATAATGAATTTGATACTTTTATTAGCATTAATGAATTTGATACCTTTATTGACATTATGGACTTGATACCTTTATTGACATTATGGATTTGATACCTTTATTGACATTATGGAGTTGATACCTTTATTGACATTATGGATTTGATACCTTTATTGACATTAATGGATTTTATACCTTTATTGTCATTATGGATTTGATATCTTTTTTGACATTATGGATTTGATACCTTTATTGACATTAATGGATTTTAAACCTTTATTGACAATAATGGATTTTATCCCTTTATTAATGAATATCTGAATCCTACTTGAATAGATCCAATGAATATTCGAAAATAAAATTTGGTATTCATTTCAGCTCTTTAACTGTTGACAGTTGTGCAGGCATATAGCTCTACATGTTTATTTTTTGTATACAGTGAAACTTCTGAAAAGTGGGCATGCAGGGGACATGGTAATGTCGTTTTTAAAGGGTTTTCATTTCAGAAGTGCCAAAAGAGTAGAGTGCATTCCAGTGCCTTGTTGAAACATTGCCTACACTATAAAGATATATTGCCTTTATTATATATTTTCATTTATTACAAAGTCAACATATCAAATGACTAAAAGAAAACATGGAGGACACGAAATAAAAGCAAATACATATACTCATCAATAGTATGACATATTCAGGAATCCAAGTTTGTTAATATAAATTTTTGTTTCAGTGAATAGATAAATACCATGTAGAAAACAAACTTATTAAACAAATTGAAAGCAACTGTATCTATATTTATTTGAATAATAAAGTCTGCCATTAATAACTTGTTTTGATTTATGTAACATGAAAGTAATTGAGTATAATGTCACATTTGTAATCACTTGTTAAATACACATATTGTGACATTTTCAATTCATAAATTATTAATTGGGTTGTTGAGGTAATTTTTTTTACACCTGTTTTGTTTTTTGTTTTTTATGGTTTAATGCCAATTTTAAGCGCAATATAGGCTATACATGGCGGCCAGTATTAATGGAGAAGGAAGAACCCGGACAACCCCCGGAAAGAACCACCGACCCACGAGAAGCTACTGGCAAGCTTTCTCACATAACTACATTAGCCGAATCTTAGACTCGAACCCACGTAGACAGAGGTGAGATGGCAGTGATCTGTAACGGACAGCGCTTTAGACCACTCGGGGCCCCTTTTTACACCTGTATTAAATAGCTTTATTTGATACCGTATTTTGGTGTGTATAACGCGCACTTTTTTTTTACCTAATTTTCTTATCTTAAGTCGGGGGTGCGCGTTGTATACAAGAACTAAAAAAAAAAAGATTTTTTCCAGGTCGATCTGAAGAGGATGAAGGCACTATAGCCGGCTACATGTATCACATTCACTACTTGTGAAATATTAAATCCATTGTACATTGCATTGTAACTAAAATGTTTACCGGTACTAGCCGTATTAAAGAAATAAATAATGCTTACAAATAGTCTTGTTCTTTGATTGCTTATGTTAATAAACTGGTTTCATTTCACATCACTGTGTCAAGTTTTGTTCTGTGCCTCGGCCGCAAATACATGTACATAACGACTGGCAACTTGTTCAAAAGCTGTGCAAAGTGCCGCATTGGAGCGGAACAAATACCACTGTGTGGATTACCGTACTTGTTCCATAAATGTTCAGTACCGTATTCCATAACTGTTGATCTAATAAAATTTTTCTTCATTTATTATTGGTTGAATTGAAATATAATATGTGTAGAATTCAACTAGTGTTAATGTTCTCATCAGAGCATCTGTAGGGGACATATTTTTTGTGACTACGGGTTCTTTCTTACGGGAACACTGATCAAAATAATCAATGTATGAAGTCGGAAAACATTTTTTTCCTCTTTGGAAAATAAGCTTGTTACTTAGTTTTATTTCTCATCTTAAATCATAGTATTTGAGATATCTTTGCGATTATACAGTGATCAATGGCTTCAATGCTTCATTGACTCAGTGTGGTCTTTTCACGGTAATCGGCGCCAGGTAAGCTTTGATGCGCTCAACATAGTTACAATGCTTTGTCTCGGTGAGCAGTATTTAATTGATTCAGGACATACAGCGACTGTTCGAAAGTGATGACGATGAAGAGGAATTTGAGGGATTTGATGCAAAAGATTGCATCAACTAGACGAACCTTTAAAGAGCCCTTTTAAGGGCCAACAATAAAATCAGAAAGATACAATATCAATATTGGCACTTTTTCATTCACTATCTAAAATGACCAACTGTTGTTGCACTATGAAAACGGAGCGAAATACCGGTAGTCACAATTTTAAAATGCATTATATCACATGCGCGTTATATGGCAGAACTACGTTTTTTCCACTTATTTTGGGTCAAAAATCGGGGTGCGCGTTATACATCGGTGCGCGTTATACACACCAAAATACGGTATGTTACTCATGTGCAAATACTTAACAAAACACCAAAATTAACACAACACAAGGTGTGTCACTTATCAATTATCGGATCAACAGGTACACACTTTTCTCACTGCATGATTTTTACAGGTAACAACAAAATCACATGAGGCTATCAGAGGTAGGGTTACATTAAATTTGCAAGAATGGTTTCTGGAAGGTCTCCAGTATCTGGAATTATGAATTCACATAGGTTTTTACAACAGAGAATTTATCAGAAAAAGTCTGTTTCAATCCAAATAGAAGTTTTTAAAGAATTTTGGATGTAAGGTCTGGTTTTCAAAAGTTTCACTGTATTTTCATTTGTGTGATTGATTCAAACTTTAAACTGTTTGATTCAGTTATTCTATTTACTGAAAATAATTTCTGATGACAAGTCAAACAGCTGTTGTAATTCTAAAATATGTATTTAAACTGATGAAGTTAAAAATGAGTATCAGTTATCACATCATCATGTAATATCAATCCATACCAGTCTACCTGCAGATTGATTCTATGAATCTATCCAACTACATGTATCTACATACCTGTTTTAAATTACAGATAAACTGTCATTAAACACAATTACCATTCCATTCTGATGGTATTTCAGGAACCTCAAATAAGTCTTTACTCTTTGGTAATACATATCTACTTCCTCTCAAGTTTTGAGATGGCTCTGAAAAATAAACCCACAAAAAACAATTATTGTACAATACTTGAACGAATGAATATGAAGTATTTAATGTTAGGATAATTGCTTTAATGCAAACATCTGTTTTCAGATATTTTTCTTGGAGCCACTAGTAAACATCAAACCTCACAATAAATAACTAAGTTCATTACAAATTAACTTCCCTGTAAATTTATATTTATGTTAAGTTTTATATCATGTATTTTGAATTTATGATGCAGGTTAATTAATTGTATTAAAAAATCATAATAAATATTGAATTTAAATTTATGATACCATACATTAAAATTTATTATATCACTCACAGTGTTGAATTTTTAAAGTCATATTTAACATTTATAACATTAAAACAAAATTAAATAATCTTGGAATATCCCATGCAATTGCGCTGCAACAATTAGGACAAAGGCCGGAATTCCTTCCAAAGTTTTGATTAATGCAAAGTTCTACTAACTAACATACAACAAAAAATAGTTACAACATAACATCATTGCAATTGAAGCTTAATTCTGGATTCATTTTGCTATCACAAGGTATATGAAAATATTTCTCTGTCCACTGCAAACTAAAAGTTCATTCAAGCTTGTAGTTATGGCAAAGATATACATTAATATACTTTCTGAGCTGCAATCTGAAAATGGTTAGTTTCTATGTAACATCTTTTCTCATTTGATAAAGGGCAATGCTTAGCTCCCTTGAATTAAAGGAATAAGATTGGTTGATGTGACCTCCAGATCTTAAATCACTTCTATGGGTGCCACAGTTTCAGACTAAGTTACTGCATCTATTATTCCCATGTCAGTGAGAATGATCAAAGTTAAAAATCCTTCTTTATTTTAAAAATAATGTTGTTTTTTTATACAATAAAAATATTGTGAATTTATATAACTGAATATATACCATAAATTTAAATCTATGAAATCATAAACTTATCATTTGGATATAATAAATTTTGAAATTCATTTATGATATAATTAAAAATTATCTGGTATAAATAAGTATTTAACATCATAAAATAAAAATATTAAATAAATAAATATATATTAAAACAGCAATTTTAAATACAATAACGTACTTGTAACTGAGTACATTAGTATTTATTAGGATTATCATCAATGCCAACCATGTAACATTTTTTTAAAAACTATACTGAAATCATCTAAATCTACGTTCTTGTATCTCTTAAAGTACTACAATCTAAAAATGTCTGTGACCTGTGATTATTGTCAAAGAATTTAAAATGGCTGAAAATACAGGGACAAATAATATTTTAAAATACATGTTACAATCTTCTACAAACTGAGAAAAAGAACTATATTTTAAAGTTAGTATGTACTTTTTGTTTAAATATGATAGATATAAAATATTTGATGTAATTCATGTATTCATGACTAGAAATTTGAATTATGTTTTTTATATATATTTAATTAGCGTAAAATGTGCTACTCAGTTTATTCAGGGAATTAAATAACACATGGAATGGAAATGACAGCAAACATCAAAGGGCTAATATGTGCAGCTAGCAGCATCCCATAAATTCCCAAGATAATCAATTATGAAAAAAATTTGAATGGCCACAAAAATATCGGAGAACCTTAATAGAAAGTTTAACATGTTTAACAGGACAAAAACTAAATCTGATTTTCAAAGCTTTATATTGAATGGAAAAATGTAAATTTATGGTTTGGGTAACTTTTGTATTTTTGTATACAAATAATAATAATTGTACTAGACTGAAATTATTTTTTTCTTACATTGGAGGAAAAAAGATTGACTTTAAAAATCATGACAAGTACTCTCAGATTTTTCATATGAATATGATGTAGAAAATTACATACCGGTATCAACATCAGGAATGTGTCCTAGAGAAATCATTTGCTTTTTACCAATAATGTATTCATATTATTGTTTACTTTTGTTTCAAACCTATCTTTACAACCAAGATGCAGCAATTTATAGGTTACCCAAAGAATACTGAAAAAGGTTTTGGCATCAATACTGTTCAAAATTTTGTATAAATGATTTAGCAAAGATTCATTACAGATCTTACATTATTGGTCAAACGTTTAAAAATCATTTAATTTATTAAAATGTCAGTGAAGAATTGTATGCAACTATTTTTCTTGGACATATAAAATCACTTAGACGAGAGTCCTCAGTACACATATGATAGGTGGCCGTCAAAATTCAAAGACTTGCCAGACTTGTTTTAGTCACCTGCTGAGTGGTAAAATGTGTTGACCAATTAGCTCATTATAAGAGTACATTTTAAAAAAGAACACAATGCAATAGCTGGGCAGTAAGTCGAAAGTCTTTGACTGGCTGCTAGGTGGAAAATGTGGCCATTTATCAAGAGCACATCAAATGAACATGATGCAATAGCTGGACAGCAAGTTCTGGCTGCTGGATGGAAAAGTGTGCTGATATTTAATGATTGAATTTAGAGGCAGAAAGACACAGAGATCTATGTATGGTTATGTATAAAAGTACATTAAATAAACACCTGAATATGTAGACCAACAAGTAACATCAGAAGAAGAAAAAGCAGATACCTACTTGTTGGTCTAATTTAGTAGTGCATATGACCTTGAAATCAAGGCATGATGAGATTTAGACAAAATGCCATTTGCAAAGTTTGGTAAGTATTTTGGTGTTAAACAGAAAACTAATGAAGATTGTAATGAGATTCAGAAGAGTGCTTAAGTTGCTTAAACTGATATTTCGAATAGGCCAAACGTAATGAAGTGTGTGATGCCTGGTTTAGTGTTCGGAATAAAACCTTGCCTTGGATTGACAAAACTAAAGTCACACTGATGGACAAAAACAAGAGCTATATGTCAGTGTTATGAAGAATGTGGAAATTAAAATAGTTCTTGTAATCTGCAAATTTCACATCTTTTTTTTGGGGGGGGGGGGTCCGCATATACATACAGACATATACACACACAAAAGAACACACCCCAAATTCAAATTTTGTTAAACTAGTATTAAGGTAACTACCCGGTAGCTAATTAATAACACATGGCTATTACCACACATTTAGTCCCTTCATTTTGTGTTGTCAATAGGTGGATTTTTTTTCTTAATATTATTTTACAATAATTTATGATGAACAGCAAATCATAGTCCAAATTTTTTTTAAAAAGTGCTATATATAATTAAAACTAGAGATCTTGAAAGGACAAGCTCTACTAGATGAAAATAATTTTCTAAAATTCTAGATATGACCATTTCTTCCTTTTAAGTGTTGAATGTCGAAACCATCTTTGATATTTCAGATTGGTACCATTTTCATTTAGGGCAATGCAGACATCAATAATGTGTCTTGGTAAAAACAGTGACATACTGATGTCAATTCTGAGAGATTAGTCAGAAAGATTTTCTAAGACAGTTGTTGAGGTAGCCATATTGAAATTACAAATGGGACAGTTTTAATTTAGGATCAATCATGTATTATAAAAAGGCTACTGGTAAAAAACCCATGTTGAAGTCTAACTAGACATTTTAAAAAGTCATTTAGTGAAAACCTCACTTAAATACAGACATCCATTCAGGAGTAGTCAAAAGATTTTCAAGATGGCTGCTGTGTGGCAGCCATATTGGATGTCAGATCACCACCACTTTCATTTAACACCAACCAGATATCATAATTAGGCTTCAGTTGAAACCCTATGACAATATGACTATCTGTTCATATGACAGGCAGACTTGTGTTAATAATATTTTGCTAAAGACAGCTGCCATGCTGGTCATATTGGATGTCAGGTTGGCAACATTTTCATTTAGGACCAACCAGACATCATAAGAATTCTTTTAGTGAAAAAAAAATGTTGATATGACCATCCATGTAAACGGAGTAACAATAACAATAATTTAAGCATGGCTTTTGTGATGTCAGATGGGCACAATTTTCAGTTTGGAGACATTTGTCAAAAGACTTTCACAGAAAACCTTATGTTGACATAACTATCCATACAGGAGGAATGGTATTAAAAAATGTTATTCAAAATGGATGCCACAGTGGCTGTATTGGATCTCAAACTAGCTCCATTTTCATAAAACTATCTAGATATTATAAGTGATAACCAAATGTTCATATGACAATTTATTCATGAGGAGTAATAATAATGAGAATTCTAAGATGGACAAATCTGAATTTTAATTTAGCACCAACTAAACCATGGGATGAATGTGAGTGTATAGTTTCATGGTAACCCTTCAATTTGTTCAGGAGGAATAATGATAAAAAAAAAGACTTGTGCTTATGGATGGATGGATGGCAGACTATGGTCTTTAGAAAATAGATCATCCCAAAAGCTCTTCTGGGCGATGACCTGCAGAGCTAAAAAATATTTTTGAAAGTAAAATGATTGGTCAATAGCTTGTGCTACTTTAATTGGAAAATGTAACATGAATATTATTCACTTTATTAAAATCAAATAAAAATTAATTAAAAATTAATAGTTGTTTTTATATTATCCAAATATATATTCCAACATTTAATTTTTTTTAATCATGTACAACAAATTTATAACATATGGAAGTTTCCTGACATATATTCTTTTCCTCTGTTATGCTTAGTTGGATATATTTACAATTTAAAATTATTTTAGAAGTGTATTAATGCCAAAATGCCACACAAAAAATGCCAAATTGTCACAAATAAAATATAAAAATATTATTTTGAAAAAGGCTTTGGCACAATGATTGTGTGACCAATTAAAAAAAAAAGCTGTTCATTACTGTGAGCTGTTCATTACTGTTTAATAGTTCTCTAATACTAGATACTAGCATGCATGGTTGATTCAAAAGATTACTAGCTAGCATGTCTCAATGACTTGTAAATTGGTCACAGTATATGGTGTTGAACTAAACTTAATCTGCACATATCACTATTTTCTTATTAGACTTATCATGACCTGACCTCATTGTTAGAACCCAGAATCTACAGGCTGCATTATTACCTGAAATTAAAGCCATCCAAAAAGTTTGACCAAGGAACTTTTTAAAGAACAAAATTTATTGTGAAAACAATGTTTCTCTGACCCAATGTCCCTAACCTTTGACTATTTTGATGTATGGGACTTTGTGGAATGTTGCTGAACACACAGGAAGTAAAAGAGCCCTTCTTTCACAATGTCATCATTGGACTCAAAAAGTCTTTTTTTCATACATTAAAAGGACACAACTCACAAACTTTGCTTAAGGCATATGCCCAGTGATAACAAATATAATGCAAAACCAATTTTCTTATTCCAGCTAGTCACCTTGACCACTGACCTTTTCACTCCAAAGTCAACAGGCCAAATGCCAAGTGCAGGTCATCCACAATGTTTAGTTCCAAAAGATGATGCAGAATGATTGTTATTGTGCAGAAACTATTTTATTTATAATTTTATTCAAGTTTTAGTGACCTTAACATATGACCTCAAAATTATAAAATTTCTTCCTTACCACAAGTGCAAGCTATTAAAGCAGTCTGGTAGCCATAATTGTGTGGACAAGCCCATTTTTTTTCTTGAAGTAACAAAAGGGGGTTTGTTTTCCTGTTTTCAATAAGCTCTGAATAATTTGTATATTTACTTATACTCTTCAAAAATTTGCATGACTTAACAACTTATTTTGTTAAATCTTTTAATAATAATATTAAAAATAGACACTGCAAATATTGGATGCTGATGATACAGATATAACTGCAAATGAACCATTCTAGAAACCAGAAAACAACAGCAAGTAGTCTGGTTTTAGACTAAACAATGACACATTTATTTATTTTTTAATTTATTTTTTTTTGGGTGGGGGGTAAATGCATGCAAGATGACAATGTTGTTGGACACAATTATAAATGTATCAATACAATGAAATTAAATCACTTTTTATATCCTAATTTGTTTTTTGGTTTCATTTCTATAATTGCTGTTGGGTACAAACTGCTTTGAGTTTATAGTACAAGTCACGAGTCATGTATGCACATTTACTCATTTTAAATTAAATATAAATTGTTCTTTTAAAATGTAACACAATTTTCTTTAACCAGTCTATTCATTACTGATTATTGAATGCTCTGCACCTTAACTGTCATCAATAAAATTCATGATGAAAATTTTATATCGCTATCGACTTGAACAATGGGACCATGTACTAAACTGGAGTCAAAATAAGAACACATCTAGTGGAATCATCACAACTGAGGGTAGTATGAATATTGTTTATCAATATGAATAACTTTCATTGTGACATCACAGTGCACAACATTCAATCCAGATTGTACTGGTCCATATCATTAAGTTAATTTTGCCCAAAAAGTCTTCATACTTTAACATGGATTTTGCTGTATGCACCTCTAGGGTATGTAAATAATTATCTTCCAAAGGTATATGGATCTACACGAATCCAGATGAAGTGAATACTCGCAACTTAAAAGTGTGTAAGAGCAAATTATTTTTAAAAAAATGACTCCCATTACTGAAATAGTTGGTGATTAATGCCTGCATGGCCCGTATGACTTGTACTTAAGGTGAATACAACATTAATTATATCTGCTCTGGTTACAGATCAATTATGAAAATGACTGAAGTGAATGTATCAATGTGTCTACTCTTGTCGACACATGTGGAATGGCCATTACCCCTATATATGAAATTCCACAGGATTCTGCCGTTTTATCAATAAAGTACGGCGAAATCGCTGACAACACGAATTACCCTTATCGGTAATATAGTGTTTATTTCATATTACCGATAAGGGCAATTCGTGTTGTCAGAGATTTCGCCGTACTTTATTGATAAAACGGCAGACCCCTGTGGAAATTTACACTTCGCCCATTAACGACGTAATTCCGTTTTATTTGAGGTATAGACATGGTTACCAGCTTTCTTCTCGAAGTATTTATTTCCATACTGATCTTGTCCCATAAAATGCTCTTTCTGCTTTCGTGCGTGATATAAAGAGGTTTTCAGATTTTGCCAAAACTGAGCTAAATAGCCGGGTCTTTTTGACATGGTTTGTGTAGACCTCCAATAATCATCCGGGCATTTCGTGATCAACTTAGCCGAGTCTACCACCAAGAGTTTATATCATTTGTCAAGACTGTCACCTATACACCAATGAAAAAAAGGATAAGATCAGTGCTAGCCTAATAATGTTTACGTTAACCTGACGGTTACGGGTCATATCGGACCGGTACTAAAAAGGCCCACGACCAAAACGGACTAGTGCTTAAAAGGCCCAACCCAAAAAGGCTCATTTAGGTATTAATTAATTACTACAGTACTAGTCTAATAAAAGTAACTAATACGTAAATATCAAATCCTTGTTTCACTGGTGACTGTCTATAAATAATGTGCAATACAGATTTATTGTGCAGTATGTCAAAATCGTCCGTCAAGTTATCATGAAAACACATGTTCTATGTAAATTGAAAAAAGGCAAATAATACTTGTGTTACAAAACATTGTATGTAAAGCAAATCAATAATATCTTTATTATTGTTACGTATGTTTGATTTAAGTAATTTATTTTTGTTTTAATTGTTTGTTTGTCAGATTCAAATTTGACATTTTAAGTTTAAGATTCATTCATTGAAAGATGACCTGTACTCTACAAATAAACACCAGATGTTGACCTCATTTCTGACCTGGCTTCAGAGTTGTAAACAAGCTTTTAAAATGATTGGTTGATTCCAAGGACATTATGGAGCTTTGTTATAAACATCTTTCTATTTTTAGTTCTTGAGAGTAAAAATAACTGATTCTCATCTGGGTCATACGGTGTGCACGAGATTTTTTGAACGTAAATTTGTTCTAAAGATTCTAGAAGATCATGTGACCCCTTCCTTGTTTACGTAAAAACATGTATATAAATTATGTTTTGGAGCGAACTATTTAATAGACGTTGGGCTGTTAGAACATTAAGTTGTATTGCTTTGAGTTATTTTAAATTATCTTGTACTGGAAATTATTTCAATTCGTTTGGATCAAGAGGATTTATTTTGTTATTTATCTGGAAAACAATTGTGCTCATTGAATTTCATAAGACCAGAACTGACTTCGTCACGTGACATCGTCTTCCATCTTGGATGCTTCACTAAGATTCAAACTGGGAATTATTAGGACATTTTATTACCAGGACTTTTGCAATTTCACTAGTGGATTATATTATTAATTAGTTTTGGATTAATTTTGGAATTGATTCTTAAAACCCTAAGTTTTTTTTTCTTTTCTTTGAAAATATTTGTGGTCAATAAATTGTTTATTAAGTTTTTACAAGCTTGTTATTTTCACTCTTTCTATGTTACTGTTTATTCGAACCTAAGCACTTGACAGTTATAAACATATCAAGACTGAATACGAGTTCGTGTCGCCCACGTGTGGGTTCACATGCCAACTTTGTCACGGTAATGCCTTAATTAAGTAATGACGATTTAATTTATGTTTGTTTGTTTGCTTGATTATGATTTTTAACGTACCTTTAGCAATTTTTCAGTGATATCGCTACGATGTCTGCAGTGAGGCAGTTTATAACAATGTCTTGCACTGGGGCATCATGCTGCAGACATATAGCATGATGTCCCACACAGTCACATTATTGTCAGGATAAGGCCCAGGCCAACCAGTCCTAACACTAACCTCTTAATGCTGAGCGCCAAGCGAGGCAGCTGTTAGTACCATTTTTGTATAAAATCATGCATCCACAGATATTCACTTTTCAACCAAATAACTTAACATGATTACACAACTGTGGCTGCCGACGTTAATATTATATTACGATATAGGATACAATCCTGGGATAACAGGAATATAGTAATGTTGTTCATGGTTATTAGTCTCTTCTAAAGATAAATTTATATGTCATTTTCATGGGTTTTTTTTCAGGATGAACTTACGTTTTCAACATTCATGTATTTTTAGATTATAAAACATGCATTTTCTAAATCTAAATATGTGTATCTTTCAAGGCTTTCCCAAAAACATCAAAGTTTGAAACGACGATCATGAAGAAAAAAAACACCAGATGTATCACACGAAAATGTTTGATTATATTCCTATTAATTGGCATGTTAAGTAATTTCAATGTACAGAATATATATTAAAATGGGGTCATTGCAACTGTATATCGAAATTTCGACATGGTAGTCGCATACCAGCAGGCCGATAATAGTTCAGCTTATGTTATATTGACTCATATCTGCATGAACTTTATAGGAAAATTATTTCTTTTCTCAGAAATGGCATTTATTAGAATCACTATGTCGTTAATGATGACATCGGAAGTCCAATAGTCACGTGATTACACATAACTCCAGCAGTTGTTCTCAGAAACATATAAATTTGAAGAAGTTTGTATTCTTTCATTAGTGTATTTCTATTGCAACCAGTATACAATTTTACTTTTTTTAAAATAATGTCTCTACAACTTTTGAAAGTGTGGATTGTTATATTTTTTTTTTACCCATGGCACTAGCAATGCAAATTGCAAGTACCATGTCACATGTCATCAACGACGTAGTTTAATCGTGTCTTTCCGCAAAACAAATACATGACAATTCACGATTTAAAAAAAGTTAGTTTCATTCTGATTTCATGCTTCTATCATTCAATCTAACAAGTTTAAATTCTTTAGGAAATCGAATTAGTGGCAACGCTCTACCACTACTATGTTAGAACCCGATACATTTAACTCACGATCAGTTTAGTTTAGTTACAATTGCTTTACGTGATTATTTCGGGTGTCAAGTGTCGCGGTAAATGCCCGTTTTTTTCCAAGACTTTCATCAATATTTGCGAAATTAAAATACTTTTTAAAGTCGGAAACAAATTCTCCCGACTTTTTTCTCTCTAGCAGCACGTCGTACCTTTGAGAAAGATGTAATGACGTTATGTCAAAAAAAGGTAAACACAAGCGTATAATTAAACACTAAACATATATGACAATTTCTTGCATGTACCACGAAAGCCACTAACATTATGAAAACCACTTAGAATTCATTCAAAGCGTATTGCCTTAAGTATCATCACTATGTCAAGATTTAATATTTCACGAATGTTCATTACATCTCAATTTTGTTGTTATAATTCAAAATGTGCGTTGATCTTGTAAAAAATGTACAATTAACTGCCCATGTAACATGGTATGCTGACAACAAACTACATTGGCGTACATCTGTGCCTTTAGCTGACGGTCAATTACAGCGGGGTGAGTGTGCTGAGCATAGCTTCGAACAAACAAGTTCCCTTGCTGACGTATTGTCACTGGACACTTCACGTTGCGACTTCTAGAAGTGCAGAGCCACTAAGTATAGTTTACGTTATCTCGCTACAAGGACAAAATGCATGCACGTATGTCCTTTAATATTTTTGGCCAATTAGGAAATGTAATAGAATATATAGATTTGATATAGCACGCACGCACGCACGCATACACACACTTATGTAAAACCCAAAAAAAAACAGTAACATATGATTTTTACCATCAAAATGGGGCCAATTTTATTGCAACAAATTAAGGTCGAGAAAGCTGTTTCACAGCGCATTTGATACATACACGTAATATGTAATTGGCTTGTGGTTCGATTTCCAAGAAACACCGTATCACAGTCGTTACCATCAGAACGGGGACACACAATTATTCAGTGTTAGAAATTATACAATCAGTTAGGCGACATTCAATAAGTATGTATTTAGATTACAAATACGGATCAATTCAGTGTAAATACTGTAGTAATCGCACCGTATACACATAAGTTCACATCCATATTTACAAACTAAACTGAAATTACCCATTGGAATTGTTATATTAAGTTTGTGGTATATATAAGCATATATACACAACTGTAGTTTCATAATTTTCCATTTTCACACACCTTTATCACATATGAATAACCTTGACTGGATATCAATAGCCGGGTATGTTTCTGTGAAGATCCCTCTAGGATTGTATACGTTATACCACGGTATTCGACCATCGTCTCAGTCAAAACATCGTGCACTGACCTGAAATATATTTGAAAAAATGTATGCAAGCAATCAAACCAAATTGATGAATTTATGTTTTAAACGAAGTGTAGCGGTTGCACATGTGTCATATTTGTATATAATTACCAAGGAATCAAAATAAAGTTTAGAATAACGTTTATCATACTCAATGCAAATATTACTAGTATTACTTGCACATACGTAATATTCTTCAATAAGATTCACTGGGTCAATGTTTCTGATATCGAATGAACTGTCTCAGTCGATGATGTCGGGAATGTGAACAATCAGTAAACACCATTCCATTTTCTATATTTCTTCGCACCAGATAATACTTTTTTCCTTTACAGATTTTTGTATAGACAGGTTCAAAATTTGCATGCTAGAGAATGAAAAAACTTGCACTCGCTTAAGATAAGTTGATTGTTGCTGTTGGATGTATCCGTGCTCTCCCTCCCCTCCCCCTCAAATACCGCCAATAGGCAAATCAGGGCACTTTTAAATAACAATGTCAGAAGCATTTCTCGATAACCGCCGTGAATTTAATCAACTATGTTTCCATTTGTTTATCTATACAACAATAAATAATGAACAAAATATTGTTACAACTTGTCAGCAGCATTTCTGGATAAGCGCCGTCAATTTTATGAGAAATTAATAACCTATATTTTTACTTGGTTATATATACAACATATATACGCCATAAACACTATTTTACTGTTATTTACCTTATTATAAATATTCTTAAAATTTCTTGTGTCGCCTTATGAAGTTTAAAAACTTACACTTAACTCCAAAAAAGGCGGGTCTACTGGATCGTCTTCGTCTTCATCTGTAACATCTATGGTCACTGGAACCTGTGGTAAAATATTAAGGTATATTTGTTAAATGCAAAATTAGCCGCGATAAACGCTCACCATGAATAAAATAGTGTTATGACTTGTCAGCATCATTTCTGGATAACCACCGTGAATTTTATGAGAAAAAAATTCAACTGTATTTTAATTGTTTATGTATGCAACAAATTTGGGTTCATCGGCTCGTCTTTGTGTTCACCTACCACCGCCATGGTCATACGTTGTAAAAATGATTTCTTATATTTTAGTTGCTGTATATCATACCCGATTCAATTCTCTACATGGCCGGCATGTAAAACTGACTTCCCCTCGGTCATCTACAACCTCCCTGCACGCCAGCAAGGATATTCCTAGAACAAATAATTTATTAAATAATCTTCTTAGATAAATGTTTGCGATTCGTACTTTGTAGGATGTACAGGTACGACATGCAAAGGCCAAAACAGTCATAAGAGATGTAATTGAATACATGAAGATAAATATCGTCATCATTATCAGAGAACTGTCTTCATTGTATTAAATAAAGAGAAATTTCTTAACTAAACATCCGTTTCTTATTTATTGTGCCCTGTGTTGTAAAAGTTATCAATATGCAACAGTCGCGTTAATAAGTTTATTAGCAATGGCCTGCACAACCATCTTTATGTTTCCTTTCAGTTTTTGTGAATTTCAAGAATTGGTAAAGTACGTAAGAATAATAAATGTGTTTACTTGACCTCCATTATTTCCAATCGAAGATTTGCCACATAAAAGTGAATATGAAGATTTTGACACATGTATATATTTATATAGTGCATAAGCGCAAGTTTTAAGCATTACGATTGTATCACATAATATATACGTGCCGGTAACCAATTCTAAGGGTAAAGCGCTTATATGTTATCAAATACAGTTGATATTGGTGGTAATATTGTATATTACCTTTACAGCTTAAGTATGGTCTTATTAATATGAAACTTTAGGAACATATTTAAAAGTGTACTTACCAGTGCTGCATGTGCGATGTTGCCAAAACAGACATACGCCACAATCAATCGCGTGCTGTCGTGGCCTAACTTCTCGAGCACATTGAATACAGTGAACATACGCCATTAAACTAATTGCTTAGCTTTTTTTTATAAGTCGTAATACATTGATAAATGGGTATAGAAAACAGATTATGGTGAAACAAGAAGTGCAAAAAACGTAATTGTGTGTCGCTGACACAAATGGACACGGCAGGTAATTTAGTAAAACAATGCTAAACTTAAAATAGATTGTAATGAAGTTAGCATACAAATAAATCCATAAACATATGAATCCCTGTCATCTGTAAAAACTTTGCCGTTTATATAGGTATTACATGTTGTAATTATCGTAGTATTTGTTGCTGCGCGTGCGCATGTACCTTATGGAAATATATAGTTTCTGGACCTATAGGAAGTTTGCAGATAATCGCTTGGGGTAGTTTAGTAAGGAGTCTCGGTCATCGTTAAAAAAAATGCTGTTAAAATCGTACGACAAATCAAGCGCGGTCGAGACCGGAAGCATGGGAAAGAGTTGTGATTGTAGAGACATGTATTTGGGTCCTAATTGTGATTATCAAAGTTTCCTGACATATTCATTAAATATGAGACCCAAACACTTCTTCTTCCTCTTCAAGTAGCACGAAAAACATCACTTTGATTTTCTTTGCAGGGAAGGTTTGCTTTGGTACTTAAATTTGTCAAAATGGATTAGAGTTTATACTTTGTTTGATGAAAAATAAGTTGGACATGATTAAAGATGTTAACTAATGTGGCTGAATTACTGAAGAGCTAAGGTGGTATAAAACAGTCAGTTTTGCTTCTGTTTATCAAGACATCCAAGTGTGCATTATTTCCAAATGCTAAAATGCCAAAATCTAAGAAACAGAAATATCATAAGAAATTCAATGATGGATAGGAATGCGAGTTGCTTGGAATCGAGTTCAAAGAACATGAATATGCATTGTGCCCTTCCTGTAATGCGAATTTCATTGCATGGAATCAAGTTCAAAGAACATGAATATGCATTGTGCCCTTCCTGTAATGCGAGTTTCATTGCATGGAATCAAGTTCAAAGAACATGAATATGCATTGTGCCCTTCCTGTAATGCGAGATTCATTGCATGGAATCAAGTTCAAAGAACATGAATATGCATTGTGCCCTTCCTGTAATGCGAGTTTCATTGCATGGAATCAAGTTCAAAGAACATGAATATGCATTGTGCCCTTCCTGTAATGCGAATTTCATTGCATGGAATCAAGTTCAAAGAACATGAATATACATTGTGCCCTTCCTGTAACGCGAGTTTCATTGCATGGAATCAAGTTCAAAGAACATGAACATGCATTGTGCCCTTCCTGTAACGCGAGTTTCATTGCATGGAATCAAGTTCAAAGAACATGAATATGCATTGTGCCCTTCCTGTAATGCGAGATTCATTGCATGGAATCAAGTTCAAAGAACATGAATATGCATTGTGCCCTTCCTGTAATGCAAGTTTCATTGCATGGAATCAAGTTCAAAGAACATGAATATGCATTGTGCCCTTCCTGTAATGCAAGTTTCATTGCATGGAATCAAGTTCAAAGAACATGAATATGCATTGTGCCCTTCCTGTAAAGCTGAGTTAAAGTCTGCTGCTGGGGCAAGAACGACATCACACGAAACCTCTTGTGATGAAAGCATATAAAATATAACAACAAATACACCACCACTGAAATCCATGTTTATTGAATCAAATTGAGGATAAATATGCTTGTCGAGACAGTTTTCATCTTTGACTTGCAGAAGTGTTTGCTGCATTGTTATAATTAATAGTTATGTGCATCTATATTTTATTACACGACGGTACTTATATTGTACGTTTGACACATGTCTGTAGATTATAATGAGCTATAAATAGGTGTTTGCAATCCTTAATATCAATATTGATAACATATATCAAGTTTAGAGTAGGTTCTGATAGTTGTTGTTGTTGTTGTAGGGTTTAACGCCATTTTTCAGCACACGATAGGCTATACATGGCGGCCAGTATTGTTCGTGGAGGAAGAACCCGGCAAAACCCCCGACCCACGAGAAGCTACTGGCAAGCTTTCTCACATAACTGCATTAGTCGAATGTTAGACTCAAGCATGGATCTGATTCAATGGTTATGGTAGAGTACTGACACAAGGAGATGTAAAGATTGTCATGGAGAGAGAGAGAGAGAGAGAGAGAGAGAGAGAGATTTGCAATTATTTTCTGATTTATTCTTCACTCATATTTCTTATGTCATAATTTTAATATCAATCTACAAATGTACTTAATTTTGTGTTTGGATTTCATTTGATAGGAATTTTTTTTTGATTGGAATTTCAAAGTGTTCATTTGAATAAATAAACGTGTTGTGTCTATTTTGAGTTATTGAAAGACATTTGGGACAATGCCATTGTTAGTTACCAAGATTGGTTGGTACTTCAACACGTTCAAAGATGCTGAATTTTATTTTGGATTTCTGATCGAACTTGGCATATTTAAGGATATTGGTATAGCAGGAAATTCAGGAATTATAAATCATTCTGGGCACTAATCGTTTTGGACCTGTAACGTTTTGTGATTATTTTGGATTTAGTCTATAATACTTAGTTCCTCTAAATTTTTTATAACTTACAGAATTAAATTATTTGTTAAGTCTTACAAAACCTATTGGATTTGCTTCATTCTGTTAGTAAGTTTATGAACATTGAGTCATAAAATAATTTTTAGTACACCTACTCAATATTACATTAACTGCATCTTTTGTATCAAATCAAGTGGATATAATAAGACAGAAGACATTCAAATCCTATCTGCGCAATACCTAGTGGTATTCTGTCAAATCAACTCAATTTAATAACACTCTCTTAAATATTTAAAGTATCAAAAATAAGTCAGTGAAATGTTCTACAATTCACAAATTGTATCAAGGATTGCAAGAAAAACAAATTACTGCATGTAACTCTTAGTTTCAGTTTATAATGGAGAAGTGGGAGCCAAAATTTGCAGTGAACTTATATTCCTGAATTGGCTAAATTGCTTGAAAAGAGATCACAGCATCAGAATTTTGATTTTTTTTCCTTCCCTTAAATGTTTTAGATTAAAAATAGATGCACAATAAGTATGACATTTTTAAAAATCAGAATCACAGAACTTTCAGATTGTTCTAAGTCCTGTGTACTTGCAAACAGGTCTGATCCAATGCAGAGACTACGATCTACAGTTTCAATAGACACTGTTAGGACAAATCAAAAGAATCAATACAGAACCGCTCCGGTGGCCTAGTGGTTAGAGCATCCGCACCGGAAGCGGGAGGTCGTCGGTTCGATCCCCGGCCGAGTCATACCAAAGACTTACAAAAATGGTACTAACAGCTGCCTCGCTTGACGCTCAGCATTAAGAGGTTAGTGTTAGGACTGGTCGGCCTGGTGTCAGGATAATGTGACTGGGTGAGACATCATGCTACATGTCTGCGGCATGATGTCTCAGTGCTAGACATCACTATAAACTGCTTCACTGCAGACATCGTAGCGATATGACTGAAAAATTGTTAAAGCTACGTTAAAAATCCTAATCAAACAAACAAACAAACAAACAAAAGAATCAACACAGACTACAATCTGTTAATGTATTATGAATTACAGATTTGGGTAAAGTTTGCATTTGGATGAGACCTATCAGCAAGTATATGTTATTAATGTCTGTTATCTCTACTTCCTTGCCAAGTTTCAATGACAGATTTACTTGAGTATAACTGTTTTAATGTTTTGAGACTAAGCTTATGTTTGACCTTTCAAATGTTTAAAGACTCTGAGACATGTACATGTGCACAGTAAACAAGTAACAAACAATTTTGGAGCTTTTATTTTGTCATAAAATATACATTTACTTTCAATTCTCTCACTTTTTGACAAATAGGCAACATAATATTCAAATTTCCATTTATTAACTTAAATATCAGAATCTGAAATACACATTTATCCAAATGTTAATTTTATAATTACACAATTCATAATTAATGGACAGATTTGAAATTACAATACGTACATTATTAATGCACATACTTACTACAAATGCACAAAATTATTTAAAAAGGCAAATTCCATGAATTACTGTCCCTCACTTTATTTTTTGTTAAAGTAGGGCAGTGTAATTTTGCAAACAATGAGATCGGTGACAATGGTCATATAATGAATGAAGGTACTTTTTTGTAAAGAACACTAACAATAGAACCCATGTGAGGTCTTATCAATATCCAGTTGCATTTAAAATCTGGTTGAATCCAACCAAACAATTAACTCAATAACTGTGCGCAAGATTCTTTCAACACCAAGTTATCCATCAAATTTTATAGAAATACAATCTTAACAAAATTATTGGTTCTTTGAAAAATGAATGTGAACTGGTCTGTTGATCATGGGCTGTAACTCCACTAACAATGATGCACACTGCTGAAAATCCAATTCTAGTGCAATCCAATTAATAAGAAGCATCAGCCAATAAAATGCATGAAATAGGGAGCTGCTGTGATGGAATGAAATTTGGGTGGATCTGGTTATTAAGGCTAATAACCCAATTAAACATTGTAAATCACAAACTAAGACAAGATTTCATGAAAATCAAGCTACATACAAAATTTGGTTGAAATACATTCATAATTAAGTGATTGACTGGAAACAAGAGTGGATCCAACAAGCAGATGAATAACACTGTCAACTGTGCAACTTTAGCCACAATTTCATCACTATCAAGCTGCATATAAAATTTGGTCCAAATATAATAATTACACAAGTTAAACTGGAAATTAGGCAAGGTGGGTACAACAATCCGGGACTATAACTCCACTAAATGATGACACAGACATATTTTATACAGCCCCAAGTGGGGGGGGGGGGGAGTTTTGGGGATTTTTCAAGGAGTTTCAAGATATTCAAAACATTTTGATGGTGTTGTTTACTTACAAAACTTAATTTTCTCCATGTTACTTTATCACTACATAAATGACAAATGTAGAAGAAACTAATCACAAAAATAATAAGCGCACCAACACAGAAACGAATAAATTAAAATACATTTAAAAAATTGTTGGCTTTAAAAATAAAAAATTACTAAATTGTTTTGTATTTCTTCTGAAAATTACTAGTTTGAGGCAAAATTCATCGAGATTTTCAAGAATGCCAATGACTAAAAATGAAAAAAAAAAAAACCAATGTTTTCAGAACCTAAAGTGCTTTAAGGCAGCCTATCAAATTCAATAATTTTTAAAAATTAATTGATATGGTAGCCATTGTGTGGTAACCAAATCTGATTGATTTTTAATGATAGGTTGAGTCCTTGTAGGGAAATCTGACTGAAATCCAATGATGTGGGAGTCCTTGCATGAAAAACAAATCCAACTGAAATCCAGTGACAAGGGGATCATTGAGTGTAAACTGAATCAGACCAAATTCCAGTGATAAGGTAGTGATTGTGTGGAAACAAAAATGTGATGGACTGACATAAAGATGGAAAGATGCAAAGTGGACTAACACGACTAATTTCTGTCCCCCACATTTCTATGGAAAGCAAAGGACAATTAGTCAAACAAACTATTTGAAATTGGTCCTCTCCATTAAAAAATCCATGAACTTTTAATTAAATGGATTGTCAATGACAAAGTGATAATGAATCATAAATAAGATAACATTATTGGATACTGTGAATGTGACCATTTTTCAAGGTTCAAAGTGCCAAAATATTTTTACAGATTTCTGACATCAATAAACATACATGTTTGTACTTAAACCAAAGATAAACATGAATAATTATAAGCAAACTTATTTCATGAGATGGACATCATACAAAAAAACACAGATGTTCTCCATATACTGGTATAAAATTAGATAAAATTATGGCTCCATTTCCAACATCACTAAAAAGAATGCTTTTGTTTGAGAATTTCTACAATATTGTGAAGGAGTTTAGTTCAGACCTCCAAATTACCAGTGCTAACATTCCAAGATGGGGAACTGGTTAAAATGAATTAGTTATGACTTTATATCCATGTACATTAATGTGCTGGTAATTATCCCTACATACTAGACTGGTTTTTGTCAACTACTGCATAATGGAGATTCCAATGGACAGCTAACCAGTCTGATTTCCAGGTAGGTATCAATCACTGGATAATCCAGTAACCAAGCAAGACCTTGCCAAACTAAATGTAAACAATAATTTAAAATTATATATAACGAACAGAGATTAGCTCTGTAACTTCAAACACGTGTCATCCAATTTTTACATCTTATTTATTAGTCAAAACAATATGGCAGTTTTCAACAAATGAGTAAGTAGTGCATTAGCTATTTTGATGAGGGGTCAGGGTTTGGGCCAACTTGTGACTAGGTGCAATTCAGCAGAATATAAATAGAGCAGTTCAAATAGTATACCACCACTATATAGTCAGAAAATGAGACTATTAATGACAGATTGATATTGATTGAAATTTTATCTTTTCTTGAGACATTCACACAGTGAAACTCATTTGCATTTCTTATAAAACATGAACTAATGCATGCAGGTAATTCCCATATATGCAACCCTAAAACACAAATGCTTTTTGCCCCAATGCTTCCCACATTTTACACTATTCTTTCGCATTCTAATATTACATGTACATCAGCATTCATTTATTACTTGGAGTACAATGATTTCACTTGTACATAACTAGCTTGCATTAAATGCCATTTTATTCATATTGCACTTTGACGTACACAAAAAAACTAAACTGTTTCTAAGAAGAAACAAAAAAAACAAAACAACCCAATAAGTTTCTGAAGATTCAGGACTACAAGTACATTAGAATTTAAAATATACGAATGTATTGAGTTTTCTGAACTCCGATGATCTCAAATTGTATTTCTAGTTCATGAATAAATCTAACAAACTCTTAAGTCTAAGTCCTAACATCCAGAAAATATAAACAACAAAGGCTATTTTCTAGAAAAGAGCAGGGATAAGGTATGTTTACATCAACAAGTCTAATGCAAGAAATTAATGTTTTTCATTAGATACCTTTCATCAATTAAGTTTATGCAGATAATATGTGCAGTGCATGAAATAATTTGGATCCAGTGTGCAGACCACCAGCAAATGCAAATATGAAAGTTTATGTTTTCATTTTGGCCTAATGTTGACAGTGGGCTCATAAATTGATTTTATAAAGATGATTAAAGAACAAAGTTGTTGAATCTGATCACGAGTTGTTTCCCTTTGTATTTATAGTATACCTAAGGAACCTATTGATTTGCATTTATGAAAATTTACATTCACATTTTGCATGCATACATCAGAATTTAACAACTTAAATCAAAGGTGGATTTTTGAAAACTATTTACCAGTGATAAAAGTGTTGTTTTCGTTTTTCAAGTCTGAAGACATAACGTTAAGTAGGAAAATGTGTAGTAAACATGGTTACTCCTGGAATAAAAAAATATCAATTAAGCAACAAAAAGTTGGGGAAAAAAGCAATAAATAATTACCAGTGTAATTTACAAGTCATACCCAGACTGATTCAAGTACATCCATGACACATTATGAGCTTAACTACAATATTACTTCATAATTGGTAAGACTGGAAGCAATGTGGGGTGGGGAGATAGGAACTCTGACAGATAAATACCCATTTACCTGCATGTAACATGCACCTGACTGTAAAATATAGACCCAAATTTGGGCCAAGTTTAGTATGGCATACATTGAGTAGAGTTTGGCTAGTGCTTGGCTAACAATCCTCCTTAGCAAGCTCTGTGTGTGTTGCTTGGTTGCAAAGGTTAACCGTAGAGCAACACCAACAGATCTTCTTCAAGCTCATTAGAGCTTCCCAACTCTGACAAGTAAACTGGTGCATGGATTACCTAGATATGCAGATAATTTAGCTGCAATGTTATTTGCTTGACCAGTATTTAGATATATTGACATGACAATTGGGACTTAATATACATTTTTCTGAAGGTAATGATGTTTATTTATTAATCTGTAATAAACAGGGTTTAAGAAATCAGACAAATTCACCATGCCAACTCTATGCAAACATTTGTCCACCATGTTGCAAATTTCTATCTCAGGCTGTTCAGAAACTGTCTCATGTCCTAATAGTGAATAATACTATCATTACTGAATACAGGCATACTGTTTTCATAATGTACTAGCTGATGAGAATCTGCACTATTTGCTTGATATCATATGAAAACCAGTGTCGACACTGATCATCCAATGCAATGTATGAAGGCAGATCTGGGTATTTAACTATTTATGGTGCATGTTATAAACAAGCATACACAACAAACTACTGATTTACCAGAATGATTATATAGACTAAAAAGGCTAACTTCATACTGTAACAACAATTATTTTAAACCCTCATAACCATGAAAAATCCATAATCTGACAACTGTAACAAAGGAGAAATAAAATAAAGTAAATATATATTGTATCTTTCCTCTATGTCACTACTTAACATTATCCCAATAAAATGCAAATATTTCTAAAATCTAACCATACTCCTTCATGATGCATCTCAATTTACTTCTAAATTATTTTATATGCACTTGTTCTATTTCATGTACATGAAAAGTGACAAAATGATGCCATCTATTAATTCTTTTATTTTTCAGGAAATTTATATTTTAAAACAAATCAAATTAAATTTAGTGGCAAAAACAAGATTTTACTTTTCTTCCTGAATGCTCATTCAACAGCTTGGTTTGTATCTATTTGATGAAAGTAAACTATCACCATGATATATATTTGCAAACAATGCAACAGTAATAGAAACATTAAAGATTTACGTGTTATTTTAATCTAATAATAAAATATTTACTTCAATATTGCACTTTTTTCTTATCAGACAGTTTGACCTATTAAATATAAAATGGTTAACATCCTCTGAATATATTTAATCAGTGTAATAAATTTCTGAAAGTGTTCACGACTTTCTACCACGTGGTTGAAATTAAATCTAACAAGTGTCATCAGGAAATGCATTGTTCTCATACATCCAAATGGCTCTTCAGAACCAATATCATGTCAACCTTCCAAACTGTGCTTTGGGGGGGGGGGGGAGGAGGAGGAGGGGGGCTTGACACTCAAAAAGTGCATTTTGAGGTCCCATGAGGAAGGTCGTTGTGCACAACCATCATGAAGAGATATTGTACAGTTGAGAACAAGTCATCTATTCATATTTGTAATTAGAAAATGACTGGAAATTCAAATCTGAATAAAACAAAATACATTTTCTCTGAAGCTCAAGCAAAATAGCTGGCAGGCGTAGCAAAAGTCAAACATCACCACACATTTATGTGCACACACTCAAATAATCACATCCATAAAGACAATGACATGAACATAAATATGCCAAGTTTCTGTCCATATTAAGTCCATAGGATAGCTAAAAAAAGCCTTAACATCTTAACTAGATATAGTCTCTATCATGCTTCCCAGTGGTTCTTGTTGAATTGTTCTTAACACAGAAAATTATCTTTCTGCATCTTCATTGTAGTAAAGGAGTGTTAAAAATGGAATGGCCACACTAGATAGAATATTTAAACACATTAGTTACTTTGGGGAATGAGCAATGGATTCTTGCATTACCCGAATACTGGGTGGGTGTTTCTTTACTGACAGATGCTGTATACTTCAAAATGATTAATGTCAATATGGTGTTTGCAGTATGAGCAAAGAAGAAAAAAATACTCCCTATTTGCTGCTTCATTTCTTCAAGAAAAATGCCATTTGCCAATGGCTCATCTTTCCCTGAAACACTGCGGTGTTCTGGACAAATTTAAATAGTCAGTCTCTTAATCAGTATATCTAAAGGCAATGAAAAGCAACTTTTTAGAACAAATAATAAATGGGTCATACCACTTTGAATGATTTATCTTTGCAAATGCGTCTAATGCATACTCACAAAAATGATTCTTAACATAACATCACCCCAGCCAATAAAATTTACAAGACAGCTACCATGGTGGTCCTATTAGCCAAATGACTGGCATAATTTTCATTTTGCAGCTAATGGTGGCCCTATTAGCCATTGGCACAATTTTCATTTGGCAACTAATGGTGGTCCTATTAGCCAAATGATTGGCACAATTTTCATTTAGCAGCTAATGGTGGCCCTATTAGCCATTGGCACAATTTTCATTTAGCAGCTAATGGTGGTCCTATTAGCCAATTGATTGGCACAATTTTCATTTCACAGCAACTAGATAATTAAGTAGTCATTTAATGAAAACCCCAAGTTAACATGACTTTCTGTTGAAAAGTAATAGTGATAACAAGATTTTCAAGACTAGATATCATAGTCAAAAACCCAATGTTGATGTGAACATCCATTTAGAAGGAGCAGCCATAGCAAGAGAGATCGTCACTGTGGTGCCAGATTGATTTCTGAGTATTAATATTTTCATTTCAGACCAGCCAGATCACGAGATGAATGCTTGTGTATAGTTTCATGGCACTCGTATGGGTAGTTTAAGACAGTAGTTATTACCAAGGTTTTCTAATAGATGGACAGACAATGGACAAAAGCCCAACCCATAAGCTCTTCTAATTCATGGCCAGCTGACCCCACCAAAAAATCCCAATCTTCGAGTCACTTCATTATGACCCGTTTCCTTAAATGTTTATCAGACTATATGTACATTTTGCAACAAATCTGTGACCAAAAAGTTTACAGTACATAAAACAAAAAAGTTTAACAAATAGGGGAACACTATGCAAATAGCAATTTTTTAAATGTCTTCACCCCTTCAAGACCCATCATTATTTTAAAATTAATAAGCTAAATGAGACAAATTTACAATACAGTGTTTATGTACATTTATGGTATACATACAGAGAGGTACATTTTATATTACACACAGCTTTGTGAAAAACTTGTATAATCAAAGGACATAATAACTTGAACCATTTTAATTACTTAACTTTTTGTTCAGGTAAGGTTCAAGACATCAAAATTTTGGGGCTATTTTGGTCATGCAACAAGTGTAACATACAAGTATGAATCTTGGTTATAATGCATACATTGACCAGTGTTTGAAAGTAATTAAATTAAACACATTGTAGGTGAATTAATCAATCCCTTAAGTATCATCCAGTGGCAACAAACAACAATGATGCGGTTTGTTATACAAAAATGGGTGACAATTTTATAAGTATCAGTGTGTACAGTCAAAGACAGCAGTCATTATTACACACATACATATATCAAAGACAAGTGATTAGATTTTTATGTTGCTTCAGTTAATGTGATTTTGATCTCATCTAATACATTGGAAAGAAGGCTGGAATCTGTGCTTTTTCCATCAATACTAAGAACCTGGTCAACCTGAAGAAAAAATTAGATACAAAACAATTATTTATATTTAAGTATGAAAGATGTTTCAATGAGTATTCAACAGCATAGTCAAAATATTCCTAAAATCTGAATTTTTCTTACATCCACTAATCCTTTATACATGAATAAGGAACAAGAAAGATTGGTAAGCACATTGTCCAACTTGTATCTTTAGTTTTTGTGTTCATTACTCAATGCCAATTGGAAGCTGCAAGTACACTCGAGCATTGTATTTAGATGAGTTTAGCTTTTTAAAGCTGCTGTGGAAAAAATACAGTAGTCCCCCTCTTATAAGACCACCCCTATTGCAGCAGGAAAGCGGCCTTATAATGAAGGTGGACTATCAAGAGGGGGATGACAAAAATTGCAAATAGTAATTACATATGAAGTCATAATTGCATTTAATTCAAAAGCATTTAATATTTTCTTCTAAAAATCACATGCATGTTGTGAAATCAATGTGAAACAAACCATTTCATCATTTTCAAATTTATTTATGAATAACCATTGATATACATGCAGTATTAAAATTGTCTTTATAATAATGTTACAGATTAGATCATCTGTCTCCAGTAGACACTTCAATACAAACAGATGTTCCTAAGAATTCTTATTCTTGAAAAAGTTATCTAGTGTCATTTGTTCCATGCTTTCTACAACTTTTATCTTTTTTAAGAATGTCTTGAGTTTTCCTAATTCTGTCCAGAAGTTCAACATTGTTTGTTGCAAGGCCATAATCCATCAATTCTGTGGACTGTAACCATGCAGTATGCAGTGTAATGTACTGTTTGGCTGGGTATGGATTGTCACACATGTCACTGTCACAGTCAATTTCCTAATTCTGACATATTTGAGTTGAATTTCTAGCACCTTTTGTCATTAATGACTGCTAGTCATCACTAATTGTGTTCTCTGTAGCTAATGCATCATCATACTGAACATAATCCTTAACCCTTTGAACCCGACAGGCCGGTTTACCGGCCAGTTGTAACGGTGTATATACCCGAAAGGCCAGTATACTGGCATAGCTATCTACCATCATAACCCGAAAGGCCGGTATACTGGTCTAGCTATCTACCGTCATAACCCGAAAGGCCGGTATACCAGCCTGTGTTATGTTATTCGCTACATGGTCAGTGAAATATAGAAAAAATATGAAAAATGTGAAATATGAAGAAATTTCGAGACAGTTTGTTACATAGTCATAGTAATAAAAAGCATTTTATAAGCATGTTTGAAAAGAGACAATTTGATATTTGTTGTTATATCATAGTGGATTATCATTCTAAGGCATAATATTACTTTTATTTTGCAAAATTTTACTTTTTATAAAATTGTCAAAATTTGCCGGGGAGGCTCAGATTATTGTGCCGAAATATGGGGGAGATTAGGGTTCAAAGGATTGTTCTAGGTGGTATAATGGGAAGATAGTCCTCTTCATCCCAGTTTTCCTCCACTGCCTCTGGTACACCCGATACCTCTTGGAAAAATCCACATTTCCGAAAGCACTTTTCAATCGTCTTAGCTTTCAGAACATCCCATGCTGATGCAGTCATTGGATTGCATCCAGCAGAGTCACCTGATGTGCTATCTCCAATGCAGATGTTGTATTATCCGTCAGGAACAAAACATGTCTCAACAGCTTTTTCCTGTAGTTCACATTGACCGTCTAGATTATCCCTGCCTCCAGGGTCTTCTGTTTTGAAGTTGTATTTGGAGGAAAGTATGAAACTTTGACATTTGACAAATCCAGTTTTGGGTGTGAAACACAGTTGTCGAGGAAAAGCAGGATCTTCCTGTTCTGCACTTTCATCTGCTGATTAAGTTTTTTGATCCAGGACTCAAATATCTTTCCTGTCATCCATGCTTTCCTGTTTGCCTCATGTGAAACTCTCAAATGTGTCTGTCTATATCCCTTAAAGCACCTTGAATTTTGCGATTTTCCTATCACCAGTGGCTTCAGTTTCTAACCAGAACAACTGGTGCAGAGCAAAACTGTAAATCTCTCCTTTGCTTTTTTCCCACTTTTACATGAATCCTATTTTTGTACCAGCGACCTTGTTGGCAACAGTCTAAAAAAACAAACCAGTCTTGTCACAATTAAAAATATCCTTGCTGTCATATCCCCTACATATATTGTTAAGTCTTTTGCTCCAATCTTCAACAACTTCATCATTAACATCTGCTTATTCTTCACTAAGGACAGAATACTTAATATTGTGTCGGACTTGAAATCTGTGCAACTATCCATTACTTGTGGTTAAGATGCTATATCCAATATCATCAGGAAAAAATGTTGCTTTTTCTTGGATAATTCGACCAGTTTGTGGAATTTTCTTAGCATGCACAGTGCAAAACCATTCAAAACCTTGTCATTCAAATCAGGATACAAACATCTCCTGGCTCTAACAATCTTCCTTTCTCCATCCATTCCACCTTCTCCTTTCGGCAGAACTGTTTCTCTATCTTTCACGATGTTGTTTATCCGAGTCTTTCTGACATCAAATGTTTCTGCCAGGATCCTCAAACTCTCCCCCTTATCGGTCAGTTGAATTACTTTCACTTTCTCTTCTAAATTGAGAATGTTTCTTTTCCTCAATGACATATTGATCTCCTTGCAGTTACACTGTACTTATTCCAATGTTGCCAACTACAAGACTGATAAAACAATTTTTCTGCATTTAAACAAATTGGCATGTGTTTTTTTGTGATTTGTTAGTCACAGTCTGATATCCTATTGTTTTTATAATTTTTTTCCACTTATTGTTTTCATACATTTATTTACACTAAGTGAGAGAAACCAAAACGGCTTTGATATGTATCATTAACATCATGCAGATTTGACCTTGCAGCCGTAAGGATTTGTGATCTTGACAATTATTTTCAGGAGCAATAGCCACAATTCAAGAACGTTTGAATCAAAAATTATTGTTTTGTGAATATTCACGGACAAATTAAAAACTTGTAAAGATTTTTAATTTTAGCATGAATTTCATACTCGCATAGCCGCAACTGATGAGATACATACATCAAGAACAAGAAATAAATAATACACACCTGCTTAACTAGAAGACATATGTGATGTCCTTGAATGGACCGACTATATAAGGAGGCACTATTATCAACTCTCTCTACAACTGAAATGAAGAGAAATAGCACAATATACAATCTGTCTTTCTAAAAAATAAAATGATCAATGGCTAGATTAAAAATAAAATTGATATTGCTTATGTACTTGACAATAATATCAAAAGATATACAACACCAATCAAGAACACAAACATAACACAAGTTAATATTGTAAATAACAAAATAATTTAGTATAGGAAGTGTGTGATTTGGATTTATAATGTAACAACTTTTTAATCAAATCGCTATGATGTCTGTAGCATGGGCGTTTACAGTGATGTCTAAGGCATCATGCTGCAGACGTAGCATCATGTCCCACCAAGTCACATACTGTCCTGACACCAGGCCAACCAGTCCAAACACTATCTTCTTAATGCTGAGTGCCAAGCAAGACAGCTGCTATTACTATTGTTATAAATCTTTTTATTATATGCTAATATTATTTAACTAACTATATTTTAATAATGAAAGACATTACAAGAAACAATGAAATTGTATACATGCTTTATTCCAAATAATTTTAATAACCATAGATTCATCAATACACAATAACAGTATTCATGCACTCATAGCTCCACCCAGTTACCTTTTAACTTAGTCACATGCTCTACATCGGTTTAAAAACTAATTGTTTTTGTCTACTTAAAATTAAAATTAAGGGTCATTGTGAATGAATGCACATGGAATTTGTTTTTATGCTGATCTAACTCAATTCTGCTTTCTGATTATGAAGGACTTGATTATTGGTACAATTCAGTGCAGTAAGTAGAATGGATTTCAACTGGAAATGTAGGCATTGCTAAATTCCAGTACAGCTTCTGTGTGTATTTGGTTTTGCCGAACATATCAGTCAAAGTTTAAGAACTAAGTACATTTTGAGGAAATTCAAGCTGCATAAATGTAACTAAATTTATTGCAATTTTTATTACCAGCTAAAGAAGACATGCTTATGCCCTGTCACTTGCATCCCACTGTTGGAGGGACATTAGTTATAACCTGTATCAGACAGTACAGCTTCTATCGCTATCATAACACAATCTAAATAGTTACATGCATAAAACTGAAAAATAGCTGTTGTGTGACACTCTATTTAACAAAGTGGAAAAAATATTTTTTTCATCGTTTTGAATTATTGACCCAAGAGGTTTTTAGTTCAAGTATTTTGACTAACTTTTAAAATGGTAAGTTTTCTGATAGATATGCGATAATTCTTGGCCTCAATGTGCTCTTATATGATATATTTTTAGATCCTACAGTGTTTTTTTGAATTGTCAATGTCTTAACCAATCTATTTGCAAAAAGATATGAATATTCTCCTATTTAACTGTTACAATGACAAGAACAGTATTTTCAATTACTGTGTCTGTCACATCTGTTGTTGACATTGCAAATATCATTCATTTGGTTGTGGTATGGTAGTTGGAGTCGACAACCAATGACCACATTATGTACCAAACCACAACATACAGAGAACCATGTTAAGTAATGAAACAGTGATATATTGTGAATAGTTTTATATACTGCATCAAGGTATAGCAGGAATGATGTAAATTTGTTTAAAAACAATGTTTTGAAAAGGAAATTATGATATAACACTAAGCTGTTAAGTTTAATTTGTTTTCTTTCTAGCCTTCCATAATGATACCACCTCATATCCTGAATTGCATAATAAACAATTTTGTTATAATCAATGGAAGCTGTGATGTACTTTTAAAACTTTACAGGTGTAGATTTGTAATTTCCAATTTATGATGCTAGCACGTTGCAATTTAATACTGTTTCAGTCAGTTCCTGAAAAATAATCTACTTTAAAACACTGTCCAGAACTGCATTATGTGTTAAAATCAGGGTGAGCTATGCTTTTACAAATTCACAGATCTGTAGATTGGTAATTTCCAATTTAGGATGCTAGCACAATGTGACTGAATGTAGTTTCTGTTAGTCCCTAATAAATAATCTACTTTACAATGTAAAAAAAAAGAATAAAATGTTCAACTTTAAATGTCACAGTGATGTGTTTGAGAAATGCGAACATAAGAAATATGATAAAGTGACAAAATGTTTGGAACTACTCATTTATAACTTGCACATAATATGCACATGAAAGTTGTAATATTCCAAAATATTGTGATATTATATAGTATTATTTTAAAATGAAACTGTAGAAGAACTCACAAATTTCAACTTCTATAATTACCTTGGGGATAATGCTATATTATGTACATGCAATGGGGACAGAAACTAGACTGCTTAAAAAAGAAATTATAAACTGTATTTTAAATAACAATTAAAAATAAGATCAAGCTATCATGATTTATTTGATAGGTTTTAATTATTAGCAAAATAATCTGAATTTTTTGGCATATGATAAACAGAATATTACCTTTAAAACGATTATAAAAACATATTCTAAGAAGATTTGTCGAAAATTCTGGCTGAAGAGGTGTACACTTAACAGTTCCTTTTTCTGATAGTTCCCCACTGCTCAGCAGAGAGGCAAAGTCAGGACTGAAAATACAAGTTGGTATAAATTAAGAACAATCTTAAATGGGTACATTTTAAACCTTTAATAGAGCAATGCAAAAATGTCCATATTAATTTCACTGGACATTAATTACAGCTTTGCAAAGACAAGCATAAAATGTAGTTTATGGGTGGGTAAATTTAATTATGTAATACTTACCTGCCATTACTGAACTGCTAACCTTTCCTGGAAACCAAGTCCCCCAACCCAACTATTCCCTCCTCTAGTTAGTAATAGGAGGGCCAGAAAAATACAGACCATGATCCAACTAAATGGCAGAACCTTTATAGAACTTGAGAGTATTAGATCAGTTGCTCCACAGCACTGGTTGACACAGAACATTCTTTTTCCTCAAACAGGAAGAAAACAAAAGCTGCAACTGCAGTTAAAGGGGGACAGATATAATCAAAGCATTTCCAACAGAACCAGTTACAAATGACTCTTCACTTGAGATAGCAATGATAGGTAAAGATGAGCACTTGAGACCACTTGGCCACCTGGGCCCATTGAATTTTATTCAAACAGCAAAAATGTATACAGCCCTACCCCTTTATATCGACAATACTTGTCTTGACAAGCTGCCTATGTCAATGAAAAAGCGAAGTCCCAGTCCTTTGGTCTACTATTACTACCAAATTGTCATGCTTATGTTGACGTAGAGATAAAAGACAAACGTACATGACAGAAGCCCTTGGTCCCAGCTTGAACAAATCCTTTGTTTTCTAATCATGAATGTCAACAAGCTGCCAGTTCAGACCCATACTCTGTTCAACAATTAGTTGATCTTGCCACCAGACTATAATTTTTCCCACATAATCGTTCATGTCAACCAGCTGCCAGTTCCGACCCATGCTTTGTTTAAAAAAATATTTTATCTTGCCACCAGACTTTAATTTTCCCACCTAATCGTTCATGTTGACCAGCTGCCAGTTCGACCATACTTTGCTAAGCAATTAGTTTATCTTGCCGCCAATTTTAATTTTCCAGCGTAATCATTTATGTCAGCAAGCTGCCAGTTATAATCTGGACTTTATTCAACAATTAGTTGATCTTGCCGCCAGGCTTTAATGTCGCGGTGGGATTTAAAAAAAACCAACAGGCTTTTGTTTGGTCCTACTAAGTTGGCCTCTCATGGTGACTTAAAAAAATGCAATGAAATCTGAGAGATTCTTGCATTTTCCAAAGTGATCGGTGATTAAAACAAGTTTATTGTGCTGTGAAAGTTATCTTTTTAAGTTTATATTTACAATGGCTTTCAACACCAGTGTAAAACGCAGATTAAATTTACAGTCTCTGGAAACTAAATATCTGGCTTTTACGGAAGATGAGGACAGGGCATCTTGCAAAGATGTCTGTGAAAAGATTTCACTTAAACATAACACCCTGTTAGGAAGGATGAAAGCTGCTGAGTCTATAAAGAAAGACTACATTGAAGTAACTGCACTCACCAAAGGAAGAAGCAGAAGACTGCTAAATTTGAAGATGTGGAGGAAGCCACAGCAAAATGGTTCAATGAAACCCGCATTGCACATTCTACTTTTTCCATAGATCGTGATATGATCGAAAAAGCAAAAGAATTTGTGAAAAAACTTTGTGTGGAGAACTTCCTTGCAACATGTGGTTGGTTCAGTCGCTTTAAAGTTGGTCATAACATTGGATACAAAAGGATTTTTGGAGAGGCCAACTCAGCAGACACATTACAGCTTGATGGAAGGAATGCCCAGCTTAAAGATATATTGCAGAATTTAAAGTCTGGGAATGTATACAATGCGGATGAAACAGCATTATTCTTTAAGTATACTCCAGACAAGACATACTGCATCAAAGATTAACCAAGTGTTGGTGGGAAACAGCCTAAAGATCGCATCTCTGTTCTAGTCACATTGAACATGATTGGTAATGATAAAACGCCACTTCTAGTTATTGGCAAGTCTAAGAAGCCTCGTTGTTTTAAAAATGTTCACTATCATCCTGTGGATTATTATGTGAACACAAAAGCTTGGATGACCTCAGACATTTCTATGGAGTGGATAAGGAAACTGGACAGAAAAATGAAAGTGCAAGGAAGAAAAATTGCCTTGCTTGTGGATAACTATTCTGTGCACCCACGTGTGGACAATCTTCAACACGTCCAACTAATTTGTCTACCGCCCAATACCACGTCACTCATACAGCCAATGGATCAAGGAATCATCCAGAATTGAAAACCTCATTATCAAAAACTTCTCGCCCACAAAAAGCTGGCCACGATTGATTAGCAAGAAGAATTTAAGGAAGATTTGCTTGGGGCTCTGTACAACATTAGGAACGCCTGGGGATTAGTGAAGCCAGAAACCATACAGAACTGCTTTATGCATGCTTTCTTTCCCGAAAATGAGAAATTTCATGGATTCTCCCAATCAATTAGATAGGAACAGACTGACCAAAATCTAGGCCAATTTAATTACATGTACTTGAAGCATGTAAAAAACAACTATGCAACCATGTGCTAATGCTGATATTAAATATTGTAATGCTTTTCATATCAGGATGTGACCAATGCAATATTTTATTGTGGACTTTATTACACAATGGTAACCAAAATGTAATTTGTCTAGATACATGTGAATTTCACTCTGGCTTTGTCTTTATGTACTCAAAATTTCCAGTTTTCTCAAAGTGTAAATACTACTCACTGATGACAGGTCACCCCTTACTAAAGAATTTAACTTGCATCTTTTTTCATATCCCACCCCACCACAACACTTATCTTGACATCCACCTATCTCGACAATCATATTATGTAGATGCATTTGGAAACAAGTAGTAACAAGTGAGGAAAACTGACACAGAAAATTTGTAATGCCATATAAATCTGCTTGCAAACTGCATAGACCAAAGTCTGCTGTCCCAAACTGTTCTAACTGATCTGCATCAATGCAATTTGTTTGAAATTTAAAGTAGACCAAAAATGATAGGCCATGATCTGCTAGTGCAATATACGATGGAAATTTTGCAATTTAACTCAAATAATAATTGAGAACATATGGTTCAAAAGATATTCAATCATTTTGAAAACATCTAACCAGTTCATTAGGAGAAGAAATCACTGTAATAGTTCGAGCATGAAGGATCTGATTATATCTCTCAGCTGTAATAGCATTATGAGATATGTGTATCCTTTTTTTTCTGGTGTCAACAACCCAGCATTGTCAACACTACCAAAATAAATTTCAGTCAGATACTGGGGAGATGCATCAACAATCCAACTCATATGCCACATTTCATGAAGAGGTTTTCCTAACTGTGGCTCCTATCATCAAACGCAGTGTATACAAAATTACCATTGAATATATGGAATGAAAGGGAGGGGAACTGATTTTGAAAACTTACCCATTACATGGTGTAGCTAAGATATAAGTGCTACATGGAAAACTAATTCGGAAATCCAGTTTCTCATGCGTGGAACCATCATCTGTCTGAAGTATAAAAAAAGGAGACATCTTAAAACAATTTCTTAGGAAACATAAAAACTCTGTTCCAATTGTTTAGATCAGATAAAAACAATGCATATAATTATTTTATCCTAATTTGAATAAACTGAAATCAATCAACATTGAAAACATTAAGTTCCTTTATTATCTTTTTTGACACATTTTCATCAACCCTGCCACTTGAAAAGCAATGACCCTGTGAGGTATCAACTGAAATTAGATATTTCTAAAGTCTTCTTCTTCAAGTAATCTAAAGTGTGTTATAAAAGTGTATTTTTAGTTGACTTGGTTCAATTTGTTTTAATTTACTGAAACCAACATACTTGTATTGATGTAATTTGCATGTAAAACAATAATTTAAAATCACAAACTTAAAGATTTACCTTCACAATGTAGGTCAAGGTACCCTTCAGCTTGGATGGTTGACTAATACTTTGAAAGGTGAAAGCAAACTGTCCTTCATTCATGATGTTTGGTGGTAAAATAAAGGGGACTTTGACTGCTTCATGAGAGGATAAACCAATCTGGAAAAAAGAAATACAAAAAAGGTCTGGTGATATAATTTTACAATCAAATGATATTAATTATCACAAAACTAAATAAAATATTGGCATAAATTGTGTCTTCCCTGTTGCCCCTGCTGGTTCCAGGGAAATGTTTTCACTTTTAAATGATCTTGACTTAATGGAGCTGGAGTTCATGGATATGAATGTGTCAAGTTTCATAGTTCTATAACCTAAGTATGATAGGTATCCATTAAGAGTTTGGCTCACAGGGAGGGAAGATATGGCTATGAAAGAACATATCTCCCTAAATTCATATTATGATAGCTATCCCTACTATGGTTTGAGACTTTTGACCATATATTTAAAAAAAAACTTCAACCAAAAACTTATTAAAATTTTTAAAATGACTGTGATTGTCTGAAAGTAAGAGTATGGATATGAAAGGGCAGCCGAAGTGTGAAAGCCAACTCTCTCATGTTTTGAGGCATATGACCATGCAAAACAAAGGTTAACTAGCAGATCCCCATGTCATCTACATAAGTAAGCACTACCAGTGAAGGTAAACTATGATGTGGGACCATCTATTTTTACATTACTTCTGCTTATAACCAAATGTTCACACTGTCAATTATTGCACACTACTTATGACTTTTCCTTCCCAATGTACATACAACTTATGCTCCTCTGTTTCTGTGGTAAAAGCAAAAATAATGAATGGTTTGGTGTCTTATGATTTTATCCAAATTAATAAAATACTGATAATATTGAATAGTTACTTTAATACAAATGAACATACTGTTGCCAACAATGTGACATAGAACCCATTCTGTTTGCAGATATCATGCAAATAATAGAGAAGGCAATGGTTATTAGCAAGTAATAGCTTAGTCTTACCATTGATGACAAGATGATGAAATGACAAATTTCATTATTAGTTCTAACTGAAATGGCTGAGACATATTTTGTTTAATCTAGAGTTAAACATAGCTGCCAACCATCCAGGCTCGCAATTTGTGAAAATGGTGATAATAATTAGTGAATTTTGACATGAATTCATGAAGTGATCCTAGATTCCGTGAATATTTGTCAGAACAAATGAATGCACTGCAAATGTTTGGTATACTCCAAACTAAACTTCACTTTTTGTGCAATATATTTCGTTTTACTATTCCAAGTTTACTCTGACCTTTGCCATACCATTTTTTATATGGACATTTATGTTGGGGTGTAGGACCAGAGTCCATTCCCTATCGAACAGTTGGAATTTGCCAACACCATTTGGTGTCTGCATGGGGTAGCCTCTTACTAGATGGCACAGCAAACTTGAACGACCTTTCATAGAGATATACCTGCATGAAATCGACAGGAAAATGATTTATTTTCTCAAAAATTGTGAGCATCGCATTCATCATTTCTTTAATCTGCTGACAGGAGAGACGAAAGTACATTGTTGTTGCAACTTGACCTGGATCTGGCTATTTTCAGTCTTGAGTCACATGACTATACAAATCTCACAACTTACATGTCAATGAGGTCATATAGTCACATGATTTGAATAGTACACAAATTTCCAACGTACAAATGTGGTATCAAGGGTCAGAGGAAACTCTGACTATATTTTTCCTTGGTGGTGAAGACATTTTCAAGATAAGTTGTTGAATGGTAATTCAAATCAGTGTTGGCGGTGCACGAACAGAACAAAATTCCGATTAGGTCCCAGTTTCTCTTAAAATCATTTGTAAAACTTTTCTTATGTATACAGATTAAAATACCCGAAAATGCTTGCTACCGAGCTAACAGTACCAATCAGCTATAGCTCACTAATACCGCGACCAGTACTATTGGACCATTTTGGCAACTGTCGATATTATGACTAACGCTTAACGAGAACTCTATTTTTTTATTAAATATTTTAAATAATTGAGAATTGGGGAATTTGTGAATTTTTGGCATGCGGCGTGAATTCATGAATCGCTGAAAAATCATGAGGGTTGGCAGCTATTGGTAAGTGTAGCAACAATTACATGAATCCAATATAAAAGCGACAGAATATGTTCATATAATGGGTATGCATGATTGTTTACAAACATAGAGATAAATCAACAGTAGAATGAGAACAGGTACTAATATTTATATGGCCATAAAAATTGATTGGCAAAACAACTGCTATAATGTGACATTACATTTTTTTAACACACACACACCCACACCCGCACAAAATCTATTGCACAGAACATGTTTCTATGCAAGTGTCAATAGCAATGTTACAACTATGGTCTGCTGGCATGTAACACATGGGCTGATCCAAATTCATGCTGTACACATTTGGGTGTACATTATACAGCATTAATGTATTATGATGTGGAAAGAGGGGAAAGGGCATGGGTAAAGTAAGAAAGGTAAAAAAATCAAGTTGCAATAATTGTATAAAAAAAGCTGACAAGCTGTATATAATCATTACCAATTGGATCCAACTGTAAACTGAATAGATCCTGATCTGCCATGACATATATGCTATGCAATTTGTCAGGAGATTCAGTAGAACAAACATTACAGACCTCAATATGCCAGCATTTTAGGCATGGGCAAATCAAGGTCTAAGTTGTTTGCAGTTGGATCCAAACTTATAAGCATCCTAGTACAATAAATTCAATTCACTGGACCAAAACCCTGAACATATTTAGTCAGAATGAAAATATATTCCACATAAGAAAATCTTCAGTCATTTTACACCTTTAGTAAATCTGTTCTCATCAAACTTGACAGAATTGTACTTACCCCTCTATTAAGTTTGGTATTGATTGAATCAAGGACGTTGAATTCAAGGTCTTTAATTTGATGATCTGTATGGTTATGGAACACCACTGACACCACAACCTGTTCTTTTCGCTGTGGGGTGACACGTGTTTCATAGGTCTGGAACAACAAAAAACACACCAAGAGACCCAATGAGCTAATTTGAAACTACTAACAATTTTCTTTATATAAAATGCAATAATAACCCATAAAACAATCTTGAAAACCAACACTATTTGAACCTGTTTACTCTGAAATTTGTGTGTGTGTGTGAATTTTATCAAATTGCAAACAATTTTGTTAGTAATGGAATCAGCATTATTTCGTATCTAGACATGAATAAAACTGTATAAACTCCTGAATGAATACCTAGTGATTTAGATTTCAACAAAATTTTGTAGCAGTGATAGTAAATGGTGCTTAGGTGTAAACAGAGTTTTACATTAAAATACATGTATATGCATTCACCAGGGTAAAACAAGTCTTACATTGTGAGTCCAGGGGCCACCTTAAAGTTTCATTAGGGACACTATACATTCAAGTCAGGTGGACTCCAATGTGTAATGAATTATCCTTCATTTTACAGAATGTACCAATACAAATAACTAACAAAAGGCTCACTGATTTGATTGGCACATGAAAAGGAAAAGTACTTTGTCTTCATGATAGAAGTTAAATATCTAAATGCCTAAGTTCCAATCTTTGGGATAATTAACAGAAACTGTTACCATTATCTTTTCCTTATGGCCCAGTATGCAATCATTACATTAATTAAGTAATACATATTTAAAATAAATAAGCATAAACATTTAAAACTATGTTCAAAAGACAAAATGTAACTTACCATTTTAATACAGTCATTTTCAGCCAGTAACTTATAACCCGACATTGGCTGCAAAGAAGAAAAGTTTCTGAACTAAGTGATTATTACTATGTATACATTTGTTAATATAACAAAAAAGCACAACTGTGATAATTTTACAGTATGTTCCAAACTCTGACTTGAAAATAACAATTGGACATAATACATAACAATAATATAATTATCTTTACTTACCAAAACTTTATATTTTCAACACGTAACATTAGCTGTTGTTAACTATTTTTTTCCACACAATAGTGCTAACAAAGCAGTGAAGTACTTGCTCAAGAATATTTGAAATTGCCAGTTTGTAGTGAGATTGGAACCTGCAAAAACCCACTTCAATATCAGATGTTTTACAAAATAAGCTATCATGTTCCTTGGAAGAATAACATGAAAAAAACCCCAGAATTTTGTTCAATGAAGCAAATGATTTACACAAGTAAAGGCAAGTGATACAACAAAAAATTCTTATAGAATTTTAACACTAAACTACTGCTGGTGTGACCATCAATGATGTCTCGTTTTCTAAAGTCTTACTTGCTTTTGCAGGCTAAACCAAAATAAATATGTTTAAAAGGAATCAAGAGTAAATATTCATAAATGCATGCAGTGCAATAGAGGAAATGGATGGATATTGGTAGCAACACTCAGGGCTCAACTAGCAGGTCAACAGGCAAATAGATTCCCATATTTGGCAGAGAAGTCACCTTTTTCATACATAAAGTAACTTTCACTTAATTGATTTGCCAATGAACTGTAGCAAAAAAAATTGTGTGTGATTTTGATTTTTAACATAGCTTTAACATTTTTTTCAATCATATCACTACAAGGTTTGCAGTGTGGCAATTTATTGTAATGTCGAGCACTGGGGCATCATGCTGCAGACATGTAGCGTGATGTCCCACCCAGACCAGTCCAAAAACTAATGTCTTAATGCTGAGTGCCAAGCAACTTGATGAAACAGGATTAAATCAATTCAATAACCACTGATCTTATTGCTTATTCAAAACGATAATTTTGATCCAGGTATGTTGAACGTTGTGTGATGAAGAATAAAGTTCCCCTCTTTGGAATATGTTGGATTTTAATCCAAGGTATTAAAAAAAGAGCAACTTTTATCTTGATTTGAATCGGTCAATTATTTCAGTAATGTTTTTTAAAATTTGATTTTACATAAATATAAATGGCAATTATTTACATCTCCCATTTTTGAAACCCAATTTTATACCCTTTACATTTATTTGATTAGGTACAAACTTGGATGCAACGGCAAAAATTAAAAGGTCATACAAATCAGACATATAATGGTTCTCTATATAATTATTCAAGTCATATCCCTATATGTAATTATATTAAAAAAATCCCTATTACTAATGTCACATCAATGACATCAAATGAAAATAAAACCCATTATATTACAAGAACCAGTAGTGAGTGTGGATAGGTGATAACACTCTGCACATTGTTCATAAAAATGTAACATGGTGATGAATGTGGTGACAATAATACTGTAAGCTTACTGGTGCATTTACTGGTGTATCCAATTGTGATGCTGGAATCTGCTCCTTTGATGGAGTTGTGATTCCCTCAGCTTCCTCATAATCTCCCTTTGATTTGTGCTTCCTCTTTTTATCTTTCTTCTCCTTAAGATCCTTTTTGGAACTTTTTCCTTTCTTCTTTTTCTTCGAAAGCTGTTTAAATATATAAATAATTTGTATAAAAAACTAAAATAAGTGTCAACATGCCGACAAAAATAAAAGAACTGGCAGCAGATAAAAAGGTAAGACTTACAAATACCTTTTGATTGTTTTAACTTTTTCGTGTGAAAGAATGTAGAATGTGATACAGAAATATAAGATATATTCGATAATATCAATATAGCTGCCAAACCATGAGTACAAAAATACTTTGCTTTTCTCTCAATCATTATCAATTCCAAGGTACCAACTTTTAATGAAAACTCCATATTATAAGACCATTCATTCAAAAGTAATCATAACCAGATTTTTAAGATGGCCACTTTAGTTGCAATATTGAGATAGCAACCTTTTCATTTGAGAACCAGACATCATAAAAAGTCATTTAGTGAAAACTCCATGCTGATACAAACATCCTCTCACGAGGAGTTTTGTTGGTTTGTTATGGTTTAACGCCATTTTTCAGCACAATATAGGTTATACATGGCAGCCAGTATTAATGGTGGAGGAAGAACCCGGACAAACCCCGGAAAGAACCACCGACCCACGAGAAGCTACTGGCTCTCATGAGGAGTAGTGATAGCAAGATTTTCAAGATGACTATGACAGGCATGTTGGTTGTGCAAGGTGGTACTTTTTGAACTTAGGACTAACCAGATATCATAAATCATTTGGTGAAAACACCATCTCAAGTATGTTTTTTGTGTGGGGAGGTATAAGAAGATTTTTAAGATGACCACTAGGGTAGCCATATTAGAGCTCAGATCAGTCCCATGTCAATATGACTTTGAATTAAGGAGGAGTACCTCTGTTCTTACAAATTCAAGTCTTAACTAATGTGGGTATGTGAGAAAGCCTGCCAGTAGCTTCCCAAAACCTGGTGATTCTTTCAAGAATCTTCTTGGCCACCATGTAAAGCCTATTATGTACTGGAAAATGGTGTTAAGACTCCAAAATAAAAAATCAAATCATCAAAAGCAATAACAAAATTCACAAGATGGCTGCTATGGCATTTATATTGCTATATTGGACATCAGCTTAGATTCAAAAGTCTTTCAGTGAAAACCCCATGCTGACATGAACAACCAATCAAGAGTAGTGTAAAGATTTTCAAAATGACTACTATGATGGCCATATTAGACCTCAGATTGGCACCATGTTCATGTAGGACTGACTAGATATCATAAAAAGTCTTCTGGCAAAATATGTCAATATTGCATTCTGTTCAAGAGGAGTAGCCACAAGAAGATTTTCAAGATGGCTGCCATAATGGATGTCAGATTGGTACCATTTTTATTTTGAACCAACTAGATATTAAATGAAGTCTATTACTGAAAACCCTTTTTTATATGAACATCCACTGAGAGTTGTAAAAATATTTTCAAGATGGTTGCTGTGTCCTAGTAGTGCCATTTTCATTTAAGACCAACTAGACAATGGGATGAATGTGGTTGTAAACTTTCATGGTACTCTCTAAAGAAGTTGTGAAGGAGTTGCTATAAAAAAAAAAACTTGTGCTAAATATGGAAGATAGACGACAGACCACTCCATGAATGACCAAAAGAGCCAACAACAGCCAACAGATGGACGATGTGACTGACTTTAGACTTATAGATACCAGAAAGATGAAGACAGATACTAAACAAAAGCAAAAATGACAGCCATTGAGATTATTTCATAAATTTATTTATACCTTTTCTTCCTTTGCCTCTTCTTCAGAAGAGAGAACCACCTCTGTTTTTGGTTTTTTAACTTTCTTAGGTTTATCCTCTGCTGTGGGAGGTTCTGAGGAAGTTTTAGTGGGAGATGGAGTGTTGGCTGCATCATTGCCAGACAACCAGAAGTCTAAATCATCTGCCTGTAAAAAACCGGGTGATATATGAAAGCAAAGGAGATAATCATTGTTTTTTGTGGACAATAACAATGTTACAAATGCTTCTGTCAAGATTCAATAAACAATGCTTACCTTTCTCTCCTTCTCTGTCCCATTCACTGACTGAACTTCCCTAGAAGTGTCTGGAGACTGACTAGCCCCTGCATTAGTTGTGTCATCTACCCTCTCCACATTCTCTCCTTCAATTTGCTCATGGTCTTCCTTCAGTAAATTTGGCTCTTCTTCGAGCATACTGGTTGTTTTCTTCTTCTTCTCTTTTCTCTTTTCCTTCTAAAATGAATATTTTAAATCATACAGTGTACGATTATAAACTGGTCCTCAATTTTTCAGTAGTGAATATTTTAAATTATACAGTATGATTATAAACTGCTCCGCATTTTTCAGCAGTGAAGAGTATATGGTGGTTTGGTACAATTAAATCTCACAACTTTTACACAAAGAATATTTGTTTATTAAGGACATTATTTGCAAACCCGATAGATAATTGTGGGTGTTGTAGATGACATGCTCTCTAAAAGTTTATTCGGTATTGGTTTTGTCTTTTGTGGCACAGCAACACAAGTAGGTTGTTTAGTGCCAAGGCACTGGTGTAAAATGCCTTGTCTGAGGATGCATTAGGATCATGACCCAGGCAGATCCAATGGTAGAATCAAAATTTGTACCCATTTGGTCACAAGTTCAGCATGCTAAGCTAAGTCATGGTCCTGATATGTTAACTCTATCTACACCTTGGCAGATCAATAAGATATTTCACTGCTTTGTACTAGCAACATTAATTACATGTCATGAGTTGCTGCCTGTAGTAAGTAATAACAACTAATCAAAAGCATGCAACAGCAGTGCATTGTACATCATCCAAAATTAGTGGAGTCAATTGACTTCAAAATTTGTAAGTTTAACACTGAAGGGTATGATTACGTACCAGAGTGAAGCCATTACAGGTGAATTTGAAGGAAAGGATGTATTTGTGTAAAATCGGACAGGCAGTAGAAAATTGCTTATTTACGAGTCCATTTCAGTTGTTTGCTCCCCTTATCTCGATTATACAGGAATAATATTCAAAGCTGAACTTGATCTTTTTATTGGATGCAGCACCACTGCATCTAATGAAATTCTTAGCCCTGAAGCAATGAAATATCTGACTGCTCCACCAAGATGTAAATAGAACCTTAATCAGTGAAGATGCTCTTCATCAAAAATTATATGTGCAAAGGAGTACATCATACACCTCTCCCTCAACAGCTCAGGTTCAATGTGATCCAAAATTAAAGACTACAGAACAAGGATGCGAGTAAATGAGGAGTCTCTCTAAAAAAAAAACATGAAAGGGATGCTATCAAGGCTTGACACTGACAATGACATGAGGGCGTTAATGGTGTAATACTTGTTAACAATCATGTTGGGAATAATTTTCAATAAAATTCTTTTTTTAAATAAAAGTTGTTTGCTTCTCTGCAAGAATTACTTTTTATTTTTTTCAAGATAACCACCCTTTGAAAAATTGTTAAAAACATAATGAGATTTCAACACACATCAGGCATACCTGCAAAATCATTGTGTATTGTGTCATTGCGGTTTGCATGTAAATATGGATGTATTTGAGTGTTATTATTGATTCTTAAGACAGCAAGATTTTAGTGTTTTAAAAAAAACTAGGGACGTTTAATTTGTGAAACAAGAACCATTAACACTGAAGCCAATTTTTGTAAATACTGTCCTATCAGAAAGATATTAATGCTGCAGTTTCACTGCAATTAATAGTGAACTTTTTTGGATCATCATCCTAGAGCAAACCTGAATGACAAATTCGGAGTTTTAAGTTCACTACAGACTCTGATAATCATTTCTCCATGATAAACAGTATTTTTGAAACAAAGCTCTTCATCCACCATGTACTCCTTTCACCTGCGTTTCTTTGTATCACTGACCATGTCTGCAAATTAGTAGGATAAACCACTGATTAATGTTAGATACATACATAATAAGATTTACAACAGTGTTCAAATGAGTTGACTTGGCACACGGTTATGCCTACTAGCTTTTATACAGGAACGACTAACATGTTTTTATTTTTTTTATAACTGTTTCCCTTTTTTGACTTGGTACCAAAAAAATATAGTTAATGTGACAACACAATGCATGTCTACTTTTAACTGGTTGTAACAATACAAGCAACAAAAAACACAGCTGATAATTATGTTCTCATACTGTGACTGTAGATTCTTTTATTTATAATGCTTACTGAAACTTAATTAATAAATTAATTATAAACTAAAACAAAAACATGAATCACACTTGACATTACTTTCAAATTTCTGAAATTGTTGCTACCAGTAGACATTTCCAACATTTTCTTGGGTAGAAATTTTGTTGAATACTGTTACTTAGTACACAATATTTTTTATTTTAAAAAAGTTTTTGCAAATTTTTGGATGCTGATTCAAATTTTCAATCACTTACTGCATTCTGATGATAAAACAAGAAATACCTTAATGTTTTTTTGCCAGTTGTGATCAAGATTTTCTTCATGCTCAACAAATTTTTTGGCTATTTTCTAGCGCAACAAAAAAGGATCCACACCTGATCTTACATTATAAGCAGGTTTGCAAGTTATCATGGGGGAGGTGTAGTTGTGAAAACCACCATAGTCAAGACGAAATACATTTCAGGAAGTCAAGATGAGACCATTTCTTCTTTTTCAGAGAACCCAAACAAGCCTCTCAGAAAGGCAGTTGATTTTTCCCAAAAGTTTGACCAGTTATCAGTAAGGTGTAACAGAATATCATATACTGGTATTGTAAAGATAGAAAATGTATTTAGATATTTGCCTCAACAGTAAACATTATGTTCAACTGAAAGGTTTGTAAAGTACATATATACCTTATTTACCACTAGTACAGTGCTGTAAACTTCAGTTCCAATCCCTATTCAGCTGAATGGCATGTTATCCATGAACTTGACATAATTCTTAGATTTTTATTGAATACTGCGTGTTGATATGACCATCCATCCATTCAGGAGTAGTAATCATGATTTTCAAGATGCCTATTGCGACAACAATATAGGATGTCATAGCATCAAGCCATTCCCTGAGGACCAACAATACCCCAGTTTCAAAACAATCCTCCAAGTAGATTAGGAGGAGCAGTGAAAAACTGGTTCTAAACTAAAACAGAGAATGGACAACAGACCATCCAATAAGCTATTCTGGTTTAAGACCAGTAGTGCTAAAGATTATTCCAGTTTTAAAATCTCTAAAACTCTGCATTGCATATAAACTATTATAGAAAGATTTACTCTGTCTTCTTTATCCCTCTTTTTCTTCTTTTCTTTACTCTCCTTTTTATGTTTCTCTCTCTTTTTCCCTACAGAAGGAGAGGGTGAATTTTCTTTGGTTGGAGTATCAAGTACAATTCGGTGAGTTCTAACAGGCAGCCTTTCATCATCTCTCAGTGGTCTATAAAAAAGAAAGCAGTCAAAGAAGTGATAAAATTTGTAATAGAATTATTAGTGATCATGTTTTTAGTTTTCTCCAAATTTTTCCTCCAAATTTCAAGAACATACAATACACAAGACATAAATGATTTATATTCTTTTCATTGCAAATGTATTAGGATAAAAGCTCTAAGGAAGGTGATTTTCAAAATCTTTATTTCTTGCATTTCCGTACAGATTCATTAAGACATTCTAGTACACTAAAACATTAAGACATGAAAGCAATACTGTACATTATTTTTGTACCTATTAATTTTCACGATTTTGCAAAAATGGCATTTTCACTGGTCCTTAAATTCATGACTGGTCAAGGGTTACTACAATTGCTTCCAGAGACAAATCATGTTTGTTGGTTCTTCAAAGTGTGACTTTTAGCAAAGAAAAATCCATCTCCCAAAAAAACAGCAAACTCACAGTATATCTGCTTGGTTGTAAGATGCACCAAACAGTGTAAAACCAGATCTGGCATATCAGGGTATCTACATTGTTCATTACACGTTTTTATACAAGCTAACAGCATAGAGCAAGATCTGGCATTGCATAAAGTGCTGACAGATTTGGGTCACTACACTATACAGTGACACCTTGACTTACGAGTGTCCCAACTAACGAGTTTTTTGAGATACGAGTCGTCTTTCGGCCGATTTTTTGCTTTGAGTTGCGAGCTAAACTTCGGGTTACGAGCCAGCTTCAGATACCCCACCGCTAGTTGGCGCAGCGAACGTCACAGTGAACGCATCAACATCTGCCAAGCATCCCGTGTCTCACTCGTTCACTTTAGGCGGTCAGCTCACAATGGAAGCATTAGTGTTGTGCTCGCATTTGTGCTTGCGGTTATTTTGCAAAGAAGCAGATGATATGCATTGAATTAAATAAAGAAATTATTGAAAAACATGACCAAGGTGTGCATATAGTCGACTTGATGAAGGTGTGCATGTAGTCAACTTGACGAAGCAGTACGAGCATAGCACTTCCACGATCTGCACCATACTGAAGCAGAAGGAGTCAATAAAGGCTATCACGCTAGCCAATGGTGTTAAAATAATTAATATACAGCGGACATCTCTCCATGAAAATATGGAGAAGCTGCTGATGGTGGGTTGACGGAGAAGCAGCTCGCCGGAGATACCGTGACGGTGGCTATAATCTGTGAGAATGCGAGAAGGCACGAGCTATTTACGCTGATTTCCTGCAGGTTCTCTACCTGACACCCAACATAACCCCTATCCTGCAGCCCATGGACTTGCAGGTGATTTCTAATTTTAAGCTCTTTACCAAGCACCTGTTCCGACGCGGATTTGAGGTGACGGAGAGCACAAACCACAACCTTAGAGAGTTCTGGAAAGACCTCTATAACATCAGGATATGCTTCAGAATTATCGATATTGCGGTGTTTTTTGGAGGTCCGGAACAGATTAATTCCATTTCAATTCATTTCAATGGGGAAAATGGATTTGACATACAAGTAATTTAGAGTTACGAGCTCCGTCACGGAACGAATTAAACTCGTAAGTCAAGGCCCCACTGTATTATACTTGTGATCTCAAGCTTACAGAGTAGACCCAGATCTAATATCACAAAGCACTGATAGATCAGGGCTGTTCATTTTTATCCATGAATACAAGCCATCAGCATAGATCCAGATCTGTTATCAGATAAAGTACTGATAGATCAGGGTCTCTACACTGTTACCCATGATTGCAAGCTAACAGCATTGACCCATATCTGGAATAACATAATGCACTAACAGATCAGGTTTCCTACAATGTTTAGAATACCCTCATTTCAAACTAACAGCACAGACTCAGATATGATTTATATAAAGCGTTAATAGATAAGGTCTCTACACTGTTCAAATATACCTATGATTACAAGCAAACAACACAGACCCAGATCTGACATAAGGCATTAATAGTTCACGGTTTCTACACTTTTCATTATCCCCATGATTTCAAACAAATTGCACAGATTCAGATCTGACATCACATAAAGCATTGACAGATGATGGGGATATTGTACTTACGCATCTAAGTTGACGTCTAGATGACTGTATGGATCATTTTCATCCTTTTCATCCTTATCAGACAATTCAGCTCCCTGAAGTATTAATAATGATCTTAAATGATGAGTGGAGATCATGGCTATCTTAAAAAGTCAATTAAAGTCAAAGCTGTTCATCCTGAATATTCATGAAAGAAGACAACAGTCATGAAATGGATAATATTGGCAATCTTGTTTTTATAGTGACTTTGTCTAGTGCCAACATATTAAATGATGAATGTCCACCCAAAAAGTAGCAGGTTCTTTTTTCGATTCTTTCCTGATGAAATCTATGCCAAGGATGTGTGTGTGTGTGTGTGTGTGTGTGTGTATGTGTGTGTGTGTATTCAGATTTTTAATGTAGCCATAAACAAATTTCAGTCATATCATTACAATGTATGATGAATGTCCACCCAAAAAGTAGCAGGTTCTTTTTTCGATTCTTTCCTGATGAAATCTATGCCAAGGATATGTGTGTGTGTGTGTGTGTGTGTGTATGTGTGTGTGTGTATTTAGATTTTTAATGTAGCCATAAACAAATTTCAGTCATATCATTACAATGTATCCAGTGTGGCAGTTTATTGTGATGTCTAGCATGGGGCATCATGCCACAGACATGTAGCATCATGTCCCACTTAGTCACATCATACTGACACCTGGCCGACCAGTTATAACAAACCTCTTAATGCTGAGTGCCTAGCAAGGCAGCTGTTTGTACCATTTTTTAAGTCTTTGGTATGACTCAGTCAGGGTTCAAAAGTGCGACCTCCTGCATCCAAGGCAGCTGCTATAACCATTAAGCAACCAGTGTGTGTATGTGCAGTAGGGTCAATATTTGCAGGATGCAGAACAAAAAACTGAAGCAAACATGCACTCCCACTATAAAATGCAACACTGTATATATATCGTGGTAGGGTGTGATAGAAATAGCTCTGATAGCAATAATAATAATATTTAGTGCATGGTATTTATTCAAATTCTTGAAGGCAAACATGCACAGGAGGTCACGTTTACTAATTGGAAATTTTCCCATTTCCCATGGATGGTTTCTCTTGACAGGTTTGAGGTTTGACTGTAGCTCACAAACAAGCACTTTGAAGAGTTACTTAGGATACTACTCAATTGATTCAACAGCATAATGACAAGACATGACTGGCTGCTGCCAAATATAAAGCAGTCCGTTTGGACTTTGCATGTTTTTCACCTTTTGACCCCAAAATCAATAAGCTTCTTGATTCCTACCAAGTCATCAACAAAGTTCAGTAACTGTAGAACATGGAGAACTGAAGTTGTCATGTGAATAAGGAAACATGAAGAGACAAATGAATAGACAGGGTCCAAGCATAATATGTACTACTTAAATGACATGCATGAAAAATGAAGATATTAAAAACTGAAAATAAGAATGTTAAAAGAAAACAATTCAAAATATATGCCAACACATAATACTAAAAAACTCAAATTAAAAATAAGTAAATATCAAAATTCTTTAAAAGGTATGTAAAACAAGATACCCATGTGACCCATATATCACTCAGCTAAATTACATAAACTTAAAAGTTTGCCATTTCACTAGGGTTTATGAAGTACTGTTAGAACATAACCCTATGCAACTATCTTTCAATTTTATCTTTTTATTAGTTTGATAAAAATTCTTTTAAAAAAAAAAAAAATACAGAGTATGTTGCCAATAAATAAAGTCATCCAAGCTCTTTAAAAGTCAGGTTGTGCACTTTATAGTCAAGGCTCTACTGTCAAGAGATATGCATGGGATATGTATGTCATATATGTGAGCAGCATAATACCACTTATCTCTTGTGATTTGTTCTATATGAGAACTGCAACTTTCCAATGACAGGTAAGGTGTTCTAAAGACTGGATGCAGTTTTCATTCCACATATTTTGTCAAGTATATGCAATATACACAGTGTTATCCATACATGTGACAAAAGGGGCCCCGAGTGGCCGAGTGGTCTAAAGCGCTGTCCGTTACGGATCACTGCCATCTCACCTCTGTCTGCGTGGGTTCGAGTCTAAGATTCGGCTAATGTAGTTAAGTGAGAAAGCTTGCCAGTAGTTTCTCGTGGGTCGGTGGTTCTTTCCGGGGTTTTTCCGGTTTCTTCCTCCACCACTAATACTGGCCGCCATGTATAGCCTATATATTGTGCTGAAAAATGGCGTTAAACCATAAAAAACAAAAACATGTGACAAAGAAGTCATCTAAAGACAAAATGGGGAATCTACTATGACCTCAAAAGAAGGTGGATTTTCAATAAGTATGGTAAATTTTTCATTGCCACGTGCCAATGAGGACTTTGAGCTTGAGTCACTATGTGATTTTTTTTGGGTGTCTTTTATATTAGAATGTTTTTGAAATTTCCTAGATAGGGAAAATTATTCTGACTCAAATCTAAACAATGATCTGCTACCATAATGGGGAGATTATTTTCAGTTATAAAGTTGGCAAGCAATGTCTTGGCATGTGCATCTTCATCCACATTTGATGCAGAATCCACCAACATGGATTTCAGTGATGGTGTATTTGTTGCATGATGCATAAAGCCAATCTTGCCAACACAGCAGAGTTTAAAATCAGTTTTTATTGGAAGGGTTGTATGCATATTCATGACCTTTGAACTCAATTCCAACCTATGAAATTACTATTTCCATCCATCACTGAAGTTTTGTCGTCATTTAGGTTACTTAGATTTTGACATATTAGTAAGAGAATGCATGCTCATCAATCTAGACAAGTTTTAAATACAGAAGTCAAACTGCTTCTTATCCATCTTGATAACTGTAACCCTTAACATACACTGTGTTGCTGGTAGTTGTAATGCAAGTAGTTATTCAGGTATGCACTGCTTATACCTTGGTACTATGGCCTGACAATGAATCAAACTTCGTACATTGGGTCCAGGAACAAGCATCCTATCCTAGTTTTAACCTTGTATCCTTTATGAAGTTTTACGAATGAATTCTTATAATTAACACAGCCCAGAATTTTCAAAATGGCCAACTGTGAACATGGTTCATCTCCAGATTACAATTTAATCTGGTAAATACTGGCTTATGCCAGCAATAATGATGGTGATTTTTAAAGTGATGAAGTATACAAGATTATTAGAGCTGGGAAAGTGTTAATGTAAATGCCAGTGAGTGATTTTTCACCTGAAAATGACACCATATACTAGTATGATGTACATGCCAGATGGACCAAAACTGATGGCAAGCCAGTCATTCACTTGTTATGTTAGATATTGAGAAAATTAGTTTGGATTGGTAGTTAGAAAGCATCACACATTAAATACCCTCTAGCACTACTGCATCTTTTACACCAATTCCATTATTTCAAATAATGGACTTGGCTGAAAAGACACAATAGTGGCACAGGGTATGTGCTTTACCCAGGAGCCAGTTAAATTATGCAACTTTTACAAACCAAACTAGCCTGGAATCAATAATCAGAATATTAACCTTCTTAAACATAACAGTTAAAACAACTGATATTTTCAACAATATTTATTAAAGAAAACCTATTCACATGTAATTCACCACAATGCATCATTTGAGATTCTTTAAGAAAACTGAAAGCTTAATAAAATCTGGCATTCCCTATTACAAGTACAAAGTAATTCTAACAAATTAACATTTATCTAATAACTTAAATAGGTTAGATTATCAACATACATAAACATGTACATATTCAATTATAGTATATGAAATTATCTGCAGAGAGGTGTACAATAAATGCAGATAGATGCAGCTGTAATCCTTGTATTAAGTTTTACATGTATTACAAAACATGCCATAAGTTGATATGCAAGTCAAAATTAGTGTTTACAAACTGGACATTGTACTAGACCATTTTTCACACTGCTTTCTCATGTTATCCAAAATCATTCCTTTTACATTCTGACATGTACGATGACAAATGACCAATTATGCAAACAACCTATGTAGAAAATTCAGCCAATGATAATCTGATTGTGTTCCATTTTGCAGGTTGCAACAGCTATAGATCATGTGACATTGCAATGCTGCATCTGAGAGTATAATCAGTTCATAAATGTTGAATGATCGGCTGATATGTCATCTTACAAATTATGTTTTTATGAAACTGCTATGTCTGAGATGATAAATATTAACCTATTAAACTTCAGACACGCCGCATTTGATAGAAAATCACATAGTTTTGCTAGGCCATGGATAGGACAACTACCCTATAACGCTAACACATGCTTTTGGTGAATTCCTTATTCTAATGGAGGTTATGCTCTAACCTCACACCTGAACATAAATTTACAAATATCAAACTTGTGATGGAAATAAAAAGGTCAAAGGAAACTCTGATGATCTACATAAAAGTCTGGAAGATTAATTAAAATCAAAGAATTTACTTACAAAAGGTACAGCTCAGCCACAGCCTTACCTCTGGCATATCCTCCACAGTGCGGACTTCATGTGCTGGCTTTATATCCTCCTCATCTTCAGACTCCTGTACCTGTCCTTTTTTCTTCTTCTTTTTCTTATCTTTAGATTTCTTTTTCTTTCCCCCTTCTGCACTCTGAGCCATCTTCAGATACTTGTCTGATGAGACAATACCTGCATTACAACAAATTTACCACATGACAAAACAAAGTACAAAACTGTCAATAGTGGTCACTCACTGGAAAAGGCAAAACTGTCTGTTGTTCAGAGGTGACCTCTGTACACAGGTTTACCTTTCAAAATTGACTGAACAAATACCATGCACTGAATAATAATAATAATAATAATAATAATAATAATAATAATAATAATAACTGTTTTACGTGGACTGTAAATAAAATCACAAACACAGATATATGTTGTTCTTTCTTTATGCTCAAAACAAGATTACTGGATCCTACCCATCCATCATAGAAATCAAAGAATCTCCAACTTAAAGATATACAATAATCTAAGTTTGTTCATGATATAAAGACAATATCTAGATTAGTCATTTGCTCTGCTCACCAAGATCAAAAGACAGGTGGCTTATTTGAGAAGACTGTGATGAATAGACTGTAAGGGCTGTTCTAGTAAAACATATCTAAGACCCAGGGAAGGCACTATTAATGTGGGGTACTCACCAATAGATGAAATTTATAATTTTCTTATCATTTTAATGAGAACTCTTGTGAAATCAAAGTAACCTGGCATATATTTTTTAAAAACTGCCATCCCTGGGTACCATGGATGTTTACCATACATGTTGGTACACAATAAAATAATTTTTTTCCTGTACTAGAACTTATGGTGAATCATTTTATCACTTTAGCATAAGTAGCATAGGCTTTCATACTGTAGCATTTATCAATTATGTCTGATAACACATGCCACATTGTGAACTTTGAGAAACAAATTGTGTGTGGTTGTGCTAAAAGGTTTGAACATGTTATCAACTGAAAACTGAATCCAACAAAATCATAAACAAGAGGGAAATAATCAACTGATATCTTGAAGATGCCATTCATGCATTACATGGTATTACATGCAAAATAATCAAGACTGAATTGTATCCAGGTCTACTGTATGACAGTATCTTGCAAATAAAAATCACCATTTTAAAACCCATGCACTTGAGTGTAAATGACAATCTTTTCACCAGCTTGGGTTACAAAAGCATCCTTACTATTTACCTACAGACATCAATGCTCCTTTGTAGTAACTTACTACAGATGCCAGACACACAGAAGCGCTGGTGGTGAATAGACCTGACTGGCAACAAGCAGTTAAAGCCTTCTCTGAACCTACTGACAGGACATCAAAGACAAAAGGTTATTTATATTACAAAGCAAGCTGATCTCAGAAGCTGACTTTGGTGGTTACTTTGTTTGGTAAAGGATATCAATACAAAGGTTATTTTATTGCAAAATAAGCCAACATCGGATGCAACTATGGATTCTTTGAAGGAAGCAAATTTTTTTATATATATACAAATATGGCTGAGATATGGAAGCAAACTTTGGTTCCTTTTCACAGGATTTACAAGCATTTGGAAAATAATACTGAAATAATGGAATAAATTTGAAAGTTACACAATATAGTGCTGCATGTATGAATGCCGATGACCCAATATTACTCAGAATACTTGGAGAAAATAAAATCAGGTGATGAATTTGTAAAAACCAGAAGAGAAGCAAATGATTTCAGTAAAAAAAATGGGGGGTAATAATAAACTGATGTATTAAAGACAACTGCCATTCACGCATGACATGGTGTTAGGTGCAAAATAACCAAGATTGAATTATATCCAGGTCTACCGTATCACAGTATCTTGCAAATAAAAATCATTATTTGAAAACACATTCACTTGAGTGCAAGTGACAATCTTTTTGCCAGCATGGGTTACAAAAGTATCATTACTATTTACCCACAGACATCAATGGTCCTTTCTATTAATTATAACTACAGATGCCAAGCACATAGAAAAACTGTTGGTGAATAAACATAACTGGCAGCAAACAATAAACTTCTTATTTGAACTTAGCAACAGGACATCAAAGACAAAGGTTATTTTTATTACAAAGCAAGCCAACTTTGGACTATGAAGCCGATTTTTTTTCTTCAAAGGATATCAATTAGTTTTTTTTTTAATTGCAAAGCAACCTCGGAAGCCAACTATGTATTCTTTTAAAGTGTGCAGATTTTTTTTGGTTGAATAAACAAAGATAGCCAAGGTATGGAAGTTAACTCTGGTTCCTTTTCACTGATATTCATGGAAATTTTGAAATTAAATTGAATTAATGGAACAGTTTTTAAAGTGACAAAATATAGTGCTTTGTGAACATCGATCACCTGGCATCACCCAGAAGATTTGGAGAAGATAAAATGACATGATGAATTCGTGAAGGCCAGAAGAGAAATAGATCTTTTCGCCCATAATATGAACATTAACATGGATGAAACTCTAGCATTATTTGATTGCTTTCCTAGATGGACGATGGACGTCAAAAGTGTGAGAATTAGCTAGACTAGTGCCAATTTGAAAAAAACTATTGTTCTTGCAACTTCTGCTTCAGGTTATGTGTTGTTAAAAGTTTCACAATATAAGAAAATTTTAAAAAAATATTAATGTACCAAAAGAATGGATTGTACATGCGCAGAAGGGTTGTGTTGACGAGATGCTGCTGCAGTGGATTAAAGACTTTTATCTCATGTATACAGTTTCATATTTTTTAAAATAAAATTTCAGTTGGAGTGCATTTTCCAACATGCAATTTTCGATTGATTTAAAAAAAATGTCTCACAACTTACAACTTTAAAAAAAATTATGTGTCCTAGAACATAGTGCTCACAAAAAATTACTTTTAAAATTAATTGATGGTGTTCCAACATTTACAGTCAATGGAACAGCCCTGACTGGAGTATGGTAAGAACAACTGAGATACTGTTTTGTTTAATGTTTACACATTGATTCACATGATTTGCAATTATCTTACCAACGACTTGCTCACTGAACAAAAAAAACTGTTTAATTTGCATTTTCAGCAAGACAGGCTATACATGATGGCCAGTATCATATGATATGAACCACCAATCCACAAGAAGTGGATCTCACTATATTATAAATGAACTTCATACAAACTGATAAGAGGGGGACCCTGCCATAATGCAAATTCTGGGATATATAACCCACATATGAGAATGATTGAAAATTATTTGATGTGTGTACAAGTCCTAGTTGGACATAAACAAAACACCAGTCAAAAATTATTGTAACAATGATCAATATCTTCTTTATTTAAAAGCTGAGTGTTAAAATCATCTCTGAAATTCAAGAAGATCACTTAAAGTTGTTTGCAGAAACTGTATGTGCAAATTGTCCAATGTTTGAATGTTAAAACCATTTTCTTAGTAGAGAGGAAACAGCAATGACATGGGTCATAATTTAGCCACTCTTTACATGCCAACTAATGGAAAACAATTTAGCTAATTAACGGTAATCTACAAAGAACAATTGAAAAATTCAATATCAGATGGTTATGAATGAAGGCTACTGATGTAGGTGACAATAGGTGTTTTGGGCTACTGTTTTCAGTGAACTCTAAGTACAATAAATAAAAAGACAGTGAACAAAAAGATAGCATACAATACCTGGCACATGAAGAGGCACTGAGAGATCAATATGCGAGACTGGAATGTCTGTAACTGACAAAGAACTGTCGCCTTTCTTCTGAAATAAATAGAAAACATTCAAATTAGAGCCACTTTGATTGTGTACATATGTGAGAACTGAAATTCACTGTACCTGTCTGACAACTCAAAGATTAGGTATATACTCTGAGCAAACAGACATTACTTGCAAGAATTCTTAAATATAATTAAATCAAACTGTATTTGATTTGTTTATCCATTATCTACCAAATAAAAATCTTAATGAAGTGAAGTTTGATGATTACTAGGTCTAGTTTACAGAATTTGTTTGTTTGTTGAACAATCAATAAAGATATTGCTGACTTTATTCAATGGTGGCTGGGGGGCTCAGAGTGGCCGAGAGGTCTAAAGCACTCTCCGTTACGGATCACTGCCATCTCACCTCTGTCTGCATGGGTTCGAGTCTTGGATTCATCCAAAATAGTTATGTGAGAAAGCTTGCCAGTAGCTTCTTGTGGGTCGGTGGTTCTTTCCAGGGTTTTCTGGGGTTTTTCCTCCACCATTAATACTGGCCTCCATGTATAGCCTATCTTGTGCTGAAAAATGGTGTTAAACCCAACAAGTTCAATGGTGGCTTAGACTAATTTACAGTTTTTTCTGTGGGACTATCAACAGAGACATTGTCAACTAAGCATGTTTGGTCATTATGTTTTCCTAATTGTTTCAACACTTTAAAGCCATCAAACAGTTTATTTCCTGGAGAAAAAACTATAAGCTACACGATTTGTCCCAGGGTCTGTACTAGAATATTGTTTCAACACTTGATAGCCACCAAACAAAGCTTATTTCCTGGAGAAAAAAAAACTAAGCTGAACCATTTGTACCAGGGTCTGTACTAGAAGACATTACATCAGTCACTTGCATGATGTCGATTGTATAAATATTTAGTTTGAGAACAATACAGTTATAAATTATTATGCTAGTGCAGCCCTGAACACTGCTCTACTTTGTAACATATATTGTTTTTTTATTAATGTTAAAGTGGAATTAGTTGATGTAGAACGTTTTAAACAAAGGGTTTAGATTTTTTTTAACAAACACATACAAGGAAACAGAATGCATCACATGTACTCATTTCAGATGAATTATGTGTTGAAGAAAACTGGTCTTTCATGGAGATAAACAAATGCAAAGTGTAAATAAAGACAAACAACTGGCAACAACTGCACTGTTGTTATTCTGGACTTCTTGTATGATATGAACAAAATGCTATGATCAGAATAAAAAAACATGCCCAACTTTATCAGGTATACAGACTTAAGAGTAATAAGTTATTCATGATATGCAGTGTGTAAACTTTAGGTTTTAGGTGTGATATTTTAGTTTTTGGACATTTTATTCTGTAAATAGTCTTCATAACAAATTAAATAAATTATTGCTGCTCTAGATTCCTACTTCCAACTCTCCATGGCAAGCTGTAGGGTAATGAAGAGCTACTTGTTTTGGTTTATCTAAACTTGAGTAATTTCCCCAAATGTAAACCTTTCCTCTATCAAACATAACCTTTCATTACACTCAAATGTATTGTGGTTTTGCCCAAATGTTAATCTCTGACCAAAGAAAGCAAATTTTTAAGTAAATTATGTTTCTCCAAGAATACTTACCCGATCACATTACGTTAGGGATATAAGCCTGCTACCTTGCAAATCCAGCCCTACTAAAAGATGAAAAATCGTCTTTTCTATCTCATGTAGACAAAGGGCAATAACTCTTGCGCCTTACCTCCCCTTGCCACCGCCAGGTGTTGCTAGTTTTTAAGCTGAGCGATATATATTATACGAGGATGCTCGCATGGCGGGGTGGTTCAGAGGGCTTTTAAGTAATGTGATCAGGCAAGTATTCTCTGAGAAACATAATTTACTTAAAAATTTGCTTTCTCCTTCAAATACGTTCCTCGATCACATTACATTAGGAGTAGGGATGTTAATATCGGTTTTTGTCCTACATTGAAATTACAAGAAATATTTTCTTATAATGCAAGTTAGTGAATGCCTCTTGCGAATAAACGATATTCATTACATACCATAACGTATAGACGCGCATCGTCTGACGGCATGGAGGACGATATTGTGGCTCCACCAAAGCCATTAAATCACGGAAGGAATTGGATTCAACAATCGAAATTGGTAGCATGTTTTCAGCGACAAACTTAGCTATACAGCAGCAGTAACTTTTTCTTGATGACTATCAGGACAGTTTCTTTGTGTTCCAATAAATGTTGTTAATCGCGGCTGAACATTTGAAGGAGCCGCAATTCCGGGATGTTTGCTACGCAAATGTGCATGCAATCCAGTAGTAGTACCACCGCTCCGACTTATTTGCTGTGAACATAGTTTACAGCGAGCCATGCTTGATTAAAGTTTTTCAAAGTTTTCCCATACATCAGATTTATTTATACGACCAGCCATATTTGTAAACTTGAAAAGACACAACCAGCAGAGACCAGTTCTCAACAACAGAGACTGTAGCTATTAACAGTCCACTGTTGTCAATTTCGGACATCAAAGAACTTAGCGACCGGTTCGCTCGACTAACTATTGACATCCTTCAACAATAAATGTATTCATTTACAAACACGCTGCATGGAGCGCTCACAAATTTTAAACAAACACACCTTCTTATCTGCTGGCCATATTGCATTAAAAAGTAAACACGATACAAATGCATGAATTAATTTTTTTCTGGCATTTTATAAAATTTTCACTACAAAAATGGTAAAAAATATTAAATTCAATTATCGTTTTGTAAAAACAAAAACCGATAATCGTTTTCAAAACCGATAATCGGATTTCCGATTTTCGTTTAACAACCCTAATTAGGAGAATAGGTAATAGGAGGAGGGGATGCTGAGCATCCGACATCCACCCCGGGTATCCTCTAGGGAATGATGGCTGGATTCCCCATGTGAACGATAACCCGCTCTCCTAATATCATCAGCAACACAGCCTAGGGCAGCGGTTCTCAACCTTTCTAGTGCCGCGACCCTTTTAATACAATTCCAAATGTTGTGGCGACCCAACCGTAAAATTATTTTCGTTCATAACTGTAATTTTGCTACTGTTATGAATCGTAATGTAAATATCTGATATGCAGGATGTATTTTCATTGTTACAAATCGAACATAATTAAAGCGTAGTGATTAATCACAAAAGCAATATGTAATTATATATTGTGAAGAAAAAAAAAGTATATTTCCGATGGTCGTAAGAGACCCCTGGCAAATCGTCGTTCAACCCTCGACGGGGTCGCGACCCACAGGTTGAGAACCGCTGGCCTAGGGTCACGTGATATGTAACCCTTAAATACGGTTAAGAAGATAATTATTGAAATCTTCTTACCTAAAAAAAAATAATTTCACGGGCGAATCCAGGCAAGCTGATAGGCTGTGCTGCTTATTTTAAATGGGTCTGGTGGTCATCTTGGCTGCCGACACAGGACCTACCAGATTCAAGGTTTGCCTCTGCGAGGTCAAATCTCTGAGATAAAAACTGGAGAAGGTTGAATCTGCATGCCAGCCAACAGCTTCTATTATATCTTGGATCGAAACATTGCGTTCAAATGCAAGGCTCGCTGAAATTGTTCTAATCTCATGAGCGGTAATCTTCATGAGGCGACTCTGATCTTGTGAGACCTCAGAGTACGCTGAGTGTATAACCCACTTCAGCCATGAAGCAAGGGCTTGAGGGGTGATATCCCGTTTCCCAGCTTTCACTGGAAGAAAGAGGCACTTGTGTGTGTCCCGACTAGCCTCTGTGCATTTTAAATAGTGCTTGAGTGCACAAACAGGATCTTGCATGGCTGCTGCTCTCGACTTATCTATGGAAGAGAGCGAGCGAATGACGACTCTTTGATTGCCAATGGATGGCAACCTATTTTTGGCTACGAAGCCTGGATGCGTCAAGAGGGTCACCGAACCATCTGATCTGAACTGAAGATAGTTCGGGTCACTGGACAGGGCATGTAACTCGCTCACCCTGCATGCTGAAGCTAAGGCTATCAAGAAACATGTTTTGTATGATAGTAGCTTTAATGAAGTGTGGGCTAAAGACTCTTATTTGTCTGCATTGAGCCATGTTAAAACCCAGGACAGATTCCATTTTGGAAACAGGGTGAGTGATTTTGGGCGATTGAAATCAAAATTGGCTAAGAGATCTGACAGATGTTTGTCATGCCCTATATCACATCTACCATGATGGCGGAATGTGTCTGATATCATAGAGCGGTAGCCTTTGATAGTAACTGGGGCCAACTGTTTCTCCTTGAAAAGCCAGAGGAAAAAAAATGTCGGCCAGTTGAAGGATTGAGACACTCAAAGGGACGATGTTATTAATATGGCACCAGTCGCTGAAAACCCGCCACTTTGCCTCGTAAGCCTTCAGAGTGGAGGGCCGTCCTGCTCTCTAGATTCTCTCCACAATCGAAGATTTAAATTGTCTCACAAGGCTGTCCGGACAAGAGCCAAGCATGAAGAAGAAGATGGTCCAGGCAGAGGTGGAACACCCATGACCACGGTTGCTTGAGAAGATTTGGGGTGGCTGGAATCTTCCTGGGTAGATCTATCACTAGATCGAGTAGATCGGTGACCCAGGACTTTATCCAGCTGAGATGGGCAATCAGAATCATCTGACAGTTCTGACCCCTTAACCTCTGGATTATTTTTACCAAGACTGTGGGAGGGTAGGCGTATGCCCATAATCCATCCCAGTTGATTGACAGTGTCCACAGCCCAAGCCTCTGGGTCTGGAACTGGAGAGACGAAGGTGGGCAACTTGCAATTCCACCTTGTCGCAAAAAGATCGATCATCAGACGCCCCCAAGTGTGCAAATCCGAAGAAAGACAGATTGATGGAGTGACCATTCTGTGTGAATGACTTGACCTTTCCTGGATAGAGTGTCAGCCAAGACATTGAGTCTGCCGGGAATGTGTCTGATTTGTACATTGATGTGGAGGTTTTCACACCAACGTAGAAACTGAAAGATCAGAATGCACAAGTCTGGTCATTTGGTGCCCCCTTGTTTGAGGAGGTAAGACACCACCACAGAGTTGTCTGACATGAGGACAGTTTTGTCTAAGAGTTGATCCTTCCAGAAATGAAATGCATTGATGACAGCCTTCATTTCTAAAAGGTTGATGTGGAGAGGCCTCTCCCCTGGTTCCCATGTGCCGTGACGGTAACTCAGTCTGGCAACAGGTTGGCACCCGAACCGTAGGTACTGGCATCGGTACATACAGTTATCTCCGCTTAGGGCATCTCCAGAGGAATCCCTGTGGACAGCCAAGCGGGGTTGTGCCACTGACGCAGGAATGATCGTATCTCGGGCATGATCATTATTGCTTGATTGAGGGAATTTCAAAAAGGGTGCTAGTAACGTCATTTGTAAGAGGTGAATAAAAAGACGGCCGAGCAGGATCAAGTCCGCTGCTGCATTAAATAATCCGAGGAGTTGCAAGAACTCTCTCGCTGAAACCCACATCCTGTTTGAAATGGACTCTACAAGTTCGACGATCCGGAGTACTCGAACGCAAGGAAGCCGTACCAGATTCAGATCGGTGAGAAACTCCATACCCAGATGGAGAAAATGCTGGGAGGGATGGAGATCAGACTTTTCCTAGTTCACAAGAAAGCCGAGATGATCTAAAAGTGATAGAAGATCGTTTCTGCTTTTGAGCAGAGTAGAACTTACCATATGTTTCTGGAGGATGTCATCCAGGTACACTGCCGTCACTGTAGATGAAGTCGAGCAGAACAAGGTGACGACGCAATCCATAACCTTGGTAAAAGCCCAAGGGTTGATATTGAGGCTTAAGGGTAGGATCTGGAACTGATAAACCGAGTCGCGGTAAGCAAATCGGAGAAATTTCCGTGATGAGGGGTGGATAGGGACGTGAAAATATGCGTTTGCCATATCTAGACTGACAGGATACTCGTCCCATCGGATGGAAAGACGGATTGATCTTGCCGTCTCCATCTTGAATTTCAGTGATAAAATGTATTGGTTGAGGTGACTCAGGTCCATGATCAGTCTCAACTTGCCGTTCGCCTTCTGAATAAGAAATAGCATAGAATAAAATCCTGGCGATTGTGGTTTTTTTCACAATCTCCACCGCCCATTTTTCTATGAGCAACCATATCTCCTGTTGTAGAAAGGCATCCTTCTCCCGATCTGACGGTACATCCGTGAAGAGTGGAGAGGACAGGGGAGGGGGTTGGATAAATGAAATCTGAAGCCCCTCCTAAATGACCTGGATCACCCAATTGTTCTGAGGAAATAAGGTGGTCCAGTGGTCCTGAAATTGCAGGAGGCGGCCGCCCACAGGTAGGCTATCTGCAGGCGGTGGGGAGGGTAAGTCAATGTCTAGAGTTAGGAAGCTTGAAGGCGGAGAAACTTGGTTTCTTGCCACTCCTGTATGGTTGCCTCCTAGCTTGTTTAGACTGTTGTCTCGCGGCATTGTGCATATTTGATTGTAAGGATCTCTTGTCCTTGGTCCGCCCATCATCCCTCCATTGTGGCAGGGGCTGATTGTTTCAAAACGCCTGCGAGGGTTGGGCGGCGAGTTGGAGGGGCAGTTCCTGAGCTGCCTTCCTCCGAATTTCTTCAATTTTCCTCTAAAGAGTAAAGGTGACCCAAACGGAGTCATCAGTAAAGCCAGAGTATGATGGGGCTTGAACAATGTGGACCGCAAACATGTGTCACGTCTTATCAGGTCTAAGTTGGCAGAAGCAGTCAATGCATTGGCCATGGAATGGTGAGCTGCCCTGTTAATAACTCTAGCAATCCAGGCTGTAGATTCCCAAGCGTGATCATCGCCAGATTTTTCTGCGAGCTAGTAAATGGCTAGTGAAGCCAAGTCTAACATTGAAGACATAGCAACTATGTTTAAGACTAGCTTTGATGTGGCATGGAACACATTTTTCTCCACTTTATAAAACAGTGGAGCGGACATGTGAACTGCTGCCATATTTTTGTCCAGAGCCGGGAGATCAGTACTGAAGGCGTCTGAGTGAGTTTTGTACCAGCGACCCGAGAACGTCGCTGGTACTTGGCTTTCTGAAAAGAACGCATTAGCATTCCCCAGATCACCTATTTGTCCTGACAGACGATCATTGATCTCCTTAATTTTGACCGACTAGGGAAGGAGCCAGAAGGACGGAGTCTCTTCCTCCTTGTCCAGATCTACATACGCCTTAACTTCGTAGTCTTGAGTGGCGGTAGGAGGTGGAGGGCATTCTGAAGTTGCCAACACCCTATAAATTTCCTCCACTGCGGCCTTGAAGCTAAACTCAGTCCGTTCCATGGTTGGATCTGTGTACTGCTGATTTGCAGGAGATTCGTCACACTCACTGTGTGCCGAGTTGTGTTCTGGTAAAGTTTCCATCTCTGGATAGAGCATACCAGGTGGCACAGATGACGCAATTCCATCATCCTTGACAATGTCACTAACTCTTCCTTGTGGATAAGCCGTGAACATATGGACGGACGGCAATGCTGGTTGGTTGGTCTGGCATGTGGTCAGCCTGAATGTTAGCGACGGTCTGACTATCACCAGCACCGGCCACTCCAATGGCCTGGCTGGATGGACAGATTTCTCACTAAAATCTCCGTCATAGTATTGGTATGTTGCCAGCGGTACAGCTTGACGGACAGATTTGTCACTACAATCCCCGTAAATCATAGCTGATCAGACCGTTGTATTAATAAGGTCCCCATGCTGGGACGGCGGTACAGCTTGACGGACGGATTTGTTACTAAAATCCCCGTAAATCATAGCTGGTCGGACCGTTGTATCAATAAGGTCCCCAGCTGTGACGACTGGACAGCCGGTGACGGTGAGATTGTATAATGAAATGGATCCGATAAAAAACCTATGTGTCCTGACTTGTAGGCCCGAAAGCCGAAAGCCATGCTTGGACATGTAGGGGGACTTATGCCCACTGGGCAGCCTAAAATTGAGGGAACACTCCCCTAAAGAGTAGGAAACAGCTGTGGAAATGAGCGAGGGAAATAAGGGTAATATTTGGCCTGATGCCAATAGTTGCGTCGTCGTTTTTTGGACCAAACAACGCATCTGTTCAAAGGTGGACTGTTGGACCATGTCAGCCTTATTTTTCTCTGTTGCCGCTGATGTGACTGGCTGACGGTTGCAAACGATGAACTTTAGGTGGGGGATGAGCAAGTATATATGGTATGTACATCTCAAAGATGGCGATTTATTTATTATTCGAACATTCCTCAAACTTTCCAGTGTTTTTAAGTCTGTTCATAAAAATATCACATCATGATTAAAATTGTTACTCTTTCCATTTTACGGCAATTTATCCATCCTAATCTACACCACTTAATTTATTTACAGTACCAATATATTTAATCATTTTTTAAAAATTTGTCCTTTGCATCTTAAAAGTGGTCACACTGGAAACCAGCTGAATTACAAGCAAAGACACTGGAAACCAGCTGATTTACAAACAAAGACACTGAAAGCCAGCTGATTTACAACCAAAGTTAAAGCAATCACCAAATATAAATCAATATTCATGTCCCACTAAAACCATTAGTCATCACAAAACAGCTTATAGGCCCACCTTTTCAGACATTTTAACTATTTCAGTCCAGATTTCAGAACCTTATTTGCAGCTTGTCCAAACTTGTTAAAACTCAGCTGAACACGTACTTTAAAACACGTACTTTAAAACAGGGCAGTCATTTTGGGCTGGACCATCATTAAATTATCTGACTTTTTAAAAACTTCATAAAGGGAAAAATGTTTCCTATGTGTGTGTGTGTGCTAAGTTGAAAAATTTAAAAAAAAGCAAGTCAAGGCGCACTTCTGTAACTTTGTTCTTCTAAAAGCATCTAAGAAATCTGAAATGCATCCCATGGGACTTTACTCTAGAAGTATGCTTACATTTCTCAAAATGTACATGATTTCTGAACATGCTTTAGAGGTGCAGTTGATATTTTCAGTTAGCGAGTCTGAAGACAGTAGAATGAGAGACAATAAAGATAGCAAAATAAATTATGGCTTTAGTAACTTACGTTTGGCTTGGTTTCACCTTTCAGGTAGTGAGGATTATGCATTTGTTCAACCTTTCTAGCCTCCCTTATCTGGAAAAAAATTATTATACAATAACATGATTATATTAGAAGAAATGTAGTGGTAATGAAAACTGCTTAAACTACCTTTTGTAATTTGGAATAATTTCAATATTTAGCACATAATTTTTCATTTAATTATAAAAGTTCATCTTAAAAGAATGAGCATGTAACAAGACTCAATCTTTACTGTAATAGAGTAAAACATGATTTATACTTTTACCATTACTTCCAACTTCTAAATCGTATTGACCCACAGCATCTCATGAATACATCTTGTATTCATTAAAATGTACTACTTATCCAAACGACCAATTTGATCCAAACAAAATCCATGTTTACCAGTGGGTCTGGATATTCTGCAACTTACTATATTCTTTAACTTGAATATAAAATCAAGTCATTAGCTTTCTTATATTAAAGATATTAAACCTACTTGTAAATGACAAGGTCACAAAAGCAGCCACAATTCATGAAATTAACCATAGTAACATTTTCATTTAAAAGTGGAAAGATGTGTAGAAGTTTCAAGATAAAGTTTACAATGTATTTTACTACATATTTCAAAAAGAGAAATCTACACAGCACAAAAATAAAGTTTTTGTAAAAAGCTGCCTTTTTTCTTGAATATGAATTTACAATAAAATTTATTTGCTTTGTTTTAAAATTAACTTGTTCTGCCAACTTCTACCTTTGCTAGTTCTTCTTCTGATGGTTCAATTGTTGCTTTCTTCTCATTTTGTTCATAGAAGGATGTTCTGTAAAAAGCAGAACAAAAACATATACTGTGAAGCCTTCATCACTTGATCAGTCCTAATGCAGAACAAAAACATATACTGTGAAGCCTTCATCACTTGCTCAGTCCTAATGCAGAACAAAAACATGTACTGTGAAGCCTTCATCACTTGCTCTGCCCCAATGCAAAACAAAAACATGTACTGTGAAGCTTTTATCACTTGCTCAGTCCTAATGCAAAATAAAAACATGTTCTGTGAAGCCTTCATCACTTGCTCTGCCCCAATGCAAAACAAAAACATGTTCTGTGAAGCCTTCATCACTTGCTCTGCCCTAATGCAAAACAAAAACATGTAGTGATGAAGCTTTCATCACTTACTCAGTCCCAATGCAAAACAAAAATGTACTGTGAAGCCTTCATCACTTGCTCAGTCCCAATGCTAAATAAAAACATACTGAGAAGCCTTCATCACTTGCTCAGTCCCAATGCTAAATAAAAACGTACTGTGAAGCCTTCATCACTTGCTCAGTCCCAATGCTAAATAAAAACGTACTGTGAAGCCTTCATCACTTGCTTAGTCCCAATACAAAACAAAAACGTACTGTGAAGCCTTCATCACTTGCTTAGTCCCAATGCAAAACAAAAACGTACTGTGAAGCCTTCATCACTTGCTCAGTCCCAATGCTAAATAAAAAACATGAAAAGTAAAGCTTGATCACACTTTCAGTCCCAATGTGAAACCTTCAACGCATAAGGTTATTGTTGTTGTTATAGGGTTTAATGCCATTTTTCAGCACAAGATAGGCTATATATGGCAGCCAGTATTAATTGTGGTTGAAAAACCAGGTAAAACCCAGAAAAAAACACCAACCAATGAGAATCTACCAGCTAGCTTTCTCACATACCTATACTGACCGAGCCCAAGACTCAAACCCACGCAGACAGAGGTGAGATGGCAGTGATCCATAAAGGCGAGTGTTTTAGTCCACTTGGCCATGTGGGGCCCCTTAAAGCATAAGGTAAATTGTCCTAAAAAACTTACACATACAACACATGAATATCATGTAACACTCAAGACTAAGTTGGTCACAATGAAACTGGTTTTGATCAATAAAATCTTTTGAACTGAAAGTCAGACTCTTACCTGTATAGCTGGGAAACAACTCTAGGCTAGATTAAATAAAACAGCTCAGCTCAGTGTAAATAACACCATAAATGTCTCTGTTCTGCTTATTTTCTCATTACTGGTCCTAATATGGAAGATGCTTTCCCTGATATTTTTGTTTTGGGGGTTGCCCTCTTAGTGCCTAAATAATGACACTTTGTAACATGTTCAAAGGTCAACTAACATCGAAACAAGAAGCCCACATATCTCACATTTTGGCAGCCTCACAGCTAACTGAAATGCAGGTCAACAAAACTTGAACACATATCCATTTGCTTATTTCAGAATTTAAACTTATTAGAGAAAAGACATCAGAGTAGGCAAAAGTCCAACTAAATCAATGTGACTTTAATTTGTACAAAAGCATCGATATGGGCTGCCAAGTGTGTGAAATATTCCTATAAAACTGACTTCTCGTTCGATGTCAATCTCTGGCAGTAAGACAATGAGATCAACATAAATATCTGGGTCGATGTCTTATATTGTAGGACTAACCTCTACTGATGTGAAAGAGGAATGCCAGCTTAAAAAACAAACAGAAAAATAAGAAACATATATGTAAATAGAAATAAAGTTTTTAACCACCATTTATTTTTCAGATTAAACATTACTTATTCAAAATGGAGTTTGGTTAATTGAATTCCTAGAGTCCTCTTTCACAACAGATAACAATTTAAGTTCAATGAGAACAGACTCCTTTGGCACAGTACATGTTCAAGATTGATACTTGGCATTTTCCATTCATAATGTCTGTAGCACATTTTTGGCCTGGTTGAAATCCTCAACAGCCAATCTCTGATACCTTTCTTGAACAGTTCTCAATTCAATCAGGGTGCCAAGCTGATTTGATTTCAAACTGGTCAATATTCAATTGTTTGCATGAAACAAGCACTCAAATGCACTTTACAATCAGGCATTGCAAGTGTTTCTCTATCTAAATGTACTGGTGATCACTTAACAATTTTCCTACATACAGTTATATCTTCAAGAAAATCAGGATCTGACAGAAATGATTACAATGGTGTAATTTGAGGTTTAAGAGAGAAATGATTCTGCCAAAATTAGAATGGTTGGAATCTTTGCATTGCTTGCAGTCACTTTCAATAAGTAATATACTCAACTTTAAATCCAACTTCAAACTGCACAGACCTGTGTCTCTGTCATCACTTAATGTGTTGGCAGATCTAGGCCTATAGAGTTTGCTAATATTAATCAGTTGAGCATTATGTGATGATACACAAGGGTCTATGTTGTTTGCAGTCTACTTAATCTTTTGAATGCAATATCAGTTGTTTTCATTTTGCATTAATTGTTTAATTTCTAACATCTTAAAAATTCAATAGAAAACAAAAACTTTCGCTCTTAAAGGCTCTAAAGCTTCTGTATACGGATATACTCAAATTAACAAATATGCGATGCTGTGAAATTAACAGTAATTGTTATTTTATTCTGCAATCAACAAATTAACAATTCTAGGAAATATTGTAACTATACCACATTATGTGACATGTCAGATAAACATTAGACTTGTTAATTTTCAGAGCAGAGATAAACTTTCATTTGAAGAGACCTTCAAAAGATATTACACCCAACCTTGTAAACCACCAGTGAATTAGCATGTAACTAGTTCCTTCTAAAACTCTAAATAGTGGTGATCAGTTCTTAACAGTATCAAAAAAGCACCTACAGATCTGATTCAAACAATTAAAAATATATCTTAATTTGTCCAATTGCCTTCAGTTTCAATGACTGCATTTCATGATATTATAAATTACACCTTTTAACTCTTAAGATTATATTATCATATTTATAATTATTACATAATTAAGAACTTTGTATAATTGAGGATATCAGTTCACAACATATGGTATGCATCAATCCAGTGTCATTTGTTATAGAGGAACTGTTTCCATCTGGTTTTAAAATCTATCCAATACTAGCATCTGTGTACTCAAATACATTTTTAAATTTTTATATTTCTTACTGTTCATCATAGTAACTGTCCATACAATTATGGTGGTACTAATGCATGTATAAAATGATCTAACATTGATAGAACTGTGCATACCTGTAGTCATCTGCACCAGCTGGCAAAAATATATTCGTCCCCATTTTGCTGATGTCATCATCAGAACTTTCTGAGGGAGGCTCATTTATCCACTCATCCAAATCCAACCTGAAATGGAAAGTGACACCATTTTGCTGCTTGTATTTATTATGCTGTATCATTATCTTAAATACTTTAACACTGACCTTATTCTAAAATGTGGCTGTCATTGGCAAACAAAAGGGTTTAAAAGAAGAGTTTTCTAAGCAAGCTTGCAAACTGTCTTAATAAGTATCCTTTCTGAACACTACATGTTTGAACATCGAACACTAAATCTTCACAGGCACAATGTCAACATTATCACTGCTGCCGTAACATTGAATCTCACCAACAAAAATAATTCACTAACAATGAACAAACATATAGATATGCTACATTATGTATAACTGCAAAACAGCAAAGTTAATTTTATTTGTAAAATTTAATTCATAATAATGAACTTATTTTAGATCGGTTTTATCACCAAACAATCTGAATTAGTAAGAAAAATGTTACAAAAATATTTTCATATCCATATGTACCATTGTAGATTGCCCAAGAAAAAGTTGTTTTTCAAACTCAAAAGTCATAGAAAGTAAAAATGACATTTATGTATGGCAAATTAAACTTGAAATTTGGTTGGGCAATCCTACCATCAAATATTAGTACTGAACTTGAATGGCATCTATAAAGCTTGAAATAATAAGGATTTTATTGGAACTTTGTCATCTGTGTCATCCCATTATTATAAGCTCTAAACTCAAGGTGTAAATCAACAATTCTGACCATTCACTTTAAACAAAACATGCTATTATAACACCAAACACAGGTAGACTAAACATCTAAATAAAAACTGAATATTGGGTACCTATAGTGTTGTTACTCTTAAATGCAACTTTGAAAAAACATGCCAAAAAAGCCAAACAAGATGGAAGCTGAGACAATGAGTCAATTTTCATGCAAGATTCATTCAAACTGTAAAACACGGATAAAACCATATTAATTCCCTAAAGTTACATTTTTATGAAAAAAATTGCTACAATAGTATTCATCACAAATTTTCAATCTACCCCTCTGGTACTGGGACTTTTTTCTGTGCCCTGGGTGCCACTGGATTGAGTTCCCCCTCAAAAAGTTCTGCCAAATCCTCTGCAACTTCTCCTCCTTTTTGCTGATACTTCATGACATATTTCACAAGCTGCAGCATACAGCAGGCCTGAAACAGATACGGACTTATTATTCTATGATGGATTAGCAATTTTGACATCCGTGCTTCAATAATACAGCCAGCTGAATTTAAAGAAAAAGAGAATTTTTTCTTCTTTGCACTTTTTATTCATAAATTGACAGAATTCTTTCTTACACCAGGTGCAAGCTATCCATAAAGTTTGGTTCAAGTTGATAACACATAACTATCGTTATTCTGAAGAACTACTTTTTTTCCTCAGTCAGCGACTCTGACCTTTGACCTTATGAGCCCAAAATTTATCAACTTCTTTCTTTGCTGAAGTGAGAGCTATCCACAAGGTTTGATCCAGGTATGTAATGTAGAATTAAGTTATTGTGCAGAAACCAGATTTTCTTCCTTTAGTTAATGACCCTGACCTCTGATCTTTTCACCATGAAAGCTATAGGCATCTCTCTTACCCTAAGTTCAAGATATCCACACATTTTAGTGATGGTATCATGCTGTACAAGTTAAGTCATTATGTGCAAAAGAAAAAGTTAATATGCTCTGTCTATAAAATAAGGACAAAGTTAATATCTTGTTTATCTAATACTGCAACTGTTATCCAGACTCTTAAGAAAAGCAGTGATCATGTGAGACCAGCCAGCCTATGCATGCACGAGTACACGTGTAGTCATGCTACTCCTTGTACACAATACATATGATGACTTGGACATGATATGCTCTGATCTGGTTTGTAAATTTGAACCACCTTTCCATGTTTTGGCAAATTGCAGTGAACACCTTTCCATGTTTTGGCAAATTTTGATCCTGCCTCTAGTGTTTGGATTGATGGTGAATAGGGAGTAAACCAGTATTAAAGTCAGTCACTGTGACCTCTTTTCCCATGAGGTGGTTTAAATCTTGACCAAATAAAATGAAGATACCATGCATACAAGTAAAGCTATGTAAAACATGATCTCCTTGAAGAGACTTGGGCAAAAAGAATTTTCCAGGAATTAAGGTAAGACCATTTCAACCTTTTAACCGCAGTGTTGAGACCACTATATTGTTAAGCAATAACAAGATCTTCAAATTAGCTGCCATGGTGCACATACAGGAGGGCAGCTTTGTATCAATTTTCATTTAGAAATAAAGACACATTATTATAAGTATTTAGGTGAAATCACAATGTCAAAACAATTATCCATTCAGAGCAGGAAGTGAAAACGAGATTTCCAAGAGCATTATTATGGCAGTTATATTGGATGTTTCACCATCTCTGCTCATGACAAACTACATATCATAACAAGTATATTGGTGAAATTCCATTTTGATTTAAATGGGTAGCCATCCATATGGAAGGAGCTGAGATAATGTTTTCAAAATGGATACCATGTTGACAAATATGGCCACTGCATCAGCCATCTTAAAAATCTAATCACTAGCTCTTGAATGGAAAGTCATTTTGACATTGACATTTTCATTAAGGAACATCTAAAACACATAAGACCTCTTCTGATGAAAGCCCAATTTAAAAATGACTTTCAGCTAAAGACGAGTAGTGAAAACAAGATTTTCAAGATTGCCAAATATTGGACATAAGATTAGCACCATTTAAATTTAGGATCAACAAAACATTATAAGTCTAAAGTAAACAAAACCTCATGCTGATATAAGCATTCGTTCAGGAGAAGTAATGATATATTAAATTGGCCACTGTGGCAGCCAGAAAACCTTGAAAACACCATTTCAACAGGACTTTTCATTTAGGAGCTAGAGATTAGATTTGCAATATGGCTGCTGCAGTGGCCATAATGGACATCACCATTTTCATTATGGACCAACTAAAAACATCATAAGAAGTCTTTTAGTGAAACACTTGTGTTGATATGACGATCTGATCCTATCGGTAGAAGTAGCAATAACAAGATTTTAGAGATGGTCAATGTGGGGCAGCCATCCTGGATAACAAATCAGCAACTTTTTCATATCACACAAATGGACACCATTAAAAGTCTTTTGTGAAAACCCAACATCAGCATGAATTTCTAATCAGTTGAAATCGTATGATTTTCAAGATTGGTATCATTTTAATTTTTTATTTAGAATCAGCATGAAGTCTTTTAGTGAAAAACCCCATGTTGCAATGACCATCCATGTAAGAGGAGTAGCAACAACAAGATTATCAAGATGGCCATTGGGGTGGCCATATTGAATGTCAGATTGGTACCATTTTCATTAATGATCAACTTTCCATTTCATACATCAGTTCAACACCATTTTCATGGGCCAATAAGACATCATAACAAGTGCTTTTTAGTGAAAACCCCTTGTTCATATAAGACCAACCATTCAGAAAGATAACAAGATTTTCAATTAGGAAAATATCTACCATTATATCTTTACTGCATGGCAGCAAAAGTAAAAACTGGTTTAAACGGCTGATTTTGGAGTTAGCAAAGAAAATTTTCCAAATGTAATGTGATCAGATTATATATTTGACAAAGAAATGTATCATATCAGAAAAAAAGATCTTCCTTCGAAGATCTGAAGCAGTTTTTACATCAAGCTCCTATGGTTTCTGAACAGTTGAGATATAAAATTGTAACCAAAATCTAGCACCAAACAGATGGACAGACATTGTGAAAAGTCAATAATAATAAGTAAAAGACACGAGTCTATGTATATGCCATTGTTATCAATCAAGTGAATTTTCACTGTAGGTCAATATTTTCTTTTAAACCGACTTCTGAATTAATTACATATTCTATGAACTTCTCATGTAAAAGTTCAATTTTAAAAGTGATATTAGTTTAAATTATATAATTGTGGATTTCAGTTGTGGTCATACTTTTGCAAAATTAAGTTTACAGTTATTGTATAAAATGAACATTTGCAAAAGCAAAAATACCACAGATCTCACCAAGTCTTCAAATATAAAACTTTTTATCATTATTAAACTAAAGAAAACTATTCAACATTTCAACTTCTTAAAATAGACAAAACGCTACACTGACCCTTTCTTGGACCTCTAGGTCTGCACTTTGTATAAACATAGGCAGTTTGTCTATCAGCATCTGTCCCATTTCTTTCATCAATTCTTTGTCTTCATTCTCCTCGGCTGATTTCTGTATCTTACAGTACAGTTTGATGATGTTCTGGACATACACACTTTGGATGTGACCTGGCAAAGCCGTGATCTTTGGTTTCAGCATAGCCTCCAGCGTGTTCTTGGGCTCCTTCAAATGTCTGCAAAATAAATAAGCCTGCTTATTTGTGCACTGCAAAATTTCTTACCAGTGCATGAACTGAGATCGATGATCCAAAAACTTGAGAGTACCGTGAATTCATTTAGTTTCAAGTATTTCAATTTTCATGGATTTACAAATTTGACATTTTTATTGGGGCTTAATTTCAAGGATTGTAACAGATGGTCTTTCTTCTACTGAAGAATACTTGATAATTTAAATCTGAAATTCAAGGAGCGTAGTGGGGGGGATCCTTAGTACCCGAGTCACAAAATTTATGTAGTAAGGGGGGAGGGGTCTTGCTGATTATATCAATTCAGTCTTGAAATTTATGGATTATTAAAGGGGTGTTACTACTTCTACCCATTCAATCTTGAAATTCATGGCTTTTATGAAGGAATTTTGCTATTTCTACCAATTCAGTCTTGAAATTCAAGGATTTTTATAACTGGATCTTGCTATTTCAACTAATTCAGTCCTGTTGTTGTAAATCGTAAATTGTTCTGACTAAAGTCAAAAATATATTGTCATCACATAGTGAAACATCATTTTTGCTAGCCAAGATTCCAATGTGTTGTTGTTCTTGTAGGGTTTAAAAACATTTTTCAGCACATGATAGGCTATACAAGGCAGCCAATATTAATGGTGGAGGAAGAACCCATGAAAACCCCCTCGGAAAGAACCACCAACCCACAAGAAGCTACAGGCATTCTTTCTCACATACCCACATTGGCCAAATCTGAGATTCAAACCCATGCAGAGGTGAGATGGCAGTGATCCATAATGGAGAGCACTTTAGACCACTCAGCCACATGGCGCTTCAATTCAGTCTTGAAATTCATGGTTTTTATAAATGGGTCTTGCTGTTAGTACCAATTCAGTCTTGAAATTCATGGATATTTATAACTGGGTCATTGCTGTATCTACCAATTCAGTCTTGAAATTCATGGATTACAAAGGGGTCTTGCTGTTTCTACTGATTCAGTCTTGAAATTCATCGTTTTTAAAATGGGGTAATTGTTGTTTCAACCAATTCAGTCTTGAAATTCATCGATTATAAATTAATCTTGCTGTTCGAACAATTCAGTCTTGAAAATTGTGGATCAAAAGAAAGGGGTCTTGCTGTTTCTAACAATTCAGTCTTGAAATTCATCGATTATAAATTAATCTTGCTGTTCGAACAATTCAGTCTTGAAAATTGTGGATCAAAAGAAAGGGGTCTTGCTGTTTCTAACAATTCAGTCTTGAAAACTGAGGATCAGACTGAGTCTTGCTGTTCTAACAATTCAGTCCAGAAAATTGTGGATGAAAAGGGGTCTTGCTGTTTTTAATAAATTCAGTCTTGAAATTCATGGATTATAAATGAGTCTTGCTGTTCTAACAATTCAGTCCAGAAAATTGTGGATCAAAAGGGGTCTTGCTGTTTCTCCTAAAGAACTGTCAGTTATTCAGTACTGAAATTCATCAATGTAGCAATCATATAATCCATAAAACCTGATACCCCATTAATAATAATTGTAAATGTATTTATGGAAAATATTTAAGTTAAAAAAGGGTACTCACTCTGCAAACTCTCCACAAATCCAGGCTGCTGCATATAGAACCTCACATATTCCATTTCTCTGGGAGTTGTTGGCTAGCAAGTGTGAATTTTCTAGAAGAATAGCCTGCCAAAAATACTCAGCTATCAATACATTTTCTGTGACATATTTATTGACGTCTTCAAGCATGAAAACTTCTGATCCACAAGCTTTATCCTCAACACCAAGTCATAAGAAAATATACACATAAATAACAATCTTTTTAGCCCCACAAATATCTATCCTATAGCTAATATATACTTAGATCAGGAACTGTTATTAATCGAATAGTTTGATCCGTTCGGGTTTATTTGCCAGATGATTGTGACAGATTAATAAAAATGAGAGGAAAAATGGTGGCATGCCATCACAATACAGTAAAACCTGTCTTGAGAGACTGCCCCTTCTGTCAACAACATGTGGTTTCTCATATTTCAAGATAAATAACCACAATCACTGTACATATATTCTATTCTTTATGAATAGTTCTTGCTTAAATATTGTATGCATCCATCTAAAACAAAATGATATCACAGAAAAGATATACTTCAATCATTAAAACCTAAATCATATTTACATTTGAAGATCACATATTTTAGCATATGAAATCATTTCTGAATTACTCCTCCTCCTTTATAACCTAAATTTGTTTTACCGACATTTAAACCACTCTATTGTGAGTGGTCTGCTTTTTTTTCTCACCTCTTTCAGTTACAATAATTACTTTCTCCAGCCTTAAAATTTGTCTCTTTTAAGATGGAGGTTTGTCCATTGTTATTAAGGTTCTAGGTGTTAAAATTATTATTGCTCAGTGTAATATCAAACATAAAGACAGTTTTGACTGAGCTGTGGGATAATATGAAAAATCTATACAAGTATATTGCATATTGAACAATTAATGAAATTAAAAGAAACAATTATCTCATCCAGAAATTTAACCATTTACTCAGAGACAAAAGTCAATGGCTTCATTCAAAGATGACATACTGGGAATAACTCTATAAGAAAAGTGTGTAACCCAGTCACACAAAATGAATAGACAGCTTTGTGATTGGGATGTGATCACTCAATAACTTGAACACTATCAATCGAATCCCGCAAATGATTCTCTTGCTGGCCTAACAGACAAGAACCTTGTTCACCTCCAGCAATATGGATTAACTCTAAAGACAAACAATATGCGTGACCACTTCATCACTACAATGGCAATTTGTGACATGTACATTAGCCTGGTTTCCTGACTTGTAGCATCCATCACCAGTAGCAACAATCCTTTTTTATATTCCTTTTATGTTTGCTTTTGAACAATCATTACTAATCAAGCAATTGTTGTAACAATCAATTACATGTAGGTCAGTGGTGTCCGTCAGTTCTTGCGATAGTCGATAGTGAAATGATGGTAAGAAAAACTGTGATTACAAGAAAAGCAGTCAAAATACAGATGGATGAAAAGATGAAACTAATATACCTGCTTTTTTCCAAATTGCAGGCATAATAAACTGCATGCTGTACCAACTAAATGAATACAAACAAGCTTTCATATCTGCTATAATTTATAGCCAAATCATTTTCTTAGATACTTTTCTTTTGCATCATGTAATGGGGGAAAAACAAGGCCTTTTAGGCTAAAGCAATACATTCCCTTGCAAATTCAAAATCTAGTTTAGTTATTGTGAGTTCAATGCCATTGTCAGTACATCATAAGCTATACAAGGTGGCCAGTACATTTTCACAGAGGAAGAACCACTGACCCACAGGAAGCTATTGGTAAGCTTTCTCACACACCCATATTGGCTGAGCCAAGACTAATTTGCACGGATGTCGGTGATCTGTAAAGAACCTTAGACCATTTGGCCACCTAGTGCCATCTCAAAATCTAGACCCAACTAACACTATAACAAACCTGGTACAATGAGTTTAATGGAATAATTTGTCTCACTACAGTACAATGACACGATATACTCACTCTATATCACTGCCAGTAAGGTAAATGATACACATGTCTAATCATTAGCTACATCACTGCCAGTAAGGTCAGGTAATTGATACATATGTCTAATCATTAGCTACATCACTGCCAGTAAGGTCAGGTAATTGATCCACATGTCTGAACATTAGCTACATCACTGCCAGCAAGGTCAGGTAATTGATCCACATGTCTAATCATTAGCTACATCACTGCCAGTAAGGTCAGGTAATTGATCCACATGTCTAATCATTAGCTACATCACTGCCAGTAAGGTCAGGTAATTGATCCACATGTCTGATCATTAGCTACATCACTGCCAGTAAGGTCAGGATAATTGATCCACATGTCTAATCATTAGCTACATCACTGCCAGTAAGGTCAGGTAATTGATACACATGTCTAATCATTAGCTACATCACTGCCAGTAAGGTCATGTAATTGATACACATGTCTGATCATTAGCTACATCACTGCCAGTAAGGTCATGTAATTGATACACATGTCTGATCATTAGCTACATCACTGCCAGTAAGGTCATGTAATTGATACACATGTCTGATCATTAGCTACATCACTGCCAGTAAGGTCAGGTAAATGATACACATGTCTAATCATTAGCTACATCACTGCCAGTAAGGTCAGGTAAATGATACACATGTCTAATCATTAGCTACATCACTGCCAGTAAGGTCAGGTAAATGATACACATGTCTAATCATTAGCTACATCACTGCCAGTAAGGTCAGGTAAATGATACACATGTCTAATCATTAGCTACATCACTGCCAGTAAGGTCAGGTAATTGATCCACATGTCTGATCATTAGCTACATCACTGCCAGTAAGGTCAGGTAAATGATACACATGTCTAATCATTAGCTACATCACTGCCAGTAAGGTCAGGTAATTGATCCACATGTCTGAACATTAGCTACATCACTGCCAGCAAGGTCAGGTAAATGATACACATGTCTAATCATTAGCTACATCACTGCCAGTAAGGTCAGGTAATTGATACACATGTCTAATCATTAGCTACATGCAGGTTTAACAATAAGTACAATGATGTGTAAGAAACTACCATCTGTAAGACTGCAAATGGCCTGATGGCTTCTACTCGTATGGCTACATCCAGCATCTGTGAAGCAATTAGGCGTCCATGTCGTGTTCCCTCCATTCTGGTCAGTTCCACCAAAACACTCACATACCTGGAGACATTGCAGAAATATAGAGGTAGCAATATAAACATTGTTGTGTAATACATGGTACATCTGTTATAGTTTATAAAAAGGCATTTTCTTTTACTTCCTCCAAAAAGGTATATGAATAAAATAACACGAGTATGACTTAATAACGCCAGCCAGTCAAACTGTAAGAAACACAAACAACTGATGCCCATATGCTTGACATGTATGATGACAATAATTCAGATAAATACTAACAGAATAATGGAACTCTACGTATATGTGAGTGTCTTTCAAAACATAACTGAAAGACTTCTTATTATCGCCACTTTGTAGTAATACCTCTTTTGAATCAGAATAAAATCTGAATAATAACCTTGTATTAAAGGACAGTATTTAAAAGGGGAAAGATATATGTCGAGAGAGAGATGGTCAGACAGACATGAAATGTGTATCCGTATCACACAAATGACTGCCAATATGAAGCAAACAAGGGCCAGAACTTATGCTGGAAAAAGTGAAAATAACTATCACCTAGGTCTTTTTAATGTAAAATCTTCTAAACATAGCAACTTCAGCCAGCTTGAACAATGTTACATTTATCTGATTTAATTTATATATGATTTAATTTATTTGTTTGTTGGTTAGTTATGATTTTTTTAAATTCCATTACATGCTATTATAATGTAATTTTGTTTAATTGATTTGTACTTGTTTTCAGAAAATCAATATGACCAGACTCTTTTCAGAAATACCTAATGCTGACCTAGTTCCTGATCTTAATTCAAAATTTTAACAGTCAATTAAACAACTTTTTAAAATTTTATTCTTAAAGTAAAATGATTGGTTTCTGTCTGGGTCACATTGGAGTACATGATGTAAACATGATCACATGACCCTGTGTCGCAATCCAGGTTTTGCGCAGGTTAGATTTAATAGAGATTTTTTTTTACAAATAATCTCAGACTGGGCTTAAAAACACAATGTCAAGTCATTTTCTTCTGTTGAGATTAGTTTTATTTTTTATTTTTCTTCAGATTATTTGGATTTTAAAAGATTATTTAGTTTTTCTGGAAATATTAGAGTGCTCATACAGAATTCTTGGACAAAGACATTTCCTGAAACTTAATTCAAAATTCAAACACCAGAGTGTTATTTCTTGTGATTCTACAAGGAACTGAAGACAATAGCACTATAAAAGTTACTGCATATATTATCACCCGACATCTTAGATTTTCGTCAGGAGTCGAACATGAATTCATTAGAACATTTTATTATTAGGAATTCTAAAATTTAATTCATGGCTTATTCTTGGATTATTTTTTCACTTTATTCGTAAAACCGTAAGTTCTCTTTTTCATTTATACATTGTTTTTCCAGGGAAATAAATTATTTGTTAAATTTTACAAAGCTTGTTGTTTTCACTCTTTCTATGTTACTGTTTATTAAAGCCTAAACATGTAACAAGAAGTTTGGAATCTGTTCTTTATGGTTGTTATGTACAATTTTCTATAGCTCAAAGGCATAACATTTTGGGTACTTCTGCTCCAAAAAATGATTTTTCACTAACATAAACATAAGACATAGTCTGCTTGTTCAGAGGTAGTGTGATCAAATAAAAATTAAAAAATTCTTAATTTCATTTTAGATTTGTTGGGCTCTTCAGTTTACCTTAACACTAATAGGTTTTATGGTTTTGTAGAATACGATCCTGCAAGGCTAATTTGGTTTTAAAAAAAGAAATTAAAATTGCACTCTACTTATCTGTACTTTAATTCACTTTGGTGTTCTGTCTTTCCTAAATTTAATTTCCAAATATCAATGAAAAGGGGGCTGACTGACATGATGTCTTTTTTACTCATATTTAACAACAAATTTGGGTTCAAACTCACTCAATGGCATCTCCATTCCTTCTTTCCCATGTCCAATAACGATATAAAATTAATAACTTTAAAAGTCATCATCACTATCACCAATCAGTATTTGCCGACTGAAATTATCATCATTACCATGCTCAGAACCATTTGGGGCTTTCTAGGTAACCCATATTTTAAACATGCTTTTGTAAAACTCCCTGGATGCAAGGAACATATTATGACAATACTTGTTTTATCGTACAATGTGCCAATCAACTTTAGTTTAATAACCATTCATGTGACACTGAATAACCCAGATGTGTAAACAGTTGCTATCTGAAAAAATGGCAGATGTTGCAACAAGCACAAAAATACTTCTACTGGCACAACTTACGACATAACAAGCACTTTAATCGTGAATGGTTAAAAGAAATTTTATAATGTGCAGACATATTCATATGCATGAGTTTAAATTAGTTTGCAGGCATTCTTGTGCATCATCTATCAATCTATGACATATTTCTGTACTTTCTTCCAAGCCAAAATATTAGGTTGCCAAGATATTGGAAATTATAATGTGATGCCACAAAATGTTTAGTTATTGACAAAATTCTGCATTTTAATTTACTTTTACAACCAGATCATAAGCAATATTGGGTAACTATAATGATATCATAGTGAATAAAATTTTCACAATCTTGTCAAGTTTTAGTTGTCTTGTAATTTACAGTATTATTGATTATTATAAGCCATTAAATAATAAAGCTAGTCACTGACCATTCAAAGTTTGTGACAAACTGGTAACTGGACTGGCTGGAGATTTCTATAATTTTCGCCAGAAGTTCATCACGGTAGTATGTGCCCTCAGCCTTATCCATGTGAATCATGAGCTTCTTCACTATCTCCATCAGATTCTTCTTGGAGACCTAGAAGTATAAAGACCTTATCTTTGATATTAACATGGCAACTATATAAATTTATATTACACAGAGATGAAATGCTATGTTTTGGCTTTGATAATATCAACATAATCCACCAAGGTTTCTGACAAAAACAGAAAAACAGAGTGAGGTAGGTAGACAGATGGACAGATAAATAGATGAATATCCAGACAATCTGATAGATACATAAACATGATAGATACATAAACAGAGTCTGACAGATACATTAATAGATTGATAGATATGTGAAAAGCAAGAGAGACAGTCAGATACATGAATAGCCAGACAGTCTGATAGATACAAAACAGCAGGCTGTCTGATATATACATGAACAGTCAGACAGTCTGACTGATACATAAATAGAAAGTCTGACTGATACATAAATAGCCAGACAGGTCTCATATATACTTGAATAGCCAGACAGTCTGATAGATACACATATAGCCAGTCTGATAGATACACAAATAGCCAGACAGTCTGATAGATACACAAATAGCCAGACAGTCTGATAAATACACATATAGCCAGTCTGATAGATACACAAATAGCCAGACAGTCTGATAGATACACAAATAGCCAGACAGTCTTATAGATACACAAATAGTAAGACAGTCTGCTAGATACACAAATAGCCAGACAGTCTGATAGATACACAAATAGCCAGACAGTCTGATAGATACACATATAGCCAGACAGTCTGATAGATACTTGAATGGCCAGACAGTCTGATACATACACAAATAGCCAGGGAGTCTGAAGGTACATAAAAAGCCAGGGAGTCTGAAGGTACATAAATAGCCAGGGAGTCTGATAGATACAGGCATAACTAGACAGATATATATATATATATAGAGAGAGAGAAAGAGAGAGAGAGAGAGAGAGAGAGAGAGAGAGGAAGATAATGTTAACAAAGACTCCCCCTGTAGTGAGAAAAGTTCCCCAAGGTAATTTGCTTTTGAAAAATCATTGCTTACTTTGCATTCTGAAATTACTTGACCATTATGATAATATTAATATGATGTTACTTTCCTCATGGTTTATCTTGGTGCTATGAACTCTGGGATTGGCTTTAATTGGCTTTAGACCACTCAGCCACTCGGGGCCCTGTATACAGTTTTAGTAAAGTAAATACATCCTCTATCAAAATAATGTAATAATGTTTGCAGCTCAATTCCAAAATGTTTAATTTTAACAGCATATGGGTTCAATATTTCCACAAGTACAATCTGCATTTAATGCTGACAATATTCTGGACTGTTATTGTATGTCTTCTAACAATAATCAATAAATAATTTTGGCATACAATGTCCGACTCATCAGCAACATCTGACTTCAAAATGTAGATTCAAATTCGACAAAGGGGCCCTGAGTGGCCGAGTGGTCTATAGTGCTTACCATTACAGATCACTGCCATCCCACTTGTATGCGCGGGTTCAAGTCTCGGATTTGACCAATATGTGTATGTGAGAAAGCCTGCCAGTAGCTTCTTGTGGGTCATGGTTCTTTCCGGGATTTTTCTCAGGTTCTTCCTCCACCATTAATACTGGCTGCCATGTATAGCCTATCTTGTACTGAAAAATTGTGTTAAACCCTACTACAACTACAACAAATTCCATAATTTCATACTGACCATGCCATAAAGAAGATCAAGAGCTCGGAGTCGGATAGATTCATCCTTGTCATCCAGACACTGTAAGACAAGGTCTTTGTGGGCCTGGACACTCTTAGGATGGGTCTGAAGTATCTTGGACATTGCTAACAAGCCCAAGTACTTCACTGAAAGAAATCAAAATAGCTCAATTAGAATCTTATATAAACAACATTTATTAATTTTACCATGGGTGTTCTTTAGTGAATCAAAAATGTATAGAATAAATCTTATATATGCTGGTTATATATGATAATAGTGAAAACTTGTTGCTAGACAGGGTCTATATTACAAGCTCTATGCATGGAGGAGAATAAGTCAAACCAATAATATACAAACATGACCATAAACCTATTTTTTGTGTATATCTTGTCAATTCTAATCAAATGAACTACCCATAAACAAAAGAATCATATAAAAACCTGTCTGTTTTGTTCAACTCAGCATCTGTCAATTTGAAAGTAACTTTAACTCAATAGTCTCCCTAATTGTAATGCACTTCAAATAATCAAATACATTGCTTAACTTTTTAAATCCCCAAAAAACAAAGATTAACAGCTTCACCAAGTCTATATTTTGATTTTCAATACTGAGTACATATAGTTACCGGTACTTATTAAGGCATCTGATATTCATGGCAGAAGGATTCAAGCCCCATCAGAATATGAAGAAAAATACTTACATTTGAACACGCATAAACATGCTGAGTAGATAAAACTTGTGTACAAATGAATCCCTTGCATTTTCCCCCAATTCATTCTTACAAGTTCAACAGACAGATATAAAGTTCAGGAAATTAGATGAATGACTTTCACAACTCATAACATGACTGGAAAATTTCATACGTAAAAATGCATCTGAGGTCCTATTTATTACACAACAGTAAAAACTTTCTCATCGATCTTGATATGGTATGTGGCTAGGTGATTTTTCTCTTTTGTAAGAAAGTAATACACCCATCATCAGGATAGTTTCCTTAACAGATGGTCCTTTTAGAAGCTACACTCCTTTCAGGAGAAAATTGTCTCTGAAATGAACAAGGTCTCAAGGTGTCTCAAATATTTTCCAAAAGCAATGTTGTCCCTAGTTTTCCTGACTCTCAATAAGTTGATTCTTGATAATTTTTAGACATAAATTTTCATGTTTCACTTTACCAATGAAACGAGCTTCAGAAAACAACAAAAGTAATAAAAAAGCAATAAAGTAATACAATTAATAAAATCAAAATACCATTGTTAATGATGCAGCCATAAAAAAAAGAGATTAGTAGAAAGTAGAAAAAGTACCATTGAACATTGCTATAAAAAAAACTTCTAAAAAGTAATACCCTCAAGTGAAATCTGCACATGAGAAGCAATATATATATATATATATATATATTAAAACCAAAAGTTAGAAGACACTAATTACAAGATTGAAGAAACATATACATGTAGATGTCATTAATTTCATTCTGATTTTACTACAACAAAGTCATACAAGAGTTTCCCAAAGATACTGAAGCTCCAATTGCTAAAACAAAATTCTAAGAATTCAAGATAAGACTAATTCTTCCTTTTCACTATCACTGATATTTTAAAGCTACAAGATTTTCAAATCAGCCAAGTGGCAGACATACTGGATATAAGATTATCACCATTTACATTTAGGACAAAACAGACAGCATCAACGATCTAGGGGAAGCCATTTTCAGGATGGCCATTGTGAAAGCCATATTTGATGTACAAGCTGCACTATTCATCTCGAGCAAGCTAGACATCATACAATTCTTTGGTGAAAGTTCCTTATTAGAAGGAATAGCTAGGCAATAAATTTCAATTTTAAAGATGACCACTTTGACAGCCATATTGAACCTTGCATCAGCACCATTCTCATCTGGGAACAACTAGATAAATATACTCTAAATATCTGGTTATATGTATTCTTTCACAGAAGACTTGTTTTTAGTGCTATACCTGTAAGAATAAGGGTCTATCAATGAGCAATGCTCTTTTGCCTAAAATGAATTTTCAGGAGTAAAAGATATAACTATTCTAATTTTAACTGCATTCCCAACATACAAAAACAAGATTTTCAAAATTAGCCTCTTTGGAGGGTATACGAGATGTAAAATCAGCACCATTGGATTTATAACTGACTAAACATTATTACATGTCTTCTGATAAAAATATCATGTCTATATAGCTATCCATTTAAGACATATTAGATGTCTTCCGATAAAAAAATATGTCTATATGGCTTTGACATAAAGTGAATCTGGACTTAGGCTAGTGTTTTGTAGTTCATAAGGCCCAATAGTTCTGGCAAAGAGAAATGAGATATTAACCTAATCTAAAAACAAACTACAAGTCTGTACTGACCAACTGATAATGGCTGTTTGAAGTGTTATATTAACTGAGAACAACCTATTTGGGAATGTGCAAGCTTCTAAAAGGGTGATTTACATAACTGGGCAGATACTCTACAACAGGTGTATTTTTTAAGAGTTCATGTAAAGCCAACAATAAATGTGAACGCAATCAAGGAATAAGAAATTTCACACTTACAGTTCTGGTCTGAATCTTCAATAAGAATTCGTAATTTCTGAACACAAAGCTGAAAAATATAGCAATAGTATCGACATCGAAGGAGTTTCTATCTTCGCATTAAAACATTACCTTAAAATAGCACAGACTACTGTTATACTACTCACTGTCCTTTTTTAGTAGACTACCCACTAATTATTCAATAATAAATTTATTTTATTTATTCAAACAATACAAAGCGTATTGATCAAAATTGGACTCCTACTGGTGGAGGTTGCTAGTGGAGAAATTCATGTGAAATCTATCATCTCTGTCAGTGCTTCACTCACCATGTATAACTCAAATTCAAGAACTAATTCTACCTTACCACTTTATGGATTAATTCTATATTCTTACCGCATATGGTAACACAATGGTTTATAAATCAGTAAAGTCAATTACCACAAGCTTGACTCCACCTGTAAATACTTGAGATTTTCAGTGTGTATTCAAGTGTACTTCAGTGGACACTACAGAGAGACGAGGGGACAAAGTTCAATACACTTTTTGTGTACTGTACGCAGCAATATTTATTCACAGTATATTCAGCTTACAAAATAACTAAAACCACGTTTATAAATTTTCATGGATTGTGATGTTTTTACAAACCATGAATGGAAATACAAAATGATCAATGGATCATTCAAGATGTCTAAAGACCCTATCTCTACAACTGAGGCACTGGTACAAAATTACTGACAAAAAAATGTCTTTTCTTTTAATACACAGCAATTTGGAATTTCAAACTCTTCTTCAATCACTGAATAAAAACCATAAGAGGCCCAAGTAGACCTGTTATCACTTACCTGTCTTATTGTATGTAAGCTGCTAATTTATTAGGCAAGATTAAGTTGTACAGCAAGAACAAAAACCTATGTAATCATCTCCCAAACTTTATATAATGTCAAGTTTTCTAAGTTGGCTATATTTAAAAAAATTACTTCCACAGACAAATGTGTCATTAATATATACAGTATCTTCTTTGTTGTCAATTAATCCAATATCATGATGATATTAATCCAGTTACAAAATCAATAATAGATGAAAAATATAAACTCTAGATCTAGAAAGATAGAAAGCTTGGCCAATCTAATAGAAGATCTTGTCATTGTTTAAGCATAGATCTGACTTAGTATAGAACCTTAGACAACAATCATGTAAGCTTAATATTCAGAAAAACAGAAATAAACCCGATAAATTTGTAATGGTAACAAGCTCAGTTAATCAGGTGAATAATTACCTCATAAATATGGACAGATCTTGTTTATCAAACTCATCCAGCGCAATTTAACATGTATAATCAAAATCTGATCAGAAATAACAGTTGCATGTGTACTGACTGACTCAGCCAATCAGATTCCACATCACATCATTAATGTGCATGGTTCTCCCTCTTAATTATACACAGCTGAGATCTTGAAATTAACCTATTTACTAAATTTGATCAAAGTCCTATCAAAACTAGTCTCGAGGGTATAAATATACCAAACCATTTTGATGAAGGGATGACTTTATAATTATGATTAGTCCTTGGTCATTACAAAACTTATCAAACATGTTGAGGATGCTAGTCCTTTTACAAAGTCTAATTAAAACCAGGTCAGAAGGAATATATTTATGAAGATCACATCAATAACATCCATGGATCTTGCTCATTACCAAACTCATCTGAGATTTTGATTATATGGGCGTATAAATCTACATTCTAAATCTTTGGTCGCAAGCATGTGTTGACTGAAGGACAGACACACAAAGTCACAGCAGAAGCTCAAATAGCCATATAGCCCATTCAGCTACCAATTTGCAAGATCAATATTTTTTATGTTAATGAATACATGCGAATTATGTGAAAGAGTGAACCCTCGACCTCAAAATAACATTTTCTGTCTGAAGCCACTGATAGTGGACACTACAGAGAGACGAGGGGACAAAGTTCAATACACTTTTTGTGTACTGTACGCAGCAATATTTATTCACAGTATATTCAGCTTACAAAATAACTAAAACCACGTTTATAAATTTTCATGGATTGTGATGTTTCTACAAACCATGAATGGAAATATGTACAACTATGAAGACATTTTGACAGCAATTTTTATGAACAATGACCAAGATTCAATGCATGCCAAAATATGACAATGACAAAGCCTACTATTAACATTTCATCTAACTCTGAAGACTAATGGTCTAAAGCATCAACCTCTTCCAGTATGTGTAAATGGGTCAGGTAAGGGTAATCTACATCTCCAACATACTGAGATTTTTGCCCTTAATTATTTTCCACAAAGAAAGGTGGAAATACACACCTGAACTCTTAATAACACCCCACCCCCCACATTCAAACACCACAATCTAGCTACTTCAAGTATGCAATAGTAATTGAGATTATTTTCAAAAGTAAGTTTGTTTGTTTTATTAGGATTTTTAACGTAGCTTTAACAATTTTTCAGTCATATCGCTATGATGTCTGCTGTGAGGCAGTTCAAAGTGATGTCTAGCACTTAGGCATCATGCCGCAGACATGTAGCATGATGTCCCACCCAGTCACATTATCCTGACACCAGGCCGACCAGTCCTAACACTAACTCTTAATGCTAAGCGTCAAGTGAGGCAACTGTTAGTACCATTTTTTGTAAGTCTTTGGTATGACTCGGCTGGGGATCAAACCCACGACCTCCCGCTTCCACGGCAGACGCTCTAACCACTAGGCCACTGGAGCAGTTTGTATAAGTAAAATTTTGCTGTCAGGACTAGGCAGCTTAAGCAGCATAGTTTAACTAAGAGATTTACTGCCAATGAACATGTTAAGCCATGAAAATTATCATTCATGTAAAAAGCATTTGAAGCAATACACTCATGTTTAAGTGTCATATACAGGGTCCATGGGGGGTCTAAAATGTTTAGTGAAGTGACCTCTCTCCCTGCCAGAACTGGTCACATTGAGATAAACAAATTTGTCAGAATTCAAAATGTTTAAAACTGTTGCTTAAACAGACATTTTACTCAACTTTGCGCCAAACCGTATTGAACAAAAGATAAATGCATTACATTTTTTAAAATATAAAATATGTTCTTAGCAGGTTGAAGCAAATCAAAGCTGTAATACTTCCCGGGTTGTTTTTTTGTGCATAAGATAGTAAACCACAAAATTAGGATACCTAGAAGAGTATCTGAATCAGGTTACAGATATTGCGGCAAATGCCTCTCTTTCTACTTTTTTACTGAATGAAATAAACTGCTTTATATTCAACATTAAACAGTAGCCTGTAACAACCACTGAATAGTTAGTCTACAAATGTACAGATTTCACTTGTTCAAAGCTTCATTTGTGAATTTTCAGCAGTATTATATATAAATGTAACTGAAGACAGTCAATGACTTAACACAAAAGTCTATCAAAAGCATTAGATATTGTCTAAACACTGTTTTGCAAAGCTCTTTAAACATAAAAAAAGACAGGATTTGATATTATACACAGAATAGGAAATAAATCCAGCAGAACCAACATGGGGGGGGTAAAAACTTTAAGAAACTTTCCTGTCACTGCACATATAGGCAATGTTGCAACTATTTCAACTAAATCACCACACTGGTGTAGAACCTGGACATAGCATCCAACAAGACACAACACGCCATATATATTTATATATCTACAAGCACCAAACTGCAAACAATTGATCTGTTGCCAGAATCATGCACTGTGCTGACATGTGCTCTGTTTCAAATTTATGAGTTTACACTGAATTTTTCTAGGTGAACAAAATCTTACATGCTCTTTCCGAACTAAATGGAATCAAACAGAGATCAAGTGTCATGACTGTACATGAACAGTACACAAAATTATTTTATGCTGTACACGAAACCAGTGAAATGACTAAAAGGTCACAGTGACTCTTGGTACAATGTTGTAGTACTCCCAAAAATACATCCATATAACAGTCCCATGCTAATAAAAAGCACCAGCATCAAAAGAAAGTGAACTAAAAGATGGTAAACACTAAAGAATGAAACAACTATAGGTCAATGTGACCTTGTTTTGGTATGATGATATTGTAGAACTCCATCATGACTATTTCAAACTCAATGAAATATATAAACTAAAGCATCTGTTAAACTAACCAATATATCACAAGGAATAAAGAATCATTGGAGACTGACCAAAAGTACATGATACTCAATAGTCCATGATACTCAATAGTACATGATACTCAATAGTACATGATAATAATAGTCCCTGAAAGCGGAAAAGCCATATAACCCACTTTTATTATGGAACAGCTTTGTCATAGTAACTGAAGCATGATCACTGCACAGATCAACATGCGCTGCCATACCAAATTTGGTTAAAGTCAAACAATCCTTGGTAATGCATAACAAGTAAACCAAAGTTAGTAGGACAAGTGATCAAGGAGTAAAACTCTGTATTTGTTGTCTAAAACTGGAAATCAAACTCAATTCAAGGTCCCATCAATTTAAAGCCACAAATCATATTTTGTTGAAATTCAACAAATTTTGGTAATGGTGTGCTTGAAAACCGAAGCAAAAAGGACATCAATCACAGAAAAATCTCTAAGTGATGTCATAGAAATCTGCAAGTCAAATTAAATCATGGTCTCCTTAATATAAAGGTGCATGCCAAATCTGCTTACAATTCAACAAACCTTGGTAGTTGTGCAGTGGAAATTAAAAGCAAAGAGTATGGGTAGTGGGGAAGCACAACTCCAGCAAACCTTGGTAAAGTTATACTGCTGAAACAAAGTAAGGAGGGTCATCATTCAGAAAGAATAACTCCAACAAACCTTGGTAAAGTTATACTGCAGAAACAAAGTAAGGAGAATGAGCAATCATGGAGACAACTCTAACAAATTGCTCTAAATGATGACATAAAGGCCTGGAGATGAACTCTTTCAATGCAAGTCTTAGAAAGTGAAAATCATTCTTTTAATGGAACACCAATGACAAAAAGCAGAGAAATGACCAATCCTTAGTTAAAATTTTTATTTAAATTATTTTTTATATGATTGTGACTTTGTCATCATGGGAAATGAGCATGCTATAAAATGAAGTGTCTTGGCATTTTAAAGATTAATTAATTAAGGACCCATCATGGAATCTGATCCATGGGTAAATACAGTAAAATCCATAAGGTCAATGTGTGATGATGTCATTAAATTCCAAACATAAAGCAAACTATTCATCGAAATGTAAGCAAATTTATTAATCTTATGTAGTACTTGCTCAGCCATCTAACAGTGTCATCAGCAAGATGCAGAGCCTGCAGTTCATCGGGTCTCTTTGTCAGTGGACCGTTGTTTGCAATGTGTGACATGGTCTGTACAGCACCACAGCTACAGGCCCCATCACAAGACTGACTACACAACGACTGTTCTATCTGGAAACAGTTCAGTATGGGTCACAGATGTTGTGGAATGTTGAAGCAAGGATGGCTCAGCTACAGGAGTAGGTTACAACATGCCAAAATAATTCACTACATGCCAAAATAGTTCACTCACATCGTCTGGGAACAGACCGAACCATATTGGATTACTCGCAGCCAAGTGGACTACTAGATGTGACAAAGTCCATGTACAGTGGAAGCTTCTCATTGGCATAAATCTTAGCCAGCAGTTTTGTGGTTGCTTCCTGGCAACGTTGATGTGGAGGAGGAATGTAGATAAGTACCAGGAGCTAGTGGTAAAGGAGTAAACTGTAGTGTTCCAGAGATTATGCACATTGTAAAAATTAGTTTTGGATGGAACAAGTGAATTTAGATGGGAACACAATACTTAGCTGTAAAATAACAGAAATACAATGATGATGTCTGAGCACTAACATCTCAGGTTGAGCCTGCCAGTTTGTGGAGTAGGTTGTTTAGAGTTTTGCAGCAGTTTTCTTCAGGTGGTTATATAATGTTAGAACGTAAACAATTAAAACACCATATCCAAATACATAACCAAAATATGACCTCATGATCATAATTTATACCTCACCCAAGAGTAGGATTCAGAAGCAGCGATTGACAGAAAGGGCATCTATATGATGATGAATGTTATACTTGTATCTTGAATGGAATTATTGAAATGTTATGAAAATACAAGAAAATATTTACAAATTCTTTAACCAAAGTATGTGCCCATTTAAATTCCATCCTGACCCCATGGCTTCACCCATCAGCAGTTGTATAAAAAGAAGGGGTGTATATGACGGTTTATATTCTTTAATGAAGTTGTTATGGAAATATAAGCGATCAAAATATTAACTTTAACGAAAATATGTCTCCAATAAAATTCTTGATCCCACAGTAACACATCAAGGCAAAACCAAGCTCCACATTAAGGCAAAACCCAGGAACAGTAGTGACATAAAAAGATGGATAAATGAGGTAAAATTGGTGAAAGGGTTATGTAACTAAGTGACGATAGGGTATAAATATCTATTTTCAAATTTGTCAATAAAGCACACATACATGTACGTACAATCCAACCAACAACTGTCCCTATCTAATGGCTATAAAATCTACCCACTGACAAGTTTCATATAGAGAAAATTGTTATGTATACTGCTTTGATATACATTTGTTTTAATTTAATTGTTTGTTTGTCAGTTTTAATTTTTTTATATTCTTCATTACAGTAATGTGAATTTATTCCCTAGAGATGTTTATTCAGAAAATATTTTGACCTGAATTTTCTTTGGTAACATGTTGACCTAAATCATGACCTTGATTCTGGGTTAGTGGCAGTCATGTCAACAGGTTTTATTTTAATTTTAAAATGATTGGTTATTGTCAAGGTCAAAATGGAAATAGTGAATTAGGAAGTAAACAACTTTTTATTTTAATTTTAAAATGATTGGTTCTTGTCAAGGTCATATTAGGAGCATGTAATATAAACAATCGCCACCACACATTTTGCTTTAGCAATTTGGAGATTTTTCCAAACTGCATATTAGAATACAATATATTTATTATAGTGAAATATTGTTAGTTTTGGGCTTTTACAAATGACGTTAAGTCATTTTCTTTTGTTGTAGCCAGTTTTTTAAATCCATGTTAATTTTTCTTCAGTTCACTTGGATTCTAAAGTATCAATTCATATCTATGGTAATATTTGATGTGCTCATATTTAATTCTTGGACAAAAAGTTTATGAAAATATTATTCAGATTTCCAACACCATAGTGAGATATGTACGTAGATTACCACAAAACAGACTTCAGCATATGCCATTGTCTTCATCTTGGATTTTCCAACTTGACTTTAACTTGAATCTATTATGACATTTCATTACTAGGACTTCTGTAATTTAATTTGTAGATTACTCTTGGATTATTTTGGAATTTTATTCTTAAAACTAGTGATGGGAATCAGTCAGAAATTCATAATCGATAATCGGTTCCCCTTAACCAACTGATCATCATTTATAATCAGTTACAAAGAGCAAATATTAATTTTTGTTAAACAGTTATATCTTTTATCAAGAGTTCAATATGTTCATAAATGTACAGGAGTAATCTCTTTTAAAATAATTACATGTATACTTTAACCTGACAATAATATTACATTGTGTTATTTTTGTTCTATAACTTTATTAAATGAATGCAACTTTTTATGGCTGATCAGTCAAATGTAACTAAAATACTGCTAATGACAATCCCCCAAAATTCTTTCATTCATATATGATGTGTCTATAATATAAAGTATAGAAGGACATGTTTTTCTTGTTTGTCATTGTTTATAATACTACAAAAGATGTTGCAATTTAACTGAAACAAATCAACAAAATGTGTTTAAATTTATTAACTCAACAATTTAACAACTTGACCATGTAATAACTAATAACTTTCTACAAATCATATACAAGCAAAATCGTACACATATCAGAAAAGTTGTATGTTAGTTGTGCAGATTTAGCACGAGTCCCAACTAAGAACTATCCTAAGCAAAGATGGCTACATATAAATATATCTAGCTTTTTGAAATGTTAAAAGCAGCAACTGTCATATATAATTAAAAAATCTTAGCCATATACAATCTTATAACTTAACCAGGAACCAATTCAAGCATTAGCCATGGAAAAAAACCTTTTAAAGAATCCATCCTTTATGATAATAGTTAAAAAGATTCTAACATAATATTAAAAAATGAGATATCTCTCACCAAGAATTTGAAGGTGTAACACAGATCCATTAAGGCTTGGGATGACCACTAACATTATTTATATTATCTTTACTTTGTTAACTCAGCATTCACTATTTTGTAACCTGCACAAAGAATATAGCTACCTATGTCACATTATGTGTCCTAGTGAGAACAATGTCATTAACTCATTCCTTTTGCTTGGTGAACAGCATCAATAAAATTTAGGTAAATTCTCTATGCTTAATCATGCTGAGCCTTAACTCTAAGATTTAGCATTTTCTAACTTTCACATATTCAGATAATGAATAATCACTTGTAATTTACTAACTCGCTATCACCTTAAAACAACACATTTAAAAATAAATATTTTCTTGTGAAAAAGAAGTACAGTTTTGATGATTAGAATTAATCAGTGATACATCTTTCTCTTAGACACGGTAATCATAATGGAAAGCATTTCCAAACTGCAGTATAATCGGCTTTATTCTGTACCATATATAATTGCTTACAAGTTCAATTGCAAATTGCATAGATCCATATCAACCATAACATAAATGCATTAGCTGAACTGGGTCTATGCAGTTTTCTAGGTGTAATCAGCAGAACAAAATAAACCCAGCTCTGCAGATCAGAGTCACTGATATTTTCAGTTAGACTCAACTTATATGCAAGTATATACAGTACTTTTGCTGCTCACAATTCAAAGTTGGAACTGTTGAAGTACAAAAGTTGGAATACTTAAAAAAAAATTCTTCATTACTCAAATTAAGAGCACAATATGAACAAATACTTGTGACTGTTTTATTGATATGTGAATATTTGATGGATAACTTTGGTCAACTTACTAACCAATGAGTTTGATGAAAACAACCCTTCACCTACTTCCAAAAGGATAGCAAGGAAAGAAGTTGGTGGATGGGAGTAACATGCCCATGAATGCAAATCCTGCAAGGCTGCATAATTGGCAGGTTGCAAAGTCTGCAAAGCTAAACAAGTGATATTCCACCAGTAGGAGTCAAGTCAAGCAAAACAGGGTGTAGAATATTATCATGAAAAAAATACAAGCATATTTCATATTTATTGGTGAACATGTCCATAGGTTTGACTTGGATTATATGAACCAACATTTGCATACAAATACTGTCATTAACATTTTTATCCAAAGAAAAATGCAACCAGACCAAGTAACAATTTTTAGGTAACGTGTAAACAAAAACTCCTGTTACCTATCATGCATATGGCAGGTTTGACCAGACCATCTAATGTCTTCATTAAAGTGAAGCTATTTGTTATAAAACCTCAGACAATAGATCCGTAATTTCCTCACATATTTTATACTCTGATCAAAATTTCAGTGGACATGGAAATAGGTAAACTGTTCTTTTGCCATAAGGCTTCAAGGCATTAAATATAAGTAATAAAAGATGTCAGAAGAATATTCGTTTCAAATAACAAAATGATTATAATTGGCACAGATGTCCCTGCCAAAAAGGTATAACCGGAAAGCCTTAAATTTAAAATGCGAATCTCAGGACAAGTTTCTAAGTAAAAAGGGGCTGAAAACAAATTCTTTTCAGTGTAAGGTAAGCACTAAACTTGACCCAGATGTCTTGATATTAAACCTCATACCAAATTTACTTTCAATCCGATAAGTTCTTAAAACGTTTATGTGCAATCAATAGGTCCTTAAAATGTTTCTGTTACCGGTAATTCAATAGGTCCTTAAAATGTTTCTATGTAATCCATAAAAGTCCTTAAAATGTTTCTGTGTAATCCATAAAAGTCCTTAAAATGTTTCTGTGTAATCCATAAAAGTCCTTAAAATGTTTCTGTTTTGTTTGTTTTTTGTTTTTTATTGTTTAACACCATTTTTTCAGCACAATATAGGCTATACATGGCGGCCAGTATTAATGGTGGAGGAAGAACCCGGACAAACCCAGGAATGAACCACCGACCCACGAGAAGCTACTGGCAAGCTTTCTCACATAACTACATTTGCCGAATCTTAGACTCGAACACACGCAGACAGAGGTGAGATGGCAGTGGTCTGTAACGGACAGCGCTTTAGACCACTCGGCCACTCGGGGCCCCAAAATGTTTCTGTGTAATCCATAAAAGTCCTTAAAATGTTTCTGTGTAATCCATAAAAGTCCTTAAAATGTTTCTGTGTAATCCATAAAAGTCCTTAAAACGTTAATATGTAACAACTACATTCATATGCAAGAGCAAATGTTTTTTTTAGTCTAGCAGGAGCCATAACCAAAAATTCTGATGGTTTGGCCCCAGATTCTTGATCATAAACCCTATACCAAACATGATTTAGTCCATGAAGTTATGCAAACATTTTTGCGCAAGAAGAAATTAATGATCCAAAGGCACACTTCAAATAAATGTGGAACCATACTTGGTGAAATTTTGAAGGTTTAAAATGAATATTTGACCTTACTTTGGTCATCTTGATATTAAGTCCTGCATCAAAATTGGTCTGAAAAGTTAATGAGCAAATGCAGACAAAGATAACAAATTATGGCAGAATACCATGTAAACTTCCTTCTTCATGACAAGCAAAATACCTGAGCAATTGCAATAGTTCTTCATTACAAATTCCATCGTTTTTCAATTCATATTCTATCAACCAATTGTACTGACACCTTGCTGCCCACTACCTCCCCATCTCATAGAATGACCTCTGGATCTTGATGCAACATACATTATATTATATATACATTATATTATATTATATATATATATATATATATATATATATATGTGACTTATCTTTGAGCTAGACTACACATTTAAAATTTGATTACACAGTACCTGAAAATATTGTTATTACAATTTATGCACATCTGACCTTTGATTATCTCCCAGTGAACCCAGGAGCCATGCATTAACCACCTCTCATAGATGGAGGGGATGGAGACTGATGGATGGACAGGCAGAAGATATGACAATATTTTTATGAAGTGTATGGACAGAAGTACTGCTTTATTAGAACATATAGTGCACATTAGGGCATAACCAATTAGCATTTTTCTACCGATTTCCGATTCCAGATTTTGGGCATGAAATTTTTCCGATTCCGGATACGATTCAATTAATCAGAAATGCTAAATCCTTATTTTTTTTTCTAAAAATTTTCATCTTCCGTTTCCGGGTTTCTGGTATCTGGTTTTGCCGTGTCTACCATGTTACTTAGTACTTTACCATATCCGGCTTCATTTCCGGTTTTCACCCGCGAGTTCAAATAGATTGTCTCACAGCATGGTTGTGTTGACCATATTGGACTTTTCTGACTTCTTATTTAACTTTATTAATGCACTATCAAATGACAAGCAGTGTTAGACACTGTGCTATAGAAATTCAACTTTTTTATTTTTATTATCCAAATCGGTCGTTCCTGCCTTGTCCGACTCCGATTCATCGGATATTCATACTATCCGGTGGAATCCGATTTCCGGATCAAAAGTCGGTTATGCCCTAGTGCACATAACTGCCAACACCCAGATCTGTTCATGCAATAATGTGATGGCAGATCAGGCTATACAATATTTACTGATAATGACAAGTGGACGTAACATTACAGATCCTGATCTGCCAGTGTACGAGTGATTGCAGTCTATTCCCAATTGGATATTCACCATACGCAAATCAATATTATCATATACACACTTATAAATTTGGTTCAACTTTAAGCAATATGGCCTGATCTGAAATCGCAGAATTCTCTGGCAGATCAAGGTCTATATTGTTTATTCTCCTGGTTTCTAAACAATAACAAAAAACTGCTCAGACCCAGATCTGTTGTAGTATTATGCAACAGATCTGTGCAGTTTGCATTTGGATATGATCTGTGAGTATACATGGTATTCTAGTACTGCCTTCTCCCATGGAAACTTTTTTGTTTAATGGATAAAGCATCTTAGCCTAAACCAAAGAACAAGGCCCGTTGGAACAGGTGTAATGATAGTATCCAGGAATAGTATAATGGAGTTTAAGAGAAATATGTACAGTAGAACCCATTTTGAAAGACCCCCCCCCCCCCCCTTTCTGAAATAAAATTATGGTCTCTCAAGACAGGTGGTTTCTCAAAACAGGTCACAATGCTATATAATCATTAAATTTGTGCATTGAGAATATGGTCTCTCAAGACAGGTGGTCTCACATAGCAGTGGTCTTTCAAAACAAGTTTCACTGTACAGCCATAAAAAAAATCCCGGCAGTCACTCAATTCAATTAAAAGGAGATTTTTGTGCTATCCAGTAAAGTGATAAAAAGTTCAAAATAATAACAATATTTCTAAGGGAGGAAATTATCAATCTATTGTCTGAGATGTTTTGCATAAAGTTAGGTTGTAGCAGTAAATGAAATAGTAAAAATGCAGTAGTTATACCTGTATGGATGCTGAATGGTTGGGGATGCCTGTAGATATAGAAATGAGTACTGTAAGTAAGAGAGGAGAAAAATTATGTGTCAGCAGGAAATATGTGTCAATATAAACAATGATTAGTCATAACAGATAATGCCTGTGAATTGATTATTTTTCATGGGATACAATAAACATGGATTTTGTGGTTGTTACAAACCATGTAAAACATTGTGAATAATGATTCTGTGGAAAAGTAGGATGCCTTCCCTAATTCAAATATGTTAAGTACAATAAAGCCCGCCTGGAGACACCACACTTTCTGCCAACAAAAAGCTGTCATTCAAGTAAGTGGACATTCATTACAGGTCTGTGTCGTTTGCTATACTTGCATGCATTTATCTCAGAATAATTGTATATTGCAATAAAGATTGCCTAGTTGAAATAACTGCAGCAGTTCTGATCAGGCTCTGGGTAGATATGAAATATGTACAAATTAAATTGCAAAGCAGAATTAGGTCCTCCAGAAACAGAATAAATTTATTAAGATATAAATTCACACAGTCTTAATTCATTAATTTACATAATCAATAAGATCTCAAACAGTTACACTATTAAGTTTCTGTTTTTAATAACTGTAACATCAATGATGCAACAAACAAATGGAACTAATAGAATGACCAATGAATCAAATTGTTTGAAAAATGCTTGTAATTTATTTACAAGAAGACTTAACTCGTTTAAAAAATTATGCATTTACCCGCAAGACTACTGATGAAACTAAGTACTTACCATACACAGTGTAAACCAAATTAACAGTTCTCAAATTTTTTACTGTATGATACCAGCATTTACTTAGTTTTCACAATATACATAGAAATAGAACAAACCTCTGAATCATAAGCATCCCTGAATATTCCTTGGAAGAATGAATGATAGCTAATACTAGGGATTTATTCAGTTTGACACATGTACATTAGGTAGGTTTATGGTTTGTAACATTTCACTACTTGTATATTTTAAGAAAAAATTAACTAAACTCGCCACTTTAAAGCAAGGTTCATTTTTCTAAAAATCTGCACTCTGTCTGCAGACACCCTTAGCAATCAAGGCAAAAAAAAAGATTACATAAAGGTCAATTATTTTTTATCTTTTTCAGATTCTGTAATTCACAGTAATGTCAAAATGTACAATTTGTCAAAATTTAAGTCATGTCATTCTGAGCAATAGGTTACTTATGATGGTGCTTGTATATATTAAAATCAATTTGCATACTGATTGTCATAAATGACAGCTGGTCACTTAAGACAGGTTTTAATGTCTCACCCAAAAAATTAAATTTGTCATCAAACCATGAAAACTGCTAACCATAAAAATATGTGAATTCAAAGAATCTAATAAACTGACCATAAATAAGAACTTTAGCACCCATGAACTTTTATCCAAATCAATGGTTCTCAGTTAAATAAATGTTTAGTGACCATCATTAAAATCATTAAGAAATACTGGACATCCTGAAGAATGTCTTGCATTGAATAACATAACTAAAATGTGAAGGCAGATAAATGACATTTAGACAAATGGCAAGTATTATCTGGAAACAAATTTGTAATTACATTTTCAGTTACAATGTTATGGCATGTATGATGGTATGCATTCTCTATTATCTAACATTTAAATCATATTTACTGTAAATACTTTAAATACAAGTCAGTCATGTTTTATATTTAACAGCAAGTTTCTTTAAAAAATTAAATAGGCTAAGTATAATTCAGTTTTTCAGAAATAAAAGAATTTTTCCTCACACAGTTTTTACAGTGATAATAAAGTACATGTTACATGTGATAACATATTAGAGACATCAGCATTTTAGTAAATCAATATGCATTATTAATATAACAAGAAAAATATGAAGTGATGTCCAGTTTAATTAGACAATCTCAAGATTTATGTTTGTACAAGATGTAATATGCCACTACTGCAGAACAGAAAGTATAGAAAATTCATCTTTCCCTATGTTACAGTTTTACTGCTGTCCTAAAATAACGTAATTAAACAATCCATGGCCTCGACCACTGACATTTATACCATCCCATTCCCCGCCTAATATGTGAGAAATATGAAAATAATACATGATGGTAACATAATAAATAATTATATAAATGTCCTGCATTGTCTGGTGTAAATTCATTTATGGTAATAATAGATATCACTTTTAGATCCAAAATATTTACCTACAGACCACCAAACTAAAATTTTACAACTGCTCTCTGTAATCATTGCCTCCGAGCTCCCAGACTTTAAGCATATATAAGATACATATATCTGATGATGACTGCCTGATGAAAAAGGAAGATAATGCTGTAGAGAACAACTAAGGTTGATATCAAACAATTTGGGTTTGGTCTTGTGGGTTTTAATGTCATTTTGCAGCACATGATAAACCATATATAGCAAGGAGCGTATCAGGTGGAGGAAAAATTCAATGATAAAAACCACCAACCCATGCAAAACCCTGGCAAGCTTTCTCACCTACGTACATTGCCTAAACCTAGACTTGAGCAAGTATGAACAAAGGTGAGATGTGAGTTATTTGTAAAGACATGTGGGGCCCCTGATGTCAGTTGGACAGATGGACACTCTGACCACTCACCATTTATGATATTCATTGCATGCAAAACAAAATGTCGAAGCAAAAATATGGAAAATTTTAAAAATTTGTTAAATGGCATAAAAATATAATCAGGTCATCTACACATGTAAAAGTGCAAACCAAAATTCCTATTGTCTATTTCAAGTGCTTCTGGCTAATTCATGCAAGATTTTGTCAAAAGGTGCACATCTAAAAAGATTTAAAATGCATAAACAATTAAACATGTGACATAATGGCATGAAAATCTAATTAGGTTATCCATTTATAAACATGATAAACTGTGCAACACTGCATGACTCAAAAGTTAAATAGCTTTTTGTATTATTGTGTCAAATCAGATGGACATAACAATGTGCAGACATATACCTATGCAAAAAAACAAAACAATCTGCCCTTCGGCCATTTCAGTAGGGTGTTAAACAAATCACATAGATACTGACGCGCAACCAAGAGTTCATCTACATTCCAGCAATCTGATTCATAAATGAGTCTTATGGATGAAAGAAAAACAATAGGTTTTAAAATTATTAATAAAACGTTAAATTTTGCAAATCAAGATAAAACTATTCTGAAAAGTACAAGATAAATACAATGTAATTTTTTTTAAACTAAGACAAAATTAATTTAACATGCAAATATCTTTTAGAATAAACTAAATGTCTTTAAATATTTAAAACATTCTAAAATGACTTAATATCCATTTTCCAAACAGATGAACTTCAATCTGATTTTACAGAAAAGATTAATAGACAAATATTTAACTCTTGGTACATTTTATAAGTAGCTCCTGCATAAAAAATTTAATATACTACTCTTAACTGTGAAGGTAAGTTCTTTGAACACAAATTCAAAGCTCTCAGCTCACTATTATTACCCCCGGAAAGAACCACCAACCCTCGAGAAGCTTTCTCACATAACTACATTAGCCGAATCTTAAGACTTGAACCCACACAGACAGAGGTGAGATGGCAGTGATCCGTAATGGAGAGCACTTTAGACCACTCTGGGTCCCCATTATTATTTTAATGAAGCTCTTATATTATAACAGTAGTTACAATAAATAATGAAGCTGCCCACACCTCCATTTAAATAACCATACCATTTGTAATTCTGTTGGTTATATTGTATTTCCACATTATGAGCAATTAACTGTTTTCAGTATTTTCATTTCAGCTATTTAAACCTTTAATAAATTAGAAATCAATTACAATTAAAATAAAAGGGAAACTGAGAATATGTAAATAATTTATCACCGTTTGTACTTGCATTGATGTAATGTGTCCTTAAGACGTGACTCTTCTGACTAGTTTCTCTTGAACAAGTCTGGGCCCAGTTTCATAAAATCTCAATATTTTTCTTTGATTTAAAATTTAATATCATACTAACAACTATAGTCTTTAAAAACTTGGGAGTTTTATCTTTATCAATAGTAAACAAACAAAAAAAAACTAAAAGTAAACCACTCTATTTTTTATTGGACTATATTACATCTTTGTTCAATCACAAATTAGTATGACGAAGTTAAGGCTATCTACATCAGGTTCAAATGGATCAGCATCAAACAGCATAAACAAAGATCTACCACTTCATGATGTATCCAAGTGTCAGAATTTACAACAATCAATATCATTATCATTTCCAATATACTGAATAACTTCTATCCTTCAGACATTCTCAATCTGAGTATATATGACAAAAGTATTCATCCACAGTTTTGCACATAACAATGATTTCCAGATTGCGGTCCAGGCATGTGCCCAAATATGTTTAAACTCAATCTGCTGGCAGTTTAAGATTCATACTTTCAAAGTTTGTTTTCCCAGTGAAGTGAGGTATAAAAAAAAGGTAACTAAAAAAATACACCCAAGGCAAGCCCATACTTACCTGCTATAACTGTGTTGATACATTCATATAACAATGACATTGCTGAGGTGCTGCAAAGACAAAAAATATATTTAATCTAATAGCACATACACGCATCTCAATACAAAAATATTTTTGTTTTTCTCAAAAATACAAGTTACAACATCTCTGCCCCACCATAATTTCTGAATCTGGGGAAATAAATCTATAATATAATATCTTTAAGCAACTTACCAAATTATTGCTCCAACATTTTTGTACATGCCGTATTTAGGTATTAAATGCACGGTACTGACTGAAAGAAATATCCATAATTCACATCAGACTGGATGTAGGTGGAATTATCTCTGCTGTCTTGAATTTATTTCCAGTAAACTTGGGATATAACTCAACCCAAGAGAGTCCAAAAATGAAACTTAATATATAAATTTCATAATAATAAATTAACTTTATTAGTGAAAATTCATGATTGATTGTGATCTAACTCCAACCCGGTTCATCTTGTTACACAGAATGTGTGTATGTGTGTGTGTGGTTTTTTTTTAACACAGCTTTAACAATTTTTAAGTTATATTGTCACACTGTCTGCAGTGTTTGAAGAAATCGGTCCCTTTTATTTACCTTAGCAGTGTATTTTTCAATGTTTCTATGCATTGCAACTATTTGCTTAAAAGCATTAATAGAAGGATTTTTCAGATTTTTTTAGATTTACCACTGGGCATCGTGAACCATCTCAAGGTGACCTTACAATCAAACATTTCTGGTTATCAGATAATCAAGGGATAATAAAATGTAATCTACAGAAAAGAAAACAGACAGACACACATGCATATGGGACACAATTGGTTTGTGATATTACAGTATTTTGTTACTGTTTTCCAACAAATCAATACAAGTTACCTATTCTTTAAACAGGTCCATTTTTAAAGAAATTGGTCCCTTATATTTACCTTAGCAGTAAATGCTCAATGTTTCTATGCATTGCAACTATTTGCTTAAAAGCATAAATAGAAGGATTTTTCCTATTGAAACTGCAAGTATAAATGTAATATTTTTACTAAAATAAGCAATAAATTACACAAACTGTCCACTTGTTCACTTCCTCAAATTGCTTCTTTTTTGGACAAATGTATTTGATTTAATCTAAACTAAAATCTGATATATAAAATTTACTCAATGATCATCAATGATCCATTTTTAGTTCACATTTCAGTTTATTAAAGGAAATTGTAATGTCAACATTTCACCTATATACATTCTTAACCAGCTGTCATTTCAGTGTTTCTTTGATTATACCAGTAGTTGATAAACTGGTCTTCGGCTTCCAACAAGAATCAAAGCGATTGTTTATACCATGATATTGGCTTTGGCTACCGATACTAGTTACCATATTGCTGGTACCCCACTATTCTTTATCATTAATCCACATCAATTATGTCCACTCCCTTCTCTGGATGTAAATAATGAATTTAACTGTAGGCATTGTTTTCATTGCTATAGTACTGGCACATTTTAATGATTTGGGTATGTTTTGGTCAGTCTTTTCAGTCATAATTATTCATATAAATATCCACGTACAAATCATAAAACTTATCTCACAATGCCTCCCATCATATCATGCAAGTCTTACACAGCAAACTTTAAACTGGAAGTTGTAAAGGTCATGGAAGAGAAAGGTGGGATTATGGCTGCTCACAGGAAATATGGTGTCAGTGAAAAATGTGTCCAGGATTGGCATAAAGCTAAGGATGCTATGAGCTACAAAAAAAACCACAAAAAAAAACCAAAGAAAGCAAATCGTGGCTGCAAAGCAAAATGGATTAATATTGAGGATAAATTAGAAGAATATGTCTTGACAAAACGTGCCGCATGTCGTGGAATGAAATGGAAACAGACTATATTGAGAAAATTTCCAATCCGAGCCCCGAGACACCTGCCATTTTTCATTGGATACAGATAACGAAGACTTCAAGAGATTTTCAGATATTGGAGGTGATTACTCTTAATCATTTTCTTAATTAAAATGTGGAACAGTTCTACTACAGGTAATACAATGTATTACAGCACTGACGTGCTTTCAATTATAACTGACATAATAATATTACAAAAATGTTCATTTGTGTAAATTTGATACTGCATTTCACAGATATGTATTTTTATTTATTTTTCATTTGTATTTTTTTTTTGTTTTCTATCTCTTAATTTTCTCCACATTTCTGATTTCCCTATGGAGAGCCTCAATTCCATATTAATAGCCTCAGTGAGTTTACCTCATCTGTTGAATCTTGCACTCAAGACTCGTGGGGAGACAAATAATATAACCCCTAGGCTGGGATTTCATTGCCTCGGTCCAAACCCCAACATAGATTCTATATGTCCCATCTTCGAAAATAATTTCCCTTATGATCTTATTGATGTAGTTTTCTTTATTCAAGATTTAGAAAGTACTTACTCCCTCAAATTCATACCATCTAGCATTAGATCTTAATATAACACCTTATATGTATTTTTCCTCTCATTTTCCTTTTTTTTTCTAGCTAAATTTTCCCCCGAGTTTCCCCATATGTTATTCAACAGTCCCCCCACCCCAATTTTCTATTATTTCCTGATCAATTTACCTTACCTTTTCCCCATTTCTCTTTTGTTATTCTAAAAGAGTAACATATAGTTTCAGATCTTATTTTCATTTTCAAAATTTCAATGATTTGATCATTACAGGAAAGAGTGTCATCTTTATTTCCCCCCATATGATATTCATTTACAGTGTCAGTTATACACTTTTTGACCAAATCAGTATACTCAATGTTCCTCAACAGATAGGCATTAAATTTCCAATATTCTTTTCCCCTTGGACACATTGAAAAAGCCACACTCAAAACAACAGCTGAATGATCAGTCTTATACTCTGATAAGATACACACATCATAACCTGTATTTATATGAATGTCATCCGATACAAGAAAGTAATCTAATCTTCTTTGTTTCAAGGGAGATGTTTACCTCCAGGTATACATCTTTAAGTCCTGATTGGAATTTTGCCATGGATCAAATCATCCAAATTCATTTTTCAGGTCTTGAATCACTGCCCTAGATTGTTGGTGTTTGCCATGTAAATTATTATAAGTATCCAAATCTAAGTCTTGAACAGTATTCCAGTCTTCATTGATTGATCAATTCTATAATTTTTTTTACAGAAACTGTTCTTCTTAGCTCTGAGGGCTGCAATTCTACTAATTTACAAAAGAACAAATGAAAGAATATAGCTGAGATTTTACTATTTCATGGTCCTTATAAACATGCTGCTCTAATGATATCTTTACCTTTCTAAAAACACTTCCCTTATGCTTTACTAAGGTTTTATATTAATAGCTGTATTATTATTTGAGCAAATACTGTGGTAATTTTCTGTAAAAAGCATTTTACTACAAATGAAGCAATATCTAAGGAGATACCTAACACATCTAATCAAAGACCTGTCAGTTCCCTCTCCTGACTAAATAAATACTGCCTAAAGTGCCAGTGAATTAATGCTTTCTTACTAGCTTTATTAAGACCATCAAGTTTGGTATAAATATGAGAAGAATGAACACTATGTTACAGGCATAGAGCAATAAAACTACAAGTCAAAAATGATTTAACATGGCTCATGCAACATCCACCCTTTAGCAGCATTATCACTGTACAGTGGGACCCCGCTATAACCCGTCCCGTTATAACACGAATTCGGATATAACATGGTCGTAGCATGGCTCCCGAAATTTCAGGCAATTTATTACAGATATTTTTCTCAAAGACCAAAAAAAAAAAAAATCTTTTAAGTATGAAAAAAAAAAAAGTCAAAAGTTTAATAATCATTCTCATACTTGTCTAAAAGGTGAGAAAAAGAACGTGTAGAAAATGTATTATCAAATTTCTTCTAGTTTTGTGCCAAAATAAACATCAGAAATATGAACCAATTGCTGGGCATACTGAAAACTTTGATCTTTGTTTATTGTTGAAAAATTACAGCTCATAAGTGTCAATATTATAATTACTGATTCCTGAGTAATGAAGCCATCGTGTCTACTTTGTGTTTGTCTTGAATGCATTCCGAATACAATCGTTGCTCTAATAATCTCCGATATATGTTCTCTTAATTTCATACACAATTAAGCAACAGCCAATGCAGTGGTGGATAAAAGATTCTCACCAGAATGTATAAATCAATTAATTTAAGTACATTGTTTATCATCAAAGTGAACTGTCGAGCTAAACTTGTTCAAATCAGGGGGAAACGATTTATACAGCATCAAAGAAACAAAAAGCCGCCAACATGTGTGCATGGCTTGGCGGTGTTGTTTTATGCAATCTGTTGACTAGTAAATTCGAATTCTGCAACTGAAAACTATAATTGACTTTGCCAAGAACAAACGTGACATTAGCAGAAAGCAGCTAAAAATCAAGAGTTTTTCAAAAAATATTAACTATTGACAGATGAGAAATGTAATGGTATAAAATGTATATATACGACACAGAGGTCTCAGAAATGCTTAATTACGCGTATTTGAAAGCAAATATTTGATCTGGGACACATAAATCACTCCATGCAGGAGTCATCCGTACGCATGCAAATAGCTGGGAGACAAAGTTAGTGTTAATTACTTTATCATTTTAGCTGTGCTGATATTTACAGTGACATAATTCAGTGGTTAAAATACAGCCAGTTCTGCCTGCTGTATTTATTAGAGTACATCAAAAGAACATGACGCAATAGCTGGGCGGCAAGTTCAAAGGACTTTGACTAGCAGCTTGGGTGGGAAAATGTGCTGAAATTTACAATGACTGAATTCAGAGACAGAAAGATCCTGAGATGTACATGTAGTTATTATAAGAATACATTTTAGGTTCCATTATTTAATCTACGGACATGTACTATTTCATCATTCATTACGTACACCCGTTACGTAATTTTTGTTATTTTCTTTTCACTGAATTCCGTCACATAATGATCTGGGACAAAATTATTGAATATTTTACATCCGTGTGTGGATATTTTTGATGGAAATATTTGTATTATAGATTATAGATGAATGTTACAAGATTCGCTGGTGAGTACATAGTGTTGATACTCTTTTCATGCAATAGATTATACATGTATATATAAATTAGACACGTGTATGTACCAATGCATGGTTCTCTGAATAAAGTAATATATTATATCTGCAATTTCTGTTACCACAGTAAATGTTTTTCTCATTTAATATATATTGATCAAAAATGGTAATTGTGCCATGCATTTTCGCACCCGTCTTTATGTACCCCCCCCCCCCCATTAAATCCAAAAATGTGTTGGTATTGTACATGGTTGCTTATAACACGGTCGGATTCTCTGGCTCCCAACTACCGTGTTATAGCGGGGTCCCACTGTATTTATAGTATACTAATTCAGTCAGTCATAATACCGCAGTTTCAAGTAATCTTTATGAATCTAACACATTCAGTATATCTATGGCATGAAAAAACTGTCTTGAACTGATGGAGTAAATATAAACAATACAACAGTCTGCAGTCATCTTGATAAATCCGTACATAGTCTGAACTGATAACATTTTATGATTTAAATAAAATATAACACTATTCCAAAAGAACAAATATTGTTGTTTACAAAAACAAAGTTAGCAAACACCCACCTGTGAATAAGATTTGTTAAAGGTTCGATCAATTTCTTCCCTAGCCTTGGCTCTAAAGGTGTCAATGCACTGAACTAGAATAAATAAATAAAACAATTACAGAGAGAATTAAATTGATAAATAATCATGCTTTAACTCTATGACTATTGCAAGAAAATGGAACTGTTGGAAATATATACTAAGTAGTAAAGAGAACGTCTGAAACATCTGCAGACCTGCCAACCCTGACAACCATCTCAGTAAGGCAGTTTAATGGCCTGTGCCATCTCAACTTGACGTAATTATTGGAAATTTTTTCCATTTCACATGACAATGGCAATCATATCTCACACCAGGAGACATACTCAAATTGACAAAGAATGCCCAATAAATGTACTCGTTTCCCTTCCTAGTTTTATTCACAAGAATCTTAAGATTCCTTTTCATTCTTTTGTTCAGATTATAAACACTTTATGAGGCTTATTTTCCATGTTGTCTTCAACATCCATCGCTTGCTGGATGCCATGTTTTTAAAAATTCTATAACCAACTGTTGGATCATGCAGATGCTTTGCATGAAAAAATATATACAGTTTAAAGCATCTGAGACACTGTTGTAAAGTTATTCTGGTTCCCTAACTCCACTAATTTGAATATGATACTATGATCCAAAATCAAACAACGATGAACCCAATCATCCAGATTTTTCCAGCAACAATCATATTCCAAAGTTTGTGCTTTTATTACATATGTCTATATTTTAAGGGTTATCTTTGTTAAAAATCATAAGGGTTGGCAGGTCTGCATTAGCCTCAGTAAACAATTCATAATGAAAAGTCAATTTGTTTGTTTTTACTTTCATTAAAGTCATATTTAATTAATTTGAAAAGCAATAAGACACATTCTATAAATTAACTATATTTTGCACATGAATATTATGCGGATTGCTGAAAAGGGTTGCATGATATTCAATTCAATTCCCTGTCAAGATAATTTACTTGAACCTCTTACATCTTGGTGACTGTATGATTATAACTGTTCAAAGCTTTAATACTCTTGCCTTATCACAGTCTATCCAAATAAAATGCCAGCATCTGTTAAACACCAGCAACAGTTTAAAGAAGACAATACGTTTTTTGATCTACAACATTTTTAAAATCGATATTATTCAACAAAAACTAAAATATATCATCTAGACAGACTACAAAGTGTGTCCTGAAGAAACACATTAGTTTTAGATATTTTTAAAAAAACTGATACTCACCAATTTGATGATTTTAATTAGAACCCAGTTATTAGAAGATGATGTCATCAATTTGAAAAAAAGAGGAGCTAAAGACAAGTAGTTCTTGGGATTTTTCCTGGCTAGCTCACAGATGACATTCACTGCTGCTGACTGGACACCTGCAACAAATATTTCTGAATGTCACAAAATACAACCAAAGCTAGCACTATTAAACCTTATATAAGCTAGCAAGACCTGTTTTAAATTTGACCTACTATGGGATACTGACATTTAAGTGATTTGCACATAATGTAACACCAACTTAGCAGCTACTAGAATTATTAAACTGAAGCCACAAACCTTACCAAAATCAGATTCTTTCATTAAATTATTGTTCTATTTTCAGGACACTTCTGCCGAAAAAAATGATGGACTAAGTAATTCCTACATAAATTAGTATTCCATGATTTTCAATCTGCCTTTGGATGTGACCTTTTCAGATCACCTAAATTCCAAAGATCAAAATTCACTTTTGATACCCTTGTACTGATAGGTACATTGCTTGCAAAGATTGGGTTGTCAAGTTAGTCACCTATGATATTACTCTGGGTGATTTCTGCATGTGAAAGAAGAAAATATAAACAGGGTGCTTTGTGTGTGCATATGAAATCTAGAATATATCTAACAATCAGAAAGAAACTCTACCAGGGTCTGCATCTTCCAATTTTTCTTTCAATCTTGGAAAAGCTGGTCGAAGTGCCTCTGGGAACTTTAGAAACACTTTGTACATGATTAGTACAGCCTTCTTCCTTAGGTATGGACGAGTTGATGTCATCTAAAAGATAATTAATTGATGAAAATTATTTGATGAATCACAAACGCTTGATATTTATTGAAACCTTTTAACAACAAAAAAACCCCATAGAAAACACAGTTATGGGATCCCTTTGCATCAATTTGGTTCAGTCCAATTCCTTAGAGTTTTCATGAATGTAAGTTAAGTGGGTAAACATTAGATTTTTCCACCACCTCAAACTACTACCAGCATCTCCAAATACTGACAGTTAAGATGATTTGTACAATTGTGTGAAAAATCAAGAAATGGTCACTGTCAGCTCTTATGTCAGGCATTTAACCGTAAACAGCACAGTTTAACTGATAAAAATATTCAGTGTATCTGTCAGCATCAATGGATCTTAAGATTATGCATGACTGACCTCTCAGCTTGCAATTTCTGATGCTAAGAGGTATGTACAATATAATAGTACAACCTTCATTACATGTACTTCGAGGTAATATGAAAGTACAACAAATAAACTATTAAGATAAAAGACTTGTGCCCCTTATCTGAAGGCATATCGATGAAGCTCACTAAGTATACATCCACTTTAATAAATGTATGTCATATGTTTCCCATGAAATCTTCCTACAAAATTAAACCTTCAAAACTATCTTGCAGCAAATGGAAATAGTGTACAAGAATAAGTTTTTAATCAATTTTGAAAATGTTTAGACTGTCTTCCATAAGAAACTAGAAAGAACATTAGGAACAAAAATTAATGTTCTCTGTTCACATCAGACATATGTACTGTCTTCTAAGAATAATGATAATGGGGTTTCCTAAAAATAAATTTCAAAACATATAGCATTTCTATATGGCAACTAAAGACCTACAAAGATCTGGTGACATACAGGTTATGACAAAATATGGATTCCTCTGGAAAGATGTGCACCAGCTTTTCTACATGTGGTACTTGCCAATTTAGCACTGCTCGTAAACAGAGTCATGTACCTCTGCCTTGTGCAAATATTCAGGTAAAAGGCAAGCTATTATTCCCATAAAATGTGCATGCCAGTTAGTGTATAGTTTAGTGAATTTTTACTTACTTTAACTGGTGTGAGTTCTTGTTTACATACTGATTTTAGCAAGTTCCAAGTTCATTGAAAATGACAAAACTCTCTTACCCAGGTTTGAAAACAGTGGATATCAAATCTGTGTAAATATGTAATGGACAAAAATGGCACTCCTCTAAATTGCTGCAACTTCATCCTGAAGTGGAAAATGGTATCTCCATTTCAAGATAAGCTTATTTTCTAATGTCCAAGTCAACCATAATCATAACCTTACCAGAGTCATCAAATCATTGGCCAAGTCTCTTGCCAAGTCTGGGGTGATGAAACATGATAAACCATTTAGGGCTACTCCTGCATCATATACATTCTGGCTGCTTAGGTCCTGTGTGAGAGGGATAAAAACACACAAAATGCAATAATTATCAATGAAAACTTAAGACACACTTTTTATGAAAAATCAATGCTGCTAACATTTCCATTTGAAAAAAATGTCTTACTGGAATGTACCTTTTTCCTAATTCTACAATAACCTTCATGTGATTCTACTTTAAATTTTAAAAACCAGAAAAATAGCATCCTGAAGAAACAGAGGCAAGGAATACCACTCTTCAATTATTATATAATGTATGTGTTCATATAGCCCTTGCTATAGGAGGACCTACAACTCTCAACCTTTCTCTATTTTCTGACATGTGACACATCACTAATTCAAGTTTACTATTAACACAAGGATTAATAAACTTATTAAAACATTAATTTCATATCACAATTCTAACTGTTAGTATCCATAAATGTCAAGACAATTTCTGAAATATTATTTCCTTGTTAAAACTTTATTTAATAGACCTTCAAAACCTACAGATAAAGAAGTTGGCTCGACAAAACTAAAAACATTACTAAAGTTAAAAACGTACATTTAAAAATCACTATATGAAGAACATCATACACAATAAAGCTGTAGCGATGCCAATTATGTTAAATATGTATATGCTTCATATATTTAGTACTAAGATGCCCAGACACATACCTTTCTGATCATGTTGGTTGTTAGCATCAGCACATCTGTATTTTCATTAAAGCACTGAGATGCTGCTAAATAGCCAATCCTCTGAAATGAAGAAAGAATGTTAATAAACTGAGCACATCAGATAATGGTAAACATAATCTGTGTCACCTAAAGCCAATATTACTAAAGAAAACAACATACATATTTTTAAGATAATAATTAATAGAGTATGTTGCTTTTCTTTTAACCCTTTGAACCCTAATCTCCCCCATATTTCGGCACCCTAACCCGAGCCTCCCCAGCAAATTTTGACAATTCTATAGCGAATCTTAGCAAGCAACATATCACAGGCCGGTATACTGGCCTGTCGGGTTATGACGGTAGATAGCGAGGCCGGTATACCGGCCTTTCGGGTATATACACCATTACAATAGGCTGGTAAACCGGCCTGTCGGGTTAAAAGGGTTAATATTTATTCTGATGTGAGAGAAATGTTAATGAAGATGGCACAAAAGGAAAAAAGGTGAGCAGGAAGGAATTTTTCTATAATTGTTCTTACATGCAAAGATTAAGAGCATACAAAAAAGAACAGCCAGGGTGATTTTAAAATATATTTCTTTTGAACATTCTTTCATGGACGCAAATCAAGGATTACATGAACTTTAGAAAAGCTACTCTAACTTTCAAGGCACCTTAAGGGCTGTTCCATTTAAATATACATGGTACCCAGGGAAGGCAGTATTTTAAAAAATTATGCCAGGGTACATTGATTTCATAGTATTAATATTAAAATATTAAGGAATTCTAAACTGCATCTGTGGGTGAGTACCCTACATTAAAAGTGCCTTTCCTGGGTCCCATATATGTTTTAACCCTTTAGCTACTACAGCTGTTGTGCAGCTTCACTACTGCCGAGTTACTGAGACTACTGGGACTGATTGCAAGGTTGAATACTAGAGCATCATCAAGGCTGAATACAGAAACTGCCAATATAAACATGCTTACATTTATATTCAATATTTTGTTAGTTTTAGCTGGATTTCAATGAGAGAAAAAAACAGCATACCTTGTATAGTGTATGTTATTAACATATTTCCACATTATATAATCCTACAACCCATCATACAAGAAATCCAAGTCATGTAAATAAACTGTTTTGAATTCCACAAAATAAATCCAAAACTTACATAGGTACGTATAAAATAGGGTTGTTAAACGAAAATCGGAAATCCGATTATTGGTTTTGAAAACGATTATCGGTTTTTGTTTTTACAAAACGATAATCGAATTCAATATTTTTTACCATTTTTAAAAGTGAAAATTTTAAAAAATGCCAGAAAAAAAATTCATTCATGCATTTGTTTAGTGTTTACATTTTAATACAATATGGCCAGCAGACAAGGTGTGTTTGTTTAAAATTTGTGAGCGCTCCATGCAGCGTGTTTGTAAATGAATACATTTATTGTTGAAGGATGTAAATAGTTAGTCGACCGACCGGTCGCTAAGTTCTTTGATGTCCGGAATTGACAACAATAGACTGTTAATAGCTGCAGTCTCTGGAGGACTGGTCTCTGCTGGTTGTGTCTTTTCAAGTTTAGAAATATGGCTGGTCGTATAAATAAAACTGATGTATGGGAAAACTTTGAAAAAATTTCATCAAGCATGGCTCGCTGTAAACTATGTTCACAACAAACAAGTCGGAGCGGTGGTACTACTACTGGATTGCATGCACATTTGTGTAGCAAACATCCTGGAACTGTGGCTCCTTCAAATGTTCAGCCGCGATTAACAACATTTATTGGAACACAAAGAAACTGTCCTGATAGTCATCAAGAAAAAGTTACTGCTGCTGTAGCTAAGTTCGTCGCTGAAAACATGCTACCAATTTCGATTGTTGAATCCAATTCCTTCCGTGATTTGATGGCTTTGGTGGAGCCACAATATCGTCCTCCATGCCGTCAGACGATGCGCGTCTATACGTTATGGTATGTAATGAATATCTTTTATTCGCAAGAGGCATTCACTAACTTGCATTATAAGAATATATTTCTTGTAATTTTCAGTGTAGGACAAAAACCGAGAATCGGTTTAAAATCGGATTTCTACAAACGATAATCGGTTTTGGAAAAAAAACGATATTAACATCCCTAGTATAAAAACATGAATCTCCAATTACAAAGTTGAGAGTGGTACCACTAAGAACAGTCATTATCCACACATAAATTATGATGTATATTCCAAGATATGCCTACATCTCTGATGTGATGCTGATTTCATACCATTTCAGGTCTTGCTGTTGGTCCCTTATTTTCTTGGCAAAATCGTTTGTTTCTTTCACAAGCTTTTCCACCATAAATTCAGGGTAAAAATTGAGAAAAAAATCTTTCTCACTACTTAGTGGTTCAAGCTCAATTGTTGAATCAACATGAGAATCAAAATCATTGATCCTGAACATAGCGAGGTCACCACTCCATTGTGCAGGTGGGACTATGTCCGCCTATTCATCCAATTAAAATCCACTTGCATCTGGTGTTGAAATGGAACTAACATCAATATCTGATCCATTTTCCAAGAATGATCCATTAAACTCTTCGATATTGCGTGCAATGAACCCTTTAAAGTCGCTCATATCTTAATCGGAGTCCATCTTTGTTTATCTTAACTACACATGTGGCTTATTGAACGGTAAAGCCTTCACAGTGTGTCTAAATTTAACCTCTTAGCTTTCAAATCTGTAGCAAAAATGTTGAGTAAACAGTCCTCTCATTGGTTATGATATCAAAAATATGTAAACTTCTGTACTATCAACCAATCGATGTTTAGTTAACATAGCGGTATTGTATGTATAGATGGAATGCTGGGGTTTCGTGTACAGCTGTACTTCACGCACATAAGCAACACTGGGGTAGTAAACTAGGCATATCATCACTGCATATATGCGTCCGTGAGGTTCATGAGCTATTTACAGGAGCTGCTTAGATGCTGTAGTCGTAGCTAAAGGGTTAATGGAACAGCTTTAATATTTCCAAGTTAGAAGAAACATCAGCACAAGGAGAACACAGACGAATTAAAATTTTATATATATATATATATATATATATATATATATATATATATATACATACAAACACACTCAAAATAAAGAAAGTATTTAAGATATCTTTTTGCTTACTTTGGTCGAGTTTTATGGATCAGTTTGCATCATAAAATTAACAGACAGTGTTTCAGCTTTTAAGAAATTATACCTCTACAAATTATTCAATGAGTAATAGTGATTTATAACTATACAGGATTTGTACATTGTAGCTGTAATATATATATGTTAAACTTGTTTAGATTATATTAACTTCTTTCTGTATTCTTTTATTACGTACATGGTAGCTTTGTAAATTCTTTGTATGTTTGTCTTAATTATGCTGCCATAACATTAGCTATTGTTTATCTAATTATGTCATCTTGCATAAATATTAGGGCATAACTGATTAGCATTTTTCTACTGATTTCCGATTCCGGATTTTGGGCATTACATTTTTCCGATTCCGGATACAATTCAATTAAACGCAAATGCAAAATCTGTATTTTTTTTCTTCTAAAAAATTTCATCTTTCGTTTCCGGGTTTCTGGTATCTGGTTTTGCAGTGTCTAGCATGTTACTTAGTACTTTACCATATCCAGCTTCATTTCCAGTTTTTACCCGCCAGTTCAAATAAATTGTCTCACAGCGTGGTTGTGTTGACCATATTGGACTTTTCTAACTTCTAATTTAACTTTATTACCGCACTATTGAATGACACGCAGTGTTTGACATGGTGCTACAGAAATTCAACTTTATTATTTTAATTATCCGAATCAGTCGTTCCTGCCTTGTCCGACTCCGATTAATCGGAAGTTCATACTATCCGGTGGAATCCGATTTCCGGATCAAAAGTCGGTTATGCCCTAATAAATATAAATAAAAAAATTACCAGGGAAGGCACCTTATTAAAAATATATGTTAGGGCACTCTATATATTTTATATAATCACCATCATCATCTTCATCTATGTCATCTCACTATTGGAAGTCTTCCCTTTCTAATATAATTATCTCAATATAACGTATTACCTTAAATGTGAACTTTGTGGAGCTCATCACTTCAATGATATTAAAGGCTGCCCAGCTGATATCATAACCCAGCATTTGAAGCTGAAAAAGAGAAGTAATTCATTACCTGACATGTAATGTCATGTAATATAATGATGCTTTTCTTCTATTCTATAAATAAACTAGAACTGTAAGTAAGCACAGAGGTATCACTAGGATTTTTAAACTGAGTTCTGGACTCCCATTATGGTAAAAATAGGAGTCCCACCAGCAAAAGTTGCAGTCCCATCATAAATTTTTTAAAACTTTGCAGATTTGAATAACTGTTGGTTGCCATCGAGTTTAATTCCCCTATTCTTTATAACACTGACATGTACAACTGTATCAGCTTATTCTGTGTGTCTGGTAATTCTGCACAACAATACATCATTTCTGTAATTATTCGATAACTTGCCTTTTGGTAAAAAAAAGTTAAAATTTTTGGGGGCTGAAATGCAGACAGAAAGATTCCAAAGTAATGTATTTCATTTCCATAGCCTGATGCATAAACATTACATTTTATCAAAGCCATGTGCAGAATAGTATACTATATCAGTTCTAGCAACTTAAGCACAGTTCTGAATCTCATTTAAATCTTCATCATTTTTTTGTTTAACCCAAAAATACTTGTCCAAATCTGCAAATGGCATTTTGTCCAAGTCTCAATGTGTCTTGGTTTCGAGTTTGCATGCAAAATTTATACAGCTACAATCAAAAATGAAATAAATTACAGGATCACAGGGCTTCAGCAATGTAGCAAATTGCGATTCTGTTTTCCTTTTTGGTGACAAAATATACAATCTGGCGATATTTGTAGCGACACCAATTTTGGCTGATAAAAACTGTATATACAGTCTTGCTTTTTGAGTAGAGAAAATCGAAGACACCATGACAGGAAGTGCAAACTTGGATATAACAATACACTGTTATATCATAATCCGCTTATGCTGATATCTGGCCTTATTACTGTATGCTGTATTATAATCAAAATAACCATGCAACTGACTATTTAAAATCCAACACCTCTGAAGGCGGAAACATGAAATGAGTGAGTACAGTCAACCAGATGATGCTAATTTTTAAAAAAAATACCAGATGGAAGAAAAAAATAGTTTTGCTGACACTTCAAAGAAAACTGATTACCTCTGAAGCACTGATATATACTGATCAAATAAAATAAATCTGTCTCAATGTTCTACAATTAACTGATGTTGCCACAGCAATAACAAACGGGTATTTGTTAGGTGCTTCAACTGGAGCCTTTAGCGGTGCCTTCAATAACAAATGCACCATCATCAAAGCAAGCCTACAACCTTTGTTCAAAGAAGGTCAGCAACAAACTTAATTAAAAGCATTGCCTCATTTTTCATAGTGATTAGAACATATTTATTGTGCTGCGAAACTTTCCTCATTGCAAAAGAAAAAAGCATCAAAAAAAAGCTGCCCCCTCCCCAAAAAAAAACTCCTGCATGGGTGATATTATGCATCCCAGATAAAAAATTTGCATCTAAATACGTGTAATTAAGCGTTTCTGAGATCTCTGAAGCAAATGCTTAAGGAACAACTCGGGTTCTAAATGTAATAATATGACAACAGCTTATTCCAGTACTAAAAACAATAATCTGTCAAAAGTCTGTTCGTATTTGACAGAAATTCTTGCTGTGAAACAAATACATATCAAGTTGCATGACAACATCCAAACAGTTCAGGGAATATTAAGTAAATAAAAGTGTGCTGGGCAGACAGACTGACAAGTGGATTAAAAAATATGCTGCCATTTCCATTTGTTCCCAATCCCCAGGATGCAATCCAAACTTTGCAAGGTTGTTCTGGAGATTAGCCAGGATATTTTTACAGTGGCAAAACTTATCAAAATGTGCACATGGGGTCACAAGGCTCATAAAAAAGTATATTTTAGTTCATGACCCAAAATAGTTGGAAACCACAGTAACTGTAACTCCATTATTAAATCAGTACAATAACCTACTGAGCATGATGAAGATATATTTCAGTATGCAACCAGTATTCCAAAATCAGCTTACTATTACATAAGCAATACATAAGATATGACGCAGTTTCTTTAAAAATAACAATTATAATATTTCATTTTCAGTGGAAATTTATCTAAATACTAAATCCATTGAAATTAATGTCATGGTGTGTTGGCATTAAGTAAATTCCCATAAACAATTATTCATAACATTTAATACAGTTATGACAGCATCATGATCTATCAAATTTTTGCCAAACCTCACTTACATAAGCGAGCTTGCTGACTGCATTTGCCTTCACTGCAATATTGTCCTGTCTTAGTTCTTGTTTGATCTCATCTATACACTCAGCCACATACTTGGCCTGCAAATAGGAAAGAGATGCTGTTAGTGAATAAACCATTATATCTATTTAATTAAAATACATCTAATCAAAAATGACCTTCATGAAATTGCCTGAGCACAAAACTGAACTTGTGCATGCTCAAACCCAATTTTCTCAGTGGGGCAGAGTGCCTAAGTAGTCTCAGGCACTCAAAAGGTGACTGACATCTCGCCACTGTCTGCATGGGTGTGAGTTTCTGCTTGACCAATGTGGTTATGTGACAAATGTTGCCAGTAGTTTCCCCATGGATCAGTGGTTTTCATGTATGTCTTCACAGAATATACTGGCTACCATCTATGATAAATCATGTGCTGAAAAATGGTGTTAAACCAACAAAACAAATGTAACTTCTTGTGGGTCAGTGGTTCTTACTCCATCAAATATCCTGGTCACAATGATATAATGTGCTGATAAATGGCATTAAACTCACAACCACCAACCAAAGAACTGTTCTCAATACTGAAAGTGCTGCATATTAGACAAGCTCATTCATTTCTTAATCCCACCAAGCTATTATAGTGTTAATCTGCCTCAATTAAACTTGGGAGTAAACCATTCAATTTCATGGATAATGAGTGACCACGAAAAGACAGTAAAAAAAATAGCTTATTTGAGGAACTAGAACATTCGACTGAACACGAAACAGCGAAACCATCCATCCCCAAAGCTTAAATGGTTCTGTTCAGTCAGCATTTAACAACAGTATATATAATAAAGACAATACCATTGGGGTGGGATAACCAATGAATTCAGCAATGAACAAACCTACACCTGAAAATTTGAAGGATAAACTTGTATCAATAATGACGTTGTTTGGATGATAGGTATGGATCAATGAAAGAATGAGCAGGCATTGGTGGTCTGTTGTTTTCCCTTAAATTAATTCAATATCCACATGCTATGATTTTGCACTCTGAGGATGTAACAAAGTTCTATGATGCTAACATTGTTCTAGACACACCAAAGCAGGTGATATCACATAGAAGGAAAAATATGTACTTCTATAGTGATACAGTACTGGGTTAGAAACTTAACTTTTATTAACTAGTCAAGCGGACTAACAGGACAAAATCCATACTAGTCTGCAGCAAAACCCATTAGTACGTAAAGTGGAACATCCAAATAAAATTGAGCTTATTTTTTCATCCTCCGTTTTTGAATGCTCTTTGCAGATGCTGCAAAACATTTTATTTACGTTGGGGTTGTTAAAGTTAAGCCACGGCCGACCGCTTTTCCACTTCTCTAGAAAAGTTCGGTTCCTACGTTCTTTATCCTACTGTTTGTCGCGTTCCCTTTTGTTCTCATTATTGTCAGTCTTCTGTCTTTTGGCTGGATTTCCACACCTTGAACAAATCGCCACAATGTTCTCTCTGCTTTTTTCTGTTTAATGATCCTAATCAGTGCGACAATAACGCTTTGCACAGCATTTGTAATGCTTAATATAAAACGTCTAGGTGATCTGGATTTATATACGGGAGTTACAACAAATTCAGCAAAAATAGCAAGTTATTTGCCCACATTTCTGTTATGAAATTCATTAAAAAATAACAGGAATGCAAACTTTAAAATAATTACACCCATTCAGTTTTTATTAGTCAGGCGGACTTGTATTGGAACACATTTATTAGTCTGTGAGGAAAACTATCAGTCGCGGACTAACAGACATACGTTAGTTTCGAACCCTGGTGATACCAAATAATGCCTACTATTCAAGTTAAAAAACTAAGCAAGAAAAAAATTTGAGACAAGATTTTTTTAATGATCGAAAATAACAGTTTCAAAACCAGAGTTAGTGATAAGATTTGTAGAAATTTTGCTTTTGTTATAAATTTTAGTTGTTATAGGCTCAATGCAAAGTAAGCAATAAATGGCAGACAGTATCAACTGGTGGATGAAGAACCCCTTAAGAACCATCAACCTACAGGAAGCTATTGGCAAGCTTTCTCTCATATCCATATTGATAGAGCACTAGACTCAAACCCATGTTGAAAGATGAAATGACAGTGATCAATAATGGCGAGTGCTTTAGTCCACTCTGCCACTTGTGATCCTGTTCTATCTTATAAATGGATGAACATTTGCGAAAATCTAGGTAAGTTGGAGGGGGCAGGAAACAAAGGTCACGAACCTAATAACAAATTTGAAGAATCAAGTCCAATTTTCATCTGCACACAAAAAGACAAAATTTAAAGTATGTTAACTCAGAAGGAATTCCAAAATTCATTATTTTAAGATACAGTGTATGGTATAAAAAATTTTTTTTAGCCACAGCATGTTTATGGATTTTGCATCTCAAAAATTCAAAAGTTGGTTCATTTAATGATTTTAATAAATTGATCTAAATTTGAAATAGCATTAAATGCAAATGTGTAATATAAATGTACATATAACTTTTATTTCCGTCATTAAGTCCTACCTGGCAAAGTTTCATGCACAAGTTTTGTTGTTTTCTTTGTACAATTGCTGAAAATTTTTGGTTCTTTATTTGCATGTTTCTCATTTGCTTCAATTTTACTTGTCTTTATTAGCAGCTTTTAATTGTTGTTGTTGTAGAGTTTGATCCTATTTTTCAGCACACGATAGGTTATACATGGCATCCAGTAGTGTTGTTCCGATCATCGATTATAATCGATCATCAGTTGGTTGAGCAAATCAATAAGATAATCAATTGTGAAACTCCATAATCGATTGTGTGCAAAGGGAGACTACATTTATGTGTATGCAAAACACAAAGGTTAGTAAAATTCCCAGCCACTAAAGTTGACCTGAAATTTATTATTCCCTTCACAACTACAAATAAAAAAACTTATAATTCATAATTAGGAATATATAGTTATTATTACATGGTCAAGTTGTTAAATTGTTGAGTTAATAAATTTAAACACATTTTGTTGATTTGTTTCAGTTAAATTGCAATATCTTTTGTAGTATTTATAAACAATGACAAACAAGAAAATCATGTCCTTCTATACTTTAAATTATAAACACATCACAAATGAATGAAAGAATTTCGGGGGATTATAGCAGTATTTCAGTTACATATGACTGATCATATAAAAAGTTGCATTCATTTAACAAAGTTATAGAACAAAAGTAACACACAATGTAATATTATTGTCAAGTTAAAGAATACATGTCATTAAAAGAGATTACTCCTGTACATTTATAAACATATTGAACTCTTGATCAAAGATATAACTAAAAAAAAATTTAATTTGCTCTTAGTAACCGATTATAATCGATGATCAGTTGGTTAAGGGGAACCGATTATCGATTATGAATTTATGACAGATTCCCATCACTAGCATCCAGTATTATTGGTGAAGAACCCAGAAAAACCACCGGAAAGAACCACCAACTTACAAGAAGCTACTGGCAAGCTTTCTCACATAAGTACATTAGCCGAATCTTAGACTTGAACCCACACAGACAGACGTGAGATGGCAGTGATCCGTAATGGAAACCACTTTAGACCACTTGGGGCCCCAGTAGCTTTTAATTCTTTACAAGTAATATTCAAATTCCATACATACACACACACACACACACACACACTGGGTAAAATTATGTAAAGCTATGTGAGGATAATATATATTTTGTGGTATTTTTTTAATCTGTAATGTATGTACTCTTTTCAGCTTGACTGCATAGCAAAGAATAGATTTTCTAGTGTATGTATGTATGTATGTATGTATGTATGTATGTATGTATGTATGTATGTATGTATGTATACATGTATGCATGTATGTATGCATGCATGTATGTATATAGACCAGTATGTTAGATGCATGCTTCAATATCCACCACCACCACCCAAATAAACAAGTAGTCTTAAAAATTATTTATTAATGTAGGTACTACTTTACTAACAGAATGTATTTATGCAACATGTTGATGTATGTTTTGCTAAGTCGCATACAATTATGTGTCAATATGTTTACTGCAGTATTTTCCCTAGGGGTAGAAGATTGAGCCAAAATTATGCATGCTGTCCAAAGTAGGGAGTCAAACATAATGAGCGTGTGTTTGTGTGTGTGTGTGTAATTCGTATTTTTAATGAAGCTTTAACAATTTGTCAGTCATTACACTACGATGTCTGCAATGTGGTAGTTTATAGTCAAGTCCAGCACTGGGGCACCATGCCGCAGATATGTAGTATGATGTCCCACCAAGTCACATTATCCTGGCATCAGACCGACCAGTCCTAATGCTAACCTCTTAAAACTGAGTGCCTAGCGAGGCACCTGTTGGTACCACTTTTTTAAGCCTCTGGTATGACTCAGCCAGGGTTCAAACCCATGACCTGCTTCCAAAGCAAATGTTCTAATCACTGGGCCACCTGAGCGGTCCAAACTGAGCAAAATATAAACCCTGGTGTCAGAACATATGGTGACAGGAAACACTAATACTGCAGTACTGGTTCAATATAATTATTTTGATTATTTGTATTAGTCCCAAGTAATAAACAAAAAGAAAAGAGAATAAAAACTGCTCAACAGCTTGTAGGTTTTGTTATATTTTAAGCATGCGCACAGACTTAAAGATTACTTGACCTGACAATGTGAAACCTTTTTTTAAACCTTTTTTTATATTTTGACTGCAGTTGTAAAATATTCATACCCTAGTTGGAATAACACTATAACATGTTTTACAGGTAAATGATTGTGATATACATGTGTACCAATATGATAAATGCTTGGACATATTTATCTGTTGTACTGGAAATAAACTAAGGTTATCACAGATATGTTATGATCTGATACTGAATGTATATTACGTACATGCATCTCCTACCTCGAGTAAACAGTAGTGCTTATTCCAAGCATACTTTCCTTACATTCAGCAAATAAATTCAAGGCAAACTAATAAATTTACTTGTGGATCATAATTATTTGTGGATTCTGAGCATAGTAAAGAATAAAAACAAAGCAAGTATGGCCTGATTTTTCGAAAAGTACAAGGGACATAAATCTGTCATGTCAAACTTTAACAAGATGAAGGGACAACAAAAATTACAGTTGGTGTATCCCTTTAATACACAGTTATAACACTAATAAAAAGTTGGCCCAAGCCATCATGTCAAGTCATGATCCAAAATATGAAGATGGAATAAAATGGTACTGCAAATGAGTATATAAAAGCTTTTTTAACACTGAGTTTAATCTAGTGTGTGGACAAAATATGTGTACAGTATACAATGGGTTTTAATCATACACAAGGGCAATCCTAGCTATATAATGCTGGCAAAAAGTTCTAATCATACACAAGGACAACCCTAGCGATTTAACCCTGACTAAAAGTTCCCAAATTATAAAGCTAAAACCTGCACACACACAAAAAAAGCCTTAAAAAATATAAGATAAAAGGCAAAACTTATAATTCTAAACAAGGGATATAAAATGAAAGATAAAGATAAAAATTACAAAATCCCATCAAATATAGGATCAAACTTATTTATATAATCCACATTCTTTTAAAATGTAAATAATTTTCTGAGGGCAGCATGAGGGCATTTTTGATGGCCCATGGGCCAAATCACCTTTGTTACCTCTCATAACACCTTGTGACTCCAATCAATTTGCAGGCCACATAATACAGTTTGGTAGGCCATGTGTTTGAGATCCCTGCCTTATACAACTTTAAGTATTTCACAATAAAATGCTATAATTCTAAGTCAAAATACCTTAAACTCTGAAGAAATATTGCTTCCTATTTACTGAATTTAATCAACAGAATCTGTTCTTCACACCATACAAATTGTTGTGTAAATTAGAGTATAATAGTTGCTCTTTTCCTATTTGAATGTGCGGAATCATGAACTACAAATTGACAATCAAATCAAATGACATTTGAATGCTGGTACGAGTAAAATGAAGAAAAAAAACTTGCTTTTTTAAGCGAAGAATTTGTTCAACTATTTAGACAAAACTTCTTCAATGCACAGTTACTGTGTCCATCAACTATACAAGAATTACATTAGTTTTACCATATATACTTGAGACTCAAGTTAATTCAAATTTATCTACTGCTGCCAAGTTTTTATCTGACTATTGCATCTTAATGGACATGCAATGGGAAAGACAGTCGTAATATTACAACCGATTAATATGTGCATATATTTAAAACTGGGCAACAGAGTCTTGTAGTCAAAGCCCTGCTATACAACTAGTATCTACTGTTAATGGATTCAAAAAGTATATTTACAATGATGCACAATTAATAAAATGGCTGTCTACATAAAGTCAAAATTAAACTTTGACATTGATATTCGCATAGCTAGCGAGAAATCCAATGCTAAATTTTGAACTGCACAGTCACTTATTTTTTAAAAATCAACATTACCAAAATGCTTTGCAGGGAAACCATGTATTTCAGTAAAGTTGTTTGATGGGCAATCATGCATATGAGAACTTGTCTGCTAGTCAAGTTGTTAGATGGGCAAGCAAGCATTCAAGAACTTGTCTGCCCATGTATTGCATTCACAGCTGGATCACATTTCAATAAACCTTTTAATGTTAAAATTCAAAACAACCAATAAAACCATAAAAGTGAATTTATTTAACACAGAATATTTATAAAATGTACAAGTACTAAATGGTCAAGACCAAAAAAATCTAATATAATAATACTTTATGCCAAGAAATATACAAGAGCAAAAATGTTGTACATATGGGGAAATGGATTCTAGTCTACCTACTTTTTAAGAAAATGAAAACCTAAAACCATTTTCAATTAACTAACTTACCTCATAATACTAGAGAGACATGAAAGAGAGTCACAATGCATGTATAATGCAATTTATACAATATACAAGTACTAAATGTTAAATAGAAAAAAAAATCTAAAATAATCAAAATTTATGCCAAGAAATATACAAGAGTGAAAAGGTTGTACATTAAGAGGAAATGGATTCTAGTCAACCTACTTTCTAAGAAAATGAAAACCTAAAACCATTGTCAATGAACTAACTTACCTCATAACAGTCATGAAAAAAGTCATAATGCATGTATGCAGTTAAATAGTTCATTAACTTCTAAAAAACAATCAATATTCATAACTGATTATACAACTTTGGCATAAAATTAATTTCAAAGATTTTATTATACTTTTTGGATTCATAAACAAAGTTCATAAATAAAAAGAGTAGTCAACATCAAGAATACAATATTAGTCAATGATCATAATACCAAGGCTTGCACATTTTTTTTTGGTGTTAAGACTGTGTTCAACATTTAAAGTTAACATGCAACCTAATGCCATGAACATTACAATATTTTCATGAGAATGGTGGTCATTAAATAACAACCTTTTTGTTATTTCAATATTTTATTTTAAATGAGTCGGTAATCAAAATATAACCCGACAGTTCAAATGCATCATTAGGAATTCATTCAGCCATGGGGTGTGACTGCCTAACTGTTTTGATAAATGGGTGCAACCACTTCAATAGTTTCATACAAATTTTAAAACAGGAGTGTATTTTCATAATGATCTCTACAAATATCTGCTGTTCATTTATAAAGAATATTTTGGTGAAATTATGCAGCATTCATTCCTTTCCTGACTGAAATTTCTGCAGTGGCTCTGTGGTCAGCAAGCCTCATACACAACCAACAGGATCTGGGTTAAAACCCTAATATCCCACCAGATTGCATAGGCTACTATATAATTCATGCCTGAGAAAAGCACTCAACTCCATTACCACTAAATAACTTCCATGGGATTTTGTGTCATAAAACACATCAATAACCTGGGGGCCATATAGAAGGTGTAATCATATCTGCTCCACCTCCCTTGCTATGCCCGTGCATTACTATGATGGCTTTAAGTTATGAATTAGGCTTTCATTTAACTCTTAGTTTCAGCTTTATATCCTTTAATCAATGAAAATTTGTATCAGACTTTACATTTGTATATTCCAAGCACAATCAGCTTTTAATGTTACAGGTTTAAATTAAGCATATTTGCCATGATGCACGCTGAACAAAATGGGCTGTGTACATAAACTGAAAATTAACAGGACTTTTGTGGATGGCATATTCCTAACCTATGTTAAACATACCAGGTTTAATAATCCTCAAGGTATCTTGCCTGCTTTTTATTTATTTATAGAAAATATAGTTTTCATATTTCAATCAATAACTTGACCTTCTGACCCCATAAATCAACAGAGTTCTTCCTTACTTCATGTGCAAGTAATAACACAAAGTTTGGTAATTAGGTGGTGAAATACTCAAGTTATTATGCAAAATTTTCTTCTTTCAGTCAGTGACCATTGCCAGTGTTTCTGATCCCTAAATCAATTGAATTTGTCCTAATCACAAATGGAAGCCACCCACAAAGTTTGGTAACTGTAGATGGCAGACAAGTCACTGCGTGGAAACAAAGTGGGTGACAGATTAGGGTGAAACCATTTATCTGTGCCATGTATTGATACACAGCCTACAATATGATACATTATGGACATATATGCTTTGATAGTCTTTCCACCTTTCAAACAGACTACCTATTTGTTGTCACTGTCTTATTCAGTGTTTTAGGTCAGGCTCCATTTGATCAGCTGCTTTAGCCATAATGTTCACTGGCATCGATGCTTAAAGAACATCTTCCTACCAATTGTATTTGTGACTTAAACTAGGAACAAAGTTATCAAAACAAAAGAAATAATGCAATTTCCTTGTGCAAATCAAATCTCATCTAGAACAAGTCTGGGAGTGGGATACATATGACAAAATCCATCACAATGTACTTCCTGCACAGAAACAAATAAAAATAAAAACTTTGCATAAAAGTAGTACAAATGAGTCAAATACTTCATTATACATCACATGTGAAACACATTTAAAATGTCTCCTTTATGTTGAACATGATGCTGGGCTAAGATATTAGCATGGGTAATGGGGTGGGGTGGGGGGTAAGAGATTATGAACAATGTCACTTGTATCAATTTGTAAAAGATGGGCAATTATTCTCAGCAGTCTTTTTAATTTAACTAACAGAAATGAGTGCCTGTGCCAACCACAGGTATCTCTGATGAACTCTCAATTTCAAGAATAACGAGGCAAAATTACTAATGATTGCTGAAGATAAAACAAGTTGCATACTGTATCAAAATCATGTTGTATAAATTCTCTATATCCTGTATCAATGTATAATGATATAGCAAAAGTCTTGATGCATCATTTCAACACTAGTATGGCCAACTTCATGCCATAAAAAGGCATAATATGATCAATCCAATTAAATACAGGAAATAAGTTCATTTTCACAAAATTTGCAAGAGAACAAATACCAAATTTAAAATAAAGGACGAATCACTTTATTACATGTAAATGCAATCAAGAATCCAAGACCATCCAGTCTCTAGTGAGTGTAGTGATGAATACTAATAACACACATTACTTTAAAAAAAAAAAATAACTACAGAACCCTGCTGAATTTGTTTTAATTGTAGCAACTGCATCACTGAGTGACAAATAATATTAATTGGGAAGAATTGGACATATGAAAATTGTAGTCTGGGTTTGTGGAATTAATCTCAGGGTTTGTAACGTTTTTATGTCACTAGCCCTGGATCCATGTCCCCAAAAAATTTTCTTACCAATGAATGACTACATTTTGTGCATTGTTATAATCATTGTTGCTTTCATTTTTTATCGGAAGGAGGGTAGGTTTCAAAAAACGAGGGTGAACGAAAACATGACAACGTCGACGTACAATGAAATCAATATTCATTTGTATTGTTTTAGGAGGAAAGGATGCTAGTTTCGGTCAACTCGTAACTTATAAAAATGATGCTTTTGGCCATTGCCATGTAATTTTGTGACAGCGGTAAAACAATATTCGACCTTTATCCACGACGGTGACCACTACAAGCAATGACAGTGGCCATAATCAACATTATTGATCTGATTGCTCCTGTAACTGTCAGTGTCAACTTACTTCATTATCCTTGTGATTCCGAATGCCCCGAACAAGGTCCTGCATGTTTTTATCCAGAACCCTTTCCAGGGTCCCTTTCATTTTTTTCAGCGCCATACTTAAGGTTTTATACCGTTCGGACTTTAACCATTACAGATGTTCTGAAAAAAAGACGTCGAAATAATTATCTCAGATGCCAAAGTAGGTGTCACTTAAACATACAAATCCAACATGGCTTCAGCTTTGATCATGTGACTAGTTGACGTGTAACCTATATTTCCGCCACAACAGCTGCTTGATTCCGGACCTATTACGAGGAAAGCGCATGAAACAGAGCTAATCCACACATTAATGTATTTCTTGTTTATATTCTCATACAGTAATTGCCTTAATTTTTACAATTTTTTTAGCACAAGAATTCTGCTCTATTATGTAAGTCCATTTTCAAGATTAATTACACGTTAAACGGCATACAAATATAATTTTAAATTAGAAAAATATTACGAACCCTATGCTTCATCTGTTTGGACTACAATAGTTCCGAACCGGTAAGGCAAACATGTAGTGGTCAGCTATCAAGCTTTACGGATGGAAATACAACACAATTAATTTTACTATATGGTCTCTGCATTTATTTCTCAGTACTGGCCTTTCCACCATGTGGCAATCGATACAAATCAATATGTTAATCAAAAATACCTTAAAAGATCACTTCACGGTGAAGTTCTTGTAAAAAGTTCACTGGCATTTTTTTTTAGAGGCTGCACTATAAACAGATCAGCATGTAAACAGAACACATAAATTCACTTCCGAATCATACCCAAGGCCTTATTGCTCACTGTGCACTGTCGCCGAAATACACAGAGACAACCCCTCCCTGAGCTCATATTTTAAAGAATAAATAATTACCTTTAAATCTCTACTAAAAATGCATAAATCTAACTCATCTATCACCACCTAAATGAGAGAGGAAAAATATGTTCTAAACTAGACTAGAACTACATTCAGGGTACTGAACTTGAAGTACTAAATGTGATGCAATTCCAGATGTAAGCCAGAAGATAGTTAAAGGTGAAATAGGGTGGAGGGGGCACGTGTCTCTGCGTGCTGTTGAACAAATGAATATTATTGTCTTTACATTTTTAAGGTCTTTTACTGTTGGTCTGCATTCTTTATCTTCCTTTTTTTTGTTGGCTGTAATTTCAGAGGAAGCTCATACATGGATTTTGCAGAATGGACTAAGATCAAGAGTGTTGGATAAATTTAATAAATAACGATGGTTGGTTTTTCGTTAATGCAGTACAATTTTTTTTAAAAATATGAAGTGATCATGTAGAGAGACCACCCAAAAGCAGCTTAGACAGACATAGTAATTTGTTTAAACTGTGTCCAGTAAATATTGGTTTTTATATTATTATCAAAATGGATTTGCTATATCTGTAAATTTCCATGAAAATTAAAGAAAATGGCAGATATATATATATATATATACAGTGGAGCCTCATTAATCCGGACACATTCATTCCCAGTTGATATGTCTGGAATAACGAGTTTTCTGGATGATTGAATCATGCACATTTTTTGTATTTTACGATATCATCACACCATATATATGTACATGTATATTCTAGCTTTAAATTTAATGTACTGTAAAAATACAACTTTTTTTTTTGGGGGGGGGGACCAGACAGATGCCCCTCCCCCTATTTAAAAAACTGTAAAAAAAAGTTTTTATGTACGAGTGTATCCCCCAGATTTGTAGTTTTTGTGTTCTTTTAAGAAATTCCATTTAATTTAACCTAACCTTAAGTTTATCCCATCGGGATTATATAAAAATAGGAGGATATTTGGTCCCTAGTGTTTTCTTTGAAGAGGTTTCCCGAGCACTAAGGCCCATCATGGATTTCCTGTCTTCTTTATTTTCCTAAAGTCAACCCAGGCTAGGGGTTCCCTATATCCTGTGTCTGTTATTTGTGTTGTGCTATTTGTATGTTGCTATATACATGTATATATATATATATATATATATAGTGTATCTTGTAAGGATAGCCTTTTCTGTATAAAATTTCCCCATTGTTTGAACATATAAAGATCCCTAAACGATCTTCATTTGCTTTTATATAGTTTTTTTTTTTTCCAAAGAAAGTTTATTTTAAGTTTTTGAATTTGGTACAAAGCATGGTGTACTAAGTTTAATTTAATTAAAAAACATAACGAATACAAATTGTTATCTCGCAGTTTAATGCGTTATGGTAAACTAAGAAAATCCAGTAATTTGTATAAGTCGTATTTTACAGCTGTTACAATGATGAGTTTAAAGTTGTTTTTCCTGCGTTTATCGTGGTATAAACTGTCAGTTGCCAACTCACACCGCAAATAACACCCGAAGGGCATAATGTAAGCTGTGTGAGTCGGCAACTGACAGTTTATACCACGATAAACGCAGAAAAATACAACAACGACAAAATCTTAGAAATGAAATTTCAATTGTTAGCTATGTTATTTTGTTTCCATCATTAAGAAACATAACTCTTAATTGATCGTAGTAATATATGTTTTAGTGTATTTTTTTAATGTAGCTATTTATATCTCTTGGGATTGTTCTGCTTGATCGTAATAAAGTCATTATAATACCAGTCCTTGATTCAAAGGAAGACTATGTATGGAATCTGAACACTGCTACCGTGATTTTGATATTTTAGCTTAATGGACACGTGTATTCAAAGTGGAGCTCAATATTTAAAGTCACGATTCATGACCAAGAATGATTTTTTATTCGGACATGAAGCCCTATACTGTCATCACCTTAAATCAGTCAACTTTGCTTGTACAGCCATCAATAAACTGTGATTTTGTTACATACAATTGTTAAACAACAAAGAGGCTTAATCTATTTACCATATTTTATGTAAAAAGGCGTGGACAATTTGATCCGAGTGTGTTTATATAATTATTAACAACTCCGTCGCCGACTAGCTAAAACAGACATTGCTTATACAATCGCTGGTTACAATATGGTTAATTTTCTTAGTTATTGATAGTGGCCATAGATACTCAAGGGCTTCACTATTGTGTTTCATGTATTATTCTACTGAATGTATTTTCATATACGATTTTTCGAATTTTCTTATTTTTTGACAAATTATTTCCGGATTATCGAGAAAAGTTTTAATGTAATTTTACACTTTGGTCCCCGATTTCGATTTCTGGATCCAGAACATGGATTTCTGAATTAACGGAGCAAATTAACGTTTAGGAATTCCGTTCCAGTTGAATTATGTCCAGATAGCGAGGTTTCCGGATAACGGAGTCCTGTTTAACGAGGCTCCACTGTGTATATATATATATATATATATATATATATATATATATATATATATATATATATATATATATATATATATATATATATATATATATATATAAAACGAAGAAAAATATATATCATTCAACAAAGATTTAATAGTTGATAGGTTTATGAAAAAATTAAAGTTAACACTAGTTAAACGTTACAGTAAGGTTTATAAGCAATATATGCACGTTTATATTCAAGGCATTCTATAGAAAAGCTGGCTACAACGTATTTACATATTTCAACAATTCATAGGCATGACAGAAAAGTACTTGAGAAAAGATATTTCCTGTGAATACCTGGATCGTTTTGATACAACAGCTATTCTATATAAACTAAATTTTATCTAAGTACGGTAAGAAAGGGCAGGGTTAATAATTACGTAACAAATTAGCAAAAATCTGTAAAAATGGGCTATGAGTTAATACATCCTGGTAAAAACATTTAGAGCGACGATGAAGATAGTGATTGGATAGAAGAAAATCAATTAAAACAGATGACGATAGCGATGCTAGTTGCACATCAGAAATGAATTTGGAGACTCCATTACAGGCGCTACACTTTAGCTCTAGGTAAAATATAAAATGCTTCATCAGAATTGCAAGCGGAGTTAGTAAATCATTACGGGCACAAGACAGCCTTTCTAAAACTGTTATCACTTTGAAAACACGTGTTTGAAATCTTCCACGCAACTGAAGACAAGTTTGGGACACATAGCTGCAAATGTTTTCGATAACGACTGGCAAATGTCAGTGTATTCGGTAAATTCGGTAAACAAACGGTAAGGTACGGGAAAATAAGAACAGGACAAAGTATGAACAGATGAATATACAAAAACGGAAGAAAGATCTATCATTTGCCATGAAAATAATTTCAGAGCATAACTTAGTATTGGTAATAAGGGTTATTTTGAAACTCTAAAAAATGAAGAAGAAAAAAGTCAATTGACAACGTATTTACAGCGTCAGAGCTATCCAAATGGTTCATGTTTGAATTTTAGTACAAGTTACAAAAACAAAACAAAAACAAACAAGATAATACTGTGGTATCATTATACCATTAAACTGTTAATGGATGATACTGATTTACTGTGTTTCTATGTTTAAACATAAAACATATGCAATGATATGAAGGATGACAGTAGTGACGTTCCGGAGGATTAGCTTTTGTGACTCGTAAATGAAAAACAAAAGTTGTTGTACATTTAAAGGACGTTGTTCCAGTTGGGGACTTGTGTGAGTTTTAATGAAAACACTTGGACATTAATCCATTTGCAGACTTGTGTGAGTTTTAATTAAAACTCTAGACGGACAAAGAACAATTGTAAGTTAAACGATTGTGTGATCAAACACTGTGATATCTGGTATGTTCAGCCTAAAATAAAATTACTAAAACATGAATTTACGCAAATCATACAGTCACTAGATGCAAAGCATCAAAATGAAATATAAATGCACACACATACAATGCATGCCGTATTGAATCTGACATCTGATTTTTTGTTGTAGTTTGATTAGGATTTTTAACATAACTTTAACATTTTTTCTGTCATATCGCTACAATGCCGGCAGTGAGGCAGCTTATAGTGATGTCTAACACTGGGACATCATGCCGCAAACATGTATCATGATGACCCATGACCCAGTCACATTATCCTGACACCAGGCCGACCAGTCCTAGCACTAACCTCTTAATGCTGAGCGTCAAGCAAGGCAGCTGTTAGTACTATTTTTGTAAGTCTTTGGTATGACTCAGCCGGGGATCGAATCCACAACTTCCCACTTCCACGGTGGTCGCTCTAACCACTTGGCCACCAAAATCTCTGAAAACATGAAATCACCCGATGGTTATATAAATGAAGCCCCTAATCAGTTATATAAATGAACATCTATATAACCGATAAGGTGACATCTTGTTTTCAGAGATTTCGCCGTATTTTTTGATAAAACGTCAGACTCCTGTGACACATGCATGCATGCATACTGGACTTTCTGCTAACTGTCGCTTCTACGTACAATGATTGGGAAATATTGTGTTTGCAATCTGTTTTGTAAGATTTGTCTTCTGTTTCAGTGTGTGTGAACATAATTGACAGTATATGTATTTTTTTTTTTTTAAATTTATCTGGGACAAAATCGACTAGAGTCCGAAACCGTTTCGGGCTGAATTGACCTGATCTCCCCAAAATAATCATAACCAAGAACCATAAGGTTAAATATTTATAATTTGGTAAACATCAGCCAGTAGTTCTAACCACTTACAATTTCTCCTTGGGCTCTATCTCCATCAACAATCTTTGAACAAAAACTTTAAATTGTAAGTTTTGTTTAACAGAAACGTTGGTATGATACCAATGATGTAATAAAAAAAGTATCTGTATTCAATATGTATCAGATTCAGTTCAAAGTCATTCCACAGTTAGTCACACATGGTGTTTTTTATATATGAAAAAAGTATCTTTACATTTTAGTAAAAGATAAATGAAATCACAAAAACTACATTATGTGATCATATACGTTTTTTTTCTCTTGACTTCAAAGTTAATGCCTTATTGAACAGTATTATTTTCTTTTTCTTCAAACTGTTCAATCCATCAGGGAAAAAACTGGTAATATAGACCAAATTTGGCTAACTTTCCTAGTCACTAAGTTTTTTTTTTAAATGACCGAGTTATATAATGTTCCTGGATCATTATCTACTTTCATGGACAAAATTTAAAAGATATAATAAAAAAAAACATATTTTAGGGCAAAGCTAGGATGATTAAGTTTGAGGTTCACTAAAGCTGCATTAGCAAGATTTTCTCCGTGTTGATGTCACCAAAGAAAGCAATGCCATTTCTGTACACGTCATAAGCTGACAGTTAATTTCAATGAAATGTTTCACTATTTCATATTCTTGATTATCATCTTATATCACTTCAGATGCTTTTTGTAACTGTTATGTTAAATCTGAAAATGTAATGGAGTGCAGGTAAATGGAGGATAATCATTATAACGTTCTCACCGTTTAATTCTTAACACCTGCTTGAATCCCATCTCTTCTAATCGGAACAATAGCAAAACTTGGTGTCATGAATAGACTTCATTTAATTTCACAAGATCGCCACTTACATAGGATATGAATATGCATTTCACGAAAATGATACTATTTTCCATTGCATTGTTATCATGTATTTTTACCTTCATATAAATCGACATAAAGAATCTATCCAAAATTATAAATACGTTTTTGCTTAGTCCCCAAATTGCTAGCAAAAGACTGCTCGGGGTTACACAATACATAGATAAGTGGGACTGAGATATCTATTTTCACGTAATGGAGTTATGTTTCTGCCGTATTTAGCATGTTATTTAATCTCTACGAAAGTTGTAAGCAAATCAACACTGGCACTTTTCAAAACGAATGCATAATCGTATTTTAGTTTATTACTAATTATGTTGTCTTATGTTTTCAAATTTACCATATTTTTGCTAGAGTATATAAGCTGGTAGAAGAAAGCGTTTGCTTTGTTTTTTTATGGTTTAACGCCATTTTTCAGCACAATATAGGCTATACATAGCGGTCAGTATTAATGGTGGAGGAAGAAACCGGACAAACCCCGGAAAGAACCACCGACCAACAAGAAACTACTGGCAAGCTTTCTCACATAACTACATTTGCCGAATCTTAGACTCAAACACACGCAGAGTTGAGATGGCAGTGGTCCGTAATGGACAGCGCTTTAGACCACTTGGCCACTCAGGGCCCCTCAAGAAAGCGTAATCTAGTGTTTAAATACTGAGTGATCCAACCTTGTTGTCTTAATATATTTTTTTCAATAATTGTCTTTCATCAGTCTTCACGGAAGTTTTCTTCTCTAGCTCATATTTGATCTGATGATGTCTAATTAATCCTTAATTTGGATTTAAAAATAAAATGAAATCATGTTCATCCAAGAAATACTCGACTGTTAGCTTTTGGTCCCCCATTAACTACTTATGATGTGACCATTGATCTTGCTGGTTTTAAAGACTAATAAATCTTAATACTGTTGCGATTTAGAAAATAAATAATCTTGCAATGAATAAAGCGTTAATTGTAATTAAGAAAAACCCAACCAAGTTTAGAATTTAGAATTATATTCGAATTTGTTCCAGATACCACATTTGTTATTATTTTGCCTTCTATGGATTGATTGTTTATGCAGAATGTTGAGTTCTCTCTAACCTGGTAGAAAAGTCAACATAACTAATGTTCAGTTTAAGTTCTATCACAAAGTTGATCCTTTGCTCAAACGAAGCTTGATTTTTTTTAAATAGTTATATTTACATATCATTTGAAGCAATTATTGTATGCAGCAAGCATTCACCAAATTACCGTACTTTAATTTATAGGTATCAACATATTTTGTGAATTTTAGTTTCAGATTTTAGAACATCCTCAAACCCTTTTATTTTGTTTGTTTTGACATTCACACTTAGTTTGACAGCTAAATACCTTATTTTGTTTGTAAAGTCTAATGGTCTTAAATTTAGTGTTATACCATCTGGTTACTTATAACCTGACAACTTATATTCACTTTGTCCTCAATTAAATCTTGTATAATTACCAGATTTTTATTTTAATCCTTTGCTATCAACACCTTCCCATTTAATTGATTCTAACAACACCTCATGTCACACTGTGCTCTGTATCTGTCCAAAGAGCCATCATTGTCAATTTGTTAAACTGTATTCTTCAAAACGGTTGAATGGCATACAAATAAAAAGTTGAGTTTCATAGAAAAACATATTTTTTATCTTACTAAATGTATTTTCTTTGTTAGTGAGTAAACCAATTTAAACCGATGCACAAGAATAAGGTTTAAGTAGTCTGTTTTGTTATGTTAATTCATCAACTCAGAGTATGGTCAATCTGCATCCTACCTGTAGTTTTGGTATTTTCACACTGGAAATTGAATCTCTTATTTTTCTGACTGGAAACCTCCAATATTATTATGCTAAACACATGTACAATGGTTTTGTTACTTTGCTATACTCTACAAGAACAATTTTTTTATAGTGTCTGTATATATAGGTGAACTTAGTCATCCATTATCTACAATGAAGATATTAGTATGGAATTGACTTAGTCATCCATTATCTACAATGAAGATATTAGTATGGAATTGACTTATCCAGATACATCAAGCCTTAGTCATCCATTATCTACAATGAAGATATTAGTATGCAATTGACTTATGCAGATACATCAAGCCTTAGTCATCCATTATCTACAATGAAGATATTAGTATGGAATTGACTTATCCAGATACATCAAGCCTTAGTCATCCATTATCTACAATGAAGATATTAGTATGGAATTGACTTAGTCATCCATTATCTACAATGAAGATATTAGTATGTAATTGACTTATGCAGATACATCAAGCCTTAGTCATCCATTATCTACAATGAAGATATTAGTATGCAATTGACTTATCCAGATACATCAAGCCTTAGTCATCCATTATCTACAATGAAGATATTAGTATGCAATTGACTTATGCAGATACATCAAGCCTCTATTTATTGTTTATCCACATTCATTTGTAATTCTTTGTTCATTTAACTCTAACCTGTTCATTTTTCCCCACTATTATACCATTTTAATGGCATTGATTCTACATATTTTATAGTTCTGATTTTCATTACCCATCATTTTTAAAAAGTCTAATTAACTAATTTGTGATCTTTTACACTGCATTTGGTTTTAGCTGTTTTGGTGAGTAGTGTTTAGAAGAATTGTGTGCATTTAAAGTTGTAAACATATGAACAACTTAATATATTGGTACTAAAGTCTACCTCGGAAGGCTCAAAGTTTTTATCAGGTCATAATTTTTTGGGTCAAAAATTCAATTTTCAATTTTCTTCTTACTCTTTTAGCAGGTTACTCCCACATTCAAACAGCACTTACAATGAAAACTGACTTGAAGCACTGAACATTTGAGCACAGCTTAAGAATCATCAAGTATTCATGTAAAAATGCCAATTATCAAGGCAGTAAGTTCTGCTGTACAAAACTGTTGTAAGCCATGTTTTGTTTCCAACAGAATTATCTTTCCATTAAAAACTATAAATCACAAATTTAAATGTTTTAAGAGGCCCCTTGCATAATGCACTACAAAGTTTATGATGGACCATATTCTTTTTTAAAATGATCACACAACCAATTTTGTCTTTGTTTAAAATGCTGGCAGCACAGATTGAGTTTTACATTAGTGCTGTTTCATATTTGAATTAGACTGCTAGAAATAATATTTTTCAACAAGTAATAGGCTATACATGGTGGCCAATATAACTGGTGAAATAAAAACCCAAGAAATCCCCAGTAAGAATTACTATTCCATAGGAAACTACTTGAAAGTTTTCTCACATACCTACAACCCACAAAGACAGATTCAAAATGGCAGTGATTAGTAAAGACAAGTACTTTAGATCACCTGAGGTCCTGCTAAGAAAGTAAAAACAATGATGAAAATGAATGAAATTATGAGAAACGTTATCATCCAACAATAATTTTAAGTTTTCTGTGTACACTTTTGTATCTGCACTGAAAATAGTTCATATTCTAACCGTGCCCAATGCACACAAATTTCTCAAACACCTTTAGAATCTGAAAGGGATTTCAATATAAGTGAACAATTAAAGTCAGTAACAAATACCTGAAACAAATCCATAATGGGAAAAATATATCATTCCTTGCATTATCTGAATGGATAGAATGGCAACATGAAATGTTTACTTTTTCAAGGGTCTGTACTGCTTAGTTCACATTTCTTTCTAATCTGTATCAAACTTTTGTGTCTGTATTGTGATATACTTATCACCAGGTTGAATAGTACCATTCATAAATCTTGTTGAACTAGCTCTATGTTTAAGACTTTGATCTTGCCTTATTGTATTTTTTATGTGTTCCATTTAGTTACAGCCAGTGAAGTATGTGTTCCATTTAGTTACAGCCAGTGATGTATGTGTTCCATTTAGTTACAGCCAGTGAAAAGTAAGTGTTCCATTTAGTTACAGCCAGCGATGTTTATATATTCCATTTAGTTACAGCCAATGATGTTTATATATTCCATTTTGTTACAGCCAATGATGTTTATGTGTTCCATTTAGTTACAGCCAGTGATGTTTTTGCATGTACATTCTATTTCCTTCTTGTATTTCACATATCACACATGTTTTAATTCAATTCTTCAATTTTCCACTGCACCATATTTTCCAAGTCAAATTCTAGAAACATACAATCTTCCAAAGACCCAAAGTTTGTATATACCGTGCTTCTTCCAGTTCCTCTTGGGCAATGATCCTAGGCACAGATCTCCAATGAATGTTTCATTTTTTAATGGAATAATGTTTTCAGCTGATTCCCAACTGTAAAGCAATTCATCATATTCTTTCCTTGTGATGAGTACATATATTTACCTTTCATCTATTATGTTTTAAAATTTGTTTTTCATCTTCGTACAAGTCATCTAGTTTGTCAGGATGATCTAAGTAATGTTTGTACAATAGACTGTCTCCATATCCTCTCCCTGCACCTCTAAATAATGTTTGTACAATAGACTGTCTCCATATCCTCTCCCTGCACCTCTAAATAATGTTTGTACAATAGACTGTCTCCATATCCTCTCCCTGCACCTTTTGCAGTTTGCAAACAACTGGATCACCTTAAAAGTACTTGCCTGATTTGAAATATCTCCTCAATAAAGGTTGCCTCCTTTCAAATTTGTTTCTTATTTTGAATTTTGCTTCACCAAGTTTAAATTTAGGTGTTCCAAATGTATTATTTCTCTGGCAATGAATAGATTTTTATCTAAAAAAGTTGAAAAGTCAATCTAGTATTTTCTTTTCCAGTGAATCCTTAACTTTACTGTTGTATAACTCTTTTAATTGATCAAATTGTATCTTATGTTTCTTTCAATATTTCTCTGAAAGCATCATGTATTATCAGGTCTAATTTTTGCCTTCATCAAGCATATTCTGAGAAATGTCTAACACCGTCAAGACATACTTGTATCTAGTTTTGTTTACATGCAAGCATGTCAACAATGCCATCTAATGCATAGCCATGTGACTAACAAACACCATTCTTAAGCAATCTTTTCTCTTACATGTAAGTTGACAGTTTATTTAACCAATATTTTAATTCATTGTTTTTTTTCTTCTTCTTGATGTCCTTTTTAATTTGTTCCTATGAATGACTAATATTTGTGTAAGCAAGTCGAATGGCAGGATCAGATAATTTTTTTCTCCAAATATTTCAATGTATACATGATTTCAGATTTATGTCAGATTTGGCCATTACCACAGATGAATCTCAAACAGCAAATTTATGCATTGAATCACGTTTTGTTTATAAACTTTGTTCCATAAATTCTATTAGTGATGTACAAACATAATTACTGCTGCCCTTTGTAAAGTATACAAGATCTTCAAGTTGTACTGTAATTTTAGCCAATCAGATTTGTGCATTTACCAACATCGACACATGCTTATTCCTTCCACATACAACACTGTTTTAAACAGCTTACTAGCATTACTAGCTCTTTATTATTTCAATATTATCTTCATGATTTTATTATGCAGCAACAAATTAACATTTAAATTCTGTATGTTAATTTGTAAGATAACAAATGTTAACCCATTTTTAATCCTGTATATTTTTTATCACCTCTTTAAAAGCTATTGACAATAATGCAATGTACATTTCTGCTATTATTTATGATGAATATATTATACAAATTGTTTTTAACTATGTCAATTTTTAATTAAGACCCTATAATCTGAAATGCCACTGTATCTGGATGCCTTCTGCCCAATTTATTTGAAATTAGTTGAGTTTTTCTTTTTTTTTTATAAGCTAATTAATGACAGATGGACAACACAAGATACGATCCATGAGGTACCTCAGACACAGCGAACAAGAGGCATGATCCATGCTGTGCTATAGACACAAGAGGCATGATCCATGATGTACACCAGACAGAGGAGGCATGATGTATACTAGACCCAGGACACAATGCATGATGTTCATCTGACACAGGACCACCCCATAAGCATACAAAACAAAAAAGATGCATGCTCCACTGAGGCATCTAATAAATACACAACAAAGTAAATGTTCTGTAAGAAGTATGTTACTGTGACCTTTTTTACTTATGATGTGCAATACCCTCTACAATAAAAACAATGTAAGGAAACAAATGAATGACTGAGAGTACCAATTTCAAGCAAGAATGCTATCAAGAAGGATTTTATGCTAACTCCATGCCATGTGACCATTTGAACAGGGTAAGTTAAAATGGAGTACTATACATAGCACAAACAATTTGCAAAGGAATGATTAAAGTATGTAAATTCTGGAAATGAATATGATAAGGCACATTTATCTGATGATCAGAGAAGATTTATTTTCTTTCATTGAATGCTAAATGTACCTAACTGACACCAATGATCCGTCAATTATCACCTTATTACATTTGTTACTGTTTATTCATTCTTTTGAAGGTTTTTTAGCTAGTTAATGGAATCTTTGAAGCCTTTCTTTCAAATGCATTGTGTCTATTTTAGGGAAGAAACTATTTAACCTGATCTTGTAGTAGACCAATGGCACATTTAAAACATATTTCCATATACATCAACTTTAAAGTGTAGGTCTTTTTTCTGTCTATAATAATGTCAAATTCAGAAATTTGTTCATCAAATGATTAATGTATATATATAGCTTACATTTTCAAATTGCAAACAAATGATCAATTTAGGCTAGAAATAAAATCAGTGATTATTAGGAGCGAGTCTCCAGATGTTTCCATGAAACTAAATGTCATAAATCTGGCACAAGCAAAGTAGATACATTTCTGGTGAATATGACATGAATTAAATGTTCACAAGTTTTGTACACAACAAAAAGGCACCTTGTACATGTGCATGAATGGTCACTTAAATGGATAGAAACAACTCAGGTTTTACAAATAATTTATCTATCATCGATTTTACAGTTTGCAAATATTATTTCAAAACAATTCTGACAACTAAGGACAAAGACTACACAAATACATTTAACCAATTAATTCTACCTTTTTTCCTGCTTACATGTGAAGAAGATATACATACAAGGTACCAATCAGTATGACAAAATATCTAGTACACAATTATTCAATAACTGTTATATAAAATGATAACAAGTTGGAAGAACTACAATTCTATCACACTTTGCTGCAATCTTGCTTTCCTTTTCAACTTTTTCTTTTTGCTTTTGCAGAGTTCATCAGATTTTCTATTCTTTTTCTTCTTACAAGAAAGAGGATTTGGTCCTTTGGGTCCTCTCCTTTTTTTCTTCTTTTTCACTTGTTCTTCACCAAAAGTCTCAGTTTTAAGTTTTTTAATCACAGTCTGATCATGGTCTGAAGGAGCAATCATTGTCTGGACTCTATTTTCAGCTAGTTCTTTAGAGGTCTCTGAGGGAGCCTCCATTGTGATGGCATTGAAAGAGATGAAGAGAAGAGGAATTCCACCCCGTGATCTCACTATGGATGTAAGCTCTGGATCCTGTATAAAAACAAAAAAGTCAATAGGTAGAAGCATACAAAAACTGAAGATTACCCAAGATGCAATTAGCGTCAACACTAAGAATTCATTAGGACAAGCCTTACTTAATGAAAATTTTTCCCATGAGAGGCTAGTTTTTGAAAATGTAATATTGATAATCTTTCAGTTTATTTTGCGCATAATCTTTCTGAATTTTCTAAATATGCCACAAAGGAGAAACTGCAGGTGTTATAATAAGGCATGAAATAATTCATGTTATCCATTTTCACTTTAATACAGTGGTCTTCCTCGTTAAATGGATCCCCTGACCAGTAAGTCCACTTACTTTATTCGGCCACAATCCCTTGGAACTCAAAAGTATCCTTCTGACACAGCCACCACATTAGTGCACAAAACATCAAAACTTACCAAATTCACATGGTAACAGAGAGAAATCTCACAAATATATGTCGATTTCTAAATTCACACCCTCACATTTGTTCCAACATGCTAATAACATATACTAAATCCATCCAAAGGTAAAAACAACTGGACTATCCTAATTGTTGTATGTTCTTTATATGCTATGTTTTGTCACGATAATTACTGACTATTATTACCACCAACAATTACCAATAGAACGACCGAGAAGCACATTATTGCTCAACAAAAGACAGTGTGACATTGATGCCATAAGTAAAAATAATATTTTAGCCATCCTGATTTCTGTTTCATCGATTACAAAATGTATTTGAAACGGTACCAGACTAAAACCAGTTTTTCGACAAAGAAAAGTTCACTTCTTATTCAAATATTCAGCTACAAATTCCGATTGAATTAATAAATTATTGTAAAAAGTGCAAAATGTCATTAAAAAGCGAACATAATTGGACCAAATGAAGAAAAAGAGAGTCTTTTGATCTCTCCTGATACATTTTATTTTTAAAAAAGAGACTCAAAAAATAAATATTGTCCATTATATATTCTACAGAAACAGAAAATTAAATGTATTTGACAATGATAATTACAACCCGACGTTTGTAGCCTGATTTTACTGACATGGTGGTTTATTCATATTTCAATACTTAATAATTTGTCTTACCGCACTCATTCCATAACATGATATTTATATGAAAGTATGAAATTCTTTAAAATAAGCCATACCTTTCATACTTTTTATGTAATCATAACATACGTCTGTGAGATCATCCTCTAAAAAGACAAACCCTCTAATAAGGCAACTATCCTGTAGCAGAATAGGTCATCTTGGAATGAGGAAGACAAATGTAGTACCTCAACCACTGTACTCCGCATAGCCATATCATGAAACAGTTTTTGTTTAAAGATAAATACCAGCTGTACTCAGCCATCAATATACAAAAAAAAAACTTATAATACTCTTACGATATTTCTTAAACTCATATATTCTGATAAGCTTAGTGGATAGAGTACATGCAAATCAAAAATACAGCAGGTACAACAAGTTATAATCCATTTGTTTCCTTTCTTAATTTTTACCTTACCACAGCTGACATTTTCTCAACATTAATCAGGGTTTTTAAAGCAAAATCTTGATTTTCATATCTGAACAAATAATTGAAATTTTAACACTGTAATAGGTACCAAAGCTATATTGTCTGAAAATGAAACGTATGCAGCGTTATCAAAGACTTGCAGGTGATTCCTAACTCATGTAAACAGGACTATAAGCATACCATAATTGGTTAGTTTATGCAATGAGTTATACAGTTACCTGCAACAAAGACAAATCCTCATAGAACACAACCTTCTTGAGTTCTGCACTTCAAGAAATCTGCAATTACACATACCTTGAATGGTGTATTTACTTAAATTTCTGTTATAAACTTGAAACTTACAAACAGTTGATACAGTTTTCCACTGAAATTAATAAAATTATTCTTATTTATGATATTAAACATTTCAAATGGACAGAATAGGCTCCTTTAAACACAAACCTGTGTTCCCAAGAAAAACTTCTCCCCAGATTTCTTGATGGCTGTGTGGATACATTTTTTAGCTGAGACTGGGGGTTCATGATGGCATTGATGAACATGAAACTGTCGCAAAACCTTTAGTGGTCCATATAATATGCTTCCTGAAAAATAATGAAATAATACATAAAAAACCTTAACTGACATATCCTCCCCCAAAAAATTGTCTTTCAAAAACTCTATGTATGTATGTGAGTGTGTGTGTGTGTGTGTATTGTAGTAGCATTGTATCCAGACAAAAATCAAAGATTACAATAAATAAAGCCTATCTTGCTACTCATCCAGTATTCCATGATATTGACCTAAATTTCTCTGATGCACACAATTTAATTTTACCCAAAATGGTAAATTTTAGTAGAGTTCTGTGTATTGATCACACATGCAAATGTATCACATGCTCATTTAAAGCATTTTCCTTATACTTGGATAGATTTGTACTTTTTTCTCTCCAATATTGGGAACATATGTTGATTAAGAGAAAGTTGGAGTTACAATGCTGTTTCCCCAGGTCACTTATCGGAGCAGGCAGCTTTGCCAGCCATGGTTTCGATACGATAACCCTATCAACACCTTGATGTATTGAGCTTATATTGATGTGCTTCAAGGCTGTGAATTTCAATGAAAGCCACCACATCCAATCAAAATTAAGTTAGTTAAATTTGAACAATGGTCCTACATTATCAAGACAGGGAGAGCACACAACTTGAATGGACCAATAAAAAGCAATTTCCCTCTGCCAGTCTGTGTTTGCACAAATACCTCTCACTCAAATTAACCAATAATTCCCTCTAGTATGTAGTCATCCTTTTTATGTTAGCGTACAAAGTATCCTTTTTAAATCAAATGCCTCCACCATTATAAGATGATGCACAATGCACTGCTATTACATGTTATTGGTTAGTTGGCATTACACACTAAGGGAGACAACTCATGAAATCAAACAGATGTCTATAGGACAAAGCACTAAATTATCAGTTCAATCCATCATAATGTAGATAGGGTTATCATATCAGAACCATTGCTAGTTTAGATGCAGAACAGGAAGCTCATTACCTGTCATGGCCACTTGTGTGGGCAGAATACTGTTAGCCTATTAGTGTCATGAGTCTGGGGAGGGTCCTGGTTGGCTGTGAGAGCCACTTGTTAGGGCAAGGTGCTGTATGTCTAGCTGGGTCACTAGTCAAGAAATGTGCTGGTTGCCTGTCAGGGCCACTTTGTCAAAACTTGGTGCTGGTTGTTAGTTAGAGCAGTGTATTATTATCTACTGGCACTACTAGTCGGAGCAGAGTGCTAATTGCTCAAAGGGCCACTTGTCAGAGCAAGGTGATGCAAAGATGCCAACCCCCGAGTGCAAAAATACTGATTACTTGTGACAAAAATACTGATTTTCAGGAACAAATACTGATTTTTAAATTTCAATACATATGTATCTATTTACAACATATACAACCATCAGTAAAGTTAGACAGTGCCTTACATAATTAATTAATGTCAAAGATGCACATGTTGCACATTTGTACCTTCTGGAGTTGCACGTGTTCCATATGGGTGCTCATTCAAAAGGTGCAAGAGTGCAACACACTCAAACACAAGCTATTTATAGGAGCCCTTTCCACACCTTATTCTTTTTTTTAATCATTGATTCCAATGTACCAATTTTCATTTATTATCTCAATTCTGTAATTTTCTTATTGAAATGTTTTCGTTCAAGCATAAGAATTATCTTTTGCGATTTTAATGTCTGAAAAACTTGTGCAAAATAAATCGCCAACAACATTAGTAACTGAAAAAGGAAGGTTTATTTCAAAAAGAAATTTAAAGATCATATTTCAATCGATGTGCATTAAGGTTCTCTCTGTCATTTATCTAAGTCGTAAGTTCAGACTGAGTTGTGTGTGATGAAGCAGGAAGCTGATGTTTATTAGCTTTTTCGTGCTCTTGCATACACCCATATTCAGGTCCAAAATACGGGACAAATACGGAAAAAACGGGACAGTTGGCAGCTATGGGTGCTGTTGCCTGTCAAGGCTACTAGTATGGGCAGGATGCTTGCTGTCTGTCATAAGACCTTGCCAAGGCAGGGTAATTATCGCTCAATAGTGAATTTAAGCACAAAAAGTCTATCAAAAGGGAAAACTGATGGACTTGACAGTCACATTCATGGTAATATTTGTGTTGCAAGTGAAAAATTGTGTAAATGATGACAAATCTGATGCCCAAAATACAGTATTAATACTATATTAAGCTTTTTGAGATTTATGATGAGGCAGCTGCCAAAATGGCACAGTATAACTAGCCATGTAGTACCCACACACAATAGGTTTCGGACCACACTAAACTATGATAATGAAGATAATATTTAACTTCTAATATTTGAAATAAATGCTGATTTTTACCCTGCCATTTGCAGACATGATTAAGCAAAAAGTATTGGTTTAAATAAAGGCATGGAAACTTTTTTAATTTAAAAATCAAATCAAATAAATATCTAAGAAACATCACACAATTTTTATTATGAACTAAACTATTATGAGAGCAATTAATACACAATTAGTCAATTAAAAGCAATTATTAAACAAAATTTATTTAAAGCATAGCAATTTCAACAGTGTCACAAAACATTAGGACAAAAATATGACCATATATTGAGTCATATTAATCTAAAGGAACACGATCTGTGTCTGAACATTGACTACTGATGTAACAAATATAAATCATAACATTTTTATTCTGCAACTATTGTGCATACCACCATGATAACAAAATGCATGAAAAATAATAATATAATAACTAAGTCAGGACAGCAATTTTAAATGCACTGTGTTTCACAAGTTGATGAATTCATTGAAATTGTAGCCTTATGTTTAAAACCAATGCTGAGTCCTAACAGAACCTAGGAGACAAGGTTGAAAAGCATGTAACTTTTACTTCCGTGTACAGCTTACAAATTGTGATTCCACCTCAGTTAATTGCAAACTAAATTTCTAAAACTACATTGAGCAATAAGGTGGATGATCAGCTGTAAATATGTTCACACTGATGAGCACAACTTCACCCAGTATCATTTAAGTAATAATTAACATTATCATAGATTATTTGAATGAATCCTCTTATTATTTCATTAAAAACCAATTAAAAACTAGTTACCTGTAATAACAGGTAACAATTAAAAACTAGTTACCTGTAATAACAGGTAACAATTAAAAACTAGTTACCTGTAACAACAGTGAGATGATAATGAACAAGGGGAAAAATCCTTGTGTATACACTATACAATTGGGCTTTAGATGATGGGTGTGACATATAAAAAACTTAATCTATTTAATCTGATATGGTATTTAAGATATTACCCTTTAAATCTTTTTTCTGGTAAAGAAAAAGTTACATATTTCTGATTAAAAAATTCTGCATTGTAAAATAAAAGCATCTGATTAAATTAAAACCAAGTAACACAAAACCAAATGTATTTAATTTATGTGTTCTCAGATCCAAAAACTAATGAATCCCAAAAATATTTGCTCATTCTTGCAGGAATAGTATTTTAAAACTGTCTAGTCATTACCTAGTGCCTCACACTCAGCAATACAGCATTTGGTTGTGCAGAGTCGAACCTCTCCATCAAGATATTTGGGTAGCTGCTCACTAATGTTGATTTTAAATGTCAGTGCTGCCTTACAAAATGTTCCATCAAGTAGAACTCTATAGGGCGGTTGAAAACCAAAGTTGTTCTTGTAGAAAGTCAAACAACGTCGAAGATGCTTCTGTCTTTTTATCTTCATCTTGTCCACAAAATATGACTACATGTGGTGCCACTTTTTTTACACTGAAGAAAAATGGGAGAAAATTTCAAGAAATGAAGATGTAAATGACTTACTATGGTAAAGCAAATCAAATTGTTATGAGATTTTTGTACTCATTAATACCTTCGTTAATGAGCAGGTGTAGCTGGGAGTAACAAAGAATAGCATGAATACCATCTACCTTAGCAAACTTGGTCTCAATTTCACCAAAGAATACAACTTAAACTTATATCTAGAATCCAGTTTAATGATTGGCTAAAATTTCAGTAAGACTTCAAAGTAAAGTGTCTTAATTGTCTAGACTTAAAATTAAAGAAATTTTGTTACTTAAATTAGTCTTCATAAAAATGTGTGTTTACAGTTTACTACTTCTGGCTTTTCACAATTTACTACAGTGAAGCCATGTAAAAACATGAAAATTTCAGAAGACTCCTTGTCTTCATAGGAATATGCTGTAAGTGGACAAATCTCTACATACAGATTGAGCCAGTTACTATATAATGCCAACACCTTCAGCATTTTTTACACCACCCACTTCCCCAGTTTTATCTATTACATATGATATATTGATCAACCTTGCTACTGAAACATATCAACCTTATTTAATTAGTTAATTAAATTTTCCTGTTTTACTGAGTATCATAATCTTGCAGTACTGTCAAGAAGTATTTCTGTTTTAAAGATATCTTTAGAGCTATCTTTCTGTCATTTAAGGCAGTAATTTCATTGAAAGATATATGATTTTAATAAATATGAAAGTCTGTGAACAATGATTACTTTTCTAGAATGGATCAATAAAAGATTTCATGAAGGTCTATTTTTCATTTACCATTAACCCACAATTTCAGTGTAATGCCTCTAAGTGTCACACTGAATGCTGCTTGGATGAATAAAATCATTCTGTTGATTATGGTTTCTGATTAAGTAACCCTTGTAAAGTCAATACAAATCAAGAGTCCATTGTGGGAATTGACATTCTATCGTCCAAAAAAGAATTTCCAGGAAATCAAGTTAAGACAATTTCTTCTTTTAACTACATTGTGTTGATACCAATTTTGATATTCTTCAGCTATAAGATTTTCAAATCAGCTGCTACGATGGCTGTATCAGATGTGACACCATTGTTATTTGGTCAAGCTAGACATCATCATCCCATGCCATCTGTTCAGAACCATAATAAAATTTTAAGATGATTATCATAGCCATATTTCATAGAAGATTAGAACTATTGGCATTTAGGACCAAATAGGAATCATACAAATTCCATTGATGAAAATTATATCTGAATATGGCTATCAATTCCAAATTGGCTACCATATTGGATATTGGATCATCATTTTCATTCAAAAACATCTAAACACATTGTCTTCTGATGAAAACTCCATTTTGACATGACATGCTTTCATTGTCTATTGTGGAAAAGTAATGATAAGATTTTCAAGATGGCTACTGTGGTGGCCATTTGATTTAGGTTTACATCAGTCTAGAACTAATTAGCGATCATCAGTCTTTTAGTTAAAACATCACCTTGATATGATGTTCCAATTTTCTAGATGGTCCCTGCACAAGCGGAACCACTTTCAGCTAAGAACTGGTCCTTATAAGAAATCTTCTGGTGCATACCCCATGTTGATATGACTTTAACTGGTCTTTAATTGAAAACACCCTTTTGTTATGGCCATACATTCAGTGGGATAATGAGAGTTTTAAGATGGTCACTTTGGTGGCCATATTGGATTTGTGGCAAGCACCATTTTCATTTAGAACCAACTTCACCTTGAGATAAATTTGTGTGCAACATTTCATGGTAATTCTACAAAAATAGTTGATTAGGAGTAGTGATAACAAACTTGTGTTGAAGGATATTTTGGAAAATAAACAATGGACAACAGGTCAGCTCAACTTAACTTAAAATTTTTAATATTTATGTAAAAACTAAACAAACAAAACTAGAGCTGTACCGATTAATCGCCCTTACTCATTATCGGGCCGATTATTAGAACAATCGGTATAATCGGTATCGGCAGAAATAATCGGTGCCGATGCAAATAAATTTCCAAAATATAATTTCAATTATAACATTCATCTTGACATGGCTTGAATTTTAAAACAGAATTAAATAGTGGAAACTAAGTAATAAACATTTGATTTGGGGATTAATTGAAAGACAATATATTCTTTAAAGTAACTACTGTTTTAAACCACTTGCTGTAAACTACCGCTGACTTTTGCTGAGAACTCCCAATTATTACATTATGTCCTTGATTTTCATTTTCTTCTTAACAAGAAAAGTTCTACATGTTCTGTTGCATCACCTGTGAATTATTGTTGTGACGAAATAATTACTTTTCTATAAAGAATTCGCATCTTCACTAAATAGAATGTTAAGTTTAAACATTATTCACGTAATTTAATGATTTTTTTACCTATGCAACAATACAAAAATAAAATATAAACCAGAACAAAAACATAAGCCATAACAATAAAATCATCCACAATTAATTTAAATCCCACGAATGATCACTACGAATGCTTAACTCCAATGCTACAGCGCCATTCCCATGAAAGAAACTTAACACGAGTTAACATTTGGCATTTTTTGACCGTATATACTAGTGTTGTTCCGATTATCGATTATAATCGATCATCAGTTGGTTGAGCAGATAATCGATTGTGAACTCCATAATCGATTGTGTGTAAAGGGAGACTACTTTTCAGGTGTATGCAAAGCACAAAGGTTAGTAAAACTCCCAGCCACTAAAGTTGACCTGAAATTTATTAATTCCCTTCACACATACAAATATGAAACCTTATGATTCATAATTAGGAACATATAGTCATTATTACATGGTCAAGTTGTTAAATTGTTGAGTAAAATTTAAACACATTTTGTTGATTTGTTTCAGTTAAATTGCAGCATCTTTTGTTGTATTTATAAACCATGACAAACAAGAAAATCATGTCCTTTTATACTTTATATTATAGACACATCACATATGAACAAAAGAATTTTGGATGATTGTAGCAGTATTTCAGGTACATTTGCCTGATCAGACATAAAAAGTTCCATTCATTTAACAAAGTTGTAGAACAAATATAACACACAATGTAATATTATTGTCAGGTTAAGGTATACATGTCATTAATTTAAAAGAGATTACTCCTGTACATTTATAAACATATTGAACTCTTGATCTAAAATGTAACTGTTTAACAAAAATTAAAATTTGTTCTTAGTAAACGATTATAATTGATGATCAGTTGGTTAAGGGGAACCAATTATAGAATTATGAATTTCTGACCAATTCCCATCAATAGTATATACCAATGTTAATTACCATCGTTAAATGTTGTTGTTGTAGCTATTGTTGTAGAGTTTAATGCCATTTTTCAGCACACGATAGGTTATACATGGCGGCCAGTATTATTGGTGGAGGGAACGTAAAAATGAATCTTGTCCCCGTGCTCCGAACACACTAGCTACGCCTCTGCATCAATGTACTGGTATAGTTCGCGTTCAAAATTCCTCTTGTCACAAGCCAGTTTCAGGCATTTTAATGATTAACTGGCCTGTACTGCTATCGCAAAACTATAGAGAAACTCACCGACTATTATCAAAGGAGATGCCGAAACATCAAGCTTTCCATTGTGTGAAAAGTTATGATGTTTGTTCAGCCAAAAGACTAAACTAAAATTGATTGATCTTGATCTTAGTCGATCTATATGAGAATTTTAGCTTTTATTATTACCCCTCTTCGTGAGCATGTAAATTATGATGGTTATGTGCCTTTTACAATCAAACATGCATACCTTTTTAAACATATTGCCTCAATTTGTAGGACCGCTTTTATCATTGAAAATGAGTAACGCGTGAGAGGTGATTCATTGTAAATGAAACAGCTATTAGGAATATCTGAAATGTTATCTAGAAGAATGCAATTTGGTCGAAACAACGAATAAAGCAAAGTCTGCATTCAATATGTTTGGGAATAAATATGGATTTAAGTGACACTATGCACTCTTTGCACTGTGTAAGTACTGTACATTATATAGTACATGGTCTTCCCAGCCCACGAATTATGAAGTCTGTATTTACCATTATTTAATTTCGAGTTGAAAAAAAATCAGAAAATATGCACATGCAAAATAATATCAAAGTCAATCATAGTATTTTATAACAGTTTAATAATTGTCGGGTCACCGAAAGTTACTTTTTTAATATACCTATATCTGAAGACACGGAAAAAATTATTGTTTCATGTTCCAAGATTTATAGCCATTACAGTAGTCAACAAAAAGACCTAAAAACGGTAAAGTTTAGTCATTGGCCCACGGATAAGCCGACCCACCCCCTTTTCCAGGCCTTTATTTTTTCCTAACTTATTAAGCTTATACACAAGTAATATACTGTGATAATGAAATAATCGGTCACATAATCGGTATCGGCAATTTAATAATCGGCCATAGGCAGGATCGGCATAATCGGCAAAAAGTGACATCCGTACAGCTCTAAACAAAACAGATGGCACTGATTGTGCCCTGTTTGTCACCTGTCAACTGGTAACCTTTTCTTTGGCAAGAAGGCAAGGATACTGGATTTCAATTTTGTCATGTGACAATGTTTTTGTGAATAAAAAGCAATAAAAAAAATCAGTATTAACTCTCACACCCTATTTTTCCAAACCAATACCAGAACCACAAAATGGGGTGGGGATGGGACCTGAAATCATTGCCCTACATATCACTTGCTACTATCATTATGGTAGAAAATGAAATGAAACTGATGTCATCCTACAATGTTGCCATTGACAAAAACTCTTTCTAATGCATTAGTTACTGAAATAAAACACTGAAATTATATGATATTCATATTAATCAACAAAAGGAAGCTTTAATACATAAATTTTTTAACAAAATAGAATAGACAGAAAATGGAAAAACAATGCATCCATAAACACCTTAGATTTATTTGGAATGTATGGGATCTATGCCTTTAACAGCATGTCCATAAAAGATGTAAAGGCATAGTCACACCATCCGCCTCATACATTAATTAAAAGGATGAAAATTCTGCAAAGAAAACGCTACTAAAAATAAGCATCTGGCATGGAAGCTGGAGGTCATGGGCTTGACGAGTCATAACAAAGACTTATAAAAATGGTACTAGCAGCTGCCTTGCATGGCGCTCAGGTTAGTGCTAGGCCTGGTCAACCTGGTACAGAATAATGTGACTGGTGGGAAATGATGCTACATGTGTATAGCATGATGCGCATGTGCTAGACATCACTATAAACTCTCACACTGCAGACATCGTAGCAATATGACAGAAATTATTTTAAACCAATGTTAAAAATCCAAATCACACACACACACACACACACAAACCGAGTTATATTTTGTATCCTTTAAATACTAACTTGATTTTCTGCTGATTGCAAAAGCTATAGGAAAGCTAATTTTAATTTTAAATACTAAATTGATTTTCTGCTGATTGCAAAAGCTATAGGAAAGCTAATTTTAATTTTAAATACTAAATTGATTTTCTGCTGATTGCAAAAGCTATAGGAAAGCTAATTTTAATTTTAAAGGATATATACAAGGTTTAGCCAGGAGCATAAAATTTATCCTCTGAAATATAGAATTTATTTTACCTGTTCCATTAGTTTATAACCCCTTACCAACTTTAGTGAAAAAATGCATCAAAAAAAAAAAAAAAGGAACTTTTATACAGTCACGTGTTTAAAGAGAAGTAACTCAAATTTACATTATTATTCACAGCTTATCAAAGATGGTGAACAAAACCACAGCTGTTGTCCAAAAACATAGACTCACCCATGCAAATATGTTACATTTGGACTTAAACACAAGTAATGCAATAAATCTGACCCCAAATCTGTGTTGACTGTGATGTATGATTTATGGGGATGATGTCACTTGTTCATTGAAATGTGCAAATTTGCTGCATGCAAATCTTTTTGGAACGCCACTTGTATTCAATTTTAGACACTTACCAGAATATAGTAGCAGCCGTATCTAGCACTAAATTCAAGATAGCTAAAGGACAATGGGTTGTGCTATTCCTAGTGGATTTACAAGACACAAATCCAATAAACTGAAAGTAATTAAGTAACTTCGTATATATCTTATGTATTGTATGTCACATCTTATATTTCTGGTTGTACATAATACTTGTTTTTCCCTTAAACATATGTTCCTCTATTCATGAAAATGAAAGTAGTAAGTGGCTGTCAAGTCAGGTTCAATGTGGTCAGATTTTGTATTATGACTAAATTATAACTTTTAAGAAATGCCATATGTACAAGTAAAAAAATAAAATGTACTTAAAAATAAATTGTACATTATTCATCCCATTCATAGCTGAACATTCATAAAGGAGATGAAAATCTGCACATAACTTCTTGTTCACACACCTTTACCTTGATTCCCCCTGCACTAGTAATAGTTCAATCAAACATCAACTTTCTTGACCTAGTCTGATGCCAAACTGCCATTGTAAAAGTCCATAGCGATAGATAATTTTCATCTAAAAATTATTATACAGATAACTCAAAAATAAATATTGAATAAACTGTGTTTCTAGAACTATATTACGATTAAATTTTAAAACTAAAATGAAATTTTACATTTAAGCCAATAAATGCACTTACATGACCCATGTGACTTTTACTATAGTCAGCTTTGTTTTGTTAATATGTATTATCCATTTGACATTTTCATCATTCCCTGATTCTATTGCATTCCAGCCAGATAAGCGAAATATTCCTGAAATTCTGAGTTCTCATTCCAAAGTTATTTGACTTCGGAACATTAAGCTACATTGCACCGTTATATAGCCCATAACACATCAACACCCAAAGCATAAAAATCACTGTCCATATATTACATCGTATAACTAGGTGTATCATAATAACATTTTTTCAATGGACAACAATCCTGTTCAAATTTATAAATAGATAAAAGAAAAGGTTTGTGCATTTTTATATGCAGGGTTCCTGCAGTCATTATAAAATATAATTTCATGACTATTCCAAAACTTTTCCAATACCTTTTCACTAGTTTCAAGAATACTTAGGACATAAATTTACGACCTCTAATACTTACCTAACATGTAAATTGAACACAAAAACATGTTTTACAACTGACCTTTGGCATAATTCATCCTATCAGAAAAGCCATTCTCTTTTGAGTGCCATGATTTTGAATGTTGGTAACATCCATGAATGTAGTCTGACTGAAGATTTGGAGAACATACTCGAACAAATCCATTATCAAAGTTAGGTCAACTGCAAAAACTACTGTGTTAGCAAATGACGATACAACTGGATAATAATAATAATGAGGACTTTGTATAGCAAAACCTACAAAAAGTTACCAAATTCCACTTTTCCAAAACTTTTAATGACTTATCAAAATTTCACAACTTTTCAAGGCCTTTTGAAATGCTTTTCTGTAATTTACAAACTTTTCCAGGATTTCCATGACTGCAAGAACCTTTATATCCTAGATGTGTTTTTTAATTTCTGTAAGGGGTGGGGGTACAAAACTAACGGAGTGAAGCACTTTTCCGTCTCTTATGCCTACATGCACTTTATTTCGGAGTAAATTAATGTGTACACTCACCAATTAACACATCAATTGGTGAGTGTAAACATTAGTTTACCCCTATTCCTACAATGTAAAACATAGCCCTTGTTATATTTGTTTTAATGACACCATAAAACATAAATATCAGCGTCGAGATCTTACACGTAGGGCTAGTTTACCACGTAATCAAGTGACTGTGCTTATGAAATTAACATATCTAAACACTGATTATCTATTATAAACACCTACTATATATAAATTTCATTTTAACTTGACAAAATACCATTCAACTCGTGCATTATAAGGGCGCAGCCATGATGAAAACAGGTAGACTGGTTCTCTAATGTCTCTCAAAAATGTAAATAATAGATGAGGACTATAAAATATTGTAAGCTGCTGTTAGACCATTGAAAATTGTTTTTTACATATGCATTTTAATTTATAGAAATTGTAGTCTCACCATAAGTATATGCGTAATTATGTTTTCGGTGGTTTTCTTTGAATATAACAAATGAAGGGAGCATAATAAGCAGTGGAACCAGACTAAAGTCTGAGTCTATATCCCCGTTTGTTTATACCCCCCCCCCTGCCGATTTCAGTAACGAAAAGCGTAAACAAGATAAAAAGTCAATAAATCTTACTCAGTTCATTCATTGAATGAGTCGTAATAAAGACTTAAATGGTACTAATAACAGCTGCCTCACTTGGCGCTCAGCAATAAGAGGTTAGTGTTAGGACTAACCATCCTGTATCAGGATAATGTGACTGGGTGGGACATCATGCTACATGTCTGCGACAGGATTATGTGACTGGGTGGGACATCATGCTACATGTCTGCAACATGATGTCCCAGTGCTAGACATCACTACTAAACTATCACACAGCAGACATCGTAGTTATAATATTTTTTAAAAAAAAAGAATTAAAGCTGCGTTGAAAGTCCAAACTTTTTGGGTTTGTTTTGTTTATTTTATATAATTTTAATTCCATCATTTATGGTAACCTCTACTGTCCATTTTCAACTTAATAATGTCGAACTACTATGACGAAACGCATAGATCAGTGTCTACTGTCCATTGACTCAGGCAAACTTAATAGCACTATCGTTATTTAAATAGTAGAAAACAAGACAAAAAGGAAAAAGAAACTATGATTCGGTTGAAATTCTCGTGTTCATATATTTTGTTTATTAAAAAAAAATCTATTAGCCTTCACATTTTCATCAAGCTAAGTTTCTTGGTTCGCTTCATTTCTGGCTATACGAGTATTGGCTGTTTCTAGCTATATTCTTAGTGGAATTCCTCAAGACTGAATATTAGGGCATTGTATTTTTCTACTAGTCATACATTTCTATGATTTGTATCAAGTGCTTCTAACATTGATCATTTTTTCTGATGATTCACCACTGCATACATTGAAAACAAACTTTAAATATGTACACAACACAGAATGTATATAAATGCATCTAAAACGAATGAATGACAATCGGAACAAGGCAATGCATATCGACTGCCATGGATTCAATTCTCACTCAAAATGGCCCAAACGTCTCTGATGTTCAAAATAATAAATTTATTGTTATCTCAATTCAGGAACATCATTTGGAGAGGGCAGTGGGGTGGGGATGGGGGATTTGCATGTGCTATACAATTGCTGTAGCTTATATACGAAAATTAACATGCACGTACAGTTCTCCGCCTCCCCCCTGCAAAAAAAAAAAGGATTTAAATGACGTCCCTGTCTCAAATGACAAACACATAAGCTGGAATTAACATGTCGATCGCCTACGTACTCGTCAAAAGAATTCATCATCATCATCATCATCATCATCATCATCATCATCATCAACAACAACAACAACATCATCATCATCATCAGTCCCGTGGTCTGGAAGACCGTTGGGGCACCGCACAAGACCGAACAACCAGTTTCCTCCATTCCTCTCGATTTTCAACTTTTTTCAGTTAGTCGAACAATGTCAAGCCTGTCCACTCTCGAGCCTGTCCACTCTCGAGTGTTATCTTCCCACTTCTTTCTCTTTCTCTTTCTTATTCTTTATACAGTGCCTTGCAGGATTATCATGGCAAGTCCTGGTGATCGTGTGACATGCCCATACCACTGCAGTTTACGTTTTTTTTCACTGTGATCAGAAGATCTTCGTGAGGAGCAATGGCTTGTCTGATCCTCTGCCGTATTTCTTTATTGGTGACACGGTCTTTGCATGTGATGCCGAGGATCTTCCGGAAACATATCATCTCTGCGGCCTGTATCCTATTCTTTAAGTCAGCTGTTATAGTCCATGATTCACAGGGGTTGATAAATATGGAGATCACCAGTGAGTGCATCAGTCTGACATTTAAACTGAGTGAGATGTTATAGTCGTTCCAGATGGGCTTCAGTTTTGTCAGCTGTTGTCTGTGCAATCCTGGAGAGACTTTGATCCGTCATATGTTACCATTGCCCACAAATACTTGAAGCTGTGGACTGTTTCTAGCTTCGTGCCTTGGACCCTGATATCAGTGCTGATGCCCTTGGTGTTGTTGGTCATCATTTTGGTCTTCTCTGCACTGATTTCCATGCCGTAGGCTGCATACGTTTTGTCTACTAAGCTAGCTAGCCCTTGCTCGTTTTCTGCTCGTCTATCAATGTCGTTCGCAAAACGAAAGTTGCTGACCGTTCTGCCTCTGATGCTGACTATCCCTTCGTGCTTTTCAGTTGTGTCTCGGTGGTTGTAAAGGTCTGCTCAGTACTATATCCATTGTTTCAGAATGTCTTTTTCTTTTCTAAGGCAAATTCCAGCTTTGTCCTGTAAGGTGGTAACTCGCCGTTATTTTGTGCTTGCTAGATCTTGAATCCGTTGATATGCTTTCTTGCTGTTGTTCGATTTCCAGTTTTCCTCGATATCTTTGGACTTGTCTTATATCCAATTCTCTTTTGCTTTTTTCATGCTTTTCTTGACTTCCCGGTTAACTACCTTGTACTGGTTGTGCAAGGCGACTGGAATGCCAAGATAGGCGATGACGCTTGCATGAATTGGAAAGGAACACGTTGGCGCTTCGTAAATGTACAGACGAACGAGAGAGGACTGAGGCTAACAGAATTCTCTAGTTACAACGACCTTATCCTGTCAAACCAGTATTTTGTCTTGGGCTCTTTGGTGCCATGGACAGTACCTACCGACCGGAACATCACATAACACATGGGAGGTCGAGTGTAGTGAATGGCAGATATATCACAGATGGAGCTATGCTGCTCCTAAAGATAAGATAAAATAAGGCGTTGCGAAAATCACCCAAACGTTTATGCAGTTATGTAGACATTTAAACTTCTTCAAAATTGTATGCATAGAAGTATCAACTGTGCCAATTATACGGTCAATTACGGATTTTTAACGCGGAGAATGTGTATGTGGGAGAAAAAAAAATAAAGTTGTGATATACTTGCGCAAGAAAAGTGAACGTCGTGTTTGTTTGTTTTTTTATTGTAAGAAAAGCACACATAATTGACTCCAGATTTAAAATGAATTATTTGTGTTTGTGAAGAAACATACAACTATATCAATACATCACTGTTTTTTACGTACCCGCTTATGTATTTCTGCATGTATGCATGTATATATCTACAATAATTAAGTGCCAGTAAAGACAGTAATTACAGGCAGCAAATGAAAATCAAGCATCCGTTATTAACTATCTCTAGAATAATTTCACAGTGGAAAGTAGTGCCAATGTTGTTTATCCATCCGTTGCTTTCCATATTTGGTTGAACTAATGTCTAACTAGTTAACAAAGTTGCAGAGCATACTACCTATTATCCCCTTAGTGACAGGGTTAGCTATACCACTGCATGATAAACAATGACCAAAATAGATGAACAACAAAGGTTTTGATTACCTTGAACTAATGTATGGGCACAAATACATGTTTGCAAAAAAGTGAACTTATTGCGTCAATGAAAGGAAGTGCAAACGTGAAGCTACATGCTAAACCTATTTTGCAATCACTGCAACTTGGAGATAAGTAGACCATCTTGGATCTTTTCCAAGCTGGTTGAAGTATTCCTACGATTAGAATAACTATTACCTTGAATTACTGTAACCTCAAACCTTCATCGAAATTTACTTTTTGAAACTCTTTCAGACAGATCTTACTCCAAAACCTAGTATCAATAGTCACGAAAACGATATCAGTGTCTTGACTAATAAATGCCTTCTTTATTCATAACGTAAAGAGAAACAACAACGCAATACCAATAGCATGAGTCCATTTCACCATTGCATCTAATTAAAGATTCTCAATCAAACGGCATGCCATCTGTATAAGAAGTCACAAAATGCTAGAAATCAATCTCATTCATGACTTTATCACGTTAGAGCTGCAAAAACAATTTGTATAAAATCGAAATCAAAAATTTAAAGTTGTCTTGTGGAAATTTAATTTGAATAGTTGTGTGATGTACCAGTGGAAACTTAAGTTCGGAGTACAGCAATGAAAGGGATGTTGCCCTTCTAAATAATGACACAAGTTTAAAGTAGTGTAAAAATGATTGGAATCTTGATACTTCAAGCCCTGCATACGGAATCATTTCAATAGATATCTTTCATATTGCGTCTTTTTTGTCACTACTTTTTGTGCAACGTATGGTTTGAATAGACATTATTCCAATAAATGCTGTGTTGTTTTTTTTTCTTCACGTCATTACTATGACTCTTATCAGCTGACCATATCATTCACTTCACCACTTAATAAAGTTTATCATACCTTTATGAAGTTTGTTCATTACATGTAAGTGTTCCTAAAATAAATTGTCTATATCAAACCGTTCCTTTGCTTAATGTCCACCCACATAATGAAGTTCAACATATTCCATCATACCATCTCTCTCTCTCTCTCTCTCTCTCTCTCTCTCTCTCTCTCTCTCTCTCTCTCTCTCTCTCATGGCATGTCGGTGCAATGTGAGAGTACTGTCTAGAGTAACACCTAGGTTTCGTACTGACGGTGTGAATTTAATGTTGGTGTTGCTGATATTTATTGTTTGAGTTAAAGGATAATAAATGAGAAAGTCTTTGTGTTGTGATCAACACGGCCGCAATTTTATCATTATTCATCTGCAGCTTGTTACATGTCATCCATGATTTCACATCAGAAATGCACATCTCTACACCTTGGATGATAGCATCAACTTCAGTTGGGTGGCTAGAATCGTAAATTTGAGTGGTATCATCGTACAGTTGGTGAGACAGGGTGATGATCTATGACACTTGCGAGCGGCTGAGTGTATAGAATGAAGAATACAGGTCCAAGAACAGTCCCCTGTGTAACACCACAACATAGGACAACTGGGCTGGAGTGTATTCCATTCGCATGTACAATTTGTGTCCTTTTGACTAAGTAGGACTTGAACCACTGTAAGGCTGTATTGTGAATGCCAAATACATGCTGGAGACGGTGAAGTAATATATCATCGTATATTGTGTCAAATGCTGCAGACAAATCAAGGAGGGCGATGGATGTAATCTTTCTGCTATCCAAAGCAAAGAGAATGTCATTAACTACTTTCATAGGAGTAGTTCCAGTGCTGTATCTAGGGAAATATTCAGACTGTACATTGCTAAAAAAGACTGTTTGAATTCAAATGAGATAAAAGTCGGGTTAGAACAACTTTTTCTAAGATTTTCTTATATGAACAGGAGATTAAAACCTAGGCGGTAGTTCTTTAAATCGTTATGGTCAAGTATTGGTTTCTTCAGCAGAGGTTTCACAATGGCAGTTTTGAACAGTAATGGGAATTCCCCGGATATGTATGTGTGTGTGTGTGTGTGTGTGTGTGTGTGTGTGTGTGAGAGAGAGAGAGAGAGAGAGAGAGAGAGAGAGAGAGAGAGAGAGAGAGAGAGAGAGAGAGAGAGAGAGAGAGAGAGAGAGAGAGAGAGAGAGAGAGAGAGTATTAATTACATCAGTTAGTGAAGGCAATATTGGGTCAAGCAGCAGTGATGTTGGAACTGGATCAAGTTCACGTGACTTTGGTGCACTTTTCGGTACGATGTTCCGTACTAAATCCATAGAAACAGTTTCAAATGCTCCTAATGGTTGTCGCTGAAATTCTGTATTGTAAATGTATGGTGACGACGAGTGAATTGAAATCTTGTTGTCAAGCGTATCTCTGATGGTTTATACTTTGTCACGGAAGAAATTTGCAAATAGGTCCTGAAGGGCTTCCGGAGAGAAGATAGTTTGAAGTAGTGTACATTTGTTCCTTGACATTAGTTTGTTAGTTATCTCGAAGAGCTCTTTGCAGGCGGTCTTTTTCAGCAGTGCGAAGCTAGTCCCCAACACTATTATACCACGGAGAACACTTTTTAATTGATACTCTGCACTTGGTGGATGGGGCGTCTTTTTCAACAATGAACGCTGGTAATTAATTATCCAGTTGTTGGGTTCTGTTGTAGGAGGTTGAGAAAGTTGTTAGGTTTGCTTGAATGCAGGCCGGCGCTTCCTCTAGACGAACTAGGCAATCGCCTAGGGCGCTGGGCTAAGGGATTATTTCATGATGGGCGGGTGGGGGAGGGCGTGAGTGGAAGGGGAGGGGGGCAGCTATCTGATCTCGCTTAGGGTACCAAAATGCCTTGCACCGGCGCTGCTTGGATGTCATGCATTAGTTTGGTTCTATTTATCATACATAGGTTTACATAAAGGTGGAGGGTTAGGTACTGATACAACCAGATGGCATATAATGCAGAGGTGATCTGATGCAAGTTCGTGGGATACAAGGGCGAATCGCAGAATATTATCATCAGGTCTATGAAGAATCCAGTATAAAATTTTAACCATGATTATGGGTGGGTTGGTTAGCTGGCTGTTTATGGTTGAAAACATTAATGGAAACTAGGAGTTTTGACGTGTATGAGTTTCCAAGACAGGCAAAGTGAAAGTTGAAGTCCCCATAAATAATCAGAATAATTAACTACTTTTAGAAGAGTAGTTCAGTATTGTGGCAAGGCGATATACAGACTGAACATTGCTGAAAAGACTGTTGGAATTTGCCCATGAATAGAATTATAAAAATAACAAGAAAACTAAACGAGAGTAAAGCACTCCAGTATGCATATAAGCCTTCGGGTAAAGTAATACCGTAAGCCTTGGAGAACCCATCACTTTTAGGTGGGGGCCGACCTGAATGGTCTGAAAAGGTCAAACCGAAAACTACCAATTCCCCCACCCCCCGGCCCAAAAAAATTATTTTAGCAATATATGTAAAATAGTAATTGACTTAGAACTGATAAGATATGGATGTTGTAGTAAGCTGTTTTCTTCTTCTTCTTCTTACTATTATTATTATTATTATTATTATTATTATTATTATTATTATTATTATTATTATTATTATTATTATTATTATTTTTATTAGTATTATTATTGTTTTTATTATTGTTTTTGTTGTTGTTATTATTATTATTATTATTATTATTATTATTATTATTATTATTATTATTATTATTATTATTATTATTATTATTATTAATCACTCTTTTAAACGGTCCTTTGTAACACTAACCTTTTCCGTCCAAGTCCTTCTGACTCGTTACTGGCCATTTTTTGGTTCGGAAATTTTTTAACCGGGCCTTTTCCGTACCGGTCTTTCTGACCCATTGCCGAGGTGAACCATAAAGAAAACCGTTTCCTAATTCTTTCCCAAGATGGCGGCGAAAAGATCCACGAGTTCCCTGGTTCAGTCTGTTCTGATTGATGGCTTGGTAATACTGTCTATGTATACTTTATTTTATTTTATTGACTACAAAAACATGGAATCCATTTTCTAGATGTGTAAATTATATGCCTTTATTAGCCACGAGTTTATTGGTTCATGAACTGTAACAGCAGACATACATTGATACATATGTTATCTTCCTTCCTCTTCCATATTGCCGTTCTGTAGTATCGCGGTACTATATGTTGTGTATTTGTCGTATGCACACTATGAGCAAAAGTTACTAGTTCTGCATCAACGGTTGATTTTTGGGAAATATGGGCTTGATGAAAATAATCTGTTTTCAAAATACACTACACACATGAATATCAGTTTCCTAATTATCGCCACATCCCATGTTCTTAAATAGGATCTATATCTTGTTAAAATGACAATCACTGTAACAATTCGATTAAATATTTTGTCGTCCGATAATGTACAGTGGTATTATGCAAGAGTTAGATAACATGATTACTGTTTTGTTGTCAAGAACCAAGAGATTGAATCCATGATAGCAATTCAGTCAATAACCGCTCCGGTGGCCTAGTGGTTAGAGCGTCCGCCCCGGAAGCGGGAGGTCGTCGGTTCGATCCCCGGCCGAGTCATACCAAAGACTTACAAAAATGGTACTAACAGCTGCCTCGCTTGACGCTCAGCATTAAGAGGTTAGTGTTAGGACTGGTCGGTCTGGTGTCAGGATAATGTGACTGGGTGAGACATCATGCTACATGTCTGTGGCATGATGTCTCAGTGCTAGACACTACTATAAACTGCCTCACTGCAGACATCGTAGCGATATGACTGAAAAATTGTTAAAGCTACGTTAAAAATCCTAATCAAACAAACAAACAAACAAACAAACAATTCAGTCAAAACAATAATAATGAGGACTTGTATAGCGCCTAATTTCTAGAACCCCAAAGCTCTTTACAACATTCGAAAACACAAATTACATTTTTAAAAAAACCATATATAATGGTATGATTACAAACCAAAAAAACAACCATGAAATTAGTCTTAGAAAACATAAAACATGCTGAAAATATTTAGGGTAGGAAACATTATTAAGTACTTTAAGTTTGTTCTTGCAGTTGAAATAAGTGAGTTTTAAGAGTACTTTTGAATGGGATCACTGACTGTTTATTGGTGTCATAAGTTCAGTGAGCAATTTGTTCCACGTTGCTGGTCCCTGGTATACAAAAGATTGTACATATGACTTCGTTTTCATAGGGAGAATAATGAGTGTATGATTTCAGAAAAATGAGCGTAAGTATCTTGCTGGTGTGTTTCCTGAATTTGAAAGCACATGTCACTGATTCATTCTAGGTTGAGACTCACATAGCTGACCAGTCTATATTGAAAAAAGGTGGTGCCAAAAATTAGGTGAAATCAGACTTGTGGGATTTGCAGAGGTCTTGGAATGCTTAATCACGCATATCTGTATGCAAAATTTTGACACGGGACACAGAATATCATTTATATACAGGAGTCCTATGTATGTACCAGTTTGCTGGAAGGTGAATTGAAGGGCTTGCAAGTCCTTCAGCCACCTATTGCACTGGAAAATGTGTTGATCAGTTGATTATTTTAGCTGTGCTGATATTTACAATAGATCATTTTAACTGTGCAGATATTTACAATCAGAACATTCAGTGGCCGAAAAGACAACCAGATATTCAAGTTGTCATCGTAAAAGTATGTCTGAAGAACATGGCCCAAAATCTTGGCAGAAAGTTCAAGGACTAGCTGAAGAGTGGTGAGAAAAGATTAGCTTCTTTGCACATAATTGGGTTATTTATTCTGTTTAAAGATAACATCATAGTGTCGTCCAAGTTTTAAATGAGACATGAAATAGATAAAAAGATGTTTTAAAAGCATTCATGGAATGCAAAACAAGGGTCTGATTGCTTGAAGGAGTTAAATGGAGCCATCATTAAATGTCCTCAAATGTTGAATAAAACTGACAACCAAAAGGTAGTTTGTTTGAAAGTATTTTTGTGATTTTGTAATAATGAGAATTGCTTATAATTATATATGTCTATCTGTAGTACTAGAAATACAACAGACATGTCAACATACATAAAGGGCACCATCTACCTTCCAAAGATGGAAAGACTATCAAGTTCATATGTGTATTCATATGTATCATATCACAAGCTATGTATCACGAATGGTAACATTACCATTTCACAGACCCAAGGTATATGGTATGTATAAAATTGTATAATTGGAATAACATTCTTTAGAGCATACACAAGTTAGACAAATTTTGTCACAAACTTTTATTCAGGTGGTGCTAAAGATTATCAAGCATTGTCAGGAGGAAGGGTCAGGTGGGTCAGATCTGGTCCAGGGAGTGTTGCTGGGACTGGTGATGGATAATAGGTTGGAAATCACTAATTGCTTCCCCTTTCCAAAGCGCACAGAGGAGGAAGACTTTGATGAGGGTAAGATGCACATGTTCTGGGAGATGTCTGATACTCTACTGCACAAACTTTTTCCCTCTTAGAGTAATATCTACATCTTTTGGATCAAAAGCTCAAAAGTTGACTTTAGGTAAAACAAATTTTACTTAAAGTAGCACCAGTCTTTGAAGTTATGGTCATAAATCAATTTTTTTTTTTTGTTTTAGGTGGCTGATTAATAAATTCTTAAATGTAATAAATTTTATTTACTTTTAAGCACTTTTATTCCAGTTGCATTTAGTCATTGGAGCAGTATCTTTTTTAATGTTATGCTTTGTAGGTTCACTGATTTAATGCCAATTTATGATCATTGGAGCAGTATCTTTTTTAATGTTATGCTTTGTAGGTTTACTGATTTAATGCCAATTTATTGTCATCAGAGGTCTCTGAAATGCTTAATTACACATATTTGTATGCAAATATTTGATCTGGGAGCAGAAAATCACCCATGCAGGAGTCAACACTACTCATGCAGATAGCTGGGCGGCAAATTAAACAATTTGCCAGTCCAACTTTAACAACCTACTGAGTGAGAATATGTTGATTACTTTATCATTTTAGCTGTGCTGATATTTACAATGGCCGAATTCAATGGTTAAAATACTCGAGATGTGCCTGCTGTAGTTGAGTACATCAAATGAACGTGTTGCAATAGCTGGGTGGCAAGTTCAAAGACTTCGACTAGCAGCTTGGGTGGGGAAAATGTGCTAAAATTTACAATGACTGAATTCAGAGCCAGAAAGATCCCAAGATGTACATATATCTGACCATTATTTGGATTGACAAAATTCAGTCTCATCCCAAAGAACTATCAAGAGTTACACTGCTGTCTGGCTATTCTGCACATCTAAGGTCACCAATATTGGTGCAAAACCATACTGAATTCAATTGACGAAAGTAAAATTCTGCAACATGGCAATTGTCACCATAATATTATTTTCAGAATAATAATAATTAGTTTGGACAAATGGGATATCACCCCCATGTTTCCACGACTCTAGATATGTCAGCCTATTCTGCACATGGCTTTGAAAGGATTTTTATGTTTATGCGACAGGCCATGAAATGAAATACATTACTTTGGACTCTTTCTGGCATTTCAGCCCAAACTTGAATTTTCAACTAAAGCAACGCGTGATCCAATGTTTACAGAAATGACGTATCGTTGTGCAGAATTACAAGACACGCCGAATAGGTTGACACGGTTGTACATGTTGGTGTTATAATGTGGAAATTAAACTCTGTGGCAACCAACAGTTCTTCTAGTCTGCAAAGTTCAACATTGTCTGGGATGGGACTGTAACTTGTGCTAGTGGGACCCCTATTTTTACCAAAATGGGAGTCCTGGACACCTAGTTTTAAAATCCTAGCGTGACCTCTGGTCATGTCTTTTCTGATAAATTAGAAAAAGTATTTTTAATATTATTTCTCAAGTAATGTGTTGAAAGAAGCATGACCTCAGTGCAGTAATGATACTAATTAAAAAACTGAATAGACAAAAGAACCAAAAGGAAGCTTGGTAAATAAATATCCTGTTATTACATCTTATTTCGTAAAAGGTTATGTGCTTTTCAGTGCTGTACCAGTGCAAAAGAAAGATTATTTTTGTTCCTGATAATATGGTAGATTCTTTTATATATATATATATATATATATATATATATATATATATATATATATATATATATATATATGATCAAATGATAATGTGTTTGCTGGGTATTTTAAATGTGACAATATTTTATTGTGACACAGACTGGTAATAATTTATATTTTGACAAATAAAAAGGAACACAATTCACACATTACCTGCATAAAAGTCACAGCTATTCAAAACTGTATACAATGCCATGTCTACATTTCAGATCTGCCAGCCATAACAAGTTTGCATTGAGTCTATGAAAAGGACCCTTAAAATATGAACTTATGGAATCAAACAAACAAAATATGGAAAAATTATTGTTGCCAACAAAATTGGTTCATCTGCAGGGTTCATACAGTCTTTAAAGGCCTTTGACAGTTTGAGAAAATGGGGTAGAATTTTCAAGACCTTGAAAGTTTGGGAAAATTGAGCAGATTACCCTGAGGTCTTTAAAAGTCTTTGAAAATTGAAATAAACTCAAACATGTTAATTTATTTTCTTAATCACAAATGAAATTGTCCAGGGTTGTTATTGGGATATAGTGAAGTTTTCCTAGTTTCTTTATTTTGATGACCTGTTCAGTTTCATTTCATCATTAAACAATATTGTGATATATTTTGCATTCTTTGTTTTCTCAAATAACATTACTTGTATTAAAATGTGAGTGAAAAAGGTCCTGGAAATCTATGATTATGGTCTTTGAAAGTTGGGTAAAGTCTTTGAATTCTTTGAAAGTTGGGGAAAGTCTTTGAATTTAGCATTTAGAATTCTGTATGAACCCTTATATGTGTTTGGTTTGGATCCTGGTTTCATGAGAAATAGTGGGATTAGTCCAAGAACCAAACTAACTTTACAGCAGTACCTCAGATCCTTTAAACTGCACATATTTTTTTATGCGAAGCTTCTGCATGATCAGACTTTTGCTTATATAATTTGTTAAAATGGCGTCCATCAAGCAATGTATGTTAAAGACAAAATGGAAATTAATCCTCTTAAAAAGTGTTAATAATCAGCACAGAATGAAAAAAGGAGTAAATAAATTCTTGTAACTAAAAGCAGAACTGGACACAATTACATTTATTGGATATCCTGTGTCAATTTGAGTTTGTCTGGTGGGAGATATGATTTCCTTCGTCATGTGATGAAAAGAAAAAACCCACACGGCTTAAATCAAGTTGAGAAATAGCAGGCCCATCCCTAGGTTATATGTGGCCCAATGCAGAAAGCGATGAGCACTTGGCCTCAAGCAAACAAGTTCCATTACAAGTTAGTGCATGGCCCAAGGCGGTTGACACATTTGCCTTGCCCTAGGGTCTGGCATAAGAAATAGTAACAAGCCATTGAACTGAATAGGGTTTGGATCTGAAGTTAGTGCAACTGTACTAGTGGTAAATAAGGTCTACCTGTACTTTACAAACTTTTTAGTTGAACATACTATTTACCATCACCGCATGTTTTGATTACCAAACTTTTAAATACATTTTCCCATTTTGCATAAGCAGTTTCTGACATTTTGAAAACTGATAAAACTTATGGGGAAAAAATCAACTGCCTTACTGAGACAGTCTCATTACGGTTGGAAGGTCTGACACTTGACTGTCATCCATTTTGTTGATATGTGATTCCAATGCAGATTATTAAAAGAAAAGTTTGAAAGTGAATTTCTACTGTTACTGATAATTGCTTATTGTCATTCATCATGACTTCTTAGTGTTCTAAATATGGAGAAATTTTAGTGACACACAAGCTCTGTTAATAAATTACAATCTGTAAGATAGATAAGAAAAACAGTTCACACGTGTAACAAAAGCCAATCTCAGAATCAAACCTGCATACACTGTCTTGTCTACGCTTGGTTGCTCATGATTTCGGTGGAATTGATAAAACATGTACAATGTCCACACCTATGTCCTGTCTTGTGGTCAATATTTCAGGGCTACCATAATCATATATATCAATTTCTCTACTGACATTAGTGTTTAGTCACCAGAAGCTCTTGCAAGTATTAAAAGCATAAAATAAACAGTGTTCATATAAAACCAAGTTTCCTATATCTATATACTATATAGGAGGCTGTTTAATACAGACATTATATGAGGTTTTTAAAACTTGCCTGCAATTTTGATGTCTTAACACTTGCACTTATTTAAGTACATATCATGAAAATGAATTCACCAAAATTTTAGAACCTGGTAATACTACATGTAACGTAGTCTGCAATACAAATGGATGATTTTAGGTGGGAACAAAAATTAGTAAAATGAGACAAAATGACAAAAAACAATGATTTTTATGGTCTGGGTAATCAGTGCACATATTTCTCAAATGCAGAAATTCTTGATTTTTTTTTCTGATTGGGTAGATTTTTTACTATTGTTTTAACAAACTATGTATCATAGATGCTTTGTAGTTCTTGAGTTCATAATGCCTGATTCATAAGCCAAGTGGAAAGTGTGATATGTACCTGGTTAGTAATAGTCCAGCCAATCTTCATTATTGACGGGCCAATTTTGACTGGTTTTGTAGTTTTAATGCCATTTTTAAGCATATGATAGACTATACACAGGTGCATCATTTAAACCTTACCAGTTACCAACAGTAACCTAAATGCTTGGTTTCTCAGATACATTATCGGCAGAATAATTCACTGTATTATGTAAACATATTTTTAGTAGTATTACACCCTTTATTCAGAAGTAGGCCACTGTGACCTATATTACAACATGTGTAACATGTTAACAAAGATGTTTCATCAAGAGCACAGCAACGTTTGGACAAAAAGAAAGCTTTGCAGTTTGGCTATGCCACCATCGGTAGGTAGTTCCCTTATCTCACAATAGTTGAATATTGACATAAAATGTAATAATCAGTTATCTCCTGTTTTGGGTAAATCCTCGCTTGTACATGATTATTTTAATCTCTGTATTAATTTTTTTTGTAGTCCATTACCAGATGGAGATGATGAGGAATCTCAGAAAGGTGAATATTGATCATCTTCATGTGGGTTGGTACCAGAGCACCTACTTCGGAGCATTCATCAATAAGCCGCTGCTTGATTCACAGTTTAACTATCAGAATTCTATAGAAGAATCAGTTGTACTTATTTACGGTATGTAACAACAGGGCTGTTATCTTGAGAAATTTGCATGTAAATTAGGTCTTTTTCATAATTTAACCAATAATGATATTTAGCAGGACTTGTGTTCAGTTTTAGCAGGACTTTTGACCATGTGGAATTACATACAAGTCCAATATTTAATTACATCCATAGTTTGGATTCAAAATATTCTCCTTCAAGTTTGTTTCACAATCACACTATCATTAGGGATATGAGCCTGACACCTCCTAAATCCGTTCCTACTAAAATGACAAAACTTGGTCTTTTCTATCTTGTTTAGACTAAGGGCAATTACTCTTGCATATAATCTCCCCTTGCCACTACCAGATATTACTAGTTTTTAAGCTTCACTTCTGTACAAGACACCTCTCATGAATCTGGCATCCTTGGCCATTTTCTGTCAGACGGAAAAGGATAGCAATTACACATGTAGCATGATGAACCACCCAGTCACATTATCCTGACACCAGGCCGACCAGTCCTAACACTAACCTCTTAATGCTGAGTGCCAAGCGAGGCAGCTGTTAGTACCATTTTTATAAGTCTTTGGTCTGACTAGGTCGAGGATCGAATCCACGATCTCCCGCTTCTGCGGTAGACGCTATAACCACTAGACCAATGGAGTGGTTTTATGGGAGAAATGTAATTTACTACAAAATTTTCTTTCTTATGAGTAATTGCCTTACCAAAAACAAGAAACAAGGAGAAAAGCCTTCCAGATTGACAAATCACATTTAAGAAGCCTTGATTCACTTTTATATGCCCATCATACCCACCACAAGGGGCATTTTTGTCATGCAAATGAATTGTTAGGACAATCAAGTGTACAAATGACACAAACGATTTTGAGGTTATGCTGTAGGAATGTAATCATGCACAAAACCTCATGCAAATTAGAATTGAGTGTATAAAAATGTACTCTGCTTAGTGTTCAGTTTTATTTATCTGTTAACGCTTAAGTGCTTGTCACAACATTAGTTGCATACTTTAGATGTCTCATTTTTTTTAAGCAGCTGTTTGCACATCTGAGTACCTTGGCTTGACATAAATCGTCGTTAAACAAAATTGGATTGGTACATTGTGCCCCTGAACAAGCATTGTCATATTTTTGATCTTGTTCTTATCAAGGAAGTTTACAGATGCTTTTTTTTATTTTTATGGTTTAGCGCCATTTTTTAGCACAATATATGCTATACATGGCGGCCAGTATTAATGGTGGAGGAAGAACCCTGCAAAACCCCGGAAAGAAACACTGACCCACGAGAAGCTACTGGCAAGCTTTCTTGCATACCCACATTGGCCAAATACAAGACTCGAACCCACACAGACAGGTGAGATGGCAGTGATCCGTAACAGCACTTTAGGCCACTCTGGGCCCCAGGTGCTTGTTTAAAATATGGGCTAACTATAAACTCCCAAACCACTGACTCCCAGCTTGGTTCAGCTTCAGATGATCTGATTCTGCAAATATTGGCTGGTGATGGCAATGTGTTACTGGAAATACTAGTGAGTTCAGTATGCAAGGAGTCTGGACGGACAAGACAGCATACCAGTCAAACATATGTTAAGAGTTATTTTGAAATTGAATGTAAAAGTAGAGAATAGCAAGCTAATTTAAAATGCAGGCTATGTAAAAGTAGAGTGCAAGGTTCATTTCTTTTTTCAAACAATTCAGCACAGTGGAAGGTTGTGCTACAAAACTGTATTGCACTTTCTTTAAGTGTTAAGATAAACTGAATAATTAAAAATGTAAAGAGAAATTAAAAAGTTTTTAATTTATTTGATTTTAAAAAAAAAAAACTATGATCAAGAAGACTGTCAGTGATGGAATTAAAACATTACATTATCATTGTAAAGATAAAAAATATTGACTATTATTCAGCAGAGTTAATATTAGTGAAAAATCCAAGAGACCATACAAGTGATTCATTGAAAATTTTACATAACTGTAAAGAACAGTTCCCAACTTGAATATGCCCCTTCAGACAGCGGACAGTGAATATCCCATTCTTAGTACAGAACATTATTCTTACACAAATAAGTAACAAATTCAGCTCAGAAACAATTAACAGAGAAATGCTTATACAACTAGTGTGACCAATGTTGGAGGATCTTTATTTGAGTTGAGCCGTATCAATGAAACAGAAAAGAAGAGAGATGATATAACTATGGCTGTTTCTTTGCTCCCCCATGTTTTATTGACACTGGGGAGATCACCACTTCAGATGAAATCATGGCAGCATTTCTGATTATGATGTTGCCTTTCCATCTATTTTCCAATTTCATTTCTACACAGTAACTCAAGTTGTCCACAAATTGTAGTTAGTAAATTTTATGGTTGGCTTGTGCTTGGTGTTAGGAAGAACACTATCGATTTCTGTGTTAAAAGGTCAGAGCCATTGGTACTGAAAAGAGGAAAATGCTTTCTGCACAAAACTTTTTGGGACTGTTTGCATTTAAGGTAGAAAAGAACCCTATTGTGTTAGGAGACAAAAAGTCCACAGTCATGGAAACTGACTGAAGCAAGATAAAAGGGTTTTCATAATAACGTTACTTCGGCTCTATATTCCTAGAGTGAAGATTATGCATGGCTTGTGCTTAGAGTAAGAAACTATATCGATTATAGGATCAGATAGTCAGAGGCCAAGGTCACTGAAAAAAATACAAGAAAATGGTTTCTACACAAAAACTTCAGTTATGGAAATGTACCCTCACCAAAGTTTGTGAATGACTGCACAAATGGTAAGAAAGAACACTTACTAATTTTTGGATCAAAGGATCAGAGTTGATGAAAGGAAGAAAAGTTCTTTTTCCATAATAACAATGGTACAATGACCATAATTTTTGGAGGGCTTACAAATAAAATTTCACTGACAACTGCTCCACGGTCTCGTTTAGCATCAGATAGCTATCATCTTTCATTGTTAGTGAAAGCACAGGATCTCTGTACTTTTAACCATGATTCACTGCACTGACGCAAAGCTACCAATTGACTACTGTATTTCAAGTTCAGTTTACAAATTAAGTGTTATGGGAATAATGTCACAGTTGTGTTATTAATGTCACTAACCAATCATGAGACACATGTTTAATACTGGCTGCAAATATAGGCTGGGTAAAATGCATCAGGTATAGACGAAGCCTGTTAATTTTTGGCATCAAATGGTTAAAAGTGAAGCTTTGTGGCTCAAAGAGAAATAGGCTTTTGCAGAATAACCTTTGTTCTAGAGCTGGTTCCCTGTATTATTTTTTTAAAATGCCTTTCATCTAGGGTGAAAAAGGAGTTATTGATTCAGGGTAAAAAGTTTAGTCTGAAAAAAACAGTAGGTGTTTCTGCCTGTCGAGTTCAGTTACATGCCTCATTCTTTGATCAAATATCAAGTTCATTGAGATCCATCGACTGGTAATCTCTACTGAGTTCATTGAGATCCATTAACTGGTAATCTCTACTGAGTTCATTGAGATCCATTGATTGGTAATCTCAAAAGTTAACTGTACTAGTGCCTACATAGAGGGTGAGCATATTTTGTGCAATTTTAAGAGGCTGTGAAGCCATAAATTGTTGCCTGCTATCCTTGACACAAACATTTATTTTACTCAGTCTGATTGAAATAAAATCTCCACTGTTCTACATTTGATATCTAATAGTGATATCAATTGGGGTCCTGATCTGGTGACATTTGAATTAACCAATGGAAATGCAGCTTTCAGAAATTGTAAAGTTTATCAAATCTTTTGGCACACATTGGTGTTGATCTTCAGCCATATTGCTCAGTCTCTCACACATCAAGATATAAGACTTCATCTGTTTGGATAATACAATTAACAATTGTGACAATAACATAGGTCATCAGAACAAGACCCAGTAGCAAATTCTGTGAGATCTTCATGTAGGACATTGGATATCTTATTTTAATTAGATTGTATTAAACTAAAAGTTATTTTTTATTTACAGAATGAACGAGATTTAAGTAATGTTGTTTTACAGTGTCAGTTGAGATTTAGTAGTTTTCTTTTCATGCAATATTTAGAAATCTGCTTTTTTTCTCCATAATGATATTTAATAAATATTTTAATTATTAGATCCTCTTCGAACTACACAAGGGTTTTTGGCCCTGAAAGCATACAGACTGACCAAGGCTATGATGGACTTTTATGCGAAGATGGACTTTTCCCCTGAGGCTGTTAAGAGTGCAGATATCAGCTTTGAGAGTATGTTTGAAGAAATCCCAGTAACAATCAAGAACTCGCACCTTGTGAATGCCCTATGCTGTGAGATAGAGGACCACATGTCCAAAGATCAAACTTTCAACTACATGGATTTGGCAACAAGGTAAACTGTACCATGTGGTCATTCTTCATGCAGATTTAAATTAAAGTAATTGTTATTAGTTCTTTTTAGCACATGTTTGTAGTACACAAGAATATGGTGTGACCCTGCTATAACATGGTAGTTGGGGTCCAGTGAACCATACCATGTTGTAGAGCAAACCATATTATAACCAAACAAGTCAGTTAGCTGAAGAAAATGATGCATTTACCTTTAAAAAAGGAGGGGTTATAAAAGCAGGCACAAAAATATGTGCTTTTGATTAAATGAAAATAAACTAGTCTGAAAAATACTTGTATAATACCAACTTACATTTATGTATTACAGTCCAAAATCTGTTAAGTCTGTATGACACATCCTTTTAGAAAACACCAATAAAAGAGATAAAAGGAAATTTGTAGTCCTTGGTTTATCACTAAACAATTCAGTACAGTAGTCACAAGTAGCATGTGGTTTTTGTTGTTTACATGCTACATGTACTTAAATTGGCCCAGATTTTGGTCAGCTGGAGACAGCTATAATCTTTCCGAGGCTACCCAGGGGTGAGGCTAATCATAGGGAAATGAAAATGAGGGAACAAATTAAAAAGATTAACAAGCATCTTTCAAGATACCCCATCTTCAATTAACTTGAGCATCATATATCTATGGTTTCAAAAGATTGGAAATTTAAGTTGTGCTTTATGCTGCTGCACCATAAGCATTTAAAACTAATTCCGCAAAAATAAAACTTTCATGGAACAATAAATGTGTTCCAGTCACTTTGAAAAGTACAATAATCCATAACATTCCATCACTTTTATTTAAGTTTGTTGCTGACTTCCTTTGATAAAAGGTTAATTGTTGTTTTTTTTTAAAGACTGTAGTTGGCTTTCTTTGATGAAGGGTGCATGTGTTATTCAAATTTCCACTAAAGGACTTGGCAAACTAATGTCTGGTTCTTATTGCAGTTGCAACATCATATAATTATAGAACATTGATTGAGAGTGGATTTTTTTAATTATTTGCTTAGTATTGATACAGAATAATCAGTGCTTCAAAGGTAATTAGATTTCTTTGTAGATTGAGCAAAACAATTTTCTTCTAGGTACACTTTACAAATAAAAAATAGCCATTGTCTGTAGATAGTCCCAGTAGTACAGCTATTGGATTGACCAACAGTATGTCTCATGTGGAGGGTGGTGGTGGTGCCATTTCTGAAATATAAGGGAAAATGCCAACAGACGATGAATACACAGGTGTTCTGTTCTGTAAGGGATTACTACAAAAAATATAAGTGTTCTAAAGGATTTCATTTTATGAGTGAAAAGAAGAGGTATTTGATTTTCCATCCACATACAAAGATCAGTCTAAATAAATATATTAATTACTAACGAGCGGAAAATACTCAATAATGTTTCACTGAAAGATCCATTATGTGATAGTGCCTGATCTGGTTGATCTCCGATATCAGAAATGTCAACTAAAAAAAATGTGGAGATCTTACAGCATACAGATGTTAGAATAAAGAATAAGCAGATTATGATGTAACAATGCAGTTTGTCAGTATGTACAGAAAATTTGTTTATCTAATAATAGATAAATTCCAGTGCATTTTATTTTAAGTTAGAACTCATGCACAATCTCATCCCCAAAATAATGATAAATTTATTACACGTTACTTTTGACTTGTAAGAAAGAAAAAATTTCATGTATGTGAAATTTTGGGAGCCACACCACAATTGTTTTATATTCAAATTCTTGTTATAACAGTGTGCTATAGCGAGGTCACACTGTATAAAACTAGTCAGTTATACTCCATGATAAACGTAGGCATTGATGAAAAAAACCAATCATTCTTTAAAAAACAAAACAACTCTTCCATTTGTCCTATATTCAGTTTAAAGTATTGCCCGGATGCTATGCACATAACCAGACAGATTTGTGTTGCTATGATAGTTGTCCATTAAACCAGGAAAGATCTATATTAAAACATTGATTACACAGATTGTTGGCATAGAGTATCAATACTGAACAATGATAACACAAGTTTAGCATACTGTATCAATACTAAAACAGTGTGATTACACAGACATTTAACATTTGGGGTTATGTTTGGGTAAAGTAGTAACGCTGACTTTTTGGATTGTTTTACAGCTCAATGTTGGAGAAGAATCTGCGTCTTTTGATGGAATGTGTGGATGAGATCTCCATGGATGCTAACAAGTTCTTGAACTTCCAGCGTCAATTTCAGAAACAGCAGCAGTCAAAACAGCAGTACCTTCAGAAAAGGGTAAGATTTTTATACAGTAGAACCTGTCTTGAAAGACCACCTCTTTTGCCTAAACATTATGGTTTCTCAAGGCAGGTGGTCTCTCATTACAGGTCACAATGCTATATAATCAATAAATTTGTGCGCATAGAATGTGATCTCTCATGACAGGTGGTCTTACATAGCAGTGGTCTTTCACAACAGTTTTTACTGTTTTGGTCATATTATTAATACTGGAACGCTAAGTTTGTTTGCTTCACCATATCCTCAACTGTATATAGCCCATCCATAATTAACTTCAGTAATATCAGTGCAATAAGTAGAAAATATACATGCAGTGTTAGATGATTTGTTCACAACTTAAAACCTGAACTGACTAATACAACTTTTTTAGAACGAACTCCAAAAACAAGGCAACCATTTTAACACAGTGCATGGTGACAGTACAAAGTCTCACTGTTTTCCAAACCTCTACTTAAGTGAGTGTAATTATAAGTCATTTAACTTCATTTCTGAGTTTTCTCCAAAACTAATTTTAGATACACAGATGGATTTTGGTAGTAAGACAATAATTTGAGGTTAAATAGTATGAGCTACAGATGGGTTGCCCACTAGCATATTAGTTTCAGATTGGTTTTCAAAGATAACGCAGCAATACAACATCCAGTTTTTTAGCACAATCTGAGTATTGTCCAAGCTTATAAACCAGTCCGATGCTATGCTGAGTGTGTCCCATTTTTTGCACATTCCTTTATAGTCATGTGTAAGGGTAGGACAGTGTTGTGTCTGAGGCATATGGGGGAATTTTCCTCCTCACTACTGGTGTGTGTGAAAAGTTTTTCATCACATGACTTGTTTTTTTATCGGATGACCATCAACTGTGATCATAGAGCATGCAGTCTGGCAACAACATCTTGATTTTCATAGCATTTTTTTAAAACTTCATTCAAGATAAATATTAATTGCAACACATTTACCTCCTTAAATTTTCAGTGGTTAAAGTTAGTGTTCCAGCAAACAGGATTGTTTGTACTGGTCATCCTAGTTTCATCCATAAATTTTGCAGTCTGGTTTCAGGTTTTAAAAAAAAAAATACATATTATTTATGAAAGAAAAATTTATCTAGGTCTAGAGGTGAATAGAGGACTACAGCATTCAAATTGGTCTGTCTTGTTTAATCTTAAAGAAAAGATGGGAGGGTTTTTGTGTTGACTGTTTTGACCTGTCCACATTTGTATTATTGTATAAACTATCTTTGCTGCAGAATTTAAATACATTGTCTTTCCATTTACCTCAGATGTCTTTACCACTTTTCTTTGAACACTCTTCTGTGTTTGAATGTAAAATAAAATATTGACTGAATTTTTAAATGTAAACATAACTTTTGCACTCTTTCATAAGTTTAAGAAATTTTTTTAAGATATTTTGATGCTTTTTAAAATTGCATCAGTATTTCCAATAGGCCAGATTGAAAATATTTATTCATCATGCATGAATGTTAGACCAGAATTTTGTATTATACTCATGGCAAAGCCTCATGTAAAAAAATTACAACCCATTGGTGGAATTTTACCATTTTATATCGATGCATATGAAGGATTCTGTTGGTCAGGCCTCAAGACATAAAGATGTGACAGAGTCATATCTAAAGATCCCCACTCTCTATCCATTGAACCTTCTTTAACTTGTAACTTTCATCTTGTAGGACTGCATATTTACATTTATTGGCAACAATTTTTCTTTATAAAGTTGTTGTGAAATTTAGAACAACTTTTAATTGGTACCATATAGCCAGCCTTGTGCTGGCATGATAGTAAACCATAAAAGTTACAAACCATATCATGAATAGACAAAAAAGACAGGGCATAATTGTTTTAAAAGACTAGATCAATCTAAGTCCTTAAATATAAGACTCGATTTGAGTAATCTAATGTCTTAAATATAAGACCTGGTTCAAGTAATCTAAAGTCTTAAATATAAGACATGATTCAGTTAATCAAAATACTTAAATATAAGACATGATTTGAGTAATCTAAATACTTAAATATAAGACATGATTCTAGTACTCTAAATTCTTAACTATAAGAAATTATTCAGTTAATCAAAATACTTAAATATAAGACATGATTTGAGTAAGCTAAATTCTTAAATATAAGACATGATTCAGTTAATCAAAATACTTAAATATAAGACATGATTTGCATAATCTAAATTATAGTGTTGTTCCGATTATCGATTATAATCGATCATCAGTTGGTTGAGCAAACCAATAAGATAATCGATTGTGAAACTCCATAATTGATTGTGTGTAAAGGGAGACTACATTTTAGGTGTATGCAAAGCACAAAGGTTAGTAAAACTCTCAGCCACTAAAGTTGACCCGAAATTTATTAATCTCTTCACAACTGCAACTAAAAAACCTTACAATTCATAATTAGGAACATATTACATGGTCAAGTTGTTAAATTGTTGAGTTAATAAATTTAAACACATTTTGTTGATTTGCAGTTAAATTGCAACATCTTTTGTAGTATTTATAAACAATGACAAACAAGAAAATCATGTCCTTCAATACTTTAAATTATAAACACATCACATATAAACAAAAGAATTTCAGTTACATATAAATGATCAGCCATAAAAAGTTGCGTTCATTTAACAAAGTTGTAGAACAAAAGTAATACACGATGTAATATTATTGTCATTTTAAAGTATACATGTCATTAAAAGAGATTACTCCTGTACATTTATAAACATATTGAACTCTAGATCAAAGATACAACTGTTTAACAAATATTAAAATTTGCTCTTAGTAACCGATTATAATCGATGATCAGTTGGTTAAGGGGAACCGATTATCGATTATGAATTTCTGACCGATTCCCATCACTACTAAATTATTAAATATTAGACATGATTAAAGTAATCTAAATCTAAATACTTAAATATAAGACATGATTAATGTGATCCAAATAATGAAATATAAGACATGATTTTATATTATTAATTACATAAATATAAGACATGATTCAAGTGGTTCAAGTAATCTAAATATAGAAATGAAAGACATGATTCAAGTAATCTAAATATAGATGTATAAGACATGATTAAAGTAATCTAAATACAGAAATATAAGATGTGATTAAAGTAATCTAAATACATAAATATAAGATGTTATTCAAGTAATTGAAATGCAGAAATATAAGATGTTATTCAAGTAATTGAAATGCAGAAATATAAAACATATTCAAGTGCATTCAGATATACACATTTAATTCCTCACATTGCACTGTATGCAAAGTGAAATACAAATATTTAGGCAAATTTTACAGGGTGATGATCTGTGTATTTTCAGCAACAAGAAAATGCTCAGAGGCAAGCTCGAGGGGAGGAGGCATTACCAGAGGAAGATATCAACAAACTCTTTAAACCTCTCCAGCCACCACCTCGATTGGATAGCCTGCTCATTGCTGGTCAGATTGACAACTACTGTGGGCAGATTGGAGAGTTTGCTTCACAAAGCTTTGGAAAATTATTCATGGCAGAGAGTCTCCAGGATTCATCTTCAAACAGCTGATCATCCATACTGTTACAAAGCCTGTATGGACTAGACTAACTTGTGTATATTCTTACAGTGACTCAGAACTAACATCTTGTTCATGGAAAGAAATAAATGCATCTATGTTAAATTAACTTGTGTTTATTCTTCAGCCATTATGGATATTGATACTCTAAGTCTTGAATTTTGTCCCTCGGTATTATAAAAAAAATTTATGGCTGTATTTGTAGCAGTATATAATGACACAAACTGCTAATTCAGTTTAAAGATTTTGTCCAAAGATGTGCATTCTCTAATTCTTTACTTAATTAAAAAAAAGCTAGATATACTAGACCTGTTTAAACTTGTGGATTGTTCATGTTGTAGACATCTGACAAATGTGACTGAGGATTTCTGACTTAGCGTGAACTTGGTTTGATTTCATACACAGTTCATCATTTTCATCTTTAACTTTTTTAAAAACAGCAATTGCATTTTTCATATTTTCATGAACAAACATAATCGTTTAAATTTGAATCGCTGTTTTTATGCAGTCTTTCATTTAAGTTATGTACGAATTGAAAGTATATTCGTTAAATATCCCACCACAGACCTGGTGTAAGTCATATGAATGTTACCCTTAATATACCGACATAAGGCATACCAAAAACTACATAAATATAACTGCTGCCAAAATATCCGGATAATTGATTCATCCATGTTTTATTTGGATCTGAGAGTCACCTTAAAATTAGTGAAATTAGTCAGGGAACCAGACAAACTTTACAGCAGCACCCCAGATGCTTTACACTGCACCTATTTGTTCATGAGAATTGTCTGCATGATCAAACTGTTGATTATAGCATTTTTTTTTAATGGCATCCAGAAAGCGATACATGTTTAAGACGAAAGGGAAAATAAACTTCTAGAAAGTTAATATTCAACACAGCAGAATAAATAAGAGGATTCAGAATCTTGTGGATAAAAGCTGGAAAAGATATGATTACGTTTATTGGACCTCATGTGCCAGTTTGAATATATCTCATGGCAGGAGATATGATTGCCATTGTCATGTGAAATGGAAAAAGAATTTCCATAAATTATGTCAAGTTGAGAGATAGAAACAAGCCAATGAGCTATAAAAATATAGTCCAATGCGATATGAGAGAAAAGCACTGAACATGATCATAGAGTAGGATGGTGAGATTACAATGTACAGTTTAGATATTTCACTTGGATTTATTACCTGTGATGGCAGCAAACTATACTATCATAATGCTGTTGACAGCCAGACATCATGGTATATGAAGCACACGTCTGAATGTTAGACATGGATCTGGGGGCATGAAATCTTAATATTCCATTTAAACATGGCTTGAAAATGAAGACTCAAAATAAATTAATCGACTTTATTCTAGATTTAGATTTCAATTTCATTTTACTTATTTATGTAATATTCGTGCAAACTTAATTCAAAGATTGCAAAGAGATGTTCTTTGGACCCCATTATTTTTTATAGCATAGTGTAGTTTTTTAGGGTTACATGCATAAGGGTGCTTTACACCAGAACAATGTCATTCAAGTGATGCAAAATTTTTGAATGACTGATCTTTGACTTGTCAAATTAATACTGTATTTTCTGACACCAAGTTTACTGATAATTTGGTGTTGTTTTTGGCATATCAGGATTTGACCCCAAGTTTCCTTGTGGTCGAAAGGGCTCACTTCTGTCTGCGTGGGTTCGAGTCTTAGGCTCGGCCATTGTGCGTACGTGAGAAAGCTTGCCAGTCGCTTTTAATGGGTGGTATTTAGTGCAGATGCAGTTGTAGTGCCACACCATGGAAGTCATCATGTGCTGGTCTAATGGTAAATACAGACCATATTAGTTGCAAGACCTGTCTGTAAATAGCGAGTCAATGTATCTCCCATTGTTATTAGACACTGCTTGTGACATGTAGGAGGATGCATCAGGCCCGTTTTACAACCCACAAGAGGAGCTTAGATATGAAGGTTTACATAAAGTGTATTTTGTCCAGTCTTTATATGCCTAGGGTACCTAGCTTTATTTTACTTTTAAAGACTGCATCTGACTATAACAAAGTTCTCTTTGAAAAGTTGCATATAAGGGATACAGTTCGAGGCTGTTTTCTTCTTAACAAATTATTATGAATGAAACAGTTTTGAATCATAATATTTGCTTACTGTTATAGTTGGAGTCTTTGGAGCTGAAGTTTTAAATAAAATGTGGACATTAAATGTGTAATTTATTTTTAACAAACTGAAATCTCTAAAAATGTTTTTCTTTGTACACTTAAATCATGATGATAAACCAGTCTTAGCATCATTATTTTTTTTAAAACATACACACATCACTCTCCATTTACTGTAAGGAGCAGCATTTTAAAATAATAAAAATAGAATGTGATGCTTGAGGCTTTGACATCAGTTGACCACTTCCAAAATCTCAAATATGCCTATTTGCACCAGAGTGACAGAGCATCAGCTTGGATGCACTGAAATGAAGTCACTTCAATTTGGACAAGGTCTCCATATAGAAGTGTATTTTTAATTTATAATGTTGGCGATAGGAGAGACTACATTTGTGCACAACAAGACAGTAAATGTAATTTTTATAATTCTGAGTTAACAGCATTTGTTAAAACCTGTGACTTAACAGTTATGACCCCATTTTAATCGAGTCTGTACATTTCCAGACACTTAACACCTATGTACTAGCTCATCAGATTGAAGCAGAGTACGAGTGTAATAGAATTGTGGACACTAACTCCTAAGGCTTATTTGGTTTAAACTATATTTTAACAAATTATTTGTTATCCGTCATGCCAGAACTTTGATGTTGTTGTAAGGTTTAATGCCATTTTCAGCACATGATAGGCTATAATACATGGCGGCCAGTATTATTGGTGGAGGAAGAACCCGGAAAGAACCACCGACCCACGAGATGCTACTGGCAAGCTTTCTCACACAACTACATTAGCCGAATCTTAGACTTGAACTGACACAGACAGAGGTCAGATGGCATTGATCCGATAATGGAGTGGGCTTTAGACCACTCGGATCTCCCCTCAAAACTTTGAAAGCTAACTGATGTGTTAGATAAAAAATGCTGCCTAAATGACAATAATATTAGTGCCAAGCCTCTATAATCCATACATTTTTCATGGTCTAAAATTAAAAACATATTAGAATTTCATTTTTATTTTGGGTTGGGGCATGTTTGTTTAAATATCTTATGAGTACTTCTGTTATTTCTATTACAGTTTGTATGGTCTTAACAGTTCAGAATGCAATAACCACGCTATATGAATAAATGATGGACCTAATTTTTCTTTGATTTGTTGAGCTGGCCATAAGACCAAGTGAGCTTATGGTGTGGTCCTGCGTTTATTATTCATCATGCATTGTCTGTCAGCAATTGCTTTCTTTTAAACTTATAAAATATAACTGAACTATTTTCAACTGAGCTTGTCTTTAAGCATCTGGGCATGAAGGCCATTAAAGTTTGCACAGATAATGTAGATTTACATTCAGATAGAACTTTTAAGTTGTTCCCAAACCACTGAATAAGATTTAAGCAAGGTATGAAGGTTATTAAAGTATGCACTGATGCTGATTCATTATTAAATATGGTCACCTTTTACTAAAATTAGAAAACCCCATTGAAAAATGGTCCAAAACTAAAGAACAGAATTTCACCAAATTTGACACACACATCTTGGCATGAACATTATTGAAATCTTTTCAAATGATCCCAACCCGTCATCAAATATGGCAGCAGTTTGCTACAAATTGAAAAACTTTCCATTGATCTCTAAAAATATTGGTACACGCAACATAACATAAATCTATCATTAGATATGAGCACTGCCACTAAAAATAGAAGACAACAATTTTAAAACGGCTCTCGGAAACTATTGTTCATAATTTAATGAAATGCAATAAAAAAGCATTCTTGCAAGATGGGGTTATCATATTTATGTAAATTATGATCTGCCTTCAAATATGACTTAAGTTACAAAATATTTTATTTTGTATATTATATAGAAGAACAGAATAATACTTTCTAAAATATCTGAACAGAATTATACCGAATTTTACAGAATTCCTGGACATGAATGGTAGTCATCACATCCTTGAGCTGAATGAAACAGCACCGTGTGTTCATCACCTTCAGTGAACCCACACCCTCAGAACAAAATACTACCTACTGCTTTTTATAATGCATTAATAGCAATGAGAATAATAACTAAATATAGGTATTTAATTTGTACAAATATATATTTATAAATATATTTATTATAATTCAGAATAAAACAAAACAAGTTTTCAGTCATATTGCTTGATGTATGCATAATGGAAGTTAGCGGCAGAAAGGGCAAGCAGATTTTGAGATAGAGGTGTCCATTTGCCAATCTGAAGGTAAAAAAAAATATACTCTATTTTAAAAATAAAACCTTCCCTGGTCGAAAGGGTTTGTGACTATACTGTCCTTGATGACACTTCATTGAAGTCGCATCCTTTCTGATGCCCTTTAGGTTTTAGTAATTAAATCATTATATATCAATAATGGTGCAAGCTATGTAGTCTTACACAGCTAGGTAAGGTTATCTTGAGATAGATTATAAGTATCTCCACGTCCGTGAATCTGTCAAACAAAAATTACAAGAACACCAAGAATCTCTGGTGGAATTTACAGTAGGCTCAGAACAATTATTTAAACCTGTTACGAAGGCTACTTAAAAAAGTTGTAGAAGTTACTGAAAGTCTTCGTCATACGTAAAATTAAACTGCCATAGCAACTGGCAAAATAGCAGCAAGAACTAAAAAGACAAAGACTTACGAGAACTTCCAGCTGAGATAGCTGCTGCTTAACCTGTTGAAAAAGTAAAAGAAGAAATACTTGAAAATATTGCTGAAAGTGTGGGGTGGGGGTTGAATTGATTGATAAATTTATTGAAGGAATTCTTGAAGATTTTAAAAATATTAAAATATATCAATTAACATGCTGTAGCGAAAGGTTTTCTAAATAAAGATGTAGTTTTTAAACCTAAGAATGTTGACATAGAGGGGCCCCGAGTGGTCTAAAGCGCTTTCCGTTACGGATCACTGCCATCTCACCTCTGTCTGCGTGGGTTCGAGTCTAAGATTCGGCTAATGTAGTTGCGTGAGAAAGCTTGCCAGTAGCTTTTCGTGGGTCGGTGGTTCTTTCCGGGTTTTTTTTCCGGGTTCTTCCTCCACCAGTAATACTGGCCGCCATGTATAGTATCGTGTGCTGAAAAATGGCGTTAAACCCTAGAACAGCAAAATAAAAATGTTGACATAGATTTCAATAAATATAAACAATGGATGTATCGTGTATATTTTAACAAGTCACAGGCAAGAGATAATGATTTAGTATTTCGAAATTTTGATGATGAAGTAAATAAAATTGGCACAAGAATCACAAACTTCTCAACAACCTCCTCAAAAACAAAAACCACAATCTCCTAAACAACAACTTGATGAGATTAAAACTAAAAATTTAAACAATGTTTTTAATTATATACATAATCACCCAAGATCAGAAGATGTTGCGACACTATATGAAACAAGAAATGCTTTTTTAAAACCCAGATATGCTGAGAGAATTAATCCAGATACCTAGATTTCCAGATGTATACAGTATTTTAAAAACTTAACGATATTAATGATGATTGATCCAGGGTAAAATGTAGATATGAAAACAAGAAAATATAAACGGTTTAGACAAAACCACAACCTGCTCAACAACAAACACATAGAAGGAGAAATAGAAGGATTCAAAGAAGAAGAATATTTTGGAAGTAATATTTCTACTCAAGACAGTGGTCTTATTACTTGTCCTAACAACATCCTTTCTGATGTTGAACTATTAGAAATTCTGAATGGAGGAAAACAAGCTGGCAATAATTCCCCAGAAATTATTAATGAGATATATTATATTTGTCTTTGATTATTAACAGGCAGTATTAGGAATTTTGACCGCTCCGGTGGCCTAGTGGTTAGAACGTCCGCCGCGGAAACGGGAGGTTGTGGGTTCGATCCCCGGCTGAGTCGTACCAAAGACTTACAAAAATGGTACTAACAGCTGCCTTGCTTGACGATCAGCATTAAGAAGTTAGTGTTGGGACTGGTGTCAGGATAATGTGACTGGGTGTGGCATAATGCCCCAGTGCCAGACATCATTATAAACTGCCTCACTGCATACATCGTAGCGATATGACTGAAAATTTGTTAAAGCTACGTAAAAATTCATAATCAATCAATTTAAATTCATTTACTGATTCACGTTCGGGATTAGGAGGCATTGTAATAATTTCATAATTTCAATTATTTACCAAAACTAAAATCTAACGAGCAGTAGAAGGGCGCGACCTCTACGCAGTGTCCATCAATGGCAGTATAGTCGCAAACCTTTTCGGCTAAAGAAGGTTTTATTTTCAAAACTGAGTATATTTTTTAACCTTCAAATTGGCAAATGGACACCTCTATCTCGAGGTCTGTTCGCCCTTTCTGCTGCTAAGTTTATAGTGATGTCTAGCACTTGGGCATCATGCCGCAGACATTTAGCATCATGTCCCACCCAGTCACATTACCCTGACATCTGGCCAACCAGTCCTAACACTAACCCCTTAATGCTAAGCGTTTAGTACAATTTTTGGGGATAAATCGGCTGGGATTCGAACCCACGACCTACCGCATCTGAGTCGGACGCTCTAACCACACACCCACCATATTTCAAGATGGCGTACCACAGAAAGAACACAATAAAGTTGAGAATAGCTAATCTAGCAGAACAATATTCAAGCAGCAGAAAGAGTATTTCAAACTTAAATCAGTATAGCAGTTGATAGCAACGACAGTAGATGGAGGAAAACCTCAAATTCTCGACATGCACAATGAATTACAGTTAAGCCAGCTCAAAATGCAAGTGTAAGATGACGAACCCAAACAATGGATGATGAAGAATCAATATTATTTAGAAATAAAATGCCACAATAAATGTACCTGCTTCTTCAAAGGAACTATGAAAACACTGTGTGTGTGTGTGTGTGTGTGTGTGTGTGTGTGTGTGTGTGTGTGTTGGGGGGGGGAGCTGACACATGCTTCGTTTTATCAAGTACATACAGACTTGTTTTGAAAGCAGAAGCAAGCTGGAAAGGAAGTATCACTTCAAGATAGAACAAAGTCCATCTACTAAGAAAAGTATCGGTGGACATAAAAGAATGACCAAATACAGCTTGTTAAAAATAAAAACGGAGGACAATCAATCCTATTATTCAACCAACACAGTGGTTGGTTCGTATTGTAAAGTCGACTAAATCGAGGACCTGTATCAACCCAAAGGTTTTAAATGAAGCCTTTCTATAAATAAATTTAAAAAATCGTTATAATTTACTTATGCTCTATGACATACTAGAATTAGGCAACGCAAAATTATTTAACAGAGCTATTGCAAAAAAAGCAGCTCCTAACACTTTAAAGTGTAGGAGCATACCATATTGACACGATATTTGGATGCGTGCAAGTTTGGTTAAAAACTACCCGAATGCGTTTTCATGTTTTGGGTTTATTCATTGGGGAATGGGGTTGAACGCTATTTTTTAATGCATGATGGGCTATACATGGTGGCCAGTATAACTCACAGGAAGCTGCTGGCATGCTTTTTCATATACCCACATTGGCCGAGTCCCAGACTCGACCTCACGTGAACAGCGGTCAGACGGCAGTGATCGGTTTAGACGATCGCATTTGACTACTCGTCCACCCGGGGCACCAACAGAAGGTTTTTCATATAATAAAAATAAAGTGAAAGACTAGTCAGGAATATGCAGCATTATTTGATGTTATATTGTTGTTGTTGTTGAGAATGTTTAATAAATGAAAGCAGAGAAACTCTGATGAAAATATGGGTCTTTGATGGGAACATGAGGTGAAAGAAACTTGAAGCTGAACAAAGATTAACTGGAGATAAAGGTGAATGAAATCAAGTTTGTTGGACACCTACGAAAAGCAAGGACTGAAGCCAACTTTAACAAGGTAAAAACTGTTACTAATATGCCAAATCCAAAAGAAAAATTCTTTGAATTATTGAACTAAACTAAGCAAGTTCTTGCTGAAGCTGAGTGAAAACTGTAAGCTTTTGAGACTACTGACAGTGAGTGACAGTGCATGGCTTTAGACAACAACTCACAATGCAGCAGTTGCAGAAATAAAGAGACTGATTGAATTGAATAATTTGCTTTAAGTGATTCGTCCCGAGGGCTCTTATCACTGTTTTATCCGTCAATGGACGGTTATTTAATTATCCTGAGGGTGGGTATGGTGCCACCACCCTGCAGGCGTTTATGTGTTCAGGGAACACTATTTAATTAGGCCGTCACATCTGAGTAACTATTGAGCTACTGCGGTGTGATTGTAGGGCCTGTGAGTATATATATGAGTGGGAATAGTTCCAGCACACACTCATATTCATGCCATCCGGTGTTTTTTGGTTGTTATTGGACGTGCTAAGCACGTGTAGTTGCTGGAGCAGGCGGAGTAGGTAGAGGGCGAGGCGAAGGGCCAGGCTTGGTAGGCTGCTTTTCTGGGTGTATCCCCTATTTATATACTCTGTGCTTTTTATCTAGAGTAATTTTAAGTATACAGTGCTTTTTGTGACGTTCTTTGACATTTGGTGTTATGTGTGAGAATTATTTGAGTTTGTTGGTTCTAATCTGTTATGTGCAACATTGTGTTGCAGTGTCTGATGACCTTGGGCTTGGGTCACCTTATAGTTGCTATTTGGGGCCCTATTAGTGACTTAATTTTTCTACGTTTGGTTATAGTTGCAGCCTTGTGCCGCTGGACCTGATAGTCTTGGGTTTGTGACTACCTTATATTTTCTAGGTTTGGGGTCTTATCGTAATTACTTTCTGATTTTTAGATGTAAGTGCGGCCTTGTGCCGCTGGGCCTGATAGTCTTTGGGTGTTTTAGACTACCTTATATATCTAATTTGGGGTCACTTCCTATGTTCCTATCTAGTTTATGTGTACCGGTCTCGTTCACTAATTTGTGGTACTTTTAATTATCCTAATTATCGTTGGATGTGTGGTTTTGCACTGTATACTTTATTTATATTGCTGAGAGAGGTTAAGAAGTGACAGATTAGAGGCAGAAAGTGGTGAGTAGGGAGTTAGCTTTTGGTTTTGTGTTGATTTTTCCTACTGCCTATTTTTATGCTTTTTGATTGTATTCTATCATTTGATGTAACTATTTATGACCATTATGATGTTTTTTGTACTCAGGTTAGTGTGGCTTATTTTTGTTTGCTAAGGTTTTCCTCAATTTGAGTTCAGGTGTGTGGTTTGGTCAACTAGATGATGACTAGTGGGTCCTTGCAGGAAATATCCTGGGCCGTTAAGCGACACGGTCAAGGGTTTTTCACTGTCACACCCAGAAGACCGCCCCCGGTCCAGTCCGTGAGGTTTGGTGGCCAAGCGACAACATATGGGCCTCTGCCGGAAATATCCGGGGCCGTTAAGCGACACGTCAAAGGTTTTTCATAGTTGTGCCCAGATACCGCACCCTGGTCCGTACCGTTGCTTAGTTCACCTGTCCTTAAGAGGTTCCTTGTTAATTCGTTTTAGGGGCCTACACTTTCTGTCTTTACAGGGATTTTATTGTGATTATGGTCTAAATTTTATCTATTTTTTCTATGTTTTTAAGGAATTCTATCATGTTTTTATGTGTCCCTGCTAAGTTTGTATTAGAGTTTAGTAAAATCTCTGGGTATGTATAGGGGGCTTTAATTTCTAGCTGTTTTGATCTAAATTTGTCCCTTTCTTTTTTGGTTTTGATACAATTGTTGAAGATATGATGGAGATCTTCAGGGGTGTTACAATTGTAGCAGTTTATGTTATGAGGAAAGGGTCCTATATATTTTCCCATGCTGTTTGCCAGCCTGGTTTTACCTATAGTTATTCTATTTATGATAGTTTGTTCTATTGGTAAGCCCCTGGGCGGTTTTATGTTCCTTTTAACTTCCTTAACAGTAGTGTACAACACTCTCCCTTTTGTACTGGTATCCCAATCGTTTTGCCATTTTTTATCTATTTGTGTATTTATTATACTGTATAGTTCTGTAGGACTATATTGTAGTGGCTCGAAATTTGGTTCGCCTAGTTTTTCTTTGGCTAGTTTGTCTGCCATTTCGTTGCCTTTAATTTCAATGTGGGAGGGGATCCACAAGAATTCTACAGTAATATTTTTGGTATTTAGTTGTTTTAGTTTGGTGTTTATTTGATTGAGAAACTCTTCCCTACATTTAGTGGTGTTTGTTTGAATTGAAGAGAGGACACTTAGCGAGTCACTAATAATCACTGTCTTATTGGGTTTGAACTCTTCAATCCATTGTAGTGATTTTAGGATGGCCCAGAATTCAGCTGTGTAAATAGAGCAGTAGTCTGGGAGGCGTCTGCCTATTTGTACTTTATGCTCTGGTATGACCATTGCTGCAGCTGTTTTATATGGATTAGTAATTTTGGAGCCATCCGTGTATATTTTTGTATATTGGTGGTACTGGGTGTTGATTATTTCTAAGGCTTCTATTTTTAAGTTGAGTTCCTGGTTTTGTTTGTTGCCTTTTTGAGTTAGGGAGGTGTTGACTTTAGATTGTACGTTGTTCCAAGGTTCGTGTTCGTACACTATGTTAGGTTCTAATGGGAATAGTTCCACTGGTAGTGTTGATTTTAATATATGTACTAACTTTCCCATGGGTAGTTTTTGCTTTAGGCCTTTTCTGTAAGGAATGTTGGTCTTATTAATGGCCAGTAAGGTGGGGTGAGTTTTGGGGTGGTTGGACAGCCGCGCTGCATACTTTAAAGTGAGTTCTTGCCGCCTCAGATGTAGGGGCAATTCTCCCGTTATTACATGCAGTTCAGCTGTTGAGGTGGAGTTGAGGGCTCCAGTGCTTTTTATTAGGGCTATTCTTTGTATTCTATCTAGTTTTTGTAGTTGCGTTATTGTGGCTGATGAGTATATTTGACAGCCGTAATCTAGTTTTGATCTTATTAGTGCCCTATATAGCATTAGTGATGTTTCCTGATTAGCTCCCCATTGTGTCCCTTTAAGACTTCTGATTAGGTTTAAATCCTGATTGCATCGTTTAACTAGGTCATCAATATGATGTGCCCATGTTAGGTGTTGGTCGTAATACATACCCAGAAATTTAGCTACTTTTACAAATTTTATTTCCTTATTTTGTATGGTTAGTTTTGGATATTGTATGTTTTTCCTATTTGGGGTGAACAGTACGGCTACCGTTTTTTGGTGCGATAGTTTGAAACCCCATTTATTAGCCCAGTTTCCAATATTATTTAGGCTGGTTTGAATTTCATAGATGTTTCTGCGGCTGGAGGGGTTTCCTGGTCTCCATAGGCCGCCATCATCCGCAAATTGGGATAGTTCTACTTTGTTGGTAGCCAAGTTTTTATCTAAGTCGTTTATCATTATGTTGAAGAGGGTGGGGCTGAGTACACTTCCTTGTGGAGTCCCGTTTTCAAGGGAGTGAGTCTCAGAGTATGTTGCCCCTACCCTAGTTGTTATAGTGCGGTTTGTTAAGAAATCTTTAATAAAGTTAAACATTCGCCCAGTAATGCCATAATCATTTAATTTGGCTATAAGGCCTTTGGTCCATACTAGGTCGAATGCTTTCTCGAGATCGAGAAATACCGCAATTAAGTTTCTGTTCGCTTTTTGTTTGGAGTTGAAGGCTAGTTTGATAGCGGTTTCAAGTCTTACTAATTGGTCTGTGGTGGAGCGTTTGTTTCTGAATCCACATTGATTTTCTGATAGTAGATTATGTTTAGTAAGATGTGACTTGAGTCTGTTGTTAATTATTGTTTCCATTATTTTGCATATGTTGTTCGTTAACGATATTGGTCTATATGAGTTGATGTCATGTCTATCTTTATTGGGTTTGAGGATGGGTATAACTATCGCATGTTTCCATTTTTTTGGTAGCTTTCCTGTGTCCCATATTTTATTAAGGAATTTTATGATTTCACTGACTATGGTAGGTGGTAGTTGTTTGTATACTATGTACCCTATTTTATCTTCCCCAGGTGAGGTTTCCTTTTTAGTTTTCAGTGCTTGATCCCATTCATATTTTGTTATTTTATTGTTTAAAGGGGATTCTTTAGGTCCTAAGTCTTTAAATATCTGTTTATTTGTTTTTTCTTCATTGTTTCTGTGGTTTTGAAATTCTATAGTATGGTTGCTGTTATTGCTCATGCTAGTGAAATGTTGAGCTAGTAAGTCAGCTTGCTCTTTATCATTTGAGGTGTTATTTATTTTAGGGGTGTTTGTGGTCTTTTTCCCCCTAATTCTTCTTATTTTATCCCATACTTTTTTAGTAGTTGTTTTGTTGTTTAGTGTACCACAGTACTCTTTCCAAGTTTCTGTTTTGGCATCTTTGATTAGTTGTTTTAATTTATGATCTAGGTCTTTGTATTCCTGAAAGTGGGTAGTGACATTTGATCTTTTGAATTTGTTTAGTGCTCTGATTTTGGCTCGTTTAGTCAGTTTAATTTCTTCATTCCACCATGGGACACTGAGTTTTGCTGCCTTATAATTACTGGTTGGAATGCTTTTTGTTGCAGCGTGTGTTATTGCTTGCATTATGTTTTCATAGTATAGATCAATGTCATCTGATTCGAACTGGGATGTGTTTTCGTTATTTAGTGTTTCTTTAAATGAGTCCCAGTCTGCTTTATTGTAGTTCCACCTGGGGAGTTTATTTTGCACTATTGCTTGCACCGTCATCTGCAGAGTGGTGATGATTAGGAAGTGGTCACTGCCCATGGGGTCAGATTGATCCACTTCCCATTCCGCCACTTGTGCCAGTTTTTGTGTGCATAGGGTGAGATCAATGGCGGTCAAGGTGCCGTTTGTCGGGTTTAATCGAGTCCCGGCCCCATCATTGAGTATGGTTAGGGTTGATGTATTGGCCCAGGCCTCAATCAACCTTCCCCTTTTATCCGTCATTCCTCCCCCCCACAGCGTATTATGGGCATTAAAATCGCCGCATATGACGGTGCGCTCACTAGTGATTAGGGTAGTTATTGCTCTAAGTATATCTTCTTGATTATGGGTGCCTGTCCCCGGGGGGTCATAGATATTAATGATTTGTAGGTCGTTATTCCCTATTTTGACTTTAATTGATTGTATTTCTATGTGAGAATTACTTATTACCTCTGTTGTTATAGGTATTGGTTCTATTGTTGTTATGTTGTTATTTACATACATGACTAAGCCTCCCCCTGATCTATCCTGTCGGTTTTGGAAGTATCCTGGGGTGTAGCCCTGTATATTAGGCAATGTGTTATTTTTATTTGTTAATTTTGTTTCTTGAATGCATAGGATGTCAGGTTTTGTTTTGGAATTAATTAATTTTATTTTTAATTCATTTAAGTTATTGGATAGTCCTCTTGCATTCCATTGCCATATTGAAACATTTCCATTAGTTGTGTCAGCCATTTCTAATGGGGTCATTTGCTACAATTAGTGTTTTAAGTTGATTTTTGGTTTTTTTGAGGGCGTTTTGTAATCCTTGGTTGCTGCTATTATTTTTTTGTTTTATTTTATCCATGATGGTTTCGATGGATTTGACTATCTTAATTACTTCGTTGGTTATTTCATTCCCTATGTTGTTTTCCTTTTGTTGGTCGTTCCTGTTTGTTCTATTTGTGTTGCATTTTTTCCTAGCTGTCCTGTAATCTACTTGATTTTTGTCCATAATGTCTATTATTTGAATCTCCCTGATTGTTGCGGGGCATATTGTGGATTTTGGTAAATGGGTGCCTTGGCATTGGGCACATTTTGGGTTGACCTTTTGGCATTGCCCCTTGTGTGGCCCCCCGCAGTTGTAGCATTTGTATGGTCTCCTACATTTGTTTGTAAAATGGCCCCAGTGTTGGCAATTGGAGCAGAATCTGGGTTTGTTTTTGTAGGGTTCTGCTCTATATTTTGTTCCTGACAAGCCTATTTGGATTAGCTCTGGCAAGGGTGTTTCGGTTTCTAGTATATTTATTGAGTATTTGGGCGACTTTTTCCCTATTTGATAATTTTTGGTGATGTTGTTTCCCCCCTTTATGAGCTCTTCGTTTAGTTTCTTGTTGTCCCAACAGGACATTTGCCCTGTTAATTGAACTACCGCTTTATATTTGGTTGCTTGCGGTGTTTTGGGGGTAGGTGTGGCTTTTTCCTTATTTTGGTTGTTATTGATGTTGACTGTTCTCTCTAGTGGGTTGTTAAGTTTGTATGGTTTCGTAACCTTCACTGGGATCCCACCTATGTTTTCAATTTCTAGAAACTTTGCTACTTGAGAGCTGGTGTTACAATGTAAGATGATGTAATCTTTATTGGGCCTTATGATTTTGCAGGGGCTTTGATGTACCCTTAGTAGAGCCCCTACTAAACTATTTGTGGAGAGGTTTAAGAATTGGGTTGATTTGCTGTGAACGTAGAGTGTTAGTTCAAGCCTATGAAATTTTGGTTTGGGCCCATTGTTTGCTGTTTTTTGATGTAAAGGTGGCGGGTTGACATTTTGATTTATTTGTTCAGGAATTTCAATGTTTACTGGTTTATTTCCCTTTTTGGAGGGCCCTTTTCCCTTTCCTTTTCCGTCCCAGGTTTTAGGGACTGAGATTGGGTTGGAGACCGGGGTCCTCTTAGTAGGGGAGGGGTAGATTAGTTCTTCCTCAGTTAATTGCTTAGATGGTCCTGGGGTTTGGCTAGAGTGGTATTTGGTTTTTTTGGCGGCTTGAGCATACGATTGACTCCTTTCATGTGTTTGGAAAGGAGTGTTTTCGACTGCGTCCGCTTTATTGGTTGGGTTTTTGGATGTATTAAGTTCAGTTTGAATTGTTCGGTTTTTGGTGTTTTCAATCACGTCCGCCGAATTTGTGTTTGTCCTAATTTGAAATGTTCGGTTCGTGGTGTTTTCCACCACGTCCGCCTTGTTTGAGTTGGTACTGCCTTTATGGTTTTTGAATGTTTGGTTTGGGGTGTTTTCCACCACGTCCGCTAAGTTGGAGTTGGAAGTCCCTACTTGAATTTTGAATCTTCGGTTTGGGGTGTTTTCCACCACGTCCGCCGAAAGTGTGTTTGGTGTCCCTATCTGATTTTGAACGGGGGATAATACTGATGAAGTGGTTGGATTTTGTGGGGAATCGCCGGGTGCCAATGTGGCGTCCAAGTCTTCAATTTGGATAGATTCATCATGAAAATTAAATAAAACTGGGGATAGCGGGTCTAGTTTTGCCGCCTCTTTCTTTAGCATGTTTAATTCAGGAGTTGAATATACTCTAGATTTTTTCTCATTGCTGTTATTGCTTGTACTTAATGGCTTATCTGTATATTGGTGCACTTTTTTGTGTGCGTTATTCATACGACGTGCCTGCCCCTGCCTTTGTTGCATAGCCTGTTTGTTAGTTTTGGCGGCTGATTTGATTTGGGTGGCGGCCATTTTTCCTTTGTTCTGACTGTTTAGTTGGTCGGCCATATTGTATTTGAATTATTTGAGGGATAATAAGTTCGAATGACTAGCTTTTAATTTGTAGTTTGAATAGTGATAGGTTAGGAAAGAAAAGGGTTATATATTTAATTGAATTGAATTATTGTTGATGATTGCAAGGCTCGAATTAGAGGCAGGACTAACCTTTCTCAATTGCGAGTGCAACCCAAGCTTGTTGTAGTATGATTCCTACGCTTGTGAATAACAATAATTGTTCAATTAAATGTATTTAGAGTTTGAGTGAGAATAGTATTGAGAAAGAGTAGTAGTGATTATGAGAGATGTTTGAGGATAAAAAGTAACTTAGCTTTTTAGCACAGAGTATAATTAACTTCTAACGACTTACAGTTTGCCTTAACAAAGTTGTTGTAGGAGTCCTGGCTGCCTTTGCTGGAGTAGTGGCTGGTGGTAGTGGACTTTTCGTTAGCTGCTGGGTCCTTTAGCGTGGAAAGGAGGAGGTTGGTGGTGGTGGTGGTAGCAGGCGTCTTGTTGCTGGTGGTTGCTGGTGGCGATGGTGGTGGTACACTAGCAGCTGGCACAGAATACATCCACTCTAACACGCTGTGGGGCAAAACCTTGGTTTATTCTGGTGCTAAAAACCAAGTAAAATCCCCTCCCTTACTCTAGTGCTTGAGTAAAAGAATAGATCGTATTGCGTGAGAGAGTATTGTGGTTGTGGTCAAATCTGGGAACAGGTGGCTTCGGTCCGGAGTGGTCCAACACGTCTGTTCTTCGTTATAGTTCTTGCAGGAATGAAATGAAAAAGAGACTGATACTATTAGAACAAGTTAAGTACTAAAGCACTAGAGATATGCAAACACTTCCAAGAGATTCCCTAGAGAGTGGGATAGTAGCAGTCATCTGGACAACCAAATACTTGATCATATTAAGTCATGCAAAAATGTAGCAAAACGTTTTGTAGAGACAGAACTATGAAGTATACGTTTTCTGTCCCACAACCAGTTATATTCAGTCAGGAGCAGCAAGTATACCCGGAGACATGTGATAGTACAAATAACTAGTGAAGGACGAATCAGTTTCCCAACACAGTAATTTCATCAGCAGATATCAACGTCTGTCACATATAAGATATTTCAACTTGTAGATTTTCATATATTTATATCTTCTAAATGTTATTTAATTTCTGTAGTTCTGAATTTTGGGTTTTATTTTGTAGGGTTTACCGACATTATTCAACCTATGGCGGACAGTATAGTTGGTGAGGGAAGAACCATCATCGCACAGAATCCTACCGGCAAGCTTTATCACATACCTGCATTGATCGAGCCGAGACTTGAACTCACCGAGACAGATCTGAGATGTGTTTAATCTGTAAAGGCGATCATTTTATGCCTCTCGTCCTTTCAAGGTCCAGAAATTAAGACAAATAGATGAGCCATAATTTTGAAAATGCTGAAAGACTTATGTTCTGTTGCTATATTTCCGAAAAGGTTTTATTTGCAGGGCTTGTGTTATGTTGTTGTTGTAGGGTTTAACGCCAATTTTCAGCACAAGATAGGCTATACATGGCAGCCAGTATTAATGGAGGAGGAAGAACCCGAGAAAACCCCAAAAAGAACCACCGACCAACGAGAAGCTACTGGCAAGCTTTCTCTCACACACACACATTGGCCGAATCCGAGACTCGAACTCACGCAGACAGAGATGAGATGTCAGTGATGATAACGGAGAGCGCTTTATCCCACTAGGCCATTCGGGGCCCGGACTTGTGTTAAGTGTCAAGTATATTAATAGCATTCGCAAAAAGGACAACACAGCATAGAGAAATGTGCATTGTATTTATTCTGAAGCATTCTAATGAGATTCAAATTTCATGATTTCTAGTTAGTGTGAAGACAATTTTAGAGCTTAACGGAAAATTGTAAGGGAAAATAGATTCTTTTTTACATTCGATCAGCAGAAGAAAAATAAATGTGAGAAATGAATAAAACAGTTTATTTCATTTATTATATTTCGTTTTATTTAAAATGTGATGTGTAGGATTGATGTAACCATTCCAAAACAATTATGAAAATAAGCAGTGCATACTCCTTCCATGGTCGGTCATGCGATAATAAGTAATCGTCTGTTGGTAGTCATGTGTGAATTTCATCGTACACCAGGTTAAACAAAACCTATACATTTGTAAGTTAAACATATTTGTAACTAGTATGGTTGTGTCATTAAAATATATTAATGCATTATTTTATTTTTTTTAAATGGTTCAAGTACCAGGCGTTGATGTTACAATTACTGCAAGTTCATTTTCCTCACATGTTTACATGGTCGTTTCAATGATATACTGAAGCTGAGTTGATTATACGCAACACTAAATGGATTGATTTCACCAAGCAATTAGACAATTTTTTGTATTTAATTGTGGATCGAAATTGTTGGAACTAATGCAGACTCGCATAGGAAACGGTGAAGGTTGTTTTGAGATTCGTTGAAATGTTGGACACATAAAATATTACGCTCGACAGATTATATTCCTGGAAGTTCTTTTTCTCCGGGATGGCTTTGGTCCATTTGAGGAACTGTTGTTTATATCTTTACAGTTTTAGATTTTTGAGTGCTACATACACTAACAGCAATGGTGCTAACTTTTTTTTCAAAGCTGTTGTAGAGACTTTTTTTTTTTTTTTTTTTTTTTTTTTTTTGTTTTTAATCATTCGCGTACTAAAACTTTGTGGAAGATTCAACAGCAGACCTTGAATGTGTAGTAAATAAGGTTGTTATGACAGTCAGTGTGAGAAATATAGCAACAGATGAATGAACCTCCCAGATGTAACGGTACATTAAATCTGTCAACACACTTAATGATAAAAGCCCTGAAGGATATGCGGGTTACCTTTGTCGTCAGCTGTGAACAAGGGTACTTGAGTAACTATTAAACAATCTCATAGTCTGCTTAGCACCTGAAAGATTGACTAATCAGTAACATAAAACATAGTACGAACCGTAATCCTCCACATGGAATAAACAAAATGGAACTTCTCAAATAATACACACAATCTGTCTGGATCAGACAATTAAAAAAATAAACACTATATATTATTGTGTGATGAAGAAATTAGTAAACATTTTAAAATATCTCTCTCTCTCTCTCTCTCTCTCTCTCTCTCTCTCTCTCTCTCTCTCTCTCTCTCTCTCTTGTTGATAAATTAATTTTTGTATACTAACAGTTGGGAGTACTTATTACGCTACTGTCTCAGCTATCCTAAGAAACCTTTTGCACCATTTTCTCAGCAATGTCAAACTTTTGTTAATAAAGGACTGTCGGTTTAACAGATTTTAGGAGCATAGTTCTTGCATATTGTGCGAGTACATGTACACTACATTCAGGACACTAAAATCTCATGATAAAATGTATGTTGTCTATAAACAGCGTGTGTGAATAAATTAAGATAACTAAATTTGAGCCATATGAATAACATAGATATTTGGATTTTCCGTTGAGTGGAACTCTTGTCACCAGGGTCATAGAGAGCAATCACAGGCCCTGGGGTAAGAAACACCCGGGCCTCTCCTAGTACTTGTTCAATCAAAATTTTCTTTTATGATATTAAAAAACGTTGTTCGGCCCCGGCCTCCTTACGGGCCTGGGCTCCGAATATATTTCGCAGGTTGCCCCTCCCCCCCCCCCCCCATGTCGGCCCTGCTTGTCTCAAGACATAATTGTTTCGTTGTTTATGTGGAAACTGCAAATAACTCGTCGAAAGTGCATCCCATAATATTGTAGGCAGTCTGAAAGCAAAGCGTACCTGTAATTTCACGAGTGTTAATTCAGAAACGAGTTGCATACTACCGTTTCTCAAATCACCACATATGAAATCTGAAGACAAAGAACCCGTTATTTCCCCCCAAAAGCACATGACTTTAATATTTTTTTGACTAATGATACATAATAGGTTTTCAACTGTTAATGCAGGACAGGTGGGAAACGAAATCATTGTTAATTATAAAATCAACTGAAAATTTACTGCTTAAAGAGCAAAATTAGTTTTAATGGTGTTAGATTATGTAATGAGGGAAATAAAACTATTGCAATCTTTCTGCTTGTAGTTTGAAGACAACGTTCATTGTTCATTTCCTAAAATGAAAATATTAAACAATAAATCTAAAATACAGAACTGGGCCTTACGTAGCAGTTTTCCAAGTTTATTCGATGTCATCAAAGTCTAATTGAGTTTGTTTTGTTGACTTAACTTTAATATGTTTCTTTGAAGCTTGATTTATAACTTTTTTTAAAAGAACAAGAAAGCCGAAACAGATCCTCGGACATTTAATAACAGGGGGTAATATACGGTAAATCAACGATATGTTGCTAAGGGCGCAGATGTTAGTTATCGCGTGCCGAACACAAGCAGAAAACAAAGGCCTTGCAAACTGCCCCTGTACAAAGGTGGAAACAGATGGAAAGACTTCTAATTCCGTCTACCGTTACCTCATGTAAACTGTACCAATAGCATAATAAACATATTATTGCGCGCACCACTCTTCTGTAAACTTGGAGGGACACCTGCTACAAATGTGTTGCCATTTACACCGCTTTCCCGACCGTTTTGAATACATCTTTTTGTTATTGCTGACACAGTGCAATTCATGGTAATTAATCAATAACGGGAACTTAAAGAAATTCCTAATTTATTATTCCCCCTTTGTATGCAACACTGATACCACACACTCATTGCTAAATTTATTAGCACTGTATATGAAAACCTGTTTTCTTTCTTAAACATGCAAAATGCATGTAAACAGAAACATCCACCGATGAATGTGGTCTTGGATGGGGTGGGGGTGGGGAATAATTTATTTATTCGTCATAGCCTGGCATTGTGTCTGTCGGAGCGAGATCACATGCCAGCGATATACAAAAAAAGATAACATATGTGATATGCAGAATTAATAATGGACATAAACATGAAATATCAAGACGGTTTTCCACATTGATATGTGTGTAATGAGTGAGACACATATATGAACTGCGTATAATCATTAACTTTATGCATAGTATATGTAAAAGAAATATCATTAACCCAGTTGTCATCATATTCTTAATAATAATAATAATAATAATAATAATAATAATAATAATAATAATAATAAGAATAATAGATTAATACAATAATAATTAAAATAATAGTTTTTTTTCCCTCCCACATACCCACATTGGCTCGAACCCACGCAGTCAGAGGTGAAATGGCAGTGATCCCTAACGGACAGCGCTTAAGACCACTCGGCCGCTCAATATAATAATAATAATAATAATAATAATAATAATAATAATAATAATAATAATAATGTGTACAGTAAGTATTATTGAGTACCAAATATAGACTAAATAAAAATGTTAGAATTTAATACTAACTTTAATTATAGTCTTCCAGTTTTAATTGAATAAATCCCACTTAAAATATATAAAAATCTTACTTTCTACTTAATGATAAAACTTGAAAATGCCGAAAATGTAAAATGGCCTTCATTTATTTTCCATAAGAAGCTATAATGGTTTGTAAATCGCCCCCACTTAGGAACCAATTGGGGAGCTACTCCAGCCCTTTTCACCTCTAAACATGTTTAGGCATACATCCCTAAAACCTACTAGTTGACCTCGAGATGTTTGCACGCCACCCCACCCCGAATACAATTATGCGAGTGCCTCTGAATGTCTAGTGTGAACATCTGGAATCTATTCAAAACATTTTTTACAGGTCAAACAGCAAATGTACACACAAACACACATTTACATAATATCTAATATTGACCACAGTTCAAGTTACTTCCGAACCATTTATTTATTAGTGTAGTATGAATTATTATTTTGCTTATTATATCTATTACAGAATTATTTTTAAAAAGAAATTGCCTGTACCTGGAAATGACAAAGTCTGCAGTGTCTCTTACTAAGGGCATGTATGTATGTATGTATGTATGTATGTATGTATGTATGTATGTATGTATGTATGTATGTATGTATGTATGTATGTATGTATGTATGTATGTATGTATGTAGGTAGGTAGGTAGGTAGGTAGGTAGGTAGGTAGGTAGGTAGGTAGGTAGGTACGTACGTACGTACGTACGTACGTACGTGTGTGTGTGTGTGTGTGTGTGTTTGTGTGTGTGTGTGCTTGATTCAGATGCCAAGATGCATGAAGTTCCATTTTATGTTCATTGCCTATTCACCACTATACTAGTAATGTCAACACGATATATAGATGACATATACTGCTCTCCAAGATATCCTCTCTAAACTGCATGGGACAAGTCTATAAACATAGAGACCTGCATTTAATTGAATACATGTAAAAACGGTCGCCAATAATGGGTGGCCGTTTTGCATATAATAGATTAAATATAGACCCCTCCATTTATTTAGAAAGGTAAAAAAAAAATTAATAAAAATACAACTGTATACTCTCAATACGCGCATAATAATAAGTTCAAATATACTAGACTGTCTCCTAGCTTGTATCTTGTGATATCATTTGACTGTTCAGTTCGTATGTGTTTCTTCATCTCCTTGTGTCATCTCCTTGTGTTGGAAACCAGAACAATTAGACTATTTCTCAGCAGTCTTGTTCCACTGTTAAGACGAAGCTTGTTTTTTTTTTTTGTTTTTTTTTTTTTAAACCGCCATCACATGACCGCCAGTCAACCCGTTTATGCGATGATGGACCCTCACTAATTGCTTTAAATGACCACTCCTTGGCTCTTCATACTACCTTGTGATCAAGGCTAAACGAACTTGGAATACATGCTCCATTACTTAAATGTAAACGGAAGCGAAAAAAGAAACGATGTTTCAAAGCTGGCCGGTTTACAGGAGGAAGAAGAATTACAGTTATCTCCCTTTCGTCCTTTCCATGCTAAAAATTCGGCCGTTACTTTTGATAACCTAGCAAATCCATCTTAAATTGTTAACCGTTGTGTCAACTGTCATAGCGATACCACTGCGTATTGCATTATTCAAAGCCCAATCAGTAGGATAACCGGAAAAGCGCACATAAATAATTACTTTTATGAACGACCATAATATCGACGTTATCTTCCTGACAGAAACATGGCTAAAAACATCAGACGATTATCCCAAGTGCGTTGATGTAACACCTACCGCCTATTCCATCAAATCTTACCCCCCTCCCGCCACTCTCGCGGAGGTGGAATTGCTGTCATCACACATAATTCCATGATTATTTGTCTTAAGTAAAACACAATCTTCAGTTTCTGCCACACATCGTTTGAACTAGTCCAAACAACAATCACACTGACACAAAGGTCAGTCCTAGTAGAAAAAAAAAAAAACAAGCTGACTGAATTACTCTTTTGGGACCGGTTTCTGAATCTTCTGGAGTATGAAAATTCGATAGGTGGCAACCTAATTATTCTTGGAGATTTCAACTTTCACTACGACTCCTGGAAACCCATACACGTTTGAACTCCTAGATTCTATTCATGTTTTCAATCTTAAACAGTCAGTTAACCAACCCACCCATAAACTTGGTAAAATTCTAGACTGGATTCTTCATAGACCTGATGATAATATTCTGCGATCCACCCTTGTATCCCACGAACTTGCATCAGATCGCCTTTGCATTATATGCCATTTTGACGTATCAGTCCCTAACTTTACAACTTTATTTGCTACTAAGAGAAAATTATGTATGATAAACAGAACCAAACTAATGCATGACATCCGAGAAAAGTAACAACTTTCTTGCCTTTACAGCAGAACAACTAGATAACTGATAACGTTCATTGCTTGAAAAATATGCCCCAGCCACCAAGTGCAGAGTATCAATGAAAAAGTATTCTCCGTGGTATAGCAGTGTTAGGAACCAACTTCGCACTGCTAAAAGACACCGCCGTAAAGCAGAGAGGCTTTGGCTTTCCACCAGACTCACTGTTCATAAGCAAATTTATGAAGCCGCTAAGAAGAATATCACAAACATAGTCAGTTTAGCTAAATTATCCCACTACAGTACTAAGATCACGGAGAGTTCCAGCTGCAAATAGCTCTTCGAGATAACTAAGAAACTAATGTCAAGGAACAAATGTACAACAATTGCAACTACCTTCTCTCCAGTAGATCTTCCGGACCAATTTGCAAATTTCTTCCGTGACAAAGTACAAACCATTAGAGATATGCTTGACAACACAATTTCATATCACTCGTCGTCACCATAGAAGTACGATACAGAATATCAGCGGCAACCATTAGGAGCATTTGAACCTGTCTCTATGGATTTAGTACGGACAATCATGATGAAGAGTGCACCAAAGTCATGTGAACTTGATCCAATTCCAACATCTTTACTGCTTGAGTGCTTAGACCCAATATTGCCTTCACTAACTGATGTTATTAATATATCTCTCTCTCATCCGATGAATTTCCATCATTTTTCAAAACTGCCATCGTAAAGCCTCTGCTGAAGAAACCACCTCTTGACCATAAAGATTTAAAGAACTACCGCCTAGATTCTAATCTCCCGTTTATCTAAAGAAAATCTTAGGAAAAGTTTTTCTAACCCAACTTGTATCTCATTTGAATTCCAACTGTACAGTCTGCATATCGCCCTTGCCACAGTACTGAAACTACTCTTCCGAAAGTATTTAATGACATTCTCTTTGCTTTGGATAGCGGAAAGATTACAGTCCTCCCTCTTCTTGATTTGTCTGCAGCATTTGACACAAATGACCATGATATATTACTTCACCGTCTCCAACATGTATTTGGCATTCACAATACAGCCTTACAGTGGTTCAAGTCCTACTTAGTGAACAGGACACAAATTGTATATGCAAAAGAAATACAATCCAGTCAAATTGATCTATGTTGTGGTGTTCCACAGGGATCTGTTCTTGGACCTGTTCTCTTCATTCTATACACTCAAGTGCCATAACTCATTACCCAGTGTCTCACCAATTGTATGCTGATGACACCCAAATATACAAGTCTAGCCACCCAACTGAAGTTGATGCTACCATCCAAGGAGTAGAGCGGTGCATTTAAGATGTGCAATCAAGGATGACATATAACAAGCTGCAGATGAATGATAATAAAACTGAAGCCATTCTGATCACAACACAGAAACTTTCTCATTCACATCATTTACCTCACAAATAATTATCAGCAACACCAACATCACATTCACACAGTACGAAACCTATGTGTTACTCTGGACAGTTCTCTCACATTGTACCAACATGTCATGAACATATGCAAGGCTGCATATCTTGAGCTGAGACGCATTAGCTGTAATCGCACATATCTTTCAGTTGGTGTCACGAAAACAATCGTTTGTTCATTAGTACTTTCAAGACTGGACTATTGTAACTAAATTCTGACTGGTTCCTCTCAATATATACTCCCTAAATTTCAGAAAGTTCAAAACAGAGCTGCTCGGATCATCTTTAAAGTACCACGATCAGAGCAAACCTCCCCACTGCTCTGTACCCTACACTGGCTATCCATTCAATCCAGAATCAAACACAAAATTTGCTCTCTGTGTTGCGTTTCACTGACGGACTCCAGTCCAGCATACCTATCCGGCATCACCCATGTGTATATACCAGCAAGATACTTACGCTCATCTTTTGACAATCGTGTACTCATTATTCCCACTATGAAAACGAAGTCGTATGGACAACGTTATTTTACATATATACATATACATATACATATACATATACATATACATATACATATACATATACATATACATATACATATATATACATATACGTATATATGTTAAGCCTACTTTTGATGTACATCGTAAATCATTCGATTGAGCATGAAGTGGCAATAGTAAAAAGCGGACTGTGTCCATTCCTACTATTCAATTTATAACTCAAAAAACGCTTAAATATAGCAGTTCCCATTTCATCACTTGTTAAATATACTTTAGTGTCAAACAGCTTCCATCACATCGCACCCTATTTGATGTATTTCAGTGTATAACAAGCTTCCGTCTCCCCACCTCATGTTTGATGTATTTTAGTGTGATAAAACATCTGTCTTGAAAGTGGCTATAAGGAGTGGTTTCAAATTATACACAAAATGAGAAATTATATGTTTATATTAATTCTGAAGATGTCGAAATGCCTGATTTCTATAACAAATATAAAACTTCAGGAACTGATCAATACAAATGGAACCATATTTTTATTAAACAAAATCAGAATGGACTCTACACGTTTATGTAAATATTTAATGACTTTGAAATACGTTTGGATTGCCAAGCCACGAATTAAACATTAGCTAGACTGTACATCAATAGCACTCACACCCTACAGAAAGAAGAAGGAAAATATTCTCGTCAAAACTCAGATATGATAGAACTTGCTTTACTTGTCAAGTAATAGACAATTATAAAAATGTCCTGTAGCAACAAAGCAATATAAGAATATATGTAAGCAACCTGACTAATATTGTTCTTACAGAACACACGCACACATAGACTGAATCGTCTAAGGCGCCCAATTAGAATGTTAGCCAGTCCTGGTGGTTAGTGGGTCTACATGTAAAAACAATATATGCTATTCGTTTACAACAGTTCAATAGTTGTCAGCATAAGTTATATTTTTAACATCTTGCTAATATATATATATATATATATATATATATATATATATATATATATATATAAAGAAACTCTAAACGGTAATCATCAAGAGATGTTATTTTCCTATTACTATATGTTACAAATTCAATGTACTTGTGCATGGATGGGTTATTCCACACGTTCTTTCGAATTGGGTTTATACGCAAATTAGTATACACAGCAGATACAACAAACAGTGATATTCGTCTTCAATATCATGCGTGGCACACATCATGCAATATATTTCTATTGATTCTACTGCTTCCACATCTCCCATTTTCATTTTTCAGATTATAGGAAGACACTCGGAATGTTGTCAAAGCTGAACGAAATTGATAATTTCAAAAGTATTTAAAATAAACGTCCAGGCATATATCATTTTTTTTCATATTTAAATAAAGACAGTTTGCTAGCACGTTGTAATTTATTTATTTTAGTTTGATAGAAAAGCACCTGTAACATTTTTCTTTAAAAACTGGAATAAACTTGTGCATTTACTTAATCAAGAAATATTCACACTTCCGCAAAACCAAATTTGTTTAAATTATATTTGGGAGTGTAACCCTGTTGATTATAGTATTTTATACGTATTCAACATATAACTTCCTGTATGCAGCGCTCAGTATAATATTTTCAGAACTTTTACGTCTGCACCATTATTTAACTAATTCAACCAGACTTACATTTTAAAGTGAGATTCTTCCAAATTCATTGCATACACTAAAGCCTGTCGTAGATATGTTTACATTTAACAACCGTCGTTGTACAAAATGAATGGCGTCAGCTTGGTGAAAACCCACACCTTTGATGCTTAGATCAAAACTGGAACAACTTAAATACCTAGAGGTCTAAACAATTCATTATAACTTAATTGATATCTTTTTATACAATTCATTATAACTTAATTAACATATTTTTCAAATTACAAATAATCATATTTAGTGCCTCATCAGCCAGTTTTCTTTAGCTTTCGGGAATTTACCATTGCTTGAGAAAATATGATGAATGTAATTAAAATTTTCTACCATGTCATTATTACTCACGACCGTATTCCATACATAATTTTACTTAATAGACCATCTTTTCTAAAGACCAAAATTGTAATTCGATCAGATTCATATTTAGATTCCATTTATTAACATTGTGCGTACAAAGTTTTCATGAGCTTTTGTAAACCTTCAATGTTTTCTGAAATAAAAAGAAAGTGTCAGCCAACAGTGTCAAAAATAAATATAGTCCGTCTAATTCTATACAAAATATCTCAAGTAGATTGTAATAATATCTTCCCTGTTTGTTCAGGTGTTCTGTAAATAAATAATCGAATTCAAATGAGTTACAGATGCGATCTGCTGCATTTTGCCAAAGCTAAAGTGACCGTAAATTAAGATAACATTATGTGTTCCTTAGATGGAGCGTGATGAAAGAATAGATGGTTGCTGTGAGATTAAATTACAGCGAAATTACGCCACAGAATCTAATCTAATGAAAGGACAGTTGACCGCCCATTGTCTGACCTAGTCAGTCCACTGCTGGGATGGTCAGATTAAACTGTAGTATAGACCATCCACGCTTGATCAACATGTCCTATTCTGGCGCTACATCACTTTCTCATTTAATAACTGAATATTGATCGCTGACTGCAAATAAATGTTTTAGAAATGTTACAGTTCGGTCGTGATTCGACCACCTTCTCCATTAAAGAAGTCAAGTAAAAGATTTGTTGAAAATATGCTTTATTCTTCAATACTTTAGAAGCATTTCATTCAAAATAATTTGTCGGCATAAAATAATTATAGGCAAAAGGCAAAATAAAAAATAAAGAAAAATGTACCTTTACACGAAAAACCAAACCATGTGAATGCACTTTTTCTTTTCTTTAAGAAAGTGAAAGTCTTAGAATTTATTTTTGTAACGGAAAATTACTCCTTTTTTTCTTGATAATAGTGTGATAATGATGAAGAATGGATATTTCTTCAGGGAAAACGTGTCTTTACAAATGGGTCCAAACTTGTTACTTCATCGTAAACGAAGTGCAGTGTTCGTACTGAATACAGCTTTACTTAAACAAAAAAAAAAAAAAAAAAAAAAAAAAAAAAAAACAACGTTTGATGTTGATGCAAACATTAACAAAATAAAGTAAGTCTTCATGGAAATAGCTGATGAGTAATTTCACTGAAAAGCCACTAAATTATGTCATATTCTTCAAGATGCATAACTTTTGCGTAGTTTCATTAACAATTATTTCCATTTCGTTATGTTCCGTCAGGATACATGTCTTTCATGCGACAAAAAGATGTCCATTTTAAGAAAATGTAGACTATTGACAGGAGATTGGTTATTAAAAAAAAAGACGCCTTTTGGCGAAGTAGTCATCCTTTCAAAGAAAACTTTTCTAAAAAATTAGCTTAAGAATAATTACTAAACTGTCTTGACAGCAAACTAAATGTATTCCACAATGAATCAAAAATTTTACGATGATGAAAAAATGGTTGAATCCAATTTGAAGTGTGTATCCTATTGAGTCTTTATTTCCCCCGATAAACTAAGATCTAGAGTTTTTAACAATATTCCTGCCATAGACATCTGATAAAAGTGCACTTAAAATTCATGTCATAGATGTTCGATAAACAAGCATTTAGACAATACTCCCTTCAAAGAACTGAATAAGCATCAGTCTCGCTAGGTTAAAACCTTGTGGGGTTTTTTAAAATTAAAATTTAGAAAATAATTTAGATTTAATTTAGAATTAGCGACATTTTGAGAGAGAGAGAGAGAGAGAGAGAGAGAGAGAGAGAGAGAGAGAGAGAGAGAGAGAGAGAGAGAGAGAGAGAGAGATGCATCGGAAGAAATTAAACTTGTTAACCACATTATATTGACCGGTACCTCAGTTTCGTTTTCTAGAGCAGCTGGCAACTTCGCGCGACTAGATTTAGCACACCCAGTATACCAAATCGCTCAACTGTCAACGATGATGGTTAAAACCAAGACTATCGGGTAGGCTTGAAGTGTCAACGAAGGGATTAAACTGTACACATTATTATTGGCGTACTGACGATAAATGGCACCCGGGGCGACGATGATGGCCCAAAGGGGTTTTAGTGCCCAAAGACCTGATGTACACATGCTTTTGGCACCGAAATCCTTTGGCGTACAGGGTCAACTACCCCGCCACCCCCTCCCTCGTTCAGACGTTACTGCACCTTATCAGGGAAGTTTTAGCCTCTGGCGTAAATCGTCTTTTGTACACTCCGATGTTTTCCTTTTCTTTTAACGTTAAATAATTATGCGGTCTCTCTCCGGTATTGGTTAACGTTCTGTCGTTGACAATTTAAGCGCAATGTATGCATGATGTGAAAATTACAAATGCATATTTGATAAATATATATATATATATATATATATATATATATGTGTGTGTGTGTGTGTGTGTGTGTGTTTTTTTAATTTTGTGTTTTGGTCATAAATAGAAGCCTGGCCTGATGCCGTGTTGTGACATGTAGTCAACGACAAACGTGACAATGACCGTAACAAAAGGCACACGACTGCTTGTAAAGTCAGCTGCATCGGAGGCGGAGCCTATGCAAAGATGTGTACTTCTGCCAGAGGGTGGTTTAGGGAGTTTAGGATAAATAAGTATAGATTTATGGGTTTAACGCTGTTGTCAGCACATGATAATATATACATGGTGGCTAGTACATTTAATGGACACGAAGAAAACGCGAAAAAATATAAACCCAAGGGAAACTAATTGCAAAATGCAAGCTTTCTCACACAGCCATGTTGGTCGAATTGACATTCGAACCAATGCAGAGAGAGAGAGAGAGAGAGAGAGAGAGAGAGAGAGAGAGAGAGAGAGAGAGAGAGAGAGAGAGAGAGAGAGAGAGAGAGAGAGAGAGAGAGAGAGAGACTGTGGAGTATGAAATGAAACGTCCATTGATGTGGGGCGAAATGTGTTGGGCCGAAACGTTCATGGGGCGAAACGTCCAGGTACGATGCGTCCATGAGAACAAATTAATTAATTTTCTCATTCTTTTTGGCTTAATGATAAATTGAATTCGTTGTCTATAACTCCAAGTTTGCCATATGCTCTTTATACTAAAGTATACGTGCCTGAGAAAACAAATTTTAAATTCCGAACATAAAGTTAAATTATTTCAAAATAAATCAAAAACAAAAAAATAATCAAACACGTGTGAAATTGAATTAAGCTCGAAAGCTTAAACTTACTAGATATCCATAGATTTTAGCATTTGATAACATTTCAATTATGATTCCCGTTAAAGTATAGAAAGTCATATTATTATTATTATTATTATTATTATTATTATTATTATTATTATTATTATTATTATTATCTATCCCAATGGATGATGGTGATGGGAGGTTTTTAAAGGAGAGCGCCTTAGATTTTAGATTACCCGGCAACAAAGCCCCTAGGTGGGGAAATTAGAAAATAAAACATTTTCGTTCAAAGAATATTTTGTTTTCTAAAATTAAAATAATTGTGCCGCACAAACATCAAAACTCAGAAGAGTTGTGTATTCTTTAATGTGCGTTTAGTTGACGGAATTTTTCTGTCTTGGAAATTTCTTTTTAGACAGAGCCTTCTCCGGTCTCACACTGTATACCAATGCGTTCATTTTCTTTTCAAATAGTTGAAAGATCTGTGCGCCATCTAATGGTTGCTACATTCCGTTTCCGTTTCTTATCAACAAGTGAGAAGATAATAAAAACATACTGATGTTTTATCTGTAATTTGCCTAGACATAGGTTTATACCTTGAAATCCATTGATAAATTAATATCATGTTCACCATTAATTGAATTAGTATTCATTCCGATTACGTATTGGTGTTGTACCCATTGGATCTAGATATTCTAGTTGTATCCTTTTCTGTGGAGATCGGTATAATTATCTGATCTTGTGACCAAACTGTCTTCGAGGGAGCATCCATTATAAACTGATAGAAGTTTTTGTTTTGTCTTTTTCTTTAAAATTTGATAACACTGATTAATACTTTACAAACATTTTCTAAGTATTTTCTATATATGTTAGATCTGGCATAAGCATTTTCTACTTTTCAAAAAATATGGTTCAAGCTTTAGAATTTTGTTTGCTTTAAAAGACAATAAATTGACCAGTACTGACCATATACAAGAGGCAGTAAATTATTTAGTACGGTTTTAATACTTTTTGAAAGTTAGAAAACTGTTGTATTTTTTCTTAGAATATTAGTGTTTTATCGTCTAGGGGGGTATTTTATTAATATAATTTATTGCATTTCATGTCAGTAACAAAATAGATGGTTTTGGAAAAGAAGTAAAGGTTACCCCGAAACAACACCATCAGATTATCTTACAATGATTTTGTAACGTTAACTTTTTTTTTCTCCTATCTAAGCTGTGTTTTGATAATTATTTGGATTTGCCTTCTGTATTCGTTTATAAGTGGAGTCCAACTGAAAACTGTGCCAGAAGATCTATGTCTGTGCAGTTTGTTAGGAGTAATCAGCAGAACAAACAACATAGACCCTGATATGTAGGCGCATTATGCTAAGACACATCATGGTCTTTGTTGTTTGCATTTTTACTAGACTTATACACAGAATATACCACAGTATCTGTCATTTTCCAGGACGAATATGGTAGGTAATGCAGAGAACAATTTGCAAGCTTTTATGGCATGAGTTTTCAAGAGCTTTTTTATCATTAAGGAAGCAAAATATGACATACATCATAACGCCACTTTAAGATAGCACTCGGATTTTTAAATTTCATGTAGCATTAGTTATTATACAGTAAATAAAGAGTATTGTATAGAATGAAACGACTTATAAGAGCCGTGAGTAGAAAGAAGTCAACGAACATTAGCATCGAGCACGAGATACAAAATGCCTATTGGAACTCGGAAGATGGCCTGGGTTTCTAATTAGAAAGCAATTAGAAATATTCAGTCTGGGTTAAAACGATTTATATCTGGGAGAGATTACGGGTGTTCAAGCTAGCCAAACCATTGCAAACTTATGCTATCACAAAGTAATATCCGACTGATTAATAAGCATCTGTCAGCAAGCCATGGATTTTGTATCCACTTCGTTCTACATCGATGTGAAACGAAGTGGATCGATGACCCACAACTAATCAAGACGATCCCTGCCATGCTCTTTCGCGGCAAAATAAAATAAAATAAACAATATAGAGGACACTCGGACTAAAAATGTTGGATAAGAAACCATTACATACTGGTTAAGTGATTCCTGTCTTTTACTTTTAAAACGACAATTTCCGTGAACATAATATAACACTATTAATCGTTTTGTGCTCCTGTAGACTCTAAGGTGTTGAACTGGCCGGATACGCCCTTCAGAAAGGCGACATATGATGGTATCCTATGATGGGTACCATTATGATGTTACAGCTGAGAAGTTCTTATACTTTTAAAAGAGTGTAGTTTATATGAAAAATTTGATTTTATATTTTAAGATTTGTACCCGTTTTGCCTTAATGTTTGTTCTGCATGTCTATTTAAATGGTACCTAAGCTTATCTGTCACTATAGTCAACATCGTACTGATTACCGTTAAACCACACACACACACACACACACACACACACACACACACACACACACACACATACATACATACATACATACATAAATACATACATACATACATACATACATACATACATACATACATACATACATACATACATACATACATACATACATACATACATACATATGGATGCCATGATCAATGATGGATGCCATGATCAATGTCCATCAGTGAATTTTTAATGCCATTTAAAACAGTGATACATATAAATATATAAATTATGTTACTAAACGTGTTAGCATAGACTACATGTTTCAATTATTTAAGAAAGGTGTACTGTTACACTATGTATCAGATAGTCTCCAAAGTTAAGGTCTTATAATCAATGATTGTTGTAATGACAGTAGGGTAGTTATAGATTTTTGCTACCCATCCCATTTCTAATCCGTACTTACAAGACACATTCGCATTTCAGGGATATCAATCAGGAAATCAATGATTGATTAGCATATAATTTCCATGGCAATTTCCATAATTCATCACCAATTGTGCAATCACCAATCTTTCCATATTTTCAATCATCAAAGATTTGTTTGGAGTTGGAGGATACGAAAATAAACTGTAGATGCAGAATCATTAAGAAATTCTCACTGTTGGATTTTTTGTCCGTTATCCGCATATTCCGCTGAATTTGGTCAGCGTACGAAAGAGACTAAATCTTGGCATTAACTGAATTTCATAATATGCAGAAGATGAATTATTCTTTTTGGCGAAAATATATGTACGAGTAAAATAAAAACGCTGAAGATCTTGGTTCTTAAACTTACTGATTTAAGCAACTCAGATTGTATAGAGACCTTGTGGGAAATCAGGCTGATCGGCGTGCGGTGATTTTCTTTTCACGACATATGGCAGTATCTAGCAACAAAGGTGAAAACTGGTTCAAACTCGTATGCATCCGAGTTCCCAATATAAACATCAAACGAATGGTTAGTCCCCACGCTGGCACACTGAAGCGCATACGGATCAATGGCAGTTTAAAGTCCCGTTATAGAACTACACTGCTATTTTGGCAATACCAAAGTACTGAGGCATATCGGCGTCTCACTAAAAATAAAACTACTATTCTGCATCAATACATTAATCTTTATTGTGATTAGAGTATCCACAAAGGTGTTACCAAGTTAGATCATAGACGCCTGTAACTCCGTCGAGAAGCGGCATCTCACTGAAGTATAATTCTGTGGCTACTTTTATTATTATTTATAGCAACGGATTCAGCCGTTTGTATGTAATGATGTGTTTCAATATTTGTTTGTGATAATGACATACACATTTCAGAACGTTTGCGTGTAATCTAATACATGGTGTTTTATATAAATACATAATTAAACAAAGACATTGAGATACGATCCCACTGGCACCACATTGTACGATGCACTGGCTTAACTAGTATTATGTACTTTAGTTTTTTTTTAATTTATGTTTACTTTTTGCCACGTGCACAAAACTTTGCAAGTCTTTTTTTTTTACCCGTTTGGAATTCACTATTCATTTTATTTTATTTCTTAACACCTACTGCATATATTATATTTTATTATACCATTTATCATAACATATTTTTTCGTTATTTGATATTTGAAACAACAGACTTTGTTAATCCTCATAACACTAACCAAGCAAATTTGTTTACAACGAATAATAAAACATTTCTCAGGTACATGACAAAAGCAAGTCCACAATTCCACAATTATGTCAACAATTTTAGGCAATTTTTACCCCCCCCCCCCCCCCCGTCAACAACTGTCAAACTTTCAGTGACCCCCCCCCCAATAAAATTATGTGAATTTTGTTCAAACACCCCCACCCCCCACAAACTAACAATATTTTATACGGCTGGCATTTATGCTAAATATAATAGAAATAGAATTATGGAAATTAAAAGGTCTACAAATAAATTTTAATACATTTTTTTTTACTTGTTTAACAGATTTTAAATTGACTATAACACTGAATTCGTGGAAAAATCGTGACTTTATATTCTAGCTTCTATCATCTTCCCATTTTCCTATTTCCTATTTTTTTATTTATTACATTTATTGTAAAAATAAAATAACATTGTTGACGTCAATTTATGTTGACCCCCGTGTCAACAATTGTCAAACTTCTTCAAATCCTCTCACCCCTATTTGGTTGACATAATTAATGGACGACCCCATACATCATCCATGACTGTAGTAGGACGCTTCTTTATTTTAGTGAAATTTTTATTTCGCTAGAATAAGGTTCGCTATTACGCGCTTGCTTACACAGAATATTGATTTCTTGAAACTTTAAATGTCTTCTATACAAAACCCATAACACACCGATATAGAGCCTTAAGCGAGAAGCATTGTGCCAGTAAAGCAGATCCAGGCACAAGCACCAGTAACAATTTATAGTAACAATTTATATTAATATACAAATTACAACTAATTACCGAACCCCGCGTGGCCGAGTAGTCTAAGGCGCTTTACTGATCATTGCCATGCCATTTCTTCGAATGAATCGCTTTATATTACAAAGGTTTGTTAATTGATTAAGTTGCATAACACACATGAATATATGAATGCTCTCAACGTCCATCGTTCATATATCCTAGTTTTCTGTTACGATGAAATGAAGAAATATACAAAGGGCTTTATACATAAAAATATGTTTGAAAAATATTTGAAAGGCAGCAACATCTTTTCAGATTCCGCATCACTTGATCCTGTGATGATAATGCTTCCCCGAATAATCTGATTGGTATGGAACTAAAATTATTGATTAATATCACACATGATAAAGTTATGATTTATATGTAACCACCATATAATTTGAATACGAAAAAAGAGACGGCTATAATAAAGTCAGTAGTCTCCATACCGCTATCATATAGCTTAAACGTCGAGTCCAATTCCAATAAGTCCGCATAATGCGCCAGCAGACGAGAGTCCTTGTTCTTTATCTACCGATTACTCCAAACTGAACAAACCAAAACCAGCCTGCGCATTATGCAACGGTTGGGCTGATTTTTTTTAGGCATGCATATACTGTTCTTATCTCCAGTAAATCATTAAATATTTGAGGAAAAAATATGCAGAACAAAGAAAAAGAAGATAACATTATACGAAGCCACACAAATTAAGCTATTTCACCGGTCACATTTCAAAAGGATCCGTTGATCAATGCACATGTGTTTATGATACAAAATATGACAGAGCAGAAAAATGATAGGGACAGTAGCCATAATAAAATTTAATCGGCTCAGTCTCTCCCGGTACACGAGACAAGCGAAAAGAGATGCAGTGGTAGTCCCACCATCTGGTAAATAATCTGACACCGGCAAGCTGTACAATCCGACATAATTTAGTGTAATCCCATGTCAGATGGAACAGTAATCCAACAAAATTCATTTGTAGTCCCAGATCCGACAGGAGGCTTGCAACAGATGTATGCCACAGCTGTCCATTGCTTTCCGTTTTGTCAACTCTTTTGTGTCTCGGTCGATATATATATATATATATATATATATATATATATATATATATATATATATATATATATATATATATATATATATATATATATATATATATATATATATATATATATATATATATATATATATATATATCTTTTAATGGCCCATACTAGTTTATTTCTTTATAGAACTTACTAAAATGGGTTCATACAGGGGTTGGCGCGTTCAGACAAGACTATGTGTGCTGTACTGCGGACCCGGGTTCGTATCTCCGTAGGGCACACATTTAAATGCTACATTAATGGTATCGAGCTTTGCCTTGTAGGTTCCATGGATAGAAATTACCTACCTACCTACCTACATACCTACCTACCTACGTACATACATACATACATACATACATACATACATACATACATACATACATACATACATACATACATACATACATACATACATACATACATACATATCGGATATGAGAACACTCAATACCACAGCTAGAATTTATAGTTCACAATCGGAAAACACCAACTGACAATGCTATGACAAACCTAGAATAGGAAATTTGATATTAAAGAAACTAAAATAAAGGAATCGACTATCACTATCGCCGTAAGATTAGAGGGATTATTTTACTAAATTCTTTTTTCGCGTGTGCAGCAGTGAATAAATCGAATGTTGTCAGCTGGTGTACAGTTGAAGCTTCATCGTGTGGTTTTAAGAGTTAGTAACTGATGTCATTTGCATCAAGGCGTATCACGCAGGCCACCATGTTTAGGCTAATAGTCTAATACCTTAATTAGTACCGAATTTAGACATTGCAAGGCCCTAAGCAAGTGCTGTCAAACCTTTTTGACACCATATGCCACTGAAGATGTTGTAATTGAAGCCAAGGGACGCAGCAGAAAACTTAAAAGTAACGAATATAAAATAAATATTCACAATTGTTTACCTGGTTAAGAATATATGCTATGAAAGGAAGCCATGGTCTTCTTTTACATAAATGCAAAACAAATTCGTTTAGTCCCCTTACGATGCCCTCTGTATATAACACTTATATATATATATATATATATATATATATATATATATATATATATATATATATATATATATATATATATATATATATATATATATATATATATATATATATATATATATATATATATATATACTATACAGGCGGACAACTTTGATACAAATTATTAGAGATAATGAAGAAATAAACAGTATGCATATAACAGATTTTTTTCATCCATATTTTTTTTATTTGGTACATCAAGGATTGGCTAATGGGACACGACACCTAAAAATCCAATCATATTATGTGTCTCTCGCTAAGAAAAGTGTAACTTAAATCGTTCATTTACTCTTTTTTTTTTAATCTCAACGAAATGGAATTCAAATGTGTTGATTCAGTAGGGCCCAATGTCAGACGATGTAGTTCACTGATAAAAGCGCTGGACTTGTACGCAGAAGTACCAAGTTCAAACTCCAGACCAGGCTGGTTCGGCTGTCATGTTGTGTCCTTAGTTAAGGCACCTTACTGTAATTGTCCAGTGAAAGACGATATAAAGTCAGTAGGCAGAACATATCAAAGTGAGCTTAGTCCGACAAAACCAGACATGTGTTATGCATTTCTGATGCACACCAATACTTCCTGAAAAAAAAAGAATATTTACTTGCAATAACCAAAAGGCAACATGAGTTATACAATATTCTTTAAAAATATGAAAACTGACATGCCTAAATGGCTAGAAATATGTCATTTTGTATACATAGTTAAAATGATTAGAAAATAGTGTCACATTTCAATATTTATTTCCCGCTTAAGACTTATATGGAAGTCATTATTATATGTCTAAATGAATCTCTCAGGGGAAAAATCCACCCCCACCCCCAATTTTATTTTTTTCTATCAATATCACGTTGATTTCATATTAATTTCTTTGGATAGATATTGTTGGATTGCAAATCATGTATATGTAAATGTGGTTTAAAAAATTCTACTCCCTTTTAGTTGGGGCCCTTTATGTTAAGCTTGAATCCTAACACTGAAACTAAATCTTTCTAGAAACAGACAGCAATGCAAACAAAAACAATAGAAACAGACAGCAATGCAAACAAAAAAAATAGAAACAGACAGCAATGCAAACAAAAACAATAGAAACAGACAGCAATGTAAACAAAAACAAACTGAAACTAAGACCGACACAGACAGCAATATAAACCAAATAATGTAACACGTTAAAATGGAAACAAATACACCTGATGTAATTAGTGGGAAAAGATGGAGAAGGAAACGAACGTGTGATTTGTGGGTTTAACGCTATTTTAAAATAATGGAAACGGGTGTCGAATATTAAACATTCTAATGGTAAATATGCATTATTTGTATTAATAAGGAAATTCACACTTCATGCCAGATTATATAGATCATTAGAATTGCATTGGAAAACGTTAACTTGTTTTCATTTATCGTCCGCTTGATGAATATTATTCCATAATTTTATTTATTTATTTTATGCAAGTAAAAACTGAAATTTACAAATAATTTGAAGTTCGTCGGCATGGCAATAGTGAAATAGCGAAAACTTACTACTACTACTACTACTACTACTACTACTACTACTGCTGCTGCTACTACTACTACTACTGTTCTTACGTAATCTCGTTAGGAAATCCACGTCAATATGGGTACCAAATATTCAATCTGACTCAGTACAAAGAATATCCTATGTCAGAAGATGTGGGGGAAATTAGTACCGGAAACATCAGTCTGGATGGTATGTATGAAATTGAGAGAAAAATGTGGAAATAATTAACCAGCCCTGTGGTTTGCGGTTGTTTTTAGACGTCCTTGCTTAGAACTGTCCTTCTGCTTAATGACCTTTCGACATGTAGAGAGGATTATTTTTTAAGAATAAATCTAAAACGTTATTGTTTATGTTGTTTTTTTTAAACGAATCTGGCTGTGTGCAGGGTCGTAGAGAGCGATCACGGGCCATGAGGGTAAGAAACACCCGGGCAACTCCTAGTTTTTGTTGAAACAATTTTTTTTTATATAAAATTAAAAACCATCGTGTGGCAAGGGCCCCCGTACGGGCTCGGGCCCCGGGAATATTTCCTGGGTTGCCACCCCTTCTAGTCTGTCATGGCCGTGTGATCATCCAGTGTATCACACACGCACACAAATGCGTCAATCATTTATTCAGGTAACTAGAATCGTTCGAATTTTCTTTTCAAACAGCATATGCTTGAGTCAGATGTACCCGTGCAATTCATACTAATACATCCACGTTCATGCCCATTACTTTAACATCAATAAAGAAAGGCTAATTTGTGTTATTGATTTTATTATCTGTACACACTTTCCACCCCCACCCCCAAAATTAGCAAAAGAAAAACAATTTTTATACCTGGTGCCTAATTCGAATCAGAAAAAGGTCCTTTACGTTTACTGTATGTGATTTACAAGTGTAATCGTTTTGGATAAGAATTTATTAGATAACAAATATCTTTTTCGTGTTTTTTGTTGTTGTTAGTTACCTGATTGATTTTATATTTCTTTATGTCGTATCTGAATTTCCTAGCATTTTTATAATGTGCCATTCTTACAAAACGTCTTGTTTAAAATAAAAACCTACATTAAGTATTTTAAACCACAACTGTAGTACTCGGTTTTTATATGGACAAATATGACTTACAATCAACAAGGACTAACTTTATTACTCCCCGAATGGAAGTCAGACGTTTGAAATAATGACTTCGATTGATGCTGTACAAGCTCTGATATCGGTAGTAAGAGTTCACCTGACGGGAGTTTAATTTTTGTGTTTCAGAAATTCAAATACCAAATAAAGAGATTAGATATCTATAAATTTTCAAACCCCACGGGCGCCTCAAGCAAGAAGCAGCTGGTGTATATTATTAAGGTACGCCTTTCCATTCGTTTATTGCTGATCTGCAAATGATTGACAAGATACTTCTCCCAACACGCGTCTGGCACACGACTTTGCCTTACTGGATTAATAGCGGTGTGTGCCGGTGAGGCGTGGATTGGGGAAATTTTAATTTCACAAACGGTCCTTTGTTCAGCCACGCAGAATATTATAGTAGTTCTCTGTCGGTTATTGTGAATAGACCGTTATAAAACTGCTGACTGATTGCTCCTATGCAGTGAATCTACCGAACCCGTAACAGATGACCGTTATGGTTAGCGCGTCATTTCAAGTAAGCAATATTACTACAATTTCGTTTGTTTTAGAATCATCAAAATAACTTACCGTGAACCATTTTAATACCAACAACTGCATCAGCAATATAAACCATGGTTCAACAAGAAATCCCAGAACCCGTTCGAAATGGATGTGAGGATTATTGGACTTGGAACAATAAACATAAAGCCAATGAAGTGCAGTTGAATGGCAATCGAGGTGAGACCGCTCATTTTCACCCAAACTGGTCAAATGGTACTGCGGCAGTGCGTGGAACAAGATGCCTCAACTATGGCAGACATTACTGGGAAATCAAAGTTTCACAACGGATTTTCGGAACCAGTATGATGTTTGGAGTGGGAACAAAAAAGGCCCGTCTTTACGTGGACGCTTTTGTAAACTTGCTAGGGGAGGACGGGGAAAGTTGGGGACTTTCCCATAAAGGACTTATTTGGCATAACGCAAAATGCAGGCAATATTGCAAACCATTCAGGGAAAACGAATCCACCGTGATTGGTATGTTGTTGGACTGGAATAACGGAACACTCAGCTATTACAAGGATGGGGAAGACATGGGAGTGGCGTTTGCGGGTCTAAACAGATGTCAGGATGGTCTCTATCCCATTGTGTGCTCCACGGCCGCTAAAACTGAAATGACTTTAGGGAAACGACGTAGATCTTTTTTAAATCTCCAAGACCGTTGCAGGGCGACCATTATTTCTAAACTTCGACAGGAAAATGAAATCGATAGTCTTCCTCTACCTAACCGTATTCGAACATTTGTCAAAGATTTTCTGCATTGACACGAATTCATGGAAGAAGAGCTTTGACTTGGTATATAGTACAGTGCTTCTTTCCAGGTATCGGTGTATATTTTGTACCTATTTTGTTTTTAATCTTTCTTCACTCTGCGATACTATATGATAAATAATGTTCAAGTCTTCTGTATTACGAACATTGATGAAGATAATGCATATGGTGTAAATGAGTACATGTATTTATGTCATAGACATCTAATTGGGTAATATTTTCTTTAGTAAATATTTATTTTTGCATACGTCTTCGATAGCACATTTATCGCAGTCCTTGGTACTTCTTTGTGGCTCATAGATTAAGGCCTAAATACACGTGGGCGAAATACCCGCTTTGTTCCAGTCTGTATTCTCTTGGAATTAAATTTTGTTTTTAAATGGATCATTCATTTAAAGTAGGTTTATTTTTGGAATAACAAAGGCTTTGTTTGAAAGTGTTGTTTCGCCCTATTTTTAAAAATCAATACTGATCATCATATATTCAGTATGGCGACGACAGTATGCCAGTTCACCGTTTGTTCGTTTGACAGCGGTTATCGATTATTAATTATGATCTGCAGTGTGACGAGGCTGGCTAACGAAGACAATATGGGCAAATCTAATCTCTCGTAAGTTAGTCCATTTGCCAACAGGCTGCAAACAGGGATTCATTTTATCTTGAGTAACATTATCTCAGTCAAAATTCGGGATATTTAATCATTTATACGAACTATAATCTCTATGATATCAAAAGAGCTTCAATGATGCGAGAAGAAAAAAATAGACGTCAGATGAACTATAATAGATGTATTCATCTGTGTTGGTATTTAAAAAGTCATTATGAATCACGGTTATACGAATTTCAGCAAGAAAATTATTATTATATGAACAGATATCACCATATAAGAAAAATTTAATCAAGTAGTCTTGTACATAATTGCAACGAAGGTTGAAAAGCTAACGATGCAAGCAGGGAGGAAAAATGTCTCATGAACAAAAGAATTTATTTATTGGAATTGTACAGTTCATTTAATTTATTTTTTTCATTTTGAATATTCATATGTATAGTTGGTGCAATGTATGTATGTATGTATGTATGTATGTATGTATGTATGTATGTATGTATGAATGTATGTATGTATTTGGAGTTATGCTCGTACGCACGCAATTGGATGATGGATGTTTTGTGTATAAGTAAACACGTGTTGTTCATTTGAAAATATGTGCAAGCAAGTTGGATTTATCTTGAAAGGGGGGGGGGGGGGCAGACATGTTATGTTACACATGCATAATAGTTTGTTGTACATGCTTAAAAATGTGCACAATCAATCACGGATGAGGAAATCTAGTCGTACGTTCGAACGTGCAAGGTGTATATATTTGATGTTATACTTAAAATAATTGTTGTCTTTTAATTTTTTCAGTTTTAACGTGTGTGTGTGTGTGTGAGAGAGAGAGAGAGAGAGAGAGAGAGAGAGAGAGAGAGAGAGAGAGAGAGAGAGAGAGAGAGAGAGAGAGAGAGAGATTCGCCGTTTAATTACATGTCAATCAAAGCCTTTAATCGTCTGTAGTAGTATTTCTCCACTCAGCATTATGATAGACCGAATTGCATTTTATTATTTGGTTATCGATGTCCGTTTCAGATGAAACTGTCCTGACATTTAGATTGTTAATTTTTATTTATTTTGCCACCTGGAAACTCATTTTAAATCGTGCAATCAGTTGTTAAGCTGCCTTTTTGTACATTTTACATGTTTTTTTAACAGCTAGTCAGTTATCTATTGCACAACCCGGTTCTCTGCATAAATGTTTTAGTAGATTTCATTCCACTCAGCCGTTTATATTTCTTTTTTTTTCATTTTAATTTGGTCGAGTTCTATACTGTTATTTATAAGAATGGTTTTATTATTACATTTATTGCCATTTGATCTCCATCAGTGTTTTGTGTTTTTACATTTCACCTTAATATATTTTTTGTATATAATCTATCTTTGTATTTTTTCATATACATTAAGTTATTATGAACAAATCAGGCCAATTGTGCAATATTGAAAAATGTATATATAGATTAACATATTCGGATATGTGGAAAATTCTTATGTACATTTGCAATGTATTTATTGATTTGCGCGATGTATCTTTTTTAACATGATTATGTAAATGTGTATATTTGTGTGTATGTACTAAAGTCAACACTGCAGTGATTACATGATTGTATAAATTGAGTTGTATGTATGCATTGTGAATAATTTTGTATGACCGTTTAATAAGTAATAAAAAGTTCACGAAATAATTTCTGTCATTCGTTTTCTTTTCGGACACCTCCAGGTCTGACTAAACTTCACAGCTGAAGTATATTCTGGTATGGTAATGGAGTCACAGTTTTACACTTTTAGCCTATTAGCATTTCATGATATTTCTACTAGGGCCGTACCACGTGCACCAAGTCCTCAATAATACTTTCCACTAGTTCCCCCTAACGCCGTATCACATGCACAGTTTGCCACAATTGTACAATATACGATATAATGAAAATTGCATGACCGACTCTTAGGCGTCGAGTGCAATGCAAAAAAATGGACAATATACATAAGGATTATACAGAAAATTAGCTTTAATGCCAAAAAGTTATCTTCTTAAAATAAAGAATGTTCTATTTTTATTACTATACGTTTTGTAAAACTTGTATTTGGTATATTTGTAAAAAGCTTAACTACCCGTTTTGTTCGTTGTTATATTAAATTTCTCATAACGTATTTCATGGTTGTGTCCATTTTTTTTAAAGCAATGTTTCGATGTAATTACTTAAAACCAACTCTCTTTGGGGAGAGATAATTTACTTTGTAATGTGTGTGTGTATGTGTCAATGTGTGTGTGCGTGTGATATTTAGATTTTTAATGTAGCTTTTACAATTTCTCAGTCATATCGCCTCGATATCTGCAGTGTGTAAGTTTATAGTGATGCATAGCACTGGGGCATCATGCCGCAGACAATTAGCATCATTTCCCGCTCAGTTACATTATACTGACACCGGGCCGAGTAGTCCAAACAGTAATCTCTGGCGCCGCGTTTACGGGGCAGGAGGTAGTAGCCTACTGCCAAGCTCTGTAGTGTCAAGGTCATGTATGATACACTCAAGTGGTATTATAGCAAGGTAGACAAGTTTAGCTCTACAACGATACCAAATAATCCGATTTTGTGTAAAGAGTTTAGACAATTTGGCCTAAGATCTAATAAGGCAGACTGGTATGACTGCACACAGACAGGTGAACCTGTGCTAAAAGTAGGATAAGCTGGGCATTTTGAATAATGATATTCATCCATACGTAAAATGATTAAGCAAAATAAAAAAACAAGAAGAAAAAAATCCAACTTTTCCACATCTGCTCATGCGCGAGCAAAATAATCAATGGAAAACAATATTTTTTTTTTTAACACCACCAGGCATTAGGCTAATGGAAAGTTGCTTGGAAGTCGATGTATTAAGATGTATTCAGAAATGGTGCCCACAATGTGTTTCCTACTCTCATTTCATGCGAAAACAGCAAAAACCTCCAGGGGTTAATGTGTTAATGCTGAGCGCCAAACTGATGCATGCTTTTGATGCATGTAATAACGGCTAATCGCTCAAATGAAATAGCACGCAATCGTATGCACAGTGACGAGTCATGCATACCAACAGGCGATCTACGACTATAATCCAAGGAAAGAAAAGACAGCCTTTGGAGCTCTGATTACTGTCATTGCTTGACGCTACAACAGTGCCATCAAACTGTGTTCTTGTTCTTTTTCTTCCGTTACATTTTGGCGTTATAGGAACATAAACAGGCATGTGTAATTTGACAGCATCTCAAATATATGCTGACCACGGACTCGTCGTGATAGTGCGCGAAAGAAATCTTTTCGTCTGAAAAGGAACTTTGTTTAAAACTGATCTCAAATGACCTTGTGAGTCAAGGAATATGAGTGTGACGCATTGTTAAAATTGTCACATGAACTAATACACATCCAAATTTTCCCGTAATTATTAAATTGTCTGTCACATTGCTGGCATAGTTCTTTGAATGAAATAATGATTGCAGTGTAGCCTTTGGACAATCTCTTCTTTTCTAAATACTTGTATTCTTTTTTTATGACTGGATTTAAAAAAACATAAACAGTTTCGTTTAAGGATATATTTTATATGTTACCCTCGTTACACAATCTACTATTCTTTAAACCATTAGACGATCAATATCATTTTGTAATTCGCTAATCACTTTAACAAATTGAATATCCAATACAGTCCCTCAAAATGTCACATATTAAGTTTAACATTAAGTGTAGTCTAGAGAGTTATAGAATGTACACTCAATGAACAATACTGGATAATTGCAACTGAAAACAAACGGAGAATTCGGCCCAAATAAAAAAATCTAATCTTCACAGTGAAATCTGTTCAGAATTTCAGCCAGACTTCAATTTATGACCAGTACTCATATCTTCTTTGTGACAATATTTACCCAATCTCGAACTATTAGTTATATATTCCGTCCTCACCTTCCACTTTGATACTGGTTATAACGGAATTGTATAAATCCTTTTATTTATTAAGTACATGCACTCGGGGTTCGTTTTCCGTGTAGACCGATACCCGAGGCTGATTTATGTATATTGTACATAGATTTCGAAATAGTGAGTTTGGTTCATTATATTCCGTACGTGCAAAGTGCTTTCGATGGGAAGAACCGAATACGTCCTGCGCACAGACGATGTATTGCGGCATCGCCTGTGTATACATCCCTCACATTAAGCCTAAATCTACACATTACGGAACGTCTTGCCAGTGAGCGATCTACTTTAGGGACTTGAACATCTTTAGCTGTAGAGCTGACCAGAGTGCAGAGATAACCGTAAAAGTCGACCATAGCAGCTGTGAAACTGAACCATAGCAGCTGTAGAGCTGAATAAACAGTGTTGCTGATCGAGTAGCAGGTGATCGCGCGTTGCTGACCGAGATTGGTAGGCGCTGATTGCTTCATTGACCAACCTGGAATACTGACGGCTAGATTGAACGGCGTGTCTGATAGCCAAGTGTGCTGGTGACGGAGTGTGTAACTCCATACATGTAATCTTTTAGACGTGGGCTCATTTTTTTTTTTTTGGGGTGGGGGGGAGTTGGGGTTGGGTTTGTAATACCAAGTGTATTTTGGGACTGTAAAGATAATTTTGTTTATCTGTCCCTTTTTGTTTACATAATTTTCCTATCTGAGTGAATACATTTCACTATATGAATAAAATACTTCAGTTTTTACTTTTTGAGTAAAAGACATCATTATGTTCGTTTTGAAATCACTGTGAATCATTCATCCCTTGTCCTTGTACTGTTTAAGGTCAGTTATTTGTATTTTCATTATTAAATCCGTGCGTATTATGTTAAGTGGTCCAATATGTGGATCATAAACACATATTAATCATAATTAATTTCTCATTCAAATCATTCGTCATTAAACATTATATTTGTATAACCATCAAAAGTGTTATGTTGTAAATCCGAAATCCCACCCGGTTATCTTGTTAAATGGGTACTCTACCTTTGATCAGTGTTCTGTAATACAGGTGACAGAAGGCTGTAGGTACCGTTGCACTTGTGTCAAAGACAAAGACTTACACCTTGCATCAAAAATGAAACGAGCACATAGGTCTCTCTCCTACCCATCTAGGAACAAAATATTGTAATTAAATGTCAGGTAACTGATTACTCGAAATTTAGTCTTATATATACGTGCAACTTTGTCCTGGTTAGCTTCAACGGATCCGTTTGAAGATCTAATTACATATCCTCCTTGGCCCAAAATTGTCACCCGTTTTTTTAATTTTATTTCAGAGTTAAATAAGCGGTTTTGAATTCGCAAATTATTTTGGTATTTACCTTATGTATTTTATTTTAAAACTCGTTGATTATATATATATATATATATATATATATATATATATATATATATATATATATATATATATATATATATATATATATATAGTTTTGTATATCTGAAGTTCAATATCCATCTGTTTATAGGCTTTGTGCATACAAATAGATACTAATATCATTTCTTTTTCAAGAATTTTTATTTTTACGTATTTTATCTGATTGCACATTGATGTTTTCTGTTAATTTTGGTGAACTTCTGGTTTTGTTTCTTTTTTTTTGAGTTTGTCAATTAAAAGTTTCATTATTTACCAAGAGCGGTTACATTTGCTGTTGGCTCTAAAAACTGTTGTAAAAAAATATTCCAGGATGTATTCTGTTAAAAAGTAGATTTGTAGAAAATGCTGATATATATATAGATATATTGGTAGATTGGTACCATTTTAACGAATCTGAAAAATCTTTGCTCCATATTTTTATAAGAGTTGATAATACAAAAAAAATCTTTTAAACTCCTGTTTTTCAATTATGAACGGACGACGCACGACGGACAAAGGACCATGTCATAAACTCGCTGAACTAAATGTTTGTCAGAATGTGGATATTTTGTTAATAACACTTTCGCAAACTGTGTGCCGGATGGAATTCCGGACACTTCATGGCATTAGAAAGATTAGCAAATAGTGTCAAGAGGGGTTATTTTCCGGCTTAGAACTACTTGTGTCACCTACTAATTACATGTGAAAGTTAATCTCTGACCTGGCATAAAATCCAAAGAGAAGTCTACATTGTAGCGAGGAAATCCCGCCACATATGACTTGTGCTGATATATAAATATAGATACAAAATACCATTTGAATAGATTTCTATTGCATTTAACCGACTGATCATCAGATATTATAACATGCACATAAATTGATGTTGGCACGCTTAATTCTTACAGTAAAAAAAATATATTGCAAGTACACGTATTAATACATTTGCACACAAATATAAATACACAAATGTACACATACTTTTGAAACATGCGAATGTATGTTAAAATACGCTTTAATGTTCAAGAATATGCTTTAATGCCGATACATTTAGGAGAAGACACAATTTTTAATCAATACATAAGCCGTATTAAAAATGCCCATCCGATCAATATCATACGAACGCTATTCATGAACTATGGTAGATAGTAATCGATGTATTGGGATTAGATGAAACTATCAGGGAATGAAAGAGAAGAAATAATAATAATAATAATAATAATAATAATAATAATAATAATAATACTAAATAAATAAATAAATAAATAAATAAATAAATAAATAATGACCTTTATTATTAACATAGGCCACCGGATAAAATTACATCCATGTATTAAAAATGTGGTACGCCCACAAAACAACAATTATAGGATTAACTCTCTCTCTCTCTCTCTCTCTCTCTCTCTCTCTCTCTCTCTCTCTCTCTCTCTCTCTCTCTCTCTCTCTCTCTCTCTCTCTCTCTCTCTCACACACAGATGTAGATATGGATCAATGGTTTATTCAACCATATTGGTTTTGTACATTATATATTTGAATCAAATGTACACGAGCAATTATTCCTCAGACACCTATGTTCATGCTATCCTTGACCTTAGAATAATAATGAAAAGACGATTATATCCATCTTATTCTTTAACAAAATCTGTACTTTTTAATATAAATGAAGTAAAATGTCCTTCTTACTTTATATGATGTACAACAAGTATTACTTGGATGAGAATTCAATTAGGAATAACATTATAAAATTAACTCAGCTCTCCAGGAAGCTAGACTTACTTTCTATTGGCTGATTCGTTTGCCTAACTGGTTCGTTGCTTGATAAATTGGTTGATTGCTTGTTGTTTATACATCTCTTTGTTGTATCCGAATTTCAGATTACTTTTCTAACAAAAATTACGTACCCCCCCCCCCTTCAAGTATTTCAATCACATCAGTAAATCTTGGCTTCGAAACACGAAGTAGACATTTGTTTCTTACTGTGTCACTTATAATCAACAATCACTGATTTTTTATTGCTCCCCGATTTGAAGTCGGTCTGAAATATAATTTTCGATCGATGGTGTACGCGCTCTGATATTGATCGTGTGAGTTACCTGACAGCGGGTTTAGTTATCTAGCTTAAAAATTTCAAATCGGAATAAAGGAGATCATATTCATTTTCAGTCCCCATTGGCGCATCAAGCAAGAACAGCTGGTGCCTATTTCTATGGCATGCCTTTTCCATTCACCTTAACAGGACTGAACAATACTTGTATTTCGATTTAACGATCTTTGACCACACGCAGGTGTCAGTACGATGAAAGAATATATGGAATATAAAACAAAATTAAAATTAACCATATTTATGTGACATTTCAAATTCGGATATCGTGTCTTTATTCTTTCGATTTAAAAAGGAAAAAAATAAAGAAAATAATAATAATAATAATAATAATAATAATAATAATAATAATAATAATAATAATAATAATGTAAACGTATAAATAAATGGGGGATGGGGGTATGAACATTCATCTACACATCTGGTCAAATTTATATACAATTATTCTATTAAAATTAATTTGTTTTATAGAAGCATATGTAAACAGGTGGACTGTATTAACATTATAAATTGTAAAATATTTGACCACTTGTAAAAATGTGTTTTAAAATAAGTTTAGTTGTTTTAAGACAAATCGCAGTTTTGAAGATAATAGCGTTTATCTCTGTTGTTAAGCATACACTTTTTATCTGAGATTTACATTTTTCCAGTATATTTATTGTTTCTTACAATATAGTCACTCTACAGAAAATTTAATAGATATTCGTACAAAATAATCGATCCTTTAAAAAAAGTCTAAAATCATTTTTTTTTATTATTCCAAAACTGCAATAATTTGCCTATACAAATTTTCTATATTAATTTATAGATTATTCACGGTGGAGTTTTTTTTTTGTTGTTGTTGTTGTTTGTGGAATAATAGCAAATTGTAGTACCATAAATAACTTCAATCAACTTCTTGCTGAATATTTTTGTATATGTTTGTGATCACTTATGTTCATAAATACCTGTTTCACTGAACTTTCTTTTGGGAGAGAAAAAAAACCCCGTATACATCTGCAAAAATGCAGTAATTTCTATCAAAATTAAATGAAAATATCAAAAAAATACTTTGATGCATTTATTGCTCTCAGAATACATTTGTATGGGCTAAAATAATAATAATAATAATAATAATAATAATAATAATAATAATAATAATAATAATAATGAGGACTTTGTATAGCGCTTAATCATTCGAAGCTCTAAGCGCTTTACACCATCAATAATGATATGACTACACTACAGAACAACAAATGACAAAAACAATGAAACTGGAAAACATAAAAACATGCTGGAAACATATAAGATACAAAACATGATTAGGTCGCTAAGTTTGTCCCTGCAGTCGAAACAGGTGAGTCTTAAGAGCACTCTTAAAAGGGACCACTGTCTTTGTGTCTAATTTCAATGGGCAATTCGTTCCACGTCGCCGGACTTTATTTTCACATTGGGAACAATGAGTATACGTTTATCAGAAGATGAGCGTAAGGATCTAGCTGGTGTATACACATGGGTGAGGCTGGATATGTTTGTTGGACTGGAGTCTGTCATTGAAACATAGCAAAGAGAACAACTTTTGTGTTTGATTCTGTATCGAATTGATAGCCAATGTAGGGTACAGAGCAGTGGTGAAGTGTGCTCTGATCGAGGTACTCTAAAGATGATCCGTGCAGCTGTGTTTTGAACTTTCTGAAGTTCTGGAGTAAATATTGTGACGAACCAGACAGAATTGAGTTACAATAGTCCAGTCTTGAAAGTACTAATGAACACACAAGTCATCAACTGAAAGATATTTACGAATGGAACTGATGCGTCTCAATTCAAGAAATGCAGCCTTGCATATGTTCATGACATGTTGGTGCAATGTGAGAGTACTGTCTAGAGTAACGCCTAGGTTCCCTACAGACTGTGATAATTTAATGTTGGTGTTGCTGATATTTATTGTCTGAGGTAAAGGATGTGAATGAGAAAGTCTTTGTGTTGTGATCAGAATAGCCTCAGTTTTATCATCATTCATCTGCAGCTTCTTACATGTCATCCATGATTGCACATCAGAAATGCACTTCTCTACTCCATGAACTTCAATTGGGTGGCTAGACTTGTATATTTGGGTGTCATCAGCATACAGTTGGTGCGACACTGGGTGATGATCTATGACACTTGAGAGCGGCTGAGTATACAGAATGAAGAGAACAGGTCCAAGAACATACGTCAACTGGGCTGGAGTGTATTCCATTTGCAGATATAATTTGTGTCCTGTTGACTAAGTAGGACTTGAACCACTGTAAGGCTATATTCTGAATGCCAAATACATGCTGGAGACGGTGAAGTAATATATCATGGTCTATTGTGTCAAATGCAGCAGATAAATCCAGGAGAGTGAGGACTGTAATCTTTCCACTATCCAAAGCAGAGAGAATGTTACTAAATACTTTCAGAAGAGTAGTTTCCGTACTGTGGCAAGGGCGATATGCAGACTGTACATTGCTAAAAAGACTGTCTGAATTCAAATGAGATACAAGTTGAGTTAGAACAACTTTTTCTAAGATTTTTTATATGAATGGGAGATTAGAAAATGGGCGGTAGTTCTTTAAATTGTTATGGTCCAGTGTTGGTTTCTTCAGCAGTGGCTTTACGATGGCAGTTTTGAGAAATGATGGGAATTCCCATGATGAGAGAGAGAGAGAGAGAGAGAGAGAGAGAGAGAGATATTAATAACATCAGTTAGTGAAGGCAATATTTGGTCTAAGCACTCAAGCAGCAGTGATGTCGGAATTGGATCAAGTTCACAAGACTTTGGTGCACTTTTCATCACGATTGTCCGTACTAAATCAATTGCAACAGGTTCTAATGCTCCTAACGGTTGTCGCTGAAATTCTGCATCATAACTGTATGGTGACGAATCAGTTGAAATTGTGCTGTCAAGCGAATCTCTAATGGTTTGTACTTTGTCATCGAAGAAATTTGCAAACTGGTTTGGTAGGTCTAGTGGAGAGAAGGTTGTTGGAAGTGGTGTACATTTGTTCCTTGACATTAGTTTGTTAGTTATCTCGAAGAGCTCTTTGCAGCTGGAACTCTCCGTGATCTTAGTACTGTAGTGGGATGATTTGGCTAAATGGACTACGTTTGTGACGTTCTTCTTAGCGGCTTCATAGATTTGTTTATGAACAGTGAGTCTGGTGGAAAGCCAAAGCCTCTCTGCTTTTCGTCGATGTCTTTTAGCAGTGCGATGCTGGTCCCTAAAACTGCTATACCATGGAGAACACTTTTTTTTTTATTGATACTCTGCATTTGGTGGTTGGGGCATGTTTTTCAAGCAATGAACGCAGGCAGTTATCAAGTTGTTCCGCTGTTGGATGTAAGAAAGTTGTTAAGTTTTCTTGGATGTCATGCATGAATTTGGTTCTATTTATTATACGGAGATTTCTCTTAGTAGCAAATAGAGGTGGAGGGTTAGGGACTGATACGTCAAGATGGCATACAATGCAGAGGTGATCCGATGCAAGTTCGTGGGATTCAAGGGTGGATTGCAGAATATTATCATCAGGTCTATAAAGAAACCAGTCTAAAATGTGACCAAGCTTATGGGTAGGTTGGTTAACTGACTGTTTAAGATTGAAAACATGAATGAAATCTAGGAGTTTTGACATGTATGGTTTACCAGGACAGTCAAAGTGAAAGTTGAAATCTCCAAGAATAATTAAGTTGCCACCTATCGAATTTCCATACTCTAGAAGATTTTTAAACTGCTCCAAAAAGAGAGATTCTTTCAGCTTGTTTTTTCTACTAGGAGGAGGACGGTAGAGACTGAAAAAATGGACTGACCTTTGTTCCAGTGTGAGCGTTGTTTGGACTAGTTCAAACGATGTGTGGCTGAAATTGAAGGTTGTGTTGTACTTAAGGCATTTGATCATGGATTTCTCTGTAATTACAGCAATTCCACCTCCGCGAGAGTTGCGGGGGAACGACTTGATGGAGTAATCGCTGGGTGTTAAATCCGTACACTTAGATTCATCACCTGCGGAATGTAACCAAGTTTCTGTCAGGAAGAAGATGTAAATATTCTGGTCGTTGATAAAATTAACAATTTCTGTGCGCTTTTCCGGTGATTCTATTGATTGAGCGTTGAATAATGCAGTACGTAGTGGTATCCCTGGGACAGTTGACACAACGGTTGACGATTTAAGATGAATTTGAAGCAGGTTATTAAAATTAACGGCAGAATTTTTAAGTTATTTATCCGTTACGGGCGAAAAGGGAGATAACTGGAATTCTTCTTCCTGTTCTACGCCGGCCAGCTTTGAAAGAACGTGTTTCTTTTTTCGCTTCCGTTTACATTTAAGAAATGATGAATGTATTCCAAGTTCGTATAGTCTTGAGCACAATGTAGTATCTAGAACCAAGGTGTGGTCATTTAATCCAATTAATGAGGGTCCGTCGTATTGTAAGCGGTCACGTGACGGTGGTTTATTAAAAAACAAATGACGTCTTAACATTGGGACAAAACAGCTGAGACAAATTCTAATTGTTCTCGTTTCCAAAACAAGGAGATGAATTAACACATACGAACGGAACAGCCAATGCATGATGAAACATAATGATGTAGACGATGATAGACAACAAGCACAAATATCATAAATATAGCACAAAATCGGAAGAGCCTATCTCGAGCAGTTAAGCAATGGCGGTCATCTTTCCTAAAACCAACGTACTGTCTTCACGAATTGAAATTGTAAAATATTTTTTTTTGATGGACATTTCTGTTGACACCATTGATGGGTGCCATACATATATGTCGAAATAATATAAATGTCTTTGGTTCAATGTATACACCCACACCACCTCTTTTTGTGAACACGTTAACGTTAGAGGTCGCTGAGAATAAAGAAAAAAATGGAAATATTTTCTCGCTGCACGTGCTCTACATAGCTAGTGAAAATATGCTGACTATAATAGTTTCCAAACATTATTTAATGTTTCCATACATGTTGTGAATAACTCAGAATAAATTACCATTTATTTACTAACAATTTGTGCCAATGAGCGACAGACTAAGCCTAATCAAACGCCTTCCCAAAATGAAAGAAAGAACAAAACATGTTTTAAACACTTTCAAGCTGAGAGTAAAGTGAAATGTGATATGTTGTAGAATATAACATTATGATAATGGATAAATGCATTTGTACGTAGTTAAATATTGATGGAAACAGTTTCCCAGAGCAAATGAATAATACATGTAGTAACATTTCGTCCCTAAATTGGTCTAATAATACCTTATAACTAGGGTTCGGGTAAGATTACTGAATCCAAAACTGTATTAAAGAGAGTTATATGAATGTCAGAACAAAAGTATTAGTAGTATTTTTCAAACACTCTTTATGAATCCTATCGTTTACTGCAGTCCTATAAGTTCGTACACAGTCATGCCGTTATGCAGATACTTCTACAATGGCTTGACACACGACTGGACTGTACGGACTGCTAGCGGCACGTGCCAGTGAGGCGTGGTTTGGGGAAAGTTTAATTTTACTAGCAGTCCTTTGTTCAGCCTTGTAGAATGAGATCGGCATTCTGCACGACTGAATGGACCGTTATAAAAACCGTTGGCTCTAATTTCTGTATCGCACAATGGCTCTGCCGACTCGGATTGTATGGCTGCAACTGTTAACTCAGACATAATGTCGAGGTTGCGCACTGAATCATCACCAGCTGCGAGGCGATATTAATGTAATTTCAAATAATTAGAAACGTCTAGAGATGACATAAATCCGTGTACAGCATGCAATTTGTATCTCGACCCACAGAAGTGCTATCAGATGTTTCACTCAGAAACAGTGTTAAAAGATCAATAAGTTATCAACTGTCAATAATCAGTGTCGGCTGCTGTACGTATAACTGAAATCCCGACATTAGTTACATCAGCAGCAGCAACAACAACATAAACCATGGTTCAACGAGATGTACCAGAACCAGTTCGAGAGGGATGTGATGATTATTGGACCTGGAACAAAAAAGATAAATCACACGAAGTGCGCATATACGGCAATCGATGTGAGACCGCTCATTTTCACCCAAACTGGTCCAATGGTACTGCGGCAGTGCGAGGAACAAGATGCCTTAACTATGGCAGACATTACTGGGAAATCAAAGTTTCACAGCGGATTTTCGGAACCAGTATGATGTTTGGATTGGGAACAAAAAAGGCCCGTCTTCATGTGGATGCTTTTATAAACTTATTAGGGGAGGATAACGAAAGTTGGGGACTTTCCCATAAAGGACTTATTTGGCACACCGGGAAATGTAGGCAATATTGCAAACCATTCAGGGAAAACGAATCCACCGTGATTGGTATGTTGTTGGACTGGAATAACGGAACACTCAGCTATTACAAGGATGGGGAAGACATGGGAGTGGCGTTTGCGGGTCTAAACAGATGTCAGGATGGTCTCTATCCCATTGTCTGCTCCACGGCCGCTAAAACTGAAATGACTTTAGGGAAACGACGTAGATCTTTTTTAAATCTCCAAGACCGTTGCAGGGCGACCATCATTTCTAAACTTCGACAGGAAAATGAAATCGATAGTCTTCCTCTACCTAACCGTATTCGAACATTTGTCAAAGATTTTTTGCATTAACATTATCTGTGATTCATGGAAGAAGAGCTTTAACATGGTTTAGTACGGTGATTCTTGCAGGTATTTCTTGTTTATATACAGACATAATGCTCAATACCTCTGTATACAATAAAGCCAAAATATTAATGGTGTCAACAAGTACTTAAGAGATATAAGTTGGATTGGGTGATATTTATTCATTAAATAATGATGATCAAGTATATTTTCGACGTCAGATTTTAGCTCGATTGTTGATCCGTTATTATGGTTCATTAACTAAGATCTGTATGAATGTTAGTGCAAGACGCGCATTAATCAAGTATTTTTTTGGTATGCTTTTCTTGCCTTTAAATATTAAATTCATCAGTTATTTAAACTAAGTTAATATCTTTGTAATAACAAAGGCTTTGTTTAAAAAGACATGACTGTTTCGATCTATTTTCTCAAAGTCAATATTGCTCATTATAAATTCAATATGGCGTCGACAAGGTAGCAGTTCGCTGTTGTTCGTTTGTGACAGCAGCTCTGTGAGTATGATGCTAGAGCCAATATGGCCTGTAAAAACACCGAAGTTCATGGTTCATAAGTTGGGCCCACTGCTAACAGGTTGGAATTAGGGTTGCACTTAATCTTATGATATATTAATTTAGTTAGTCAAATTTAAAATGTATTCGAGCTTCATGATATCTCTTCATGATATAAAAAGATGGTCATTGAAACAAGAAGAAGAAAAAATACAGAACAGGTGACCATGCTACAGTAGTACAATATTAATCTGTGCTGAAATCTAAAAATGCGTGCGAACCACAGTAGTAAGAATATTGGCAAGAAAATTTTCATTATATATATATATATATATATATATATACACACACACATACATATATATATGTACATATATATATATATATATATATATATATATATATATATATATATATATATATATATATATATATATATATATATATATATATATATATATATATATATATATATATATATATATATAGAGAGAGAGAGAGAGAGAGAGAGAGAGAGAGAGAGAGAGAGAGAGAGAGAGCATTGTTTCATTTGAAATTGTATAATTTATAGTTTCCAAGAATTTACTTGTTAGAATTGTGAAATTGATTTCAAATTATGTTTTTCATTTTGAAAAATCTTGCTATTTGGTGCACTATTATAGGTGTATACTTGGAAGTATATATGGATGTTTGTACTTACGTGTATGTGAATTTAAAAAGATGTGTAGATACGTTATGCTTGACATGTATCATGCTTTGTCGTACATTCTAAAAGATGTGCAAAATAAATCACGGATGAGGAAATCTAGTCGTAATTTGAACGTAGAAGAATGTACAAATTTGAACATAGTAGCTTAAATTATATTATCGGAGTTCATTTATCTGAGTTGTGCTTGTATTTGTGTATGTATGTATATGAGAGAGAGAGAGAGAGAGAGAGAGAGAGAGAGAGAGAGAGAGAGAGAGAGAGAGAGAGAGAGAGAGAGAGAGAGAGAGAGGTGGGGTGGGGTGGGGTGGGGTGGGGAGGGACGATAAGTAGTGTGCAGCATGAGTTTTGACTGCCTAAACAACTGCGACAGAAGGTTTCATTTCCTTATTTAAGAACACATCCAAATATTTCAAAGCAAAACTTCATATTTTATGTATTTTACTTCATTAACCAAAATTCCCCCAAACTCACACATTATAAATTATGCCTTCTATCCCTGCAAATATTTATTTAAAAAAAAACATTTTGGAAACCAAAAATGACATTATAAGCCATGGATAACACGTTGCTAATGTTTCTCTCTCTTGCAAATTGACCACTGTCACTATCTCATAAATATAACGTTGGTGTTTGCTTCTTTTATAATTTTTAATTGTTTACTGGGCAATATATGCTTCACTACTGGTGTCTCTTTCATTTCTACCTTGATATTGTTGAAGCACCAACATTGTCCGCGGTAGCATGATGCCGGACGGTGATCATTCATTTTCATATTAAACACTGAAGGGACATCACCTGTTTGTTTTTATGGATCAGGTGACTTTTGATTTTCTTTTGTTACCTGTCTAGGCTCTAATAAGCATTAAAACAGAAAAAGTTAAAACAACAAGATTTGTAAAATTTAACAAATTATTTTCTTGGATAAAGATTGTAAAAATGAAAAACAAAACAAAACAGACAACGTACAGTTTTAAGAATCAAATCTAAACATAATCCAAGAATAATCCACGAGTTAAATTACAGAAGTCCTAGAAATGAAATGTTCTAATAGATTCAAGTTCAGGTCCTGTTGGAAAATCCTAGTTAGAAGACAATGTCGAATTCTGTAGTCTTTACTGTGTTTATCTACAGTTTCTTGTAGAATTACAAGATTTAACAATCTGGTGATGTATGTCCGAATCAAATTTTGATAAGCTGTCTTTGTCCAAGAATTCTGTATGAGCACATAACATATTTTCTGAGATACGAATTAATCCTTTAAAATTCAAATGAACTGAAGAAAAGTTATTATGAGTTAAAAATTGGCTAAAGCAACAACAACAAAAATGACTTAACGTCAGGTGTAAAAAGCCCAAAACTTCAACTAAAACAATTATATCGTAATCTGATACGCAGTTTCGAAAAAAAATCCCCAAATTACGAAATCGATAAAAAAAAAATGTGGGGAGGGAAGGAGTCAAGTGATCTTGTCTATATCACGTACGCCTAACATGATCCTGACGATAACCAGTCAATCATTTATTTTAATAATAATAGTATTAAATAATAATAAATATAAAAGTTGTTTACTTCTAATTCACCAGTCCCATTTTGACCTTGACAACAACCAATCATTTTAAAATTAAAATAAAACCTGTTTACGTAGTTTCCACTAGCCTTGAATCAATGTCAGGATCTATGTCAACATTACTTGTTTATCAAAGAATAATTCACATCAACCGATTTTCTGAAAAAAATCATCATCTCTAGTAAATACATGTACATTTACATTACAATAGCATTTAATGAAAAATAAAGATTATTTAAAATTGACAGAAAGTTAAATTAAAATAAATACATATTAAATAAGATTTACGTAATACTTTAATTGACTTTTTTTGTAGTGCCATCATGATTTTGTAAAATGTATTCGTAGGCTCTCGTGCATTTAGACAAGCTCTGCGTGTTCCTTCCTCCCCTAATAAAAAACGTCAAAGTATGTCTTTACACTGTCTTAATAAGCGTACGGCTTACTTTATCCTTGAGAAGGCCATCAATTGTTTTGTTTACTAGAGGTATAGTAGATGCATTTTTCCTTTTGTAAATTGATGTTAAGAACTTTTTGTATCAGCACAGACACATAAGGAATCCATGCAGGGCATTTTCAGGGGATCTCAAATGGGTAATAATTAAATATTTTTAATTTATTAAACTAGTTTTTGAAAAAGTCCCGTTTTTGCAACCCATGGTATTCAATCATCGTACTCATTTTTAAACTTGACTCATGAGCCATCAGACATATTGTCAGTATCTGTATGCAAAATGGCATTGACTCATGGACTACCTTGAAAATTGTCAGGATCTATAAACATTACTTGACTTATTGACGCATAGACTACAGTAAACATTGTCATCATCAATACACATTGTTAAGAGACTGTGGTCTTAAACTAAGTAACAGAAAATGACGAAAACTAACATATTTTGTAAAATTCAACAAATAATTTGTTTCATTAGAATAGAAAGTAAAACTGTAAAAAAAAAGAACTTACAGTATTGTAAAATAATCCCCCCCAAGTCCTCAAAGTTCTATCACATGTCTAAAATCACACAGTTCCAAATGAATTCCGGTGGTATTCATAATTAATTCCAAGACTGAACCTGCTGTTGTGTCAATAGCCTTGAAAGTACTAATCTGCCAGGTCTTGATGAATGACAATGATATAATCCAAAATGTCCTTGAATAAATTCAAAATTATTCCAAAATAGTGATTTAGACACAAAGTAAAAAATCACTTTGTAATTCCAGTGAATAATTTAATTTACATAAATCCTCTAGAAAACAAAGACTGAACACGACAATAAGACTGATTCCACGATGGATGTTTAAGTAGAAATAAATAATTTGAAGTAACAATATTAATATAAAACGCTACGACACAATAACGAAACCACGAGGGGAGCTGGGGGGGGGGGAGCATCCTTTCTAAAACATTCTAAGTTGTTAACAAGATCAGGAATTTTCAAGTGCCTAAACTCCGATACAAGTAAACATGTTTACTTTCATTAAAAACGATCTTACTAGTTAATGTATACTCACAGAGAAATATTAAATATGCATCATGTTGTTTACAAAGTAAATCTCATCAGTCAGGTAGACCCTTAACTCGATGACTGACAAAGGTCAGTCACACAGCATAGACGTAGATAATATAAAATCATGGAGAAAAGGCACAAAAACAACAAAACCAATACAAATCAAATATAGATTACAATATTAATGGCATGTATTGACTATTGGACTACCATGAAGACTGTCAGCATCGATACACATTACATGTATTTATTGACTATTGGACTACCATGAAGACTGTCAGCATCGATACACATTACATGTATTTATTGACTATTGGACTACCTTGAAGACTGTCAGCATCGATACACATTACATGCATTTATTGACTATTGGACTACTTTGAAGACTGTCAGCATCGATACACATTACATGTATTTATTGACTATTGGACTACCATGAAGACTGTCAGCATCGATACACATTACATGTATTTATTGACTATTGGACTACCATGAAGACTGTCAGCATCGATACACATTACATGTATTTATTGACTATTTGACTACCTTGAATATTATTAGTATCTATAACAAAACGAAGGACTTCGGTTTCCATAATTTTATAACTTTGTTTATTTATCATCTATACAGTGGCATCACGCTAATTCCTTGCGTTAAACCCATATGTATGTATGTATGTATGTATGTATGTATGTATGTATGTATGTATGTATGTATGTATGTATGTATGTATGTATGTATGTATGTATGTATGTATGTATGTATATACTACACGCTTTCTGTACTGCAACGGCGAAACGTGCTTTGATTACACGAGCTACTACTAAGTTTTGTATATTTCTTTTTTAAGTCTTGTTTTAGTTGCATTTTATGTTGCTGTTTTATTTTTTATTGTTAATTTATTGACATTTGATCTCCACCAGTGTTTTTAGTTCCCATATCGATATTCTTTGTATTTAAACTGTCATTTTTATATGTATTCTAACTTATTTACATAAATTATGAATAAATCAGGCCATTTGTGCAATATATAAAATGTATATATATATATATATAGAATATCATTTGTATACAGGTGGTAAATGTACAGAAGTAGTGTATTTATACATTTTTTTTATGTATCCTTTATAGCGTGATACAAATGTGAATATTTGTGTGTATGTATTTTAACCAGTACTTGTAAACATGCATTACATGTATGTATTGTGTTGAAGTAGTTGTATGCATTATGGTGCATTTTCAATGGATGATTTATATGTATTTAACAAGTACATTAAATATTTTTTTTATATAATGTTTTCTTTCATAATTCACTGACTGTGATAAACCATTAAATTTTTAAGTACATCCTGTTTTGTGTGTGTACGAGTTCAAATTATCGTTTTTCCCCAAATAAGTGTTACACTAACCACAGTTACTTCACAATATTCCTGGTAAGGCATTCATATTGCTGTTTTCGATGCGTCACATAAACTAACTCTCTCTCTCTCTCTCTCTCTCTCTCTCTCTCTCTCTCTCTCTCTGAAGCTGCACATGCATGCGTAGGTGTTTAAAAGTACAACTAAGGAATTATTGCTGATGCCTTTGACCAACTCTCATTCCTCAATCAAGTATTAAGCTGTGCTGTCCCTTTTTTCCCTATCATAACATTTGATTTTTGTGTAATTTTTGAGGGGTCGTCGATCTTGTTATTTTAAGGTAATTTATTTTAAGGGATTTGCCTTATCATAGTGCATATAAAGATGGTTCAAAATATCAATCTGATAGAACAACACTTGTATGGCATTACTACATCTTCTCTTTAGGGAATTAATCAAATGGACGTCGTTTTACTCCTGTTATCACAATACGTTCGAGTCGATCACATGATACAATCCAGCCCTTAACACAGCATGGTGATTATTTTCCAGGCTCTTAGATTCGGAGGCCAAATGACTTCAGGTGAAACAGAATCGGGGTGCAACTGGCCCCGGAGGAAATATGTCCCTAGACGGAATGTCGCCTCTAGGTTCTACGAAATGTTGCTTTGTAATTTGACTTCTGGTTAACATGATGTTTCCCTGAACTATTTCTAACACGATGATGATGTTGACGACGACGACGATGCTGATTAAGATTTGGTTTGGTCTAGTTTATATTGTTTTATGCACAGCAACAAATGAAGTTGAATTGGTGCTGCGACCATTCGAGTAAATTGCCTTGCCCAGTGGCAGAGCTCAGCGACTCGCATGGTAGGATTGGAACCCGCACCCTTCTAGTGGATATCCGGCTTGCTAACTAGAGCCACCGCAACTCCGACGACGATGATGACATTGGTGATAATGACGGTGACGACGACTTTTTAATCTGATAAAGACAGTTATGCCACTCTTCTTCTTCATCTTATAATAATAATAATAATAATAATAATAATAATAATAATAATAATAATAATAAGTACTGTTTTTATTGTTGTTTCTGATTAATTACTGTTTCCATTACTGATTTTTTTTATTGGATTGCTTCCTCTATACCAATTGTAATAAAATTAAAGAACCATGCTGCAAACATATTTCCCCATCTGCTTGATTTTGTTCTCGGCATTTCCGTTAGATTTTGCCATATGTTTAAACAGAAGTTATGGCATTCTGAGCTCTTTCAGTTAAGCGTATAAATTTTTGAGGTAAAATGATAACCCCAAAGCACCTTTTACCTTGCTTGTCATAACAGCAACATAGTTCACCTCTATTTCTGATTGGTTTTTATTAGTACGTGACTGTTCTAACGAGCCACATTTGCACAAAAGCTGCATGGGGTCCTAATTATTGAAACTTCTTTACGTGCGGTCTTTGTACAACGGCTGCATTATTGGAGCTCTAATTACTGTCATTTCTCTATCCCCAAAGAGTGCCTTTGAATTTATTTGCTTTTGTTTCCTTTAAATTTTAATACTTCTAGGAACAGATTCGTGGGCTTGACAACTTACAAATTTGCCGACTGTGGATTCTGCATTTTAATGCTTGCGAGAATTTATTTTGGTTAAAATGGAGATTTGTTTTAATTTAATTTGCTGTTTCCATTGTCGCAATGCGAGTCAAGGGGACGAAATTGTGAAGCATGGTTAAAAATATGACAGTCAAGGTAAGCGAGGAAATTAGCAAGCGTCCAGTCTTTAAATTAGCCGTACTTACTGACAGCGTCTTTAATTTCGATGTCGTATTTCTCTGAATAGAAAATGCTTGTAGTCAGGGGCGTATCGAAAGTATTTGGCATCCGTGGTGGGTCCTTCCGTTGGCACCCCCACAAATAATTTCAAACGTAGACAAACTACATGATGTTTAAAACGTAGATTTTAAAACAGTACAGTGCTATCATAAGCAAATTGGAAATAACATTTTACTTTGTCTCATTTTTCATATGGTTTGAAAACTTGTACTGGTATTTCAACTCTCCCGATGCCCCCTCCCATTTCTAGCTGTCATCCGTGGCGGACCGCCTCCCCTTCCTCGCATGCCCCTTAGTACACCACTGCTTGTAGTGTATTTGTTTTTGCCAGCTCTACAAAGCAGAAACAGGTTGGTTTCAACACCCCAATACCCATATATGCAGAGCAATATATTCCCCCACCCCCGACCCATGACAATTAACACACTAAACACTTAATTAGTTTGGTCGCACTATAATGAATCGAGCCTCTAGGTTCTAGGGTTAAAATGGATTAAGTTTTAAATAGTAAAGCATGAGACGCGCCGACGATGAAAGTGTTATGGACACCCTGGTCGCAATCGGGTTAGAAATGATAAATCAATAAATGAATGAACTGAGTAAGATTTATGGATTTTTTTATTTTGTTTATGCCTTTCGTTACCGAAATCGGCAGGGGGGTACAAACAAACGGGGATGTGTTCACAGACTACAGTAATATATATTTTTATAATACCTATAGTGTGTGATATCTCATACTGCTTACATACATCTTTCATTTCTTAAGAAATAAACTTAGATCTCTGAATGTGAATGTTTTGTTGAAATCATTATTTTATTTGTATAGTTTGCATCATAATTTCTTTCATTGATTCATGTTTAATATTTTTAAAAATCTCTCTTAGTATGTCTTAATGATAATCACAAACATATACAGAAATTTTATTATTTTAATATCCAGTCTGGCCGCAATGACCTTATTAAAGTGTTGGTGAGCTGCAGCTGAAACAAATAAATAAATAACACAAGAGTCAAGTTCTTCTCTACCATGAGTTGATGGCAACATCAAAAGTTCAGCGGAATAGCCTCTTGTTTATTTTGGGGTTTGTTTTGGTGATTGTGGCCAAAGCGAAAGGGAATACTAAACTTTTACTTTAAGATCAGGATAAGTCGTGTTGTAAAGGGGATACGAAACTTAAGACCAGGATGAGTCGTGTTGTAACGGGAATACTAAACGTTTACTTTAAGACAAGGATAAGCCATGTTGTAAAGGGAATACTAAGCTTCTACTGTAAGACCAAGATAAGTCGTGTTGTAAATGGAATAGTAAACTTTTACTTTAAGACCAGGATAAGTCGTGTTGTAAACGGAATGCTAAGCTTCTACTTTAATACCAGGATAAGTCGTGTTGTAAACGGAATGCTAAGCTTCTACTGTAAGACCAGGATAAGTCGTTTTGTAAAGGGACAATATCGTGTTGTAAATGGAATACTAAACCTTTACTTTAAGACCAGGATAAGTCGTGTTGTAAAGGGAATGCTAAACTTTTACTTTAAGATCAGGATAAGTCGTGTTGTAAAGGGAATGCTAAGCTTCCACTGTAAGACGAAGACAAGTAGTGTTGTAAACGGAATACTAAACGTCTACTTTAAGACCAGGATAAAAAGTCGTGTTGTAAAGGGAATGCTAAACTTTTACTTTAAGATCAGGATAAAAAGTCGTGTTGTAAAGGGAATGCTAAGCTTCTACTGTTAGACAAAGACAAGTCGTGTTGTAAACGGAATACTAAACGTCTACTTTAAGACCAGGATAAGTCGTGTTGTAAACGGAATGCTAAGCTTTTAATGTAAGACAAAGACAAGTCGTGTTGTAAACGGAATACTAAGCTTCTACTGGAAAACAAAGATAAGTCGTGTTGTATACGGATATACGGACTAGAAAGCATCTACTGTAAGACGAAGATGAGTCAATGATAAGTTACTGCGTTTGTAAAAGTAAGTGTGAATTTTTCGGAGCTATACTGTACGACGTTAGGAGTTATCTATATTAAGGATCTGTAGTTTAAAGAATATTGTTCACAAAAATACGCATTTTTTTTTCTTTCTGCATGCTCATCATCACCATTTTCTCATGAAATGAATATTGTTCCGCCATGTGTAGACTTAGTTTTAATGTTTTAATTTCTGAAAGCATTTATTTGTTGAAATCAAGATCTGAATAAGCTCGAAGTTTAAATAATCTCTTCTATCGGCCTGTACTAGAATTTTATCATTTCCTTATATTCCTTTTAATCACGATATTAAACAAAATAGAACTAGACAAGCATAACACCTTAAACCAGTGGTGTAGCGCTAGAGACACAAGAGAATGCAATAAAGAAGCGAGGGAACGCACGCTGCTCAGATGCGGTGGGAGAGGACTGTGGCTAGCGCAACCTCCTCCTCCCCCCCCCCCCCCAAGGAAATGTAAACACCGTTCCAACAGCAGCACTACATCCCTGCCTTTAACTCTATTTATATCACGCTACACCTAAGCTAACTATACATATTTTATTAAACAATTAGAAATTGAAAGATCGATTGTGCACATGTCAGCAAAAATAGAGAGAGAGAGAGAGAGAGAGAGAGAGAGAGAGAGAGAGAGAGAGAGAGAGAGAGAGAGAATTTTCATAACTTTTATTCACGGCTGTAAATTGTACAGAATATCTTTATTTAAATTTTACCTACGAGACCTGCGCATAGTATTATAATAGACCAACAAATTGTTCTCCACATTTTTTTAAAAAGAATTTTTACTGGCGGCGGAAGTCACTTTCTTTAACATAGTAAAAAATTTCAACATCGACTGTACAGATTTATAAATAACATAAAACCCACATTTTGTCATGTGTGGAAAGGTAGGTAATTTTCTATCGATCTATCATTTATATTCTAAATGAGATTTAAAAAAATATGTCAAATCTCCATGAGGCGGCTTTTTCATACATATGTGCGTACATAAATGCGTGCATGCGTGCGTGCATACATACATACATTTAATTTTTTTTTTTTACTCAATGAATGTGTTTATGCTTGAAATTAAGACATGTAGTATAACTATATTCACCTAACTACAATTATTCAATAAGACAAAAAAAAAAAAGATCAATAGACCATATCTTCAAATTTTAGTATATGCATGAAATTAGCCTTCTAACCTTTTAAAAGATGCATGTGCCAGTTTCAAGTTATCCTTTAACAATGCCACATATACATAGTTTTCGTCGTTGCTATCAATTTTAAATACTATTTGCATATTATGCCAACCGTAATCTACTCAGCAAAGTAGTTATAAAGTAAAAAAATAAAAATAAATTATAGGAAGAGTTAAATTATCGCTTAAAAGCGTCAAATGCCAGTAGTTGTAGAGAATGTAAGCTCCACTCTTATTAATAGTTTGCTTGGAATAATATCAAGCGCAGATTCAAACTAGCGTCCAGGGAAGCGTAAACAAGGAGTCAACTTGAACAAATTCATGGTTGGAACCGAAGCTCCGGAATCTGTCAACTTTAAGCATTTCTATTACATAAGTTTCATTATCTAACTGTAACGAAAACTTACTTTAATAAACGTTCAGGTTGTTTCGCGGGGGGGAAGGGGGGGGGGGGGTAGGGACTGAATGTAGTTCTGGTCTATTTTTAGAACATTTTTTTCCTCTGATAGAAGAGTTACATTTATGCATTTTTGGTAAGGATTTAAAGATAATTTTGTATTCTTGAGAATATGAGCTCAGAGAGTGGATGTCTGTGTATTTTTCGGTGATTGTGCACAGTTAATAATAAGACCTTGGTGATGATCCGGAAGTGAAATCTGTGTTATGTTTACATGCTGCTCTGCCTCTCAAAAAAATTACGGTGAACATTTAGCAAGAGCATCACCGTGAAGTCATCTTTGAAGGTATTTTAGATTAACATGTGATTTGTATTGATTTTCACACAATGGAAAGGTCAGTACTGAGAACAAAATGTAGAGAAGATATAGTCAAATTAACTGTGGTGTATGTCCGTACATAACTCATGTATAACTGAAGTATAAGACACCCATTCTAAAATGACCACTCCGGTGGCTTAAGTGACTAGAGCCTCTGTTTCTGATGCGGAGGTCGCGAGTTTGAACCCCGCTAGAATCATGCAAAATACATACAAATGGTATTAGCTATTAGCAGCTGCCTCGCCTGGCGCTCGGCACTAAGAGATTAGTATTAGGACTGGTCGGCCTGGTGTTTGAAGAATGTGACTGGGTGGGACATGATCCTAAATGTCTGAGGCATGACACCCCAGTGCCAGACATCTCTTTAGACTGACGGACTGCAGACATCGTTGCAAAATGACTGATTTTTAAAAAAGCTACGTTAAAAATCCTAAATCAGACACACACACACACACACACACACACACACACTAAATCGTAGAAGCTGACGTCTTCTAAAAATTGAGACTGTGTACCTATAGCACAGGAGTCTGAACTGGAACTGAGCGAGTATGAAATTCATTTCCTTGCTATAACGTTATATATAATTCAGTTTCTTTCACATTTTGGGCCAACACTATTTTTAGACAATTCCTTTTATTTTTATTTGTTCTCTCCCTTCTTCTGCTTTTAACATGTGATTGCAAAATTATGAAGGTTTATATGTAATGGCTTTCTCGAATTGTTGTTTAATATGTAGCGTTCTCGACCATAAGTATTGAAAGGGAACTAACTCTAGCGAAACAGGAAGTAGGTTACAGAATGGCAACTCTTGTTTCTTAATTTGTCTACACTATATTGTTTGGGCGTTAAACAACCACACCCAAAGTATAACAATGTAGGCATTGATAGGATTTGAATGGGACAATGGTTAAAGAGAGAAAAATGGATGATTTGAAACTGAAAAAGGTACGCTGGTATTAGTGAAAAACTTGGGAGATATTCATTTGAACAGCATCTGCCGTGTCAGTGATGAAAACAGTAGGTTCCAGTGTCTACCGATATTTTGCAGTCGACTTTAATCATATAATATTGTTTACATTGTTGTAAGTCGTCAGTATTTGATAGTAATGGCTATTTGATAGTAATGGCAATATGAGATGCAAATTGAGATGTCGTGACAGATTTTGGAAACCTCGACATAGTCAAAAATATTACTCCGCCACATTTTTATTATTATTCTGACACAAATGTTACTGGCTATCGTCTGTTTGCGTAAGTAATGTATGATAGATTTTATTTTAATTAAACAAAGTAGTGAGGGAGAACAACGCCATAATCGTCATTATTTGCATTAGTCGGTAAAATGCACGGACTTTTAAAACTTTAGTGATCTCATGAAGAGACGTGAAGCATAAGGAACTTTTTCAAGTGGAAACGAACCCAAAGCAAGACACCATCTATGTTCATGTTATGGTTCATACAACATGTTAATTCAGGTTGAAACAATATATATAGAAGTGACTATCATATTTAGGTAGTACCAAGATTACATTAAGGTAAGATGTTATCTTTATTATAGTAAAAGTCATCTATCTATAATATAAATACGTTGACACAGTCACACTTGATTATTAAGCAACGGGTGCTACATCGTCAAAGATAAAGTAAAGATGGAAGTGATATGATAGTCAGAAGAGTAATGATAGAAAAGGCAGAAATAGTAAAAGAGTAACAGTGTGTGTTTTCTTCTCTTCCTACTCAGACCAATGCGGGTACCATGGACAAGGAATCTCAACTGGCATAGCCCTGAGAATCAGTAGGTTTTACTTGTAACTGACTAGTTCATTAGAATTTGATATTGGAAAGCTCCTGTTTTTGAGATATCAAGTCAGGAGCTTCTGCAATTATTGATGGTAATTTGTTCCAAGATCCTATATTGTACATGGAAAGAAGCTGAATTTGAAACAATTTGTTGATGCTAACCCTGTGACTTTAACTGGAACTTTTTCCTGTGGTTTGCCCTAGGTTGACTTTATGCCAGGGTCAGGTTCAGGTATTTCTCCACTTGTATCATCCATCAGGTTGTTCACAACTTTGTACAACATGGTTACCTTTGCCTTGGTTCACCTGGATTCCAGTGATTCCCACTGGAGATGGTTCAACATTGCACTGACACTGCTGGTGCTACAATATTTATTTGTGGTGAATCTAGCAGCTCTCCTCAGAACCATCTCTATCTTATTTATTAGATCTTTATTATGTGGGTTCCACATAGTCAAGCCGTACTCAAGACCTGGATGGACCAGAGTGAAAATTTCAGCACTTTTTACTTGTTCATTGTTGATTTGGAGTTGTAGTGCAGGAAACCAAGGTTACTGTTCCCTTTTTTCGCTATCCTGTCATGTGCCATTTCCAAGACAGGCCTCTGGACAATTTAACCAGAAGATATTTTGCTACCTGCTCATTGGCTAACTTATTCGCCTTATTAAGTGACTACAGTGCCAACTATTTCAGTAATTTTTTAGAATTTAATTATCTATATCTATAAATGGCAAGTATTCACTTGATTTGGATCCTGACACACCAATATTTCTTTGCATGGTCATTATTTTAACATCCAGAGAAGTACAATATGGCAAAGATTATTCTGGTGGCCTAAGTGGTTAGAGCATCTCTCTCAGATACAGAGATCATTAGGTTTGAACCTCAGCTGAGTCACACCAAAGACTTAAAAAAAAAGGTAGTAGCAACTGCCTTGCTTGGCACTCAGCATTAAGAGGTTAGTGTTCGGACCGGTTGGCCTGGTGTGAGGATAATGTGACTGGGTGGGAAATCATGCTACATGTCTGTGGCATGGTTTCCCCAGTGCTAGACATCACTATAAAATACCACACTGCAGACATCGTAGCAAAATGACTGATTTTTTAAAAAAAAACTGTGTTAAAAACCAAAAACACACATATGCAGCAAAATCAGGGTTAAAAATACATGGACATTTTGGGATGAGATCAAGTTGAAGCTCTGAACCAGTACTATCAAGGCTGAATGTCACATGCTGTGATGTCACAATGAAACCAATGCATGTTGATAGACAAATTCATATCATCCTATATTGTGACAATTAGACTTGACATAGTCTTTTCATGACCTACTTTAGTATTTGGCTATCCTTGTAAAAGTCCATAGTGATAGATAATTTCGGGAAGTTGATGACAGTTAGGGTGCAGAGCATTTAATAATCAGAATTGAATAGATGTTGCTTAAACAAACATTTCTTTGGTATTAAATGATAATTTAACATATATGATTACATTTAAAAAAAATTAAAATTGCTGTAGTTATATTTCCATTCTTCATGTCAACATTGGTCTAGAAAATGCTTAATTACACTTATTTAGATGCAATTTTTATTACCTGAGACGCAGAACATCAACCATGCAGGAGTCCTCCATATGCATGGAAATAGCTGGGCGTCAAATTCAAAGGCTTGCCAGTCCTACATCATCAACCTACTGAGTTATAAAATATGCTGATTATTTGATCATCTTTGCTGTGCTGATATTTACGGTGACATAATTCAGTGATTAAAATACCCCCAGATGTGCCTGCTTTATTTATAAGAGTACATCAAAAGAACATAATGCAATAGCTGGGCAGCAAGATAAAAAAATTTGACTAGCAGCTGATGTGGGAAAAGGTGCTGATATTTACAGTGACTGAATTCAGATTCAGAAATACTCCAAGATGACATGTGGTTATTATAAGAGTACATCAGAACTTTAGCTTCCATGATTATGTTCATTTCAGATTGTAGCCAAATAAATAGTGCATGCGACCTACAAATCAAGACTTGGTTAAAACATTGTTTGCAAATTTGGATATGTCAAAGAAAATGTGCCATTGTAGTAAAGTATTTCATTTTGTTTTGCTTATTTTGCCACAGGAAGATTTGACCTTCACTGAGCCTAAGGTTTGGATATTGTTACAGTTACAATGGCCCTAAATTTGTACCTTTTTTTATAAAGAGTTGATTTAAAGTTCAAACATGTCCAGATGTTTTTGGTCACCCTTTTGTGGTTACCTGTAGTAGTCCAATTTTATAAACCTTAATGACTACCTAATAGTGACATCTGATCAGTGCACAAACTTTTCATTAATTTTTCAGGGTGGCATTCGAAGCTCCCACAACTCAAATATAGAGATGCGACGTCCACTGAAGACGCCCATTTTGACTCCACCAGACTTCAACATAGAGCCAGAGAGGTTGCAAGATGACTATGTGGAATATGAGACACAGGTTTGTTTGCTACTTTTTCATGAATGGTTCCATTAGAATAATTGTGACTCCTGGGGTCTTGGCAGCTCTTTTATGAAATGATGAAAGCATTTAAAATATAATGTCCATCTCCCCTTCAATAATAAGACAGAATTTTAACCACAAATACATGAGTATAAAATTAATAAGCAAGGAAATATTGAGATCACATGTTGAGTTCATTGCCTTGGCAGGATAGCATTATTGTATTGATGTGATTAGAATTGTGCCTAGTTCTGTTAATACATTACAGAAAACAGGCTTTACCATTGTATGATATCTTTACTGCTGAGTATGCAACAGTGTTTTCTCTAGGGCCATTTACCATCTCTGTCCTGATGTGTTATTAGCTCATCATGTGGTATGTTTGAACACGCTGATATGATATACACCAGTATTGAAATACTTGTTCTTTTTACTATCCTTCAAAAATGAATTTGTTAAATAACATTAAACCATTCTGTTGTCCATTCCAAGATGTATCACTTAAATGACACCTATTGAATTGTTTCTTGGGTGTATAATTTAAGATAATACATGTATTTCTTTTGTTGAACCATCATCTTTGTAATTTGCTTGGCCCAAAAGCTGGTGTAACCTTAGATACTGGTTTTGTTTTTTTCACTGACAGTCACATGATTGGTCAGTAATGATGTAGTCCACTGTTAGTGTGTGTTATATTTGAAAGTGTGACACATTTTGATTTTCAAGATAGTCACATTCAAAATGCTCATTCAAAAAGGAACTGACCTGCTTAAAAAGAACAACATGTACTTAGCCATATGTTTACCTGGCTAAGAAGATCAGCTGCTGGATTGCTGATTCTGATAGTGGGAATAGATTATAAGAAATCAAAGACAGGTTTGAACACTGTATGGAAGAGTTCCTGTCATTGAAAGGAAATCATTTGATTAGATGGTAAGTCTCTTTTCATAATTTTGGTTTAGATCAGCTTAGTTATGGATGGTACAGATGGGCGAACAGTTGGTTTGGAGCAGGTGTTTGTGTGGTCACAGAAAATTCCTGGAGCACTATTGCATATATTAGTTATGTTTTTGTAGTAGTGATGGTCATAGTAGAGTAGTATTAATTTTTGTAATTGATTTTTTGTAGAACATGTGATGAGTAAAATTTAATGAATGAAAATTGCATTGTACCCATGAGTTGCTCTTATAATTACACAGTATTCCATGAGTAAGGAAACAAAATAGGTCAATAATCTTCCTATCCATTTATCTATTTTTATACAGCTGTCTGTTATTGCTGTTCTAATTATATCTGTGTTGTAACCCTTCTTTTTTAAACTTTATATGAATTTACATACATATTTTTGGAGTAACTTTAAATTATCAACGCTGGCAAATATCAACAATGATAACAAGAAAAATAAAAGATTATATATTTGTACAATAAATTAGTTATTTCCTTAAAACATACATTTCATTTGAACATATTTGTTCACTTTGTGACATTTTGTTATCATATATTGGAGCAAATTAAGTTAAAATTCTCAAAGGTCAAGTTCATGGATCAGTGAAATTTTGTTACAATCAGTCCTAATTTCATGTACTGTCATTCATTTGAAGCAATTTCTTTTGAAATTAAAAACCAATTAAACTATTTAGACTTCTCATTTGCTAGTGATCTGAAATGAATCTCCATATTCAAGAAATATGCATCAGTCAAATCATTCTTTATGTCTTTTAGGAATTAACTAATTGTATTGCATACAAGATGTGAGGACCTAACTAATTGTATTGCATACAAGATGTTAGGACTTACCTAATTGTATTGCCTACAAGATGTTAGGACTTAACTAATTGTATTGCCTACAAGATGTTAGGACTTAACTAATTGTATTGCATACAAGATGTTAGGACTTAACTAATTGTATTGCATACAAGATGTTAGGACTAAACTAATTGTATTGCATACAAGATGTTAGGACTTAACTAATTGTATTAAGATGTTAGGACTTAACTAATTGTATTAAGATGTTAGGACTTAACTAATTGTATCAAGATGTTAGGACTTAACTAATTGTATTGCATACAAGATGTTAGGACTTGACTAATTGTATTGCATACAAGATGTTAGAACTTAACTAATTGTATTGCATACAAGATGTTAGGACTTAACTAATTGTATTAAGATGTTAGGACTTAACTAATTGTATTAAGATGTTAGGACTTAACTAATTGTATCAAGATGTTAGGACTTAACTAATTGTATCAAGATGTTAGGACTTAACTAATTGTATTGCCTACAGGATGTTAGGACTTAACTAATTGTATTGCCTACAAGATGTTAGGATTTAACTAATTGTATTGCATACAAGATGTTAGGACTTAACTAATTGTATTGCATACAAGATGTTAGGACTTAACTAATTGTATTGCATACAAGATGTTATCACTTAACTAATTGTATTAAGATGTTAGGACTTAACTAATTGTATTGCCTACAGGATGTTAGGACTTAACTAATTGTATTGCATACAAGATGTTAGGACTTAACTAATTGTATTGCATACAAGATGTTAGGACTTAACTAATTGTATCAAGATGTTAGGACTTAACTAATTGTATCAAGATGTTAGGACTTAACTAATTGTATTAAGATGTTAGGACTTAACTAATTGTATTAAGATGTTAGGACTTAACTAATTGTATTGCCTACAAGATGTTAGGATTTAACTAATTGTATTACATACAAAAGTTTTCACCAATTTTGAAATGTGCTTGTATAGTTTTGATCCCTCACTCCCAAGTATCAAAAGATCAAAGTTTCTTAAAATTCAAAAGTGACAGGCAGGGTTTTAGTCAAAAGAAATGTTAGTATCATACGAGTTAATGTTAGTATCATATGAGTTAATGTTAGTATCATATGAGTTAATGTTAGTATCATATGAGTTAATGTTAGTATCATATGAGTTAATGTTAGTATCATACGAGTTAATGTTAGTATCATATGAGTTAATGTTAGTATCATACGAGTTAATGTTAGTATCATATGAGTTAATGTTAGTATCATATGAGTTAATGTTAGTATCATATGAGTTAGTATCTAGTATCTGAACATTTCACACAAAACAATGGTTGAAAAATGTTGGAATTATCACCAGCTGAATTTTGTATATGATATATTCTGACTGTTGGCTAGGTGACAGTCCTCAGAATTGACTGTTCCAATTAGCTTTAAGCATGCCTGTAACTTATAATGAGCTACACCTTTTACCAGTGTTGCAAATGCATTAATACATTTTAGGAGTTGCACTAACATATGGCAATATGTTAATTTGCTTCAAGTTAAGGTCATAGGAGATAAATGATTTTTAACATGAGAGAGAACTAACATATGGCAATATGTTAATTTGCTTGAAAGTCAGAGGTTAAGGTCATAGGAGATAAATGATTTTTAACATGAGAGAGAACTAACATATGGCAATATGTTAATTTGCTTGAAAGTCAGAGGTTAAGGTCATAGGAGATAAATGATTTTTAACATGAGAGAGAACTAACATATGGCAATATGTTAATTTGTTTGAAAGTCAGAGGTTAAGGTCATAGGAGATAAATGATTTTTAACATGAGAGAGAACTAACTGCAGATTTTCATTGTTTTTCAAAGTGCAGGGATAATGTAAAATTCTTGACCACCAGAAATATCTGCAACATATTTTTACTGTGAATTCTACTTAATGCTTTTTTAAAGTGGATTTTAAGATGGTTGCTTTTATTTCATACAGTACTTAGGTTGTATCCCTGATGTTCCCATGGAGGTTGACATCACAAACAGAACTGAGGTCCTGAGGTTTATAGACAGAGGACAGGTGAGTACTGACATTCAATTTGGCACAAATGTGACAATGAAAGATTTGCATGTAAGTTTGTTTCTATAGTTAATTCCAATAAATTATAAACAAATTATTCTGGTAGTGTCTCTAATTTAACCTTCATTTGTAATGGAATTAGTTTAGAGTTCCAAAACTTCTATGAGAGCTGGGTTAATTGAATATTTTCATTTGAACTGTTTGAATTAGTTCAATAGATTAAGTTTTGCAGAATCTTGCATCTCTGGATGGAAATTTAGAATTTCTTGTGTAGTGTGCAAAACTTAGGCAAGATTTGCTACTTATTGCCCATGAATAAAAGATTTAAAATCTTAAGAATATGTTTTTTTTTTAATGTGTTACGTGCTTAGACTCGAATAAGCAGCAACACAGAAAGAGTGAAAACTAACAAGCTTGTAAAATTTAACAATCAATTTATTAAGTGCAATTATTTTCATAAAATAAAAAAACTTACAGTTTTAGAGAATCAAATCCAACATTAATCCAATATAGAATCCACAAAAATTATCCACTAATGGAATTGCAAGAGTCCTGATAAATAAATGTTCTAATAGTTCCAGGTTTGAATCTTGACGATGTAATCCAAAATGGCTGACGATGTCACGTGATGCAGTTCTTGTTTTATTATCATCCAAATGAATTATGAGCACATGTTTTCTCCTCCAAATAGATAAATAAATCCTCTTTTTTCAATGAATTGTCACAATGTCCAGAACAAGATAATTAAAATTAAACTCAAACAGAAAACACAACTTAATAATAATAAAGCCCAACATCTACTGAACTGTTCTATCCCAAACAACAGTCTATAAAACTGTTTTTCTTAAGTAAACAAGTGATCACGTGATTTTCTAGAACTTGATAGAAATTCATGGAAGGTCACAGAAAGAGACTGCCTTCACTAAATCACGTACTCAAGATATTTCTTACCCCCAAGAACTAAAAATAAAAAGTTGTCCTTAAAATTAACCAATAGTTTTAGAGGCCTGTTTATCAATCTGAAGCAAGGTCAGATAATGAGGTAACCAAGCCAAGGTCAAAAACTTGTTTACAGTTAAAGGATGGTCAGCCTGAACTTTCTAAAAAAAAATCTCCCAATTAATGAATATTAAACCCTAAATGACAAATTTGTATTTAACAATAAAAAATAAATAAATTAAATCCAATAGCCGTAACAAATGATTGACCTATAAGTTGCATCAGTCTGTAAAATGCACAGACCCAGATCTGGATCTGTGCAATTTGTTTAAATTATCAGTAAAACAATTAATGTGGATCCTGATCTGCTGATACATTATGGGACAGCAGATCAGGGTTTGAGTTTATTTGCAGTTGGACTTTTATATGGTAATTAGTTTAATAAGCATCAACTGGACTACAGTATTTATCTTCATATTAGCCCATGGTCCATTGTTACCAACTTTGTAAAAATGTTTCCAAATATATTTTTGAGGCAAAGCGTATCTACTGCGATTTTGACAAATTTATTAAGGCAATAAAAGTGACATTACAGTTTTGACATATGAAGATATGTGTTCACATATTCTGGACAATCTAAAATGAATTTATTTGATCTTTGTTATAACCTTGAGAATTCTTTTCCTTCCAGAAGAAGAACTATTTACAAAATGAAGTGGAAGTTATATTCAGCATATGTAAACAGAACATCAAGATTAGTCGACGGGATGGCAGTGAGGTGTGTCTGGTCTTAAAAGACTTTATTAATCCTTTTTTCTGCTTGGATTTTTCTGTGTAAATCATGTGTCACCTCTATTACATCATACAGAGATATGAAAAGTGTACTTTTGCTATGGAAGATGTTGCCTATTTGCAACTGTAACCTATTTTTGAGGCTGCTTTTTCATGTTATACAACAGTGTGGGGAAGACAATTTTTATATAATTTTGCAAACTTTATTAATATTTCATCATCATTTTGATAATCTGACATAAAAATATGTAAACAGAAAATAGAAAATTTGGTTAAAGTGTCTATTTTAAAATGTCTACACGCACTTCTTAATGTTGTCCCTATTGCTATATCATGGCTGGAGTGATAATTTCACTGAAATATAGAGTTCAGCATGGAGCCTGACTTAGTATGCACTAAAAAATTATGCCAGAACATTTGGTAAGAAAAATGGTACATTTTTTATTCTAATCTAGTAATCATATTTTGGAGATGAATGGAATGATATAGTGAGCAAGAATTTCTAACTTTTGACTGGGATATTTTAAAATAAAATGTTTGGGCCACCAGTGGTATTTTGGGCTGCCAGGTGTTCCAATGAAAACAGCAAAATCAGCTCTGGGCTCAGTTCAATTTTACTTGGGATGAGTGATTTGTGAGTCCTGCATTCTGATTATATGAGATCCAGGCTAAACAGTGCCTTTTAAATTCTTTTAAAAGTGCAATTTTGAATGCTCAGTGTAATTTTTATTCACAAGTGCTTCATTTTATATTTAGTATCTTATTTACATGCCTTAATCACAAAGTTGCATTTATAAGATCTATCATGTTTTTTTTCTTCTTCTTTTTTCTTGCAGGAACAGCTTTTACGAGTTCCTATAAATGAAATAGCAGCAATTTGCTACATCAAAGATGATGGGATACATGTATTGGCTGCTAAACATGGTGAGTTATTGTAGGAAATGCGACTAGTCAGTATCCATTTTTACTTTATTTTCATTTTATATACACCTTCCTTAAGATAGGGTTTATAATGTTGTGATATCCATCCAACTGTGTTACCAGTATGATTTCCAAACAACAACTTAACTTGTCTGCCATTGATTTTGTGGATGGCTTGGAATTGGGGTAAGGAAGATCACTGTCTGAAGAATATTTGTTTCAGCAGAAGAACTTGTGTTTTTTTATCATTGGCTTTGCATTTGGGGTAAGGAAGATCACTGTGTCTGAAAGAAGAAAATTTGTTTCAGCAGAAGAACCTTTTTTTTATATATCATTGGCTTACATTTGGGGTGGGGAAGAATGCTATCAATTGTGGCATCCAAAGGTTAAGGCCACTTCGACTGAACAAAGAAAAATGGTTTCTGTACAATAATTGGAGTTTTCCACTCTCTACAATTAGCAAACTTTGTGGATGGCTTGCACTTGGAATAAGGATTTGGGAGTGAAAACATCTAAGGACAGTGTTACTGTGACTGAAAGAAGAAAAATGATTTGTGAACAAAGCTTTCAGTCATTGACTGTGTACCTTCCTTCACCAATGTTGATGAATGACCTATAGGTTGGGCAAGAAATAAATTTATTGATTTGGGCATCAAGGGTCAGATGTCAATGCCTTTGGGACTAAAAGGAAAATAAAATGTGAACATTAATTTTAGTTCTAGACCATGCACCTCAGGGGTCTCAAACACATGGCCTGCCAAGCCTTATCCTGCAAAATGATGAGCATTACCAAGTGTCATGAGAGATAACAAAGGTGATGCAGCCCTTGGGCCAATGAAAATCCTGTCATGTGACCCTCAGGGTGGTTAGAGAATTTTGTGTTCAAAGACTTGCACTTAAAAGTGAGGCAGAGTCTAATTGATTTTGGGGGTGAAAAGTCAGGGTCATTGTACCTTAAAGAAAAATGGGTTATGTCTGATAACCTTTGTTCTGGAGTAAGTTCTTTAATGAAACAATGTGGATAGCTTGCACTTTTTGTGAAAAAGAAACAATTATATAAGGGGATAAACATGTAATATGTAATTGTCATGTTTAGTCTTATTAAAAAATGTATTTCTGCACATTAAGTGATTTTAAAATGTGTTTGTGTATGCATACGTGTGTGCATGTGTGTGAGAGAAACTAGTTTTAATGAGACATTGCTGTCACTACAGTAAAATTCATACTCCCAGCTCACTTTAATGTCCCATAATTAGTCGGTGTCCCTAAAATGGAGAATGACTACTGCATCTGGATCTATCATGTAGAGAGCAGACTGGATCTGTGTTACGTCCAATTCTAAACTTTATGGAAGGAATGGAGGATGGAGTATTTTGTTTTATAAAGATGATGGTTATTTCCATCTCAGAAAGATAAGCAACACAATAGTGACAGGTGAACATTAAAACTAGTTTTACCCCCTCTTTACTGCATTTTTCATGGGGTACTAGTTTGACCAATTTATATGAACTTCACGGTTGCTACAGTCAGTGGGGGCCCCAAGTGGCAGAGTGGTCTAAAGCGCTTTCCATTATGGATCACTGCCATCTCACTTCTGTCTGCGTGGGTTTGAGTCTAAGAGTCAGCTAATGTAGTTAAGTGAGAAAGCTTGCCAGTAGCTTTTCATGGGTCGGTGTTTTTTTCCAGGGGTTTTACCGGGTTCTTCCTCCACCAATACTGGCTGCCATGTATAGCCTATCATGTCCAGAAAAATGTCGTTAAACCCTACAACAACAACAACAAAACCTACAATCAGTGATTTAAAATACCTAATGTAAAATGACTTTGCTTTAAATATGGTTATTTTTTTCATTGGCGTTTTCTCTTATTTAAGTGCTAAAGAAAAATTTATTTTTTGCTAAAACCCCCCAAAAAATTAACTTTATTTCTTAGAATTTGTCTGAATTTGTTGTGATTTTGTCATGTAACCATAGCAAGCACTTTAGTATATATGTGCATGTCTCTGTGACATCTCTCTATATACATCAAGTGGACCATCCATCCATCCATCCATCCATCTCCTAGATTAACATTAAAGTTATCATGTTTCCACTTTTTTTCATTTTGAATATTGATTTGGGATGGGTTTGACATCTTTGTGTATTTTGTTACAGTTTTTTTTAAACTAAAGAGAATTTGTCTTTTTGCATTAGATCATCCGATTGTATTGAAATATATTCCTCACAAGATTGGTGATTAACCATTTGTTGTATTATTATTTCAGTTTCCAAATTAATATTTTAAAAGTAGCTATCCTGTTTCCATTTTTATTGCAAGACATATATGACTTTGTTTCTTTTCCTTTGTTTTGGAGGTACACAGGAGAATTGCAGTTTAGCTGTTCTTCACTGTAAAACTCAGGTAATGCTACTATGTTATCTTTATTTGTGCTTTGATATCAGCTTATTATTGCTTTGTTATCTAATTTCATTTATTGTTCTTTTCATTATCATCTTGCTAGATTTAATGTTAATTAGACCATCTGTTTGTGCTGAAATATTTTCCTCACAAGACTGGTAATTAATCATTTTCAGTTCTTGTTGTCAACTTTTCAGAACTTAATGTTGGTAAAAAAAATGTAAATAACTTTTAAAAAGTGAGATAGAAATTTATTATATGTAGTGTTTAGAAAAAAATAAACATTTCTAATCTGTTTGTAGTGTATATTTATTTACACATGCTGTAAACAGTCATGCTTGTGAATATTGCACACTAAAATGTTTAATGTTTGTAAGCATCATTAAAACCCTTAATTTGCAGATATAAATGCCAGTGTTTATCTTCCTGTGAAGCCGTTTTTAGCAATTCATGCATGTTTGCACAAAGAATCTTAAATGAATATTCAGTTGGAACGAATTTTGTGAAATGAATGGTTTTTATTTTTGAGAATATTTGAGACTAAAAGCATTAACATTATTTAACAAGCATAATACAGTTTATATGAAAGGAATACAAAACTTACGATTCTTTTTATTATATGAAAAAAAATGAATAGATCTCATAATTGTTTTTGCAGGATATTGCAGAGGCAATCTGTGCACTAGTAGCACAGTGTTTTCACTTGGTGTACACAGATGTTATGATAGACCTGATAGAGAGGACCATTGACATTGCTTACAAGGAGGCCAGTGGCTCACTCAGTTCCTCAGGTAATAAGTATGGTGCCTAATGTGCAGTCAATACATCATAATTTAGTAGCATATGTATATCAGTATATGCATACTGTATATACTTGCTGAGAAGCCAAGCCACTCCAGCTGTAAACTACACAGACTGACATTCCATAATGTGCTGGAAGATCAGGGTCTCTGCGCTTTGTTTGAAAAAATCTGCAGGACAAACAGGATACATTTTAATTGGCTGACACATTATGTGGCAACAGATCAGGATACATTTTAATTGCCTGGCACATTATGTGACAGCAGATCAAGATACATTTTAATTGGCTGACACATTATGTGGCAACAGATCAGGATACATTTTAATAGGCTGGCACATTATGTAACAGCAGATCAGGATACATTTTAATTGGCTGACACATTATGTGGCAACAGATCAGGATACATTTTAATAGGCTGGCACATTATGTAACAGCAGATCAGGATACATTTTAATTGGCTGACACATTATGTGGCAACAGATCATGATACATTTTAATTGGCTGGCACATTATGTGGCAGCAGATCAGGATCTATATTGTTTGCAAATTGACGACGTAGATCTAGATTTGCTATCACATAATCAGAGTGGTTGCCAGAGTACATGAGTATATGGATTGCACAAAATTTTTATGAAATAATGCACTCAGTGAGCACGATGTGTGAGAACTCTGAAAATTAGTTTCAAGTTGCACATGTCAAGATGTACTTTGCACAGCATACAAATTTTATTTAACTAAAGTGCTTGCCTAGACATAAGTTGTACCACTGGTCAAGGTTTCATTGCCCTTGTAATGAAAAATGTTCAAAAGTTAGGAAATGATTACATAATTGGATACTTTGGCTTGATATAAATGGCTGTTAAGCTAAATATTGTTGGTACATTGGATCCTGGAACAAGCATTCTGTTGTAGTTTTAACCTTGCATTCGTTAAGAAAGTTTTACAAATGCATGTTTAAAGTAGGGTCGATCTAGAAAACCCACCATGGCTGATTCACTGCATGGTTCATCCTCAGATGTTGACTTCATTCAGCACTTTCAAAATGGCCCCTTAAAGGAACCTCTTATTGTCAGGATTTTCCATCATATCTGTTGAAGCACATAACGTGACACTGCGACTTCGGAGTATATCGGTAAATTCCGTTTCTGCATAATTAATTAGCAATCTGTACAGAAAATCGTTATATTTTCATTGTTTAAACTTATAGTTGTACATTTTTTGAAACTGAATGACCTGTAATTACTCATTATTTCTACTATACTTTTCATAATATCATGCATTTGCAAGAACAAAAAAGTAAAAACTCCTAGGTTGTATGCCTTTAAAGTTTGTTGAGATAGAAAGATAAGTGTGCACTGTTTGCCAAAACACTAAAATTTAAGCAACAGAAACATCACACAAAATTCGTTGATTGATGAAAATTGGAATTTGGGAGGCTGCTCATCTGTAAAATTTATTACCAGAAAGTGTGTAACACTGACAGCAAATAAGCCATCACTGAAGTAATCCATATTCGCCCAATCTTCATCAGCTGTTAATAAAGTTACTCATACTGAGACATTATTTACCAATTTTATAACTGAACATAAGTTCCTGTTTCTGTTAGCAGATCACTTCTTATATCTTGCCAAATAATGTTCTATTACTCAGAGATTGCACAGAAGTTATTGTGCAAATAGACAAGAATTACTCTTATAGTGACCATTTTATTGTTTTTAAGAAACCATAATCTTAATTGTATGATAATAATAATAATATCAATAATAATATCAATAATAATAATAATAATAATAATATCAATAATAATAATAATAATAATAATAATAATGTATTATAGATATTTACTCTTGTAGCTACATGCAGAATGTGACCAGCAACCATGATTTGGGTTTTCTAGTCAAAGATCAATTGCCTTTGGTACTTGTGTTTTCTACAGAGATCTTAAATATCAGTCATATCTGCACTGGGGACAATGAAGATCTAGTTGGCAACTTCAAAAGGAAGGGCAGGAAGCATCTTCTCCTTCCATTAAAGGGCTATTGTTGTCTCAGCATCCATCGTCTCATGGATGTTTACTCTCTTTCACTATAAAGAGAGCTTATTTGTCCCATACTGATCTGTCATTCATGAGAATTAAAACACATGCAATTAAGTCTATCACTACCACAAAGACATACTTCAATCACTCAGCATAAAAGGTCATTATGAAGGCTTGATTTTGGCAACTGCTTATGACCTTCTCATCGTTTTTGTTTTGGAATTTAATGTACCAAGGCAAAGATATTTCTTCCCAGGCACCAATAGTTGCAGTATAGACAGTAAAATAGTTTGGGGGGTTTAAAACTAATCCTGATTATGTGGTACTCACCTGTTACTATTGTCAGATGCCCTCCTCGCACCCCACTTTGATGTCCTTTATTAGTCAAGGGTGAGCACTACTGCACATTGGCCTTTGACATGGTGTCAGACTGGGTCTATGATGTACATATGCTATAACATTTTAGAATGTAACAGGTCTGGGTGTCTGCAGTTTTGAAGTTGGACTCATAAGTGAGCATATACAGTATTTCACCACTTTGTTTTAAGATCCTCTTGAGAACTCGGTGTGAGAGTGGCACAGTATTGAAAGCTGTCCTCCTAATGTGGGGTTTTTCTAGCGGGACAATTACATGTACTGCAGTTTATTTAGTAAAATACCAAAATGAATTTCACTGATTTCAGATTCAACACCTGTTATTCAACAAGAATCTGGGACTTCTTTGTAAGTATAGCAAAATTATGCCATCATGTATTGACCCATATGTACCTAAAATTGATAACCAAATATTTATCTTCTCAGACATAACAGTTACAGTTTAATTTGTATCTTTACACATGAGCCAATATCTGATATTTATAAACAGATTTCAGTATTGAGGCATCATTACTCAATCACATCATTGCCAATTTTTAGTGAAGTTTTAGAAGCTGACAAAAGGTATATTACCTTTTCTACTGGCAGTGTTGAATATATATATATATATATATATATATATATATATATATATATATATATATATATATATATATATATATATATATATATATATATATATATATATAAATATATATATATTATAATGTAACCTAGCTACTACTCTTGCTTAGAATTTATTACAGTGCAAAATGTCTGCTGTACTCATTTGAAATTATATGTCTAAAATAGATGGTGTAACTGAACACAAATTGTTATTTTGAATGAATAACCCAGGCTTTAGAGCACATCATTATGGAGTTTAATGTTGATCTGGTTTAATAATGAAATTAATGAAAGGATGGTCATATCAGCAATGGTTTTTTAATTATAAGACCTCTTATAATGTCTGGTTATTCCTAAAATAAACCTGTGCTGGTCAGACATCCAGTATTGCCACCACAGTGGTAATTTGGAAAACCATTTTATCACTACTTCTCCATAATAATGATCATATCATCACTTAAAGACTTCTTATGATGTCTAGTTTATCATAAATGAAAATGTTGCCAATCTAACCTCCAAAAGAGCCACCACAATGGTCATCTTGAATATCTTATTTGTCACTAAAATACATGGCTGGTCATTTTGCTTTTATTTTGTCTAGTTGTTTCCTAAATTGAAAAGGTGTACAATAATATGGCTACCATGAAATATCAACATGGGGTTTCACAAGAAAACTTTTAATGTCTTCAACTTAATTTTGCAAATTGTAAAATGCAAAGGAATATGTTTATACTTATATTTAACTTTAAAAGTAAGCCTTAATGTTTAAAGATTTATCTTATATTTTTCTAATATTTGGAATTTTATATGCAGTCACTGTGTAGTACTCGCACTATCCATTCTATTAACACAGTCACATTTATACCAAATACAACTTGCATTTCTTTCTTATGCCTTTGCAAACCCAGTATCTGCAAAGATAAATATTACACCATATTGCTTCTATTTTTTATCTGCTATTTTATAAATCTTTTACTTTTGATAAATATGTATTTAACAAAAAGTACTAATTAATGGCTTCTGTTTTCTTAAAAAAATAAACATTGATGCTTAATTTCCAGTCATTCACCTAATGAGCGAGCTCCTAGTACACTTAGCAAGACCAGCAATGAGAGTGGTCAAGCTGAGATCATATTAAGGGATTATATGAAAGAGGTAAGTCTAGTATAACACATAAATGGAGTAAACAAGTTTCCATGGGTATATACACATGGAAATATTACTGAGGAGTAAATTACAATGAAGTTGATCAACATTAAAAGCAATTTGATGTCGGGTGTGTATGGAAATGATGTTCATTTGGATAACTGTGAGTTGGGTGTGGAAATGGTGTTCTTTGGATAACTGTGAGCGGGGTGTGGAAATGGTGCTCATTTGGTTAACTCTGAGTGGGGTGTGGAAATGGAGTTCATTTGGATAGCTCTTGAGTGAGGTGTGGAAATGGGGTTTATTTGTATAACTCTTGAGTGGGGTGTGGAAATGGTGTTCTTTGGATAATTATGAGTGGGGTGTGGAAATGGGGTTCATTTGGATAAACTGGAGGGGATATGGAAATGGGGTTCATTTGGATAACTCAGAGTGGGGGGGTGTTGTGTGGAAATGGGGTTCTTTGGATAAATTGGAGTGGAGGTATGGAAATGATGTTCATTTGTATAAATTGGAGTAGGGAGAAGGTGTTAATTTGCATAAATCAGAGTGGGGGTATGGTGTTCATTTGGATAAGTTGGAGTGGGGGCATGGAAATGGTGTTTATTTGGATAAATCAGTGGGAGATGGTGTTCATTTGGATAAGTTGGAGTGGGGGCATGGAAATGGTGTTTTTTTTGGATAAATCAGTGGGGGATGGTGTTCATTTGGATAAGTTGGAGTGGGGGCATGGAAATGGTGTTTATTTGGATAAATCAGTGGGAGATGGTGTTCATTTGGATAAGTTGGAGTGGGGGCATGGAAATGGTGTTTTTTTTGGATAAATCAGTGGGGGATGGTGTTCATTTGGATAAATCAGTGGGGGGAATAGTGTTCATTTGGATAAATTGTAGTCAGTTATTGAAATTATACCCTTTATTGTTGAACCCACCTTGCTGGAAATACACTTTGGTATCCCAGTGAATGTCCACATGATAGGTTTTTTTTGTACAACTTTTGACCAAATATTTTGAAAGATTTTATATTTTTTAACAAATTTTTTTGTTATTTACCTTTCAAGAATAAACTGTAAGGTTCACTTTTATATATTAATGCTAATATTCACTTTTATTTAGATGAGTGTATCTTCATAAAGAGTTGTTGTAATTCTTTATCTTTACATTTCTAGAACATGCCTTTAATTGTTTTGTAGCCAGTATTGTGCTGACATACCATTAAACCCTATAGTAATATATATACTATGCATTTAAATTATTTACATACTTTTTAGATTGATTCCAGTGATAAGTTTCTAGACTGATTTCAGTGTTAAAGGTCTTAGAGTGATCTTACAGTTTTTAGATCTATCACAAGTGTTAAAGTTATTAGATTGATCTCAGTTTTATATTACAAGAGTAACTAATACAGTTTTTATGAACATGTTGTCCAGTTATTTTCCTTTTTAAGTAGGATCAATATTTCTTGGAATATATCAATAAAACTTGGATTTCAGGGGTTCATCGTCATCTGCCATTGTTCAAATTGGATGACACTGCAGCATCTGAATAAGTTTTAATAAACATTTTGTATGAAAAACAACATTGCTTTCTGAAAAGTTGGGCAGAAATTTGGTGGGTCATTTAGCAGACTTGTTTTTATTTTTCTTCCTTATCAAAAATAAAAAAGAACTTGTGAAAAAAAATGTGAATGGAAATTTGATTGACAGTTGTTAATAGGTCTGATTGACAAGTAAAATGCTTTAACTTGTATAGTTGAATTGTTTGATTAATTGATTGATTGACTAATTGAATTATTGATTGATCAAGTGGAGATTTTATAGCACATTGACCCATGACAGGTTATATGTTGACTTGGCAGTTAAGAGTCAAGTGTCCTGCCCAAAGACTGACAACATCATATGAACTAGTCTTACCTGGGCAACCTTCATACATACACCTTTCTAGTAATAACTCCAGCATGTTCACCACTGAGCCACTTGGCTACTTTGGCCATATCTTGATACAGTTCATACCATTGCCCTTCTGGTCACAGATCCAGTATGCTAACTATGTTACTGCAGCTCCTTTGATAGCTGTAATAATTCCACATATGTGTTAAGTTCCATCAAAGAGATGCAGTAAATGGACTATTGAAACAAATGCACAGTTACATGCAGTTTAGCTGCAGATGATTATTTGATACTGATATATTTGTGTTACAGCTGCAGAAGAAGTTGAAAGCGGATGAGCTGGCACAGTTTTCAACACTTTTGAAAATGTGGAACTTTTCAAACTTTTCTGCTGCACCTCGCCTTCCATTTCAAGAGTTTTGTGAAAAACTGTACAATCTGTATGGACCAGAGAGAAAGTATTTATTAGCAAGTATGTATTGGTAGATAATGTAATGCTAATATAATTTCTAACATTTGTCTCAATTTACACACCCTTATAATGAGACGGAAGCTGCTTCAAGAAAAATTGCATTGCTGACTAACAATAGGATTGATAGAAAATGTCAGTTTGGATAGTTTTGGAATGTTTCAAAGGCAGAAACACTTAAGACTCTTCAATTCTTTTGATGTTTGAAGGTATGACATATAATGGAGTTAATTCAGCCAACGTGCTTAGAAGATTAATTCACTTACCATATATGATATAATACCTATGCATACTGTAATGAGTGCAAATGGTTTAGTTAAAAGTAAAAAAAAACCTACTCTTACTGAGCAAGTACTTCTTAATCACAGCATGTTTGATGGGAAATGGCTAAAAGCCTTACCTAGAATGTCATAATTTATTTTGTAACGTACCACTGTATATGCCTGATGTCTTGTTACCTTCGAACCTAGTGGGTGAAATAAAAATAATAATGAATCTTACATTTGCTTTACTAAGTACACCACTCCCTCGATAACTTGCGCACATCGGGGTCCAAAAAGATCAACCTTACTATAAGTGAGGCATGAGTTATTGAGGGACCCATAATAATAAAAGGATCGATACAAAGGCAAAAGGGTGGGTGGGTGGCTGATTTTATCGTGTTGAAAACTCACTTTATAATCGTGCTGTGATTAACTGTGAATAAATATCTCGTCATAACGGTGTAGTTTATTTTTTCCGCGTAGAGTAAAATTAAATCCACGTGGTTTCCATTCGCTTAACACATGTACCGCTTCATACATTGTGTATTATATCACTAATTTTTGTGGTTAATTGGATACATTCTAGTTTTATTGTTTGATCCAAATTAGACGTATTTGTTTAATACAGAAGATTGACTCTCTTTTCAAGAAACAATGTTGATCAATCGATTGATAGATATATTTGATTGTGGTAGAAGTAAAATGAAAAACAAAAAACAAAGGTTAATCATTACCAACATGAATTTAGTGGGTGTAAAAAGTTAAAATAATGTAAATTTGAACACAATAATAAAATTGCCGGTTGTGATACGCTTGACAAATGACAATAGACTTTTTGAAAAACATCAGTTAATTTTTTTGTTCCCTGATTTTGCTGCCGCCAAGCAAAATCGTCCCTTGTTTGATTCGATGCATAAGACATAAGTGATAATACAACACAGTTTCTTTTTATGGATTATTTTAATGCAACAAACACTTCGCCAAGTTGTTGATCAAAACAAAGCTGGCATGTAATTCGGTTCTCACAGAAGTATTTGCGGGTTTCGATGTGATGGTTGATTGACTCTTTTGACGTTTTCATAGAAAAGAATATGTTGCAATTATAATGTTTACATTGAAATGGAAATAAAGGATTAGAATGTGATTTTCACACAGCAGTATATTTAATTGCTGTTTATTTCATTATCTGTTTCCACATATTAGCATTTACCGGAATTATTCATTGAACACTATTTGACCAGGCTGTTTATTTATGGTGTATTAATGACTATTTATCAACAAATAAACCCTAACATAATAAGTGATATCTTATTTAGAATTTGCAAATTTGACAATATGGAATCGATCTATATGGGCATTAATCACCATTTTTGATGATAAAATGAGAAATGTATAAAGGTTTAATTTGCCAGTTCTTATCATAATTTTTTCACGTTCAGCATATTTTAAAAGATTTTGGAAATAAATTTTTTTCTTTGGGGAAAAATTGGGGTCCACGCCAGACATCGCATTATAAGTGGGTTTACAAGTTATTGAGGGAGCTGTGTATAACCATATTGAGTGGGAGACAAACTCCAAAGTAAAGAGAGCTCGCAACAAGGACAAAGGGAAATAATTCTTCTAGTATTTTTGGTGCTTTATGCCAATTTTAAGCACATGATAGGCTGTTCATGGCAGGCTGTATATTTGGTGGTGGAAGAATCAAAGAAAAGCCTGAGAAGAACTGCAGCACATGGGAAGCCATTGGCAAGCTTTCTCACATACCTGCATTGATTGAACCAGGACTTGAACCCACTTGATCCAAAGTAATAAGTTCTTAAGCACACAGTGCAAATTATGTGTCAGATATTGCATTATCTGAAGATTAATTAAAATTATTCTACCTGAATGGTTTCAGGGGTTGCTTTTTGTGTCATATTTTGCAATGACAAAGCACTGGTATATAATAATCCTTAAAGTTTATTCAGATATTTTTATTGGTAAGGATAACATGTTTGAATGTAACGGATTTAGTTTGGATTTTAGGCTAAGATAATGGGAATTATCAGTTTCTTACACTATGAGATAATGATCATGTATTTAAAGATTTGCTAATGGTATATAGTCATGCTGCAGTTTCACATTTAATTTACCTTACAAACAAGCAAACAATGCCATGGTTCAGATGGGCCAAGTCCACCTCAAGTTAGTTTGCTTAAAAGACTGTTTTGGTCCATTTGTCTTCATTTGCTACAAGGTTGTGCTCTGGCCAAAAGAATGAATATTTTTGGGAGTAAAACCAACTCTAATAACTCTAAATCATTTAATTAAAAATATGGACTATATTCAAACATATTTCAATTAATCTTGGATACATTGTTGAAAATTTGATTTGTTATGTCCCTATCGAATAATGCACATTTTTGGAATGTCTTTTTTTGTGTCACATCTATAAAACATCCATTAGTTATCAATATCATTGTCTTTTTCTAGGGTTTTTTCCCTTCATACCAGAGAAGGATTGTGCTTATTTTGAGAAGTTCCTTACAAAGCATAACATAAGCTTCTCAGAGAATGACCATGGGACTCTCAACAGTATACATGGCATGCCCAGATTGTACAGGTAGTTTTTACACCAGTCATTAAAATATTGGTCCAGTATTTAAAGTAACTAGGGGTAAAAATAAAGTATAGATTAGATTGGTTTTGAAATGGTTAATGGAAGTACGCAAATGTGAAATTTATCAATCTAGTAAGTTGGCAGGGCAAATGGTCTTTAGCTGGTGAAAATTGGTGAGAATGAAGGGTTGGCATGGACTGTTATGAATTTGGGTGGGTGGAATTAAATAGAGAAATAATATATGAAGGACATATGTGAAGCTGTTTCACATTTTTTGTCAGAGAAAGGAATTTGAGACAAATGATTCGTGATCGTATCCTAATGTAATTTCACCCACATGATGCTTTGTCAGATTCTCACAAACTCTGCCAATTTAAGAGAGATGAAAGTTAATGAATAAGTGATGAAAATGCTCATGTTGAATGTATTATTTAACAGTTTGTTAATGTATATTACAAAATTGTTAATAAAGTCTCCATACAAAAAATGCTCAGCACTGAAATATATTAATTTCCACAGCCGTTCCATCAGTGATGTGTCGATATCCAGTAACCTGGCCAATGGTAATGACTTGGATCCTGGAACACGAGATGAGTTTAATTATATGCTGGATGAGATGAAAAATAAGTTTGAGCAAATTGATGCCAGTATTGGAGACCCCACTCAATCTTATTTACCATTGAAGTGAAAGGTATCCAGTCTCATTCATTTCCACTCATCTCATTACAAGCTTCCAACATCCAAATATCTGACAAAGACGTCATTGTAAATGATTGAAAAGAAATTGCTCTGTGATGTTAATACAATCATCAGGTTAGTGGAGGTCCAAAAATTTAAGAGCTTGTCTGTCTTGTCGCGGTCCAGCTATGGAATATGTCAGGTGGTCTAATTGTGGTATTCTGGGCTGACATGATATCTGGAATCTATTCCATCGTACTACAAGAGTGGAAAATGGCCTGTGCCAGATTATGCAATATTTGTGCTGCTCAAATACAAGAGAGATGTGGAACTTCTATAGAAGACTACAGATAAGTTTATGGGAATGGAAGATTGAAGTCATTTACTCCCCTGAATCAAAAGGTAGTGCCACTAGAAAACTCCAGTCCAAGGATTCTCTTATATTGCATTTTAGAATGTCTCAGTGTTTATTTTAGTTACGTTTTCCTTACTGAGAATTTTTTTTGCTGCATAAACTTCATAATGGATACAATATGCTTGTATACACTTATGTGACAACTATAAACAAGATTTTTCAATGTGAAATAAAACATATTACTCCCCCCTCAGTACACCAGATCTTAAAAACGACTATAATATTTGCCCAATCCCCACCCCTCTATTAGTTTGTACCTGCCTTACAATTTTAAAATAAAAACATCAAGGATATACAAATGCACAAAATATAATCATTTTTTTATCATGAATATGTCATTTTATTCATTAATTTATCATTTCTATTCTAACACTGTCATCTTGTTAGTATTTAAAAATAGGACTTTTCACTATAAACATTGAGCTTGCTGTCCTTTTCTGGTTCCTGGAAAAGTCTTTTTTCAGTGCTGAAGTGAGGTTCCTACAAAATATTGAAGGTAACAACAATTGTCTTCACTCAGCATTTTGCACTAAGTTTTAATATTTATCAAAACAATTATCAGTCAGTGGGCAAGTAGTTTAACTCTTATGTATGTAGGTTTGGAGTGATGGAACTCCCCAAGTTATGGAAACTTACAGAATTTCTTGAGGTTTATAAAATGCTTCCAAGCAAATATGGGTGCTCTGTTAGACAAGTAATAATCATTTGGTTTGAAATGCACAAAGTATGACATTAGAGAACCCTTGGCAAAAGTCTGGTTAGAAATTATAAGTTGATGAGTAAAATGACTGTATTTTTGTTATTTTTATGCAATTAAACCTTTTGTATTTTAAATCAGATGGGGAGTTACAATCTGTTGTGTGTGCCATGTCTGTATGTGTCAAACAATTTAAATTTTGTCTTTGTGAAACCTCATCCTTTACCCTGCTTAAATAAGGAAATAGCTAATTTAATTTTTTTTTCTTGTTCTTTCTTTTGTATATTTAAGTAAGTACATTTTTTAAATTTGATACCTATATTTTTTTTATTTGCACACCTTTTGGTGAAGCACATTATGATACAACCCAGTTTCTTTCTGGGTCTTTTTGTTTCTCTGTCCATCAACTTTTTCTTTTGCATCACAGAACATTTTTTTTTTACAGTGCTACCTTCACCAAGCTTATAAGATAAATTTTTGGACAAAAGAAAGAAGCATATTTATTTTGGGATCCATTGGTCAAGTAGACTGTGATTAAACAAACAACAAAATAGTTCTACATCATAGACTGTGATTAAACAAACAACAAAATAGTTCTACATCATAGACTGTGATTAAACAAACAACAAAATAGTTCTACATCATAGACTGTGATTAAACAAACAACAAAATAGTTCTACATCATAGACTGTGATTAAACAAACAACAAAATAGTTCAACATCATAGATAATGGTTAAACTTTGTACGTGGGATAAGAAAAAAACATTTTGATTTTAGGGTTGAAGGTCAGTGTCTTTGACTGAAGAAAAAAATGGGTCTTGCATGATAACTTTAATTTCTAGACTGCATACCTTGACCAAAGTTTGTTGAGGGTTTGAACTTAAGGTCATGATGAGTCAAATGTCAATGGTAACTGTCAGTGTGGCTAAAAAGAAAAAAAAGAGTTTTACTGAATAACTTGTTCTTTAGATCAAGTTCCTTGACCAAACATTGTGGATGGCTTGTGTTTGGTGTAGTAAAGAAACCTATTGACTAGAGGTCAGAGGTCATGGTAAATCTAATTAACAATTGATTGTGGCTGTGCAGTAAGTTTAGTTTAGGACTATATACCTCGAGGGAACTTTATTTCCCGGGCATACATCATGTTGTTAAGTTGCATTATTTAGAACCATCTAAAAATACTTCACCATTCATGAAAACCTCCTTATATAGTCACTTCTTGTTACAACAATCAACTTGGTTGCAAGCAATTTCACTGTTATATTATATTCATTATAAACAGATATGTGCTATAAGATTCAGGCTTTAAGATCATACAATTTGGAGATGGAGGCTGAGTTTCCAGTATCAACAAATCAAAAGCAACACTTTTCAGTATTAACATCATTTATGATTGATCAAAACAAAATGAAGTTGTATTTGTTGCTTAACCTTACTGTAATATTAATATCTGTACATGTATTTCATTATTTGTTTCCGCAGTAGTACAGTATATCATGATTATCAGCTCTTCTTATTGAACACAAGGGTGGTATGGCTGATAATTGAGTATATTTTCATGCATTGTTTAGTATCAAAGGAGGAAAGGTGTTGCATCGGATGAGTCCACAATTCAGATAATGTAGGCATGTATGTATGATGTCTTGCTGTAATGGCTTATTAGTATTCTTGACAGCATGATATCAACAGAAGCAAAGGGTCATTTCATATTTAACAGTTTATAATAAAACTGACATGTAACCTGTACTTGGAAGAATAAGTCTTCCTACTGTAAATGTAAAGAATGTTCTCTTTGACAACTTGGAGAAGATGATGTTCGCTATGCCATCAGTGTATTTATTGATGCATTTTTCTTTTTACAATTATGCCATTTTACCTTAGAAAAGGATAAAATTTGAGGCATAGAAGATAACAATGTGTCTGTATATGTTAGGGTTATTTCAGAAAGTATATAGTAGCTGTGAATTTAGACTGCTTCATTTGAAAATGAGCAGTTAGAGTGTAGACCCCAAGTGGTCAAACGTGCTTGCATTTACCGATCACTCTGATCTCATCTCTCCCTGTGTGGGTTCAAGTCTCAGGCTCAGCCAATGTGGGTATGTGAGAAAGCTGCCAGTAGCTTCCCATGGGTCAATGGTTCTTACCAGGTTTTCTTGTGTTCTTTTACTAGTTATACTGGCAAGCATTTATGGCCTTTCTTGTGCTGAGAATCAGTGTTTAACCCAAAACAATCACAATGACAAATTTTAGATTTTTGCTCACTCTTGCATATACAAAAGAAAGAAACATGAGGCAGGCAAAATAACAGTATGTCAGTGTATATTATGGTTATGTCAAGACGTATATAGCAGTTTTGAATTCAGACATTGCATCATTTGACATTAACACAAATATCCAAAGCCAACAACTTTTACAAGCCATCAGAAAACCATTTAAAATTTAATGTGTCATTGATTTTTTTCTACACTTTAGTCCAGCTGTTTGTCTGTCAGTTTGTTACTGCACCACTTATGAAACTGCAGGGTAGAAATTTCATGAAACTTTGTAATGATGATTCCCATGGGGTAACCATCTGGGAGAGGGGTTCCAACCTTAGCTACCCTTGGGGTCCCGGGAAAGTGGTAAGAGATATACAAATATTGTTTTATCAGACTTATATACATGTCATGTTCCTAGTGAGTCATAATAGGAAGACAACGTACCACACTTTTCTTTTGCATATTTAATCCCCCCCCCCCCTACGTGTTCTCATCCCAATTTTGCAGTAGTGATCCAGGAGTCATAATAAAAGGACATCATATATGTGTAAAATATTTGTACCCTTTTGTACAGGTGTGTATGGGTTTGAGTGATTGTAGCATGTAATATAAAGTTGATGGATTTGTCTTCCTTTTTTTAATGACATAGGAGTGAGTAGGGCTGGGGTTTGGTCAGAATATGCACTAACAATTAGAGGGAGTTTTCTTTTTTATCAGGGGAATTTCAAGTTAGTATTTGTTGGTGGTTGGAATATGCAATAAAATGTGGAGGGATTTTTTTAGGTCAGGGAAATGGGAGTAAGTATGGGTGCATATTTTTGGGAATATAAAATAAAAAGTGGTGGAATTTGTCTTCACAAAGGAATGGTGTTTCTAGTGGATTGGGATGTTTGGAATATGCAATAAAAAGTGTACGAATTTGTCTTCCATAAAGAAATGGTGATTTCAGTCGGTTGGGATGTTTGGAATATGCAATAAAAAGTGTCTTTTAGATCTACTGTATCTGCTGTCTGGTGGATCCAACTTCAGACCCCATAGACCAAGATCCGCTATTACATAATATGCTATTAGATCTGGGTCTGTGCATTGTGTGAGGAATAATCAGAACAAACAACAGATTCTGATCTGCTAGCACAGTATGCATAGCAGATCATGGTCAATGTTGTTTAAAGTTGCACCACCTGTGACTATATATGATATGTATTTCACCTTTTTATCTGCTCTAAGGGAGAGGAAGATGGTTTGCATTACTTACAAAGTATGGTCTTTAGATTTCAAATCATTGACGTTTCCTTCTGAATACCAATAAAAAAACACATTATGATTATGTGCAAGTCATTGATTCGTTAATGCATCTGTTTTCATTCCAATTTAAAGGTCATTTAATCTTAGTTAAATGTAATTGAAAACTTGATTACTAGTAAGTATAACATCAAATCAATGGATTTAATTGTTCTGTGTTACTTGACAGCATCATTTTATACCAATGCCTTTTATCTATGAACAAAAAAATTCCCTATAATTTTGTGATGAATAATTCAGTATGACTGAACCATACATGACAAAAGTTTTTGATTTATGGTTTTATTTGAAAAAGCATTTGACTTGCTGTTCTTAAGCTATTACAGCATTCTTCAGAAAATAGCTGTCATTTTGAGTACATATAATAAATTAGACAATGGTTATGGAACTCAGCCATAAAGTTGGATATTTAAGCATAATATTTTGGTTGTGAACTTATTACATGTTAATGTTGTTGGAAATGGCCATGGCTCATTTGCTTTTGAAAGTGAGCCTAGTGTAACATCTATAGGTTAAGAACACTGGGTTAGGACAAGGAAAAAGCATTGGATGTGCATTTTTGTACAGATGTTTGAGAGAAGTGCTTTATGATTTATTAAAAAAATATATGCTTTTATTATTCACACATTACTATGAGTTTCTACTGTATACAAAATGTGAGTGACTATTCTATCATCATGTTACCTTAGTCCTTCAGATAAATAAATATGCTTATAGAGTAGAATTTGTATACTTGTTATTTCGAGTTTTTCATGTCGATGGCTGTGATAGCCTTTCCTTTTGTGATGGAAATCTTGCAACAGTTGGAAAGTTTTTTTTTACGCCCACCAAAATTTTCACATAATAATTTTAGTAGTGTACCAGTTACTTTTACCAAACTTTGTCGATGGGTTCTACTTCAGGCAAGGAAGACGCATATTGATTTTTTTGGTTCAATAGGTCAAAGGTAAACATCACAGTGATCACAAATATTCCTCTTCTTTCTGCACAGTAACTTTAGTTCTGTATATTAGAGTAACCAAACTTCGTATTGCTTCCACTTTAAGCAAGCAAGACAGTTATAGATTTTAGTGGTCAATAGATCAAATGTCAGGGTCAAAGTGACTGCAGATAGAAAATTATTTCTTGATTTTGAGGTGAAAGTCAAGGCCATAGTGACTGCAATTTGAAATTTATTTTCTGGATAGTAGCTATAGTTCTGCACAAATGCATGACCAAACTTGGCTTACTATATTACATGCACTTTATAGAAGAAAGCCAGACTGCTCCATTGGCCTAGTGGTTAGAGCGTCCACCTCAGATGTGGGAAGTTGTGTTTGTTTGATCCCTGGCTGAGTGATACCAAATACATGTACTTACAAAAATGGTACTAACAGCTGCTAGCTTGGCGCTCAGCATTAGGAGGTTAGTGTTAGGACTGGCTGGCCTGGTGTCAGTATACACTGCAGACATGGTAGCAATATGACTGAAGAATTGTTAAATCTAAGTAAAAAGAATCCAAATCACGCACACAAGAAAACCAATTACTGAAATGGGCCAAAGAAACAGACTGGAGAAAGAAAAATTGACTATCCACAGTAACGGAAGTTCTACAACAGCTGCCTTGAAGAGGAGAAATATGTTTTTCGAATGAGTGTGTCTGAGCGGAACTGCGGGGTTTAGCTGACCCGTGGGAGTGTTTACTGGTGTGGTTGGAGGTGTTTCCGGCGCCCCTGGTGGCCCCATTCACGCGTAGCAGTTGTAAAATTACAGGGGATGCAACCATAGTATGGTGTTGTGGTAGTCTCTGGCGAAAAATCAAATTCAAAATAATTCACATAAAACAACGTAGAATCCTACTAGAGGAAATACAGAAGGGACAGATCAAGCAATTGCTGAATGACTTGATGAAGATCTCAAATTATGTTCCCAAACAAAAATAACTTCATATCCGTAAAATATACCAAGATTGTGTGTGTGTGTATGTGTGAGCTTTACCGTGTTTGGTTGAAATGATATACAAAATCCCCGCCATGCAGCCATACTACTCGTTTATCAAACCCACATTTTCTTTGACACAGACTTGTATGGCAAGGCTATATCACTACAATAACCCCCTCCAGGAAAAAAAAAGGTCGACCCCAACCCAACTCCCAACAACAACAACAAAATCAACACACACAAAAACAGCGAAATAAATACACGGAAAGACCTGAGGGAAATAAATTATCCTCATAGAAGATTATCCTGATTCTCTGGCATCAATTACTGAATCTACTATAGTGATGGGATCAGCAAAAGAAGACAATGAAAGTATAAGAAAATTTGTGTCCGTTTCGTTTGATGTCGATAATAGAACGATGGTTGATTCCTGGTAATTTACAGATACCCATTCTCTGTAATGGTACAGTTATCGTATGCACTTGAGAATGCAAGCATTTATTTTATGGTAATTATGATAAATCCATAATGTATTGATATACACCCATTGTAGAATGTCCCATTAAGGGATGTGAGTTAGCCAGACAGGACATCGATTTCACTTAAAATTAAATAGAATCCGCCAGGGTCACTGATAATGCCAAGCATTACTGGTTTTGAATAGAAGATTTGGAATAATGTTCCAAACCAGCGACAAAATATCAGACGGAGAGCACGTGGTCAGATCTGCGATGTCATCGTTGTTCGACATTGACTTCAAATTGTTCAAGTGTTTCTAGGAGCACGGTGAAGATTATGGGAGATACCAATTTGAATTCTGGTTGGATGAAAAGACACAATTATTACCGAGGATATGGAGGCACATACATCTTCTATATACGATTTTTACACTATGCAAAGGATGCTAAAGAGGGTTGAAAGTAACTTGAACGCGAACGAGACTCACTTCTTGCTGAGCTGGAAATGAGATCAACCCGAGCACGAGCGCAGATACTCCAATGAATCACAAAGCCACCTCCGCCAAAGAAAGAGAAAAAGAGACACAAAACGGGTCAGCGCAACATTGGGTAAATATGATCCCGTCGCTGCAGACATACTTGACGCTGAATATATTATATCGGGGATCAGTGGCCACAAAGTTAGTCCGAATTAAATATTTCAGTGCTATATAATATGAACGCGGATGGCGTTGAGATGATCATTCAGGAAATTGAAGATCTGCAACTCGGTGGATATAAATTTCACTAAATTTAGATGCTGATTTCAGACGGGAGCCTTTTGATGACACCCAGCAACGAATAGATGATGGCAGGTATACACTCCCGAGCTAATATCAAGTAGTTAAATGCAGCAATGCATGACCCAATCCAGCTTTGATGTGAGAACGTTATTGCCACACGCGTACATGGTCAAACGTGTTAGTGTGACACTATCACTCGAATACGAACAATCGAATAACAAGGGATAGGGCCCAATAACTGGAAAAGATGGTTAAGGCTGAAATGGTCGGCAACGCATTTGAGATGAAACACGACCATGAGTTTAGTGTTGCTTCCCTTTTAGCAATTAATTTCGCGAAAACAAACAAGCAAGGTTGTATCTCACTGAAACAATGATTTTTTTAGTTTCAACTTTGTAATCGCTTCACTTTGTTGCTCATCTTTGAGCATGTAGTTTAAAAAATAAATAAAAACATCTTTTCAAATTTTCAGAACAAGAAAAGCCTCTATATCTGAACAATGTATTGGTACATGTGATAACAGGAAATCCTCCTTACACACAGACCCCACTTGTTTATCATGTGATTGAAGTGTAATGACTGATGGTTGTCCCGTCTGAAGTATTTGGTCGGACGAAATCTGGTATCTCGCTGAGAGTAGACGTACATATAAAGCGAGTAAAGAGGTGTCATCGCTTTCATCGGAGTTTTCTGGATTTTCATTCTCAGGTGTCCTGTGTGTCTCAGAAAATGATTACCCAAGTCTTCATTGAGACGCATAGAGATAGTGGGCCCCCTCCTAAGAGAGGTCATGAATGGGTGGAGAGTAAGTCGCGCACTAACATTAGGGAGGATCATCACCTATTCTACCTCATTAGAGCAGAAAGCGTGTCCCACCCTCCTGAGAGGGAGGAGCCATAACCTCGTTTTCTTGTTGAGAGTGATTTGCTCCCCGCCTATACAGCAGCACTTTTTACTATACCTTGTTATGAGCTGAAAGTGAGTCGTGCCTCCCGGTAAGAAGTAGCAGCCCTCTTTCAGTTCACGCCTATTAAATCTGGTGATGGGTTATCCTACACATGAGTCACTTGAGTCATTGCTGGTCCTGTCGTTGGGTACACGGCATGAGTCGCTGAAGATCTAACGAAACGAGGATAGGACCCCCCCCCCCTCCTTTCTCAAATTGCCGTTCATATTGTGGGGACTGGGAATTGGCTTATAAACGTGGCTTATAAACGCTAGATTAGGGAAGTGGATCGAATCAACACCACCCTTACCTTATATCCCTATTAATCCTTTTGAAATGTGGAACCATTCTCCACATGGAAGTGATTTGTTCTTTCCCCAAATGCATTCACTGACTGCCGGTTCTTGGCCACATGTCAATCAGGTTGCGACCGGCGTCGCAAACATACATAATCTTACAAGGTTGGGTAAAATAAAAGACGGAAGAGGATAGACTAACTTCCATCAAAAGCTCGTGGTAGGTGGAAAGTAGCCTAACCCACCGTAGTCTTAATCTACGGTTAAAACAGCCCGTTCGCTATGCGGGACGTGTTACCATTTGATGAATCTTCTCTCCCAAGTCTCATCCACAAGAAAGTCATTTTGGTCTCGTAGTCATGGCCTTCAGGAGATGAAAGAAATGGATGATAATCCTCTCAGTCCTCGTTGATGCACACGAGTTCGACAAAGATGTGGCCAGGGTGGGACCTCCTCGAATAGGGTCCAATACCCCCTCCTCTCGTCTGTGAAGGAGGCAAAGGAGAAGTATTGGTAAAGCGGTAAACCAGATATAACTCCTCTTGTCCAGTGATCCGTGTCCCAAACTTTCAGAATCAGGTCGCTCTACATTTCCTTCTGCTATTTGTGGAAGCAATACCGGATTAGGAACCGATAGATTAAAATCAAATCTAGGTCGCATGACGATAGGTTCAATGTATGATTTTCGTTGCAGTTCCTTTGTGAGGATTATCCTGTCAATTTTCTTCCTGAGAATATTTAATTCTAAATTCTATCATGGCACAGGTGGTGTGTTGACCACAGTCAGGATACGTAAATTTATTTCCAATCATCTGTGATATTCACGATATGTATCTCGTAGTACTAATATCCGTACTTTTCCACACCGGTATCAAACTGATCGCGGGTCTCCTTAATAGGTATTAGATAATTTACCTTTCCGTCGCTGAACAGTGTTGATAACAGTTTTCCAAAGTTCAGCCGCTTCTCCAAGACAAGTTGGAAGTGGCATCGATGGGTTAAAATCAACACTTTCACTGTCTGTAGTGAGCCTTTATTGTCTCAGCGATACAATAAAAATCCATAGCGTTATTTGTCATCGAGGCCATATGTATTTTTATATATGGTTGTTATTATATACACAGGGATTGATATCTTTAATTTAAAAAAAAAAAAACATTGCTCTTGATCAGGGAGATCCGATTGATGGAAGGAAGATTCGTACTAGAGAATTCATCACAGTTTGAGACCTCCAAACGATTTTACAATTAATTTTTTCCATGTACCTCAGCCAGACCCACATCGTTCGCACAGAATAGGGTCACCGCCCTTATAAACACTTCAGCCCACATCGCATTTTCCCCATGAGATTTAAAGCATACTGATTTTTCTTCACAATCATATACAATAGCATTATAATAGTTTAATTAATCATTTCTGTTCACGTGAATGTGTGAGTTATTTTTTTTATCGCCAGAGACCTCTACGCGCGCGTTAACGTTCCCGTGAGTCGCAGTTAAAACACCAGATTCGCAATGTTTTTAAATTGTTTTTTTTACGCAGATGGCTCATGTTTCTGAACATTAAATTCTCTTATTGGTAGCAGTGTCTAAATCTGTAATGTTTGATTTTGAAATAATGTGTCTTTTGAAGCGTATGAAACAGATTTAGTGAATAAACTAATGAAAAAAGGAGATGGACACTTCGAATATGGAGATACCGACGACTGCCGGTCTGTGTTGTTAATAGATTATAATGATTGAGGCATGTCATTACGTTAACGTCTTTGTATGTATTTATTACTGTATTTATTACCGCACTATACGATAGACTCGTTGACGGCACTGTGTGACCATTAACCCACTATGGAAGAGGAGGTCGCAGCTACTTGCAGTACGACGAGAACAAACTGATCCGATGTCGTGGTGGCCCGTCCAGTCTCGGGAATCGGGTTAATAGTGATGTAGTCCGACTCGGAGTGCTACGAGACAAATGCAGTAAACAAAAGAATTTTTGTTATCTTACTTTGTTACATAATAGACAATTCTCGAATGAACACATAACAACGTAAAACACACATACACATATACGCATACATACACACACGTGTTAAATGTATGTTATGTCGAGGGCCAACAGCCTTAAATGCTCAAATGGGTTCTAAACTTTACCTTAATCTGAACATTCGACCTTGGGCATTTACTATCAAGCTCTCCCATCCACTGACAATCGAAACGGTTGGTCTTTATTGACAATTGCCAAATTGAGTATTTTTGAATGTTGGAGAAAACATTTTCACAGTCAATATAAATTTATTGAGCATAAATAAATAAAGTGACCAGGCTCATTTTGGTACATATAAACTGAACAGTGAAGACCATTTGGAAACATGTACCTGCGCCTTGGCAACGAAACCAACCAGGCTGTTGCCATTGACAGCAGTAGCAGCGACCGCAATTGCCCCGTTGTGACCCATTGTCTTCTGAAAATGATGCCAGATAAGGCGCCTGTTGAATTCCTTAGGGATACCTAGAATGAGAGAAAGAAAGTAAGATAAAGAACAAAATCTCTCTCTCTCTCTCTCTCTCTCTCTCTCTCTCTCTCTCTCTCTCTCTCTCTCTCTCTCTAGATATATATATATATATATATATATATATATATATATATATATATATATATATATATATATATATATATCCCGTGGATACAAAGTCAAAATTGAAAAGGAACTTATAGTTGTGTGATTCAATTCCCAAGTAATCCTAACTCTTATATCGCAAGTACAAACTTATAGAGTGTTCCAAACGAATTCTAAGAATCTTTAATATGGTGATGTACAAATAGTCCTGATGTTTCACAATGACATTATCCAAAATAACTTTGAATGAATTCACAACAATATTAATCCAGTCACTGAGAACTTTGTAAATCCAATAACTATATTAAATATTTCCTCTCAAATTATATATGAGCACAACTGAAAGTGATTCCGCGAAAAATTATATTAAAATAGGAATAAATATTTTTGCTTATCAGAACCTTTTTTTTATAAACTCAAGGCATAATAAGATGACCGAGATATCGGTCATTTTCCCATACAATTTGTAAATATAGTCGTTTCCAGAACATTCTTAGGTAATAATAAATGCTAGGCTCTGAACTCAAATTTCAGTAAACATGTTTATAAATGATCATTATCTTAAAGATCATCTACAATCATGGACAAAAGTTAAGCACAGAATACACATTATATATATATATATATATATATATATTTATATATATATATATATATATATATATATATATATATATATATATATATATATATATATATATATATATATATATATATATATAGATATATATATATATATATATATATATATATATATAATAAAATACAATATAATTACATTGCATACGTATAAATATTGCATTGTATGAATCAAAGATATGTGGACTAGCAGTAGTTCTTCAGTTTGCAGGGCCGCCAGGTGGCATAGTATTCTAAGGCACTCTCCTGTACAGCCACCCACACATCTCACCTCAAGTCTCGGTTTGATCAATGTGGTTAATTTAGAACTCTTGTCGGTAGCTTCGTATGAGTCAGGGGTTCTTCCTCCACTAAATATACTGGGCGCCATGTACTGCCTTTCATGCGCTAAAAAATGACAGTTAACCCCACAAAACCAAACCATTCATCTAACTTAAGATCGGTAATGTCATAAATCCGATGTTACTTTATCAAAACGTCAAGCGAAGACAGTGAGGGCTGACTAAGATGGCTGCTTTTATTCAAGATTTTTTCCACAACATATATAAAATCCTAAATATTCACTTCTACTTGCACGCCCAACCCATTACTTTGGACTCATTACCCATTACTCTAACTTTAGAGCGTTAGACTCGTAATACAATGGTTGTGGATTAAATCCTCGCCAAGTAAGTTTAAGTTGGCTGCCTCTGCGAGCCTTTTTCCTTTTTGGCACATCCCAAAAGAGAACGGCTCTTATTTCCCATGATGTAGCCAGTAATGTGTTGAATTGCCTTTTAAAATCCACAAAAAATAATCAAAGATCGGTAATGACAGAAATCTGATGTTACTTTATCAAAACGTCAAGCGAAGACTGTGAGGGCTGACTAAGATGGTTGCTTTTATTCAAGGTTTTATTCAAGATATATACATTCCTAACTTATCACTCCTGCTTGCACGCCCAACCCACTACTTTACCGAGATAAGACGCAAGAGTCCGAATGAGTGAAGCCCAGCATAATTTTCTCCAAGTAACCTCTTACATCAAGTTTCGCAGTGTATTTAGAGTAAGCGATATTTGGATGTTCTTTGTTTCATTGTTTGATAATTGGCATTATTTTATGCTATTCTATTTGCTCCACTAACTTTATAATGTCAGATTCGAGCAATATTTGTAATACTGTTCTGCTTCATACTGCACAACACTAGTGTAAAAAAAAAATTAGTACAATGCGTTAGGAGCTATTTTTTTAATTGTAAACAAACAATGCTTGCTCTTGTAGCAGAAGCAGAAGCTTTTGATTTATTATATTTGCTAACTAAACAAACTGATTGTATCATTTAAAAGTAGAGATGATAAAGCTGACGATACGATAAGTTCACTAAATAGCAATAGAAATTATTAACCAGGCAAACGATTAGATTTTATATACACATTGTCCAGCGATGATTTTGTGACATGTAGTTGGGGTCCTCCAACCTATAACAATGGCAATGCATGCATTTACCTTTATTATTCTTGATTTTCCTCTAAATGTAATTTCTTAGTTATTTCTACTCATCGGAATTGAAGAGGTTTCAAAAATTGACACAGAGCTCGAAACTCTACTGCAATTTAAACTTTATTTTCAACTGAAATCTCATTCCAGAGATAATACAAACAATATTTAATCATGTGTCATCCTGAGAATTTCAATTTAAAGAATTTCATATTTTTCCACCTTATAATTCTTAACTATCAATGACATAAGAGACCATGAATCAAAGCCAGTCCTTCTATCTACATATTGACCCAGGTAATAACTCCACTCCATCGCAAGCAGAAAAGCAAAATCCCTCGATTCCAGACAAACTAGAAAAGTCGTTTCAAGGCGCAGTCATTTAAAAAAGACTAATTTTAAATTTTAAGTAGCCCAAAATGAAATTTCTTTTTTTAAACGAATGACAGCGCGCGATAGGCTACCGAAATACAAAGGTAGCTGGGCAATGATATGTGCGCATGAATACGATTATCGAGTCGTCGTTAACTACGCTTGTTTATTGACTTTGGAATCTAGCAGAAATTAAATTACTTTTTCTTGATAAGTGTTCTTTTTTATTAATAAGCCTTAGGTAGAAAAGCAAAAAGAGTATATAATAAAAAGGATCCTTTACTTGCATAGGAAAATATGAGACCAATGTCGTGCAATATAGCTATACAAAAAAAAACTCGTTCGTATTTTCCCATACGACTGCAGTATCAGATAATAATTTGCTTTTAGAGTTAATATTTTGCGTGATTTCGAGCTTTACGCACAATAAAATATAGAATAAAGTTGTCAAAGTATTTATTGTGAACTTCGGAACCACATACCCAACAGAACAGCGTCACCTCCTCCATATGCACCCACGTGCTGACCATTGATGGTAATGTTATCTCTGTTCTCTATGGACGAAGTGCACGATTGGGCCACAAACACTTGTCCATTCGCCCCAACAGCAATATCAATTCCAGATATCGAATTCCCGTTATTATTGCCGAGTCTGTGATGCGAAGGTTGCAAAATTTGAACAAATGCGATTAATATTTTAAAGAAAGAAATATGCTTGGCCGTTTACGTCATGCATGTAAAAAGCGAATATTGAAGTGTAACAAGTATTTAGTGTTATGACGAGATGACAGACTATCGATGCTATATGAACTCCTACATCATTAGAGTTTTCACGACACATACAAAAGAGATTTTAAGTGAAGAACATTTATTGAATAAAATAGCATGGTAAAAAAGCGATGTTTATTACAAAAAAAAAGATTTAATGTGATGTGATTTTCAAAGAATGGAATATAAACTGAAATTTCGTCCCGAACGGGCAATTCATTTTACAAATATTGGATTATTTTAATATAATGGTTATTGAATTGAGACAGGATTATCTCATTCTGAAACCGCCATATCGCTACATAGTCAACCCATTAAGTTTCTAAACTTTCCAAATGTCTAAAACTACATTCTTTTTATTAAAAAAAGAAACCCATTGATGAAACAAGTCTAAAGGTTTCGTTAGTTTTATGATAGGCAATATTTTAACTGGCTTTGTATATGTATAAAATCTTTGCAACGAACCCGCAAAACATCTTGGTGCGAAGACGAGCTTGGTGGAAACACTTTGATTACATGCACAAAAATTGAATGTAAACCATAAAAAAAATTGTAAAAAAATGAGACAACGAAGCCATATTTTCTGTATTGGGAGAATAGTTCCATTCAGCATTAGCTATCTTATATATATATATATATATATATATATATATATATATATATATATATATATATATATATATATATATATATATATATATATATATATATATATATATATATATATATATATATATGAACATCCACATTTGTCTTTCTGCTTTCTGTGTCACAGCTGGCAAGTCAGAGGTCGCGGGTTCAAAATTCAAGGAGGCATCTCACTTTAAAAAAAAATAGTTTGGGGAATTTTTTTCTTCAAACTTTCTTTTTAACTCTCTCGCGCCAATGTTTTAAATTAGTTAAAAAATATTTTAAAAAATTCGTTTTAATCTTGGAAAAGTTAGTTGCAATGCGTTTCAAAAAGATAAATCTTTACAAAGTCTGTCATAGAAAAGTCATAGAGTAGACATAGCTTAAGATGTACAGCGATGGAGTTAGTTGGAAGAGTTGAAAAACATTGACTAGTTTTGAAAATGCAAGGACACATAACTTTGAGTTATGTTTGGATGTGATATAGCTTAAGGCTTTGAGAAAATATTTTGAGGAGTGTCATAGGGTGGTAATAGTTTGAAAAAATGTGGACGGTTAGAAGTTAAGTGTTTGTCAATTGTTTCAGGATTTTCAAAAGTTATTAATATGATCGGGGTGTCAGAGCGTCGCTTATATTTTTAAGATTGTGATAGGTTAAATATAGTTTGGGGAAAATCAGAAAGTGGCGATAGTTTGATGAGTGTGATAGGCTGGATGTAGTAAGGGCAATATCTGGGCATGCCAAACGTTTGACGAGTATGAGAAGTAATTTGGGGAATGTCTGGGCATGCCAAACGTTTGACGAGTATGAGAGGTAGTTTGGGGATTATCTGGGCATGCCAAACGTTTGACGAGTATGAGAAGTAGTTTGGGGAATGTCTGGGCATGCCAGACGTTTGACGAGTATGAGAGGTAGCTTGGGGAATGTCTGGGCATGCCAAACATTTGACGAGTATGAGAGGTAGTTTGGGGAATGTCTAGGCATGCCAAACATTTGAAGAGTATGAGAGGTAGTTTGGGGAATGCCTGGGCATGCGAGACGTTTGACGATGATGAAAGGTAGTTTGGGGAATGTCTGGGCATGCCAAACATTTGACGAGTATGAGAGGTAGTTTGGGGAATGTATGGGCATGCCAAAAATTTGACGATGATGAGAGGTAGTTTGGGGAATGTCTGGACAGGCCAAACGTTTGACGAGTATGAGAAGTAGTTTGGGGAATGTATTTGCATGCCAAACATTTGACGAGTATGAGAGGCAGTTTGGGGATTATCTGGGCATGCCAGACGTTAGACGATGATGAGAGGTAGTTTGGGGAATGTCTGGGCATGGAAAAATTGGACGATGATGAGAGGTAGTTTGGGGAATGTCTGGACATGCCAAACATTTGACGATGATAAGAGGTAGTTTGGGGAATGTCTGGACATGCCACACGTTAAACGAGTATGAGAAGTAGTTTGGGGAATGTATTTGCATGCCAAACATTTGACGAGTATTAGAGGTAGTTTGGGGATTATCTGGGTATGTCAGACGTTAGACGATGATGAGAGGTAGTTTGGAAAATATCTGGGCATGCCAAAAATTTGACGATGATGAGAGGTAGTTTGGGGAATGTCTGGACATACCAAACGTTTGACGAGTATGAGAAGTAGTTTGGGGAATGTATTTGCATGCCAAACATTTGACGAGTATGAGAGGTAGTTTGGGGATTATCTGGGTATGCCAGACGTTAGACGATGATGAGAGGTAGTTTGGGGAATGTCTGGGCATGCCAAAAATTTGACGATGATGAGAAGTAGTTTGGGGAATGTATGGACATGCCAAACGTTTGACGAGTATGAGAAGTAGTTTGGGGAATGTATTTGCATGCCAAACATTTGACGAGTATGAGAGGTAATTTGGGGATTATCTGGGCATGCCAGACGTTAAACGATGATGAGAGGTAGTTTGGGGAAAATCTGGGCATGCCAGACGTTTGACGAGTATGAGAGGTTGTTTAGGGAATGTCTGGGCATGACAAACATTTGACGAGTATGAGAGGTAGTTTGGGGAATGTCTGGGCATGCCAAATGTTTGACGTGTATGAGAGGTAGTTTGGGGATTGTCTGGGCATGCCAAACGTTTGACAATGATAAGAGGTAGTTTGGGGAATGTATCGACATGCCAAACGTTTGACGAGTGTTAGAAGTAGTTTCGGGAATGTATTTGCATGCCAAATGTTTGACGAGTATGAGAGGTAGTTTGGGGAATGTCTAAGCATGCCAGACGTTTGACGATGATGAGAGGTAGTTTGGGTAATGTCTGGACATGCGAAACGTTTGACGAGTATGAGAGGTAGTTTGGGGAATGTCTGGGGATGCCAAAAATTTGACGATGATGAGAGGTAGTTTGGGGAATGTCTGGACATGCCAAACGTTTGACGAGTGTTAGAAGTAGTTTCGAGAATGTATTTGCATGCCAAACATTTGACGAGTATGAGAAATAGTTTGGGGATTATCTGGGCATGCCGGACGTTAGACGATGATGAGAGGTTGTTTGGGTAATGTCTGGACATGCCAAACATTTGACGATGATGAGAGGTTGTTTGGGGAATGTCTGGACATGCCAAACATTTGACGAGTTTGAGAAGTAGTTTGGGGAATGTATTTGCATGCCAAACATTTGACGAGTATGAGAGGTAGTTTGGGGATTATCTGGGCATGCCAGACGTTTGACGATGATGAGAGGTAGTTTGGGGAATGTATGGGCATGCCAAATATTTGACGATGATGAGATGTAGTTTGGGGAATGTCTGGACATGCCAACAATTTGACGATGATGAGAGGTTGTTTGGGGAATGTCTGGACATGCCAAACGTTTGACGAGTATGAGAAGTAGTTTGGGGAATGTATTTGCATGCCAAACATTTGACGAGTATGAGAAATAGTTTGGGGATTATCTGGGCATGCCGGACGTTATACGATGATGAGAGGTAGTTTGGGTGATGTCTGGACATGCCAAACATTTGACGATGATGAGAGGTTGTTTGGGGAATCTCTGGACATGCCAAACATTTGACGAGTTTGAGAAGTAGTTTGGGGAATGTATTTGCATGCCAAACATTTGACGAGTATGAGAGGTAGTTTGGGGATTATCTTGGCATGCCAGACGTTAGACGATGATGAGAGGTAGTTTGGGGAATGTCTGGGCATGCCAAATATTTGACGATGATGAGATGTAGTTTGGGGAATGTCTGGACATGCCAACAATTTGACGATGATGAGAGGTTGTTTGGGGAATGTCTGGACATGCCAAACGTTTGACGAGTATGAGAAATAGTTTGGGGAATGTATTTGCATGCCAAACATTTGACGAGTATGAGAGGTAGTTTGGGGATTATCTGGGCATGCCAGACGTAAGACGATGATGAGAGGTAGTTTGGGGAATGTCTGGACATGCCAAAAATTTGACGATGATGAGAGGTAGTTTGGGGAATGTCTGGACATGCCAAACGTTTGACGAGTATGAGAAGTAGTTTGGGGAATGTATTAGCATGCCAAACATTTGACGAGTATTAGAGGTAGTTTGAGGATTATCTGGGTATGACAGACGTTAGACGATGATGAGAGGTAGTTTGGGGAATGTCTGGGCATGCCAAAAATTTGACGATGATGAGAGGTAGTTTGGGGACTGTCTGGACATGCCAAACATTTGACGATGATGAGAGGTTGTTTGGGGAATGTCTAGACATGCCAAACATTTGACGAGTTCGAGAAGTAGTTTGGGGAATGTATTTGCATGCCAAACATTTGACGAGTATGAGAGGTAGTTTGGGGATTATCTGGGCATGCCAGACGTTAGACGATGATGAGAGGTAGTTTGGGGAATGTATGGGCATGCCAAATATTTGACGATGATGAGATGTATTTTGGGGAATGTCTGGACATGCCAACAATTTGACGATGATGAGAGGTTGTTTGGGGAATGTCTGGACATGCCAAACGTTTGACGAGTATGAGAAATAGTTTGGGGAATGTATTTGCATGCCAAACATTTGACGAGTATGAGAGGTAGTTTGGGGATTATCTTGGCATGCCAGACGTAAGACGATGATGAGAGGTAGTTTGGGGAATGTCTGGACATGCCAAAAATTTGACGATGATGAGAGGTAGTTTGGGGAATGTCTGGACATGCCAAACGTTTGACGAGTATGAGAAGTAGTTTGGGGAATGTATTTGCATGCCAAACATTTGACGAGTATTAGAGGTAGTTTGAGGATTATCTGGGTATGCCAGACGTCAGACGATGATGAGAGGTAGTTTGGGGAATGTCTGGGCATGCCAAAAATTTGACGATGATGAGAGGTAGTTTGGGGAATGTCTGGACATGCCAAACATTTCACGAGTATGAGAAGTAGTTTGGGGAATGTATTTGCATGCCAAACATTTGACGAGTATGAGAGGTTGTTAAGGGAATGTCTGGGCATGCCAAGCATTTGACGAGTATGAGAAGTAGTTTGGGGAATGTATTTGCATGCCAAACATTTGACGAGTATTAGAGGTAGTTTGAGGATTATCTGGGTATGCCAGACGTTAGACGATGATGAGAGGTAGTTTGGGGAATGTCTGGGCATGCCAAAAATTTGACGATGATGAGAGGTAGTTTGGGGAATGTCTGGACATGCCAAACATTTGACCATGATGAGAGGTTGTTTGGGGAATGTCTGGACATGCCAAACATTTGACGAGTTTGAGAAGTAGTTTGGGGAATGTATTTGCATGCCAAACATTTGACGAGTATGAGAGGTAGTTTGGGGATTATCTGGGCATGCCAGACGTTAGACGATGATGAGAGGTAGTTTGGGGAATGTATGGGCATGCCAAAAATTTGACGATGATGAGAGGTAGTTTGGGGAATGTCTGGACATGCCAAACATTTCACGAGTATGAGAAGTAGTTTGGGGAATGTATTTGCATGCCAAACATTTGACGAGTATGAGAGGTTGTTAAGGGAATGTCTGGGCATGCCAAGCATTTGACGAGTATGAGAAGTAGTTTGGGGAATGTATTTGCATGCCAAACATTTGACGAGTATTAGAGGTAGTTTGAGGATTATCTGGGTATGCCAGACGTTAGACGATGATGAGAGGTAGTTTGGGGAATGTCTGGGCATGCCAAAAATTTGACGATGATGAGAGGTAGTTTGGGGAATGTCTGGACATGCCAAACATTTGACCATGATGAGAGGTTGTTTGGGGAATGTCTGGACATGCCAAACATTTGACGAGTTTGAGAAGTAGTTTGGGGAATGTATTTGCATGCCAAACATTTGACGAGTATGAGAGGTAGTTTGGGGATTATCTGGGCATGCCAGACGTTAGACGATGATGAGAGGTAGTTTGGGGAATGTATGGGCATGCCAAATATTTGACGATGATGAGATGTAGTTTGGGGAATGTCTGGACATGCCAACAATTTGACGATGATGAGAGGTTGTTTGGGGAATGTCTGGACATGCCAAACGTTTGACGAGTATGAGAAATAGTTTGGGGAATGTATTTGCATGCCAAACATTTGACGAGTATGAGAGGTAGTTTTGGGATTATCTGAGCATGCCAGACGTAAGACGATGATGAGAGGTAGTTTGGGGAATGTCTGGGCATGCCAAAAATTTGACGAGTATGAGAGGTTGTTTAGGGAATGTCTGGGCATGCCAAACATTTGACGAGTATGAGAAGTAGTTTGTGGAATGTATTTGCATGCCAAACATTTGACGAGTATGAGAGGTAGTTTGGGGATTATCTGTGCATGCCAGACGTTAGACGATGATGATAGGTAGTTTGGGGAATGTCTGGACATCCCAGACGTTTGACGAGTATGAGAGGTAGTTTGTGGAATGTCTGGGCATTCCAGACGTTTGACGAGTATGAGAGATTGTTTAGGGAATGTCTGGGCATGACAAACATTTGACGAGTATGAGAGGTAGTTTGGGGAATGTCTGGGCATGCCAAATGTTTGACGTGTATGAAAGGTAGTTTGGGGATTGTTTGGGCATGCCAAACGTTTGACAATGCTAAGAGATAGTTTGGGGAATGTATGGACATGCCAAACGTTTGACGAGTGTTAGAAGTAGTTTCGAGAATGTATTTGCATGCCAAATGTTTGACGATGATGAGAGGTAGTATGGGGAATGTCTGGGCATGCCAGACGTTTGACGATGATGATAGGTAGTTTGGGGAATGTCTGGGCATGCCAAACATTTGACGAGTATGAGAGGTAGTTTGGGGAATGTCTGGGGATGCCAAAAATTTGACGATGATGAGAGGTAGTTTGGGGAATGTCTGGACATGCCAAACGTTTGACGAGTGTTAGAAGTAGTTTCGGGAATGTATTTGCATGCTAAACATTTGACGAGTATGAGATGTAGTTTGGGGATTATCTGGGCATGCCGGACGTTAGACGATGATGAGAGGTAGTTTGGGGAATGTCTGGGCATGCCAAATATTTGACGATGATGAGAGGTAGTTTGGGGAATGTCTGGACATGCCAAACATTTGACGATGATGAGAGATTGTTTGGGGAATGTCTGGATTTGCCAAACGTTTGACGAGTATGAGAAGTAGTTTGGGGAATGTATTGCATGCCAAAGATTTGACGAGTATGAGAGGTAGTTTGGGGATTATCTGGGCATGCCAGACGTTAGACGATGATGAGAGGTAGTTTGGGGAATGTCTGGGCATGCCAAAAATTTGACGATGATGAGAGGTAGTTTGGGGAATGTCAGGACATGCCAAACGTTTGACGAGTATGAGAAGTAGTTTGGGGAAAGTATTTGCATGCCAAATATTTGATGAGTATGAGAGGTAGTTTGGGGATTATCTGGGCATGCCAGACGTTAGACGATGATGAGAGGTAGTTTGGGGATTGTCTGGGCATACCAGACGTTTGACGAGTATGAGAGGTTGTTTAGGGAATGTCTGGGCATGACAAACATTTGACGAGTATGAGAAGTAATTTGGGGAATATTTGGGCATGCGAAACATTTGATGAGTATGAGAGGTAGTATGGGGAATGTCTGGACATGCCAAACATTTGAGAATATGAGAGGAAGTTTGGGGAATGTCTGGGCATGCCAAATGTTTGACGACTATGAGAGGTAGTTTGGGGCATGCCAAACGTTTGACAATGATAAGAGGTAGTTTGTGGGAATGTCTGGACATGCCAAACGTTTGACGATGATTAAAGGTAGTTTGGGGAATGACTGGGCATGACAAACGTTTTGGCGATGATGAGAGGTAGTGTGGGGATTGTCTGGGCATGACAAATATTTGACAAGTATGAGAGGTAGTTTGGGGATTTTCTGGGCATACCAGACGTTAGACGATGATGAGAGGTAGTTTGGGGAATGTCTGGACATGCCAGACGTTTGACGAGTATGAGAGGTAGTTTGGGGATTATGGCATGTCAAACGTTCTGCGAGTATGAGAGGTAGTTTGGGGAATATCTGGGCATGCGAAACATTTGATGAGTATGAGAGGTAGTATGGGGAATGTCTGGACATGCCAAACATTTGAGAATATGAGGGGTAGATTGGGGAATGTCTGGGCATGCCAAACGTTTGACGAGTATGAGAGGTAGTTTTGGGAATGACTAGGCATGCCAAATATTTGACGAGTATGAGAGGTAGTTTGGGGATTGTCTGGGCATGCCAAATGTTTGACGATGATGAGAGGTAGTTTGGGGAATGTCTGGGCATGCCAAACGTTTGACAATGCTAAGAGGTAGTTTGGGGAATGTATGGACATGCCAAACGTTTGACGAGTGTTAGAAGTAGTTTCGGGAATGTATTTGCATGCCAAATGTTTGACGATGATGAGAGGTAGTATGGTGAATGTCTGGGCATGCCATACGTTTGACGATGATGACAGGTAGTTTGGGGAATGTCTGGGCATGCCAAACATTTGACGAGTATGAGAGGTAGTTTGGGGAATGTCTTGGGATGCCAAAAATTTGACGATGATGAGAGGTAGTTTGGGGAATGTCTGGACATGCCAAACGTTTGACGAGTGTTAGAAGTAGTTTCGGGAATGTATTTGCATGCCAAACATTTGACGAGTATGAGAGGTAGTTTGGGGATTATCTGGGCATGCCGGACGTTAGACGATGATGAGAGGTAGTTTGGGGAATGTCTGGGCATGCCAAATATTTGACGATGATGAGAGGTAGTTTGGGGAATGTCTGGACATGCCAAACATTTGACGATGATGAGAGATTGTTTGCGGAATGTCTGGACATGCCAAACGTTTGACGAGTATGAGAAGTAGTTTGGGGAATGTATTGCATGCCAAACATTTGACGAGTATAAGAGGTAGTTTGGGGATAATCTGGGCATGCCAGACGTTAGACGATGATGAGAGGTAGTTTGGGGAATGGCTGGGCATGCCAAAAAGTTGACGATGATGAGAGGTAGTTTGGGGAATGTCTGGACATGCCAAACGTTTGACGAGTATGAGAAGTAGTTTGGTTTGTTTGTTTGTTTACTTGAATTTTAACGGCGCACCAGCACTTTTAGGCTATTTAGCGCCATACAATACGTTACATGTTCAAAAACAAGAAAGGTTTAACATCGACCAGCGATATATATATAAAAACAATAGTTAAATATAAAATGGTAAGATGTTGGTAACAGGAAAATATGAAGCTTCCCAATCAACGGGAGATGTAAATGGTGTTATGTTGATGATAAGATGTTGTAAATAAAAGGTGATATTTGCATTAGATAAAAATATTCTACGTGATGGTACACAAGTTATAGTTTAAAATAGAGATTTACTTCCTTTAGGAAATCTAAAATACAAGTGGTTTGTATTGTATCAAAAAGTTCCTTCATGTCATGTACATTATAGTATTTAACACGCGTAGGTTGCAGGTCGGAACACTCGGTCATAAAGTGTTTAACAGTGAATGGCTCATTGCAAGAAAAGCACTCTGGTGGATCTTCACCTTTTAGTATGTGGGAGTGGGTAATGTCTGTATGACCGATTCTGATTCTTGCAATGACAACCTCCTCCCTGCGGATAGTTCTATAGGAAGGAGTCCATTCTCCCAGGGTTGGTTTGATGGCATGAAGTTTGTTATTGACTGCATCATCCCATGACGCCTGCCACTTCTGACGTAGGTACTTTTTGATACAAGGTTTAAAATCAGTAAAAGGTAATTTAAAATCCGATGGTTCTTGGGATAGAGCCATCTTAGCAGCCCGGTCTGCTTCTTCATTACCTTTAATACCAATATGGCTAGGTAGCCAACAGTATACTATGTTGTAGGACTTACTAAGCTCAGAGTTTTTGACGAGAATATCGACTAGTAATGGATTATCCAGTTTTCTATGGTATAGCGACTGAAGTACTGACAGAGAGTCACAGAAAATAATGCTATTTAAAATGCGCTTTTGTTCAATAAATTTCAGAGCAAGATCTATTGCTCTGATTTCTGCTGAAAATATGGACGCATCGTTTGGCAAGCGCACTTTGGTTATGTGCTTGCCACTAACAAAGGCTGCAGCAGCCTTGTCATCAACTTTTGATCCATCAGTAAAAATTTTTGTGTAGTTTTTAAAATCGTTGAGGAGTTCATGATAAGAGTTCTGGAAAACGGCAGGATTCGTCTCAGATTTTCTCCCATCGTGCAACGTAAAAATCACTTTGGGTTGCTTAAGGAGCCAAGGTGGTGTTTCCGAGACAAACGTGTTCTGAACTGTAGGAAGATTAATTTTGATAGTGTCAAAACTGGATGATATTCTGATGCCAAATGAAGGTATGGCATTTGGTTTGTTTTCGTACAAAGTTTTGTATTTTGGTCAAAAAACAGCCGAAAAAGCAGGGTTCAGAGGATTTGATCTTAACCTAAGAGCGTACTGTATAGAAAGCATTTCTCTGCGGTGCGATAAGGGTGGTTCATTCGCTTCCGCGAGAAGGCTTTCGCATGGAGATGTCTTGAATGCTCCTAGAGCAAGTCTTATTCCCTGATGATGAATTGGGTCAAGCATTTTCAAATAAGACTTCCTAGCTGAACCATAAACAATGCATCCATAGTCTAGTATAGAACGGATAAATGTTCTATACAAATTGAGGAGGACTTTTTTATCAGCACCCCAGTCAGTGTGCGCAATTACTTTTAGTAAATTTAAAGCTTTTAAGCATTTAGCTTTTAAATTCTTGATGTGTGGTATAAAAGTCAGTTTTCTGTCGAAGATAATACCCAAAAACTTCGTTTCCTCAACAACTGGAATAAGTGTTCCGTCCAGCGTGAGTTTAGGGTCATCATGATGTCTTCGCAATTGACAGAAATGCATGCATACTGTTTTCGATTTAGAGAATTTAAAACCATTATTACTGGCCCAATGGTGGATCTTATTGATATTTTGTTGAAGTTGCCTTTCAATTGTATGCATGTGCTTTGATCGATAACAAATTAAAAAATCGTCTACATATAAAGAGCAGTCCACACCGGGAGTTAAGCACTTAGTGATGCTATTGATTTTGATATTAAATAGCGTCACAGATAAAATACTGCCCTGGGGCACACCCATCTCTTGCTGGTGCATATCGGAGATGGTAGCGCCCACGCGTACTTTGAATTCTCTGTCGGAGAGAAAACTGGAGATGAAAGCGGGCAGACGGCCTTTTAGACCTAGATCGTGCAGGTCATTTAGTATCCCGTACTTCCATGTTGTATCATAGGCCTTTTCTAAATCAAAGAAGACCGCTACTAAATGTTCCTTCTTGATAAATGCATCGCGAATAAATGTTTCCAGTCTAACCAGATGATCGTTAGTACTACGACCAGAACGGAAGCCACTTTGGAAAGGAGAAATTAAATTATTACTTTCCAAGTACCATACAAGCCGAGAATTAATCATTCGTTCCATTGTTTTGCATATGCAGCTTGTCAATGCAATAGGCCGATAGCTGTTAGGATCTTCGTTATCTTTGTCTGGTTTGGGAATCGGTATCACTGTTGCTTCTTTCCAGCTCTTAGGTACATTACCAGCAATCCATAAATCATTAAAGATTTTAAGAAGCAATGTCAGAGAAGATTCTGGGAGGTGTTTCAAGAACTGGTAATGTACTTCGTCAGGCCCAGCGGATGTATCATGGGCCTTGTCTAATGCCTCCCTAAGCTCCAATAAAGAAAACAGCTGGTTATAATTTTCAGTGTTGTTCGATGTAAATTTTAAACGCGACTTTTCTTTTTCAGATTTTAATCTTCTAAAGGCATCTGAATAATTAGATGATGATGAGTTTTTCGAAAAACTATCGGCAAGAATATTTGTTATGTCACGTTTCGAACTGAAATTGATATTGTTTATTTTTAGGTGTCGAATAGAATTGTGTTTCCTTTTTCCATTTATTTTCCGAATAGTATCCCAAACTTGTTTCATTGAGGAACGAGAGTTTAAAGAAGAAATATATTTCTTCCAGGATGCACGCTTACATTCTTTGATTGTGCGTCGAGTTTTAGCCCGGGCAATACGATATTTATTTAAATTTTCGGGCGTTGGACGAGTGTTGAATGTTTTTAATGCTTCTCGGCGTTATCTAATGGCTTCTTTGCATTCCTTGGTTACCCAAGGTTTTTGCGATCTCTTACTGTTCGTTGAGGACTTGGGAATGGATTCATCTGCAATTGAAATTAGAACGGAGGTAAAATGCTGTATAGGATTAACAGCGTTGAATACTGTATCATTATTTAGTCTAGTTTTACATAATGCTTCAAACATAGCCCAATCGGCCTTCTTTATATTCCATTGTGGAATTGTATCATCAATTTTAGTGTTATTTTCAAGAGTGATTGGAAAGTGATCACTGCTGTGAAGGTCATCAGCGACCTTCCATTCATAGTCCAAAAGCAGTGAGGGAGAGCAAATTGTCAAATCTATGCATGTGTACGTACCCGTTCCTGGGTGTAAATATGTTGATGAATTAGTGTTATATAGACACAGATCGTGTCTAGAAATGAAATCTTCTATTTTATGGCCTCTGTCGTTTATGTGATTTGATCCCCATAAAATGTTATGGGCATTAAAATCCCCGAGTAAAACGAAGGGCGCGGGAAGTTGTTCAACAAGATTGTCTAATTCCTTTTGTACTAGGTTGGTGTTTGGTGGTAAGTAAATGGAACAAAAAGTAATCACTCGATGTAGAGTGACACTTTTTTCAATGGCTTGTAAATTTGTGTTTAAAGGAACGACTCTGTGAGGGGCTCTATTGTTCACAGCAATAGAGACTCCTCCTGAGGCCCTGTCTGCGTTTTGAAAGTACGCATTAAACAGGGAAAAGTTTTTAAAAGTAATTTTATCTGTCTCTTTCAGGAATGTTTCCTGTAAACATAGTACAGCAGGATCGTGTTCATTTAAAAGCAGAAGAATATCATTGTAGTTTGTTTTAAGTCCTCGACAATTCCATTGTATGATGGTGTTCTTCATTCTAATGTTATGCTGGAGATTCTGGAACTAGGTTAGACTATTCGCGGTGGAAGCATGTGTTGTTATTTGTCTGGAGGAAGTACGGGAGTATATTTAGTTTTATTAGGTTTGGAGCTACTTTGAGTACACGGAGCAGTTTCTTCTGCATCCATGCTCTCAAAGTCTCCAAACCTGTTGTACAGTTTAATGGGGTCATCTGACCCCTTTTGCTGTTTATTTGTTTGTGCTTTGTGTTTCTGTCTTGGTGATTTTGGTGGTGGATTGTTATTAGTTGTTGTCTGAGTTGATGTTGTGCTTTTCTGTGGCTTATAATTAGGGATGTTGGCACATGTGGTTGAATCGGGCTGATCCGTCTGTGTTTGGGCGTCCTTCGTGCTTTTTGGATTGTGCTTTACGACTGTGGAGAAGGATGGGCCAGGAAGGGATGTTTTTGCCTGGACAAGCTTTCTGGCCTCTGGGTAGGGAATGTTCGAAGTAAACTTTACCCTCTGAATTTCCTTCTCCTGTTTCCATGTATCACAATCTTTGGAACTGGCGTGATGTTCCTTGCCACAGTTGACACAATGCGGAGTTGCTCTACAATCAGCTTCCTGATGAGAGTGTTCTCCGCATCGGCCACATACCTTGGCTCTGGAACATCGATCTTCGTGATGGCCGTATTTTTGACACTTATAGCATCGAAGGGGGTTTGGAATGTAGATCTCGACCTTTACTTGTAAAAACCCAACCTTGACCACTTTGGGCACTGTCGGTTTATTAAAGGTGAGTACAAATGTATTGGTGTCCTGCAGGGTGTTATTACGTTTAATACGTATTCTTCGCACTGCAGTGACACCTTCATGTTTCATCCCTTCGATGATATCTGCGTCGGTGACTCCAGCCAAGTCACGACATCGTATTACGCCTTTGGACGAATTCAGTGTAGTGTGGGCGAATGAGGTCACTGGAATATCAAAGAATGTTTTCATTTTCATGATATTGTCTGTTTGCCCCTTTCGCTCACACTCTACAAGAAGGCAACCCGATTTTAGTTTTTTCACACTTTTTGGTGTGCCAATCGATCCCGTAATGGTTTTCTCGATAATAAATGGAGATAAACCTGAAAGCGGTTTAGCATCATCTTTTGATTGAATAACCATGAAGCGTGGAAATGATTCCACGCCACGTGGTTCTTCATCAGAGTCAGACAGTGGTTTAGTACGTTTATTGGATTTTTTTTCCATGATGGCAAGATTTTAAAATTCAGCACCCGTGCTCCCCACCCATCAAGGAGCCCAACAAGGGGACACTTTTAAAGTGCCAAGGATACACAGATGCCATACTCAGTTGATAAAATTACCTTTGGATGACCCTGAAGTCGCCAATTTCTAGGGTCAGTAAAATTACCCCCCGATTGACCCGTTGAGCCACCGCCTTCTAGGAAGTCTTCTAAGATTTGGAAAAGGGAAAGATATAGGAATAGAATATATGGGCAACGGTGGTATCAAAAGAGATACAAGGAGAAAGTAAAAGGAGGTGAGAGAGTTAATAAAGACTTCCTAGGGCTCGGCGTGACCAGCCGATTTGTCGAGACCGGGCCCATCTCGACCACCCGTCTAAGAGAAGTAGAGGCCAAAGTAGTGTGTTGCAACTACCAGGATCCTTTCCTCCCCCGACACGGGACGCAACCCACGGCAAACAGGTTGCCTCTACTTAGTCGCCTTTTACGACACGTGGCGAGGCACGTCGGGCCTATTCTACAACCCCGAACCCGCAGGGGGGAGAAGTAGTTTGGGGAATGTATTTGCATGCAAACATTTGACGAGTATGAGAGGTAGTTTGGGGATTATTTGGGCATGCCAGACGTTAGACGATGATGAGAGGTAGTTTGGGGAATGTCTGGACATGTCAAAAATTTGACGATGATGAGAGGCAGTTTGGGGAATGTCTGGACATGCCAAACGTTTGACGAGTATGAGAAGTAGTTTGGGGAAAGTATTTGCATGCCAAACATTTGATGAGTATGAGAGGTAGTTTGGGGATTATCTGGGCATGCCAGACGTTAGACGATGATGAGAGGTAGTTTGGGGATCGTCTGGGCATACCAGACGTTTGACGAGTATGAGAGGTTGTTTAGGGAATGTCTGGGCATGACAAACATTTGACGAGTATGAGAAGTAATTTGGGGAATATTTGGGCATGCGAAACATTTGATGAGTATGAGAGGTAGTATGGGGAATGTCTGGACATGCCAAACATTTGAGAATATGAGAGGAAGTTTGGGGAATGTCTGGGCATGCCAAATGTTTGACGAGTATGAGAGGTAGTTTGGGGCATGGTAAACGTTTGACAATGATAAGAGGTTGTTTGTGGGAATGTCTGGACATGCCGAACGTTTGACGATGATTAAAGGTAGTTTGGGGAATGACTGGGCATGACAAACGTTTGACGATGATGAGAGGTAGTTTAGGAAATGTCTGGGCGTGTCAAAGGTTTGACGATGATGAGAGGTAATTTGGGGAATATCTGTGCATGCCAAATATTTGACGAGTATGAGAGGTAGTTTGGTGTCTGTGGCATGTCAAACGTTTGGCGAGTATGAGAGGTAGTTTGGGGAATATCTGGGCATGCGAAACATTTGATGAGTATGAGAGGTAGTATGGGGAATGTCTGGACATGCCAAACATTTGAGAATACGAGAGGTAGTTTGGGGAATGTCGGGGCATGCCAAACGTTTGACGAGTATGAGAGGTAGTTTGGGGAATGTTTAGGCATGCCAAACATTTGACGAGTATGAGCGGTAGTTTGGTGATTGCCTGGGCATGCCAAATGTTTGACGATGATGAGCGGTAGTTTGGGGAATGTCGGGGCATGCCAAATGTTTGACGAGTATGAGAGGTAGTTTGGGGATTATCTGGGCATGCCAGACGTTTGACGATGATGAGAGGTAGTTTGTGGAATGTCTGGGCATGAAAAAGTTTTGACGATGATGAGAGGCATTTTGCGGAATGTCTGGGGATGCCAAACATTTGACGAGTATGAGAGGTAGTCTGGAGATTGTCTGAGCATGTCAAACGTTTGGCGAGTGCGAGAGGTAGTTTGGGGAATATCTGGGTATGCCAAACATATGACGAGTATGACAGGTAGTATGGAGACAGTCTGGACATGCCAAACGTTTGAGAATATGAGAGGTAGTTTGGGGAATGTCTGAGCATGCCAAACGTTTGACGAGTATGAGAGGTAGTTTGGGGAATGTCTGGGCATACCAAACATTTGACGAGTATGAGAAGTAGTTTGGGGAATGTATTTGCATGCCAAAAATTTGACGAGCTTGAGAGGTAGTTTGGGGATTATCTGGGGATGCCAGCCGTTAGACGATGATGAGAGGTAGTTTGGGGAATGTCTGGACAAAACAGACGTTTGACGAGTATGAGAGGTAGTTTGGGGAATGTCAGGACATGCCAGACGTTTGACGAGTATGAGAGATTGTTTAGGGAATGTCTGGGCATGACAAACATTTGACTAGTATCAGAGGTAGTTTGGGGATTGTCTGGGCATGTCAAACGTTTGGCGAGTATGAGAGGTAGTTTGGGGAATATCTGGGCATGCCAAACATTTGATGAGTATGAGAGGTAGTATGGGGAATGTCTGGACATGCCAAACATTTGAAAATATGAGAGGTAGTTTGCGGAATGTATGGGCATGCCATACAATTGACGATGATGAGAGGTAGTTTGGGGAATGTCTAGGCATTCCAAACATTTGACGAGTATGAGCGGAAGTTCGGGGATTGTCTGGGCATGCCAAATGTTTGACGATGATGAGAGGTAGTTCGGGGAATGTCTGGGCATGTCAAAGTTTTGGCGATGATGAGAGGTAGTCTGGGGAATGTCTGGGCATGCCAAATATTTGACGAGTATGAGAGGTAGTTTGGGGATTATCTGGGCATGCCAGACGTTAGACGATGATAAGAGGTAGTTTGGGGAATGTCTGGACATGCCAGACGTTTGACGAGTATGAGAGGTAGTTTGGGGATTATGGCATGTCAAACGTTTGGCGAGTAGGAGAGGTAGTTTGGGGAATATCTGGGCATGCGAAACATTTGATGAGTATGAGAGGTAGTATGGGGAATGTCTGGACATGCCAAACATTTGAGAATATGAGAGGTAGTTTGGGGAATGTCGGGGCATGCCAAACGTTTGACGAGTATGAGAGGTAGTTTGCGGAATGACTAGGCATGCCAAATATTTGACGAGTATGAGAGGTAGTTTGGAGATTGTCTGGGCATGCCAAATGTTTGACGATGATGAGAGGTAGTTTGGGGAATGTATGGGCATGCCAAACGTTTGACGAGTATGAGAGGTAGTTTGGGGATTATCTGGGCATGCCAAATGTTTGACGATGATGAGAGGTAGTTTAGGGAATGTCTGGGTATGCCAGACGTTTGACGGTGATGAGAGGTAGTTTGGGGAATGTCTGGGCATGCCAAACATTTGACGATTATGCGAGGTAGTTTGGGGAATGGCTGGGGATGCAAAAAATTTGACGATGATGAGAGGTAGTTTGGGGAATGTCTGGACATGCCAAACGTTTGACGAGTGTTAGAAGTAGTTTCGTGAATGTATTTGCATGCCAAACATTTGACGAGTATGAGAGGTAGTTTGGGGATTATCTGGGCATGCCGGACGTTAGACGATGATGAGAGGTAGTTTGGGGAATGTCTGGACATGCCAAACATTTGACGATGATGAGACATTGTTTGGGGAATGTCTGGACATGCCAAACATTTGACGAGTTTCAGAAGTAGTTTGGGGAATGTATTTGCATGCCAAACATTTGACGAGTATGAGAGGTAGTTTGGGGATTATAAGAGCATGCCAGACGTTAGACGATGATCAGAGGTAGTTTCGGGAATGTCTGGGCATGCCAAAAATTTGACGATGATGAGAGGTAGTTTGGGGAATGTCTGGATATGCCAAACGTTTAACGAGTATGAGAAGTAGTTTGGGGAATGTATTTGCATGCCAAACATTTGACGAGTATGAGAGGTAGTTTGGGGATTATCTGGGCATGCCAGACGTTAGACCATGATGAGAAGTAGTTTGGGGAATGTCTGGGCATGTCAGACGTTTGACGAGTATGAGAGGTTGTTTAGGGAATGTCTGGGCATGACAAACATTTGACGAGTATGAGAAGTAGTTTGGGGAATGTATTTGCATGCCAAACATTTGACGAGTATGAGAGGTAGTTTGGGGATTATCTGGGCATGCCAGACGTTAGACGATGATGAGAGGTAGTTTGGGGAATGTCTGGACATGCCAGACGTTTGAAGAGTATGAGAGGTAGTTTGGGGATAATGGCATGTCAAACGTTTGGCGAGTATGAGAGGTAGTTTGGGGAATATCTGAGCATGCGAAACATTTGATGAGTATGAGAGGTAGTATGGGGAATGTCTGGACATGCCAAACATTTGAGAATATGAGAGGTAGTGTGGGGAATGTCTGGGCTTGCTAAACGTTTGACGAGTATGAGAGGTAGTTTGGGGATTATCTGGGCATGCCAAATGTTTGACGATGATGAGAGGTAGTTTGGGGAATGTCTGGGCATGCCAAACATTTGACGAATATGAGAGGTAGTTTGGGGAATGTCTGGGGATGCCAAACATTTGACGATGATGAGATGTAGTTTGAGGAATGTCTGGACATGCCAAACGTTTGACGAGTGTTAGAAGTAGTTTCGAGAATGTATTTGCATGCCAAACATTTGACGAGTATGAGAGGTAGTTTGGGGATTATCTGGGCATGCCAGAAGTTTGACCAGTATGAGAGGTTGTTTAGGGAATGTCTGGGCATGCCAGAAGTTTGACCAGTATGAGAGGTTGTTTAGGGAATGTCTGGGAATGACAAACATTTGACGAGTATGAGAAGTAGTTTGGGGAATGTATTTTCATGCCAAACATTTGACGAGTATGAGAGGTAGTTTGGGGATTATCTGTGCATGCCAGACGTTAGACGATGATGATAGGTAGTTTGGGGATTGTCTGGACATGCCAGACGTTTGACGAGTATGAGAAGTAGTTAGGGGATTATCTGGGCATGCCAGATGTTAGACGATGATGAGAGGTAGTTTGGGGAATGTCTGGGCATGCCAGAAGTTTGACCAGTATGAGAGGTTGTTTAGGGAATGTCTGGGAATGACAAACATTTGACGAGTATGAGAAGTAGTTTGGGGAATGTATTTTCATGCCAAATGTTTGACGAGTATGAGAGGTAGTTTGGGGATTATCTGTGCATGCCAGACGTTAGACGATGATGATAGGTAGTTTGGGGATTGTCTGGACATGCAAGACGTTTGACGAGTATGAGAGGTAGTTTGGGGTATGTCTGGGCATGCCAGACGTTTGACGAGTATGAGAGATTGTTTAGGGAATGTCTGGGCATGACAAACATTTGACGAGTATGAGAGGTAGTTTGGGGATTGTCTGGGCATGCCAAATGTTTGATGTGTATGAGAGGTAGTTTGGGGATGGTCTGGGCATGCCAAACGTTTGACAATGATAAGAGGTAGTTTGGGGAATGTCTGGACAGGCCAAACATTTGACGATGATGAGAGGTAGTTTGGGGAATGTCTGGACATACCAAACGTTTGACGAGTGTTAGAAGTAGTTTCGGGAATGTATTTGCATGCCAAACATTTGACGAGTATGAGAGGTAGTTTGGAGATTATCTGGGCATGCCGGACGTTAGACGATGATGAGAGGTAGTTTGGGGAATGTCTGGGCATGCCAAATATTTGACGATGATTAGAGGTAGTTTGGGGAATGTCTGGACAGGCCAAACATTTGACGATGATGAGAGATTGTTTGGGGAATGTCTGGACTTGCCAAACGTTTGACGAGTATGAGAAGTAGTTTGGGGAATGTATTGCATGCCAAACATTTGACGACTATAAGAGGTAGTTTGGGGATTATCTGGGCATGTCAGACGTTAGACGATGATGAGAGGTAGTTTGAGGAATGTCTGGGCATGCCAAAAATGTGACGATGATGAGAGGTAGTTTGGGGAATGTCTGGACATGCTAAACGATTGACGAGTATGAGAAGTAGTTTGGGGAATGTATTTGCATGCCAAACATTTGACGAGTATGAGAGGTAGTTTGTGGATTATCTGGGCATGCCAGGTGTTAGACGATGATGAGAGGTAGTTTGGGGAATGTATGTGCATGCCAAAAATTTGACGATGATGAGAGGTAGTTTGGGGAATGTCTTGATATGCCAAACGTTTAACGAGTATGAGAAGTAGTTTGGGGAATGTATTTGCATGCCAAACATTTGACGAGTATGAGAGGTAGTTTGGGGATTATCTGGGCATGCTAGACGTTAGACCATGATGAGAAGTAGTTTGGGGAATGTCTGGGCATGTCAGACGTTTGACGAGTATGAGAGGTTGTTTAGGGAATGTCTGGGCATGACAAACATTTGACGAGTATGAGAAGTAGTTTGGGGAATGTATTTGCATGCCAAACATTTGACGAGTATGAGAGGTAGTTTGGGGATTATCTGGGCATGCCAGACGTTAGACGATGATGAGAGGTAGTTTGGGGAATGTCTGGACATGATAGACGTTTGACGAGTATGAGAGGTAGTTTTGGGATTATGGCATGTCAAACGTTTGGCGAGTATGAGAGGTAGTTTGGGGAATATCTGAGCATGCGAAACATTTGATGAGTATGAGAGGTAGTATGGGGAATGTCTGGACATGCCAAACATTTGAGAATATGAAAGGTAGTGTGGGGAATGTCTGGGCTTGCCAAACGTTTGACGAGTATGAGAGGTAGTTTGGGGATTATCTGGGCATGCCAAATGTTTGACGATGATGAGAGGTAGTTTGGGGAATGTCTGGGCATGCCAAACATTTGACGAATATGAGAGGTTGTTTGGGGAATGTCTGGGGATGCCAAACATTTGACGATGATGAGATGTAGTTTGAGGAATGTCTGGACATGCCAAACGTTTGACGAGTGTTAGAAGTAGTTTCGAGAATGTATTTGCATGCCAAACATTTGACGAGTATGAGAGGTAGTTTGGGGATTATCTGGGCATGCCGGACGTTAGACGATGATGAGAGGTAGTTTGGGGAATGTCTGGGCATGCCAGAAGTTTGACCAGTATGAGAGGTTGTTTAGGGAATGTCTGGGAATGACAAACATTTGACGAGTATGAGAAGTAGTTTGGGGAATGTATTTTCATGCCAAACATTTGACGAGTATGAGAGGTAGTTTGGGGATTATCTGTGCATGCCAGACGTTAGACGATGATGATAGGTAGTTTAGGGATTGTCAGGACATGCCAGACGTTTGACGAGTATGAGAGGTAGTTTTGGGTATGTGTGGGCATGCCAGAAGTTTGACGAGTATGAGAGATTGTTTAGGGAATGTCTGGGCATGACAAACATTTGACGAGTATGAGAGGTAGTTTGGGGATTGTCTGGGCATGCCAAATGTTTGACGTGTATGAGAGGTAGTTTGGGGATGGTCTGGGCATGCCAAACGTTTGACAATGATAAGAGGTAGTTTGGGGAATCTCTGGACATGCGAAACGTTTGACGAGTGTTAGAAGTAGTTTCGGGAATGTATTTGCATGCCAAATGTTTGACGATGATGAGAGGTAGTTTGGGTAATGTCTGGGCATGCCAGACGTTTGACGATGATGATAGGTAGTTTGGGGAATGTCTGGGCATGCCAAACATTTGACAAGTATTAGAGGTAGTTTGGGGAATGTCTGGGGATGCCAAAAATTTGACGATGATGAGAGGTAGTTTGGGGAATGTCTGGACATGCCAAACGTTTGACGAGTGTTAGAAGTAGTTTCGGGAATGTATTTGCATGCCAAACATTTGACGAGTATGAGAGGTAGTTTGGAGATTATCTGGGCATGCCGGACGTTAGACGATGATGTGAGGTAGTTTGGGGAATGTCTGGGCATGCCAAATATTTGACGATGACGAGAGGTAGTTTGGGGACTTTCTGGACAGGCCAAACATTTGACGATGATGAGAGATTGTTTGGGGAATGTCTGGACTTGCCAAACGTTTGACGAGTATGAGAAGTAGTTTGGGGAATGTATTGCATGCCAAACATTTGACAACTATAAGAGGTAGTTTGGGGATTATCTGGGCATGTCAGACGTTAGACGATGATGAGAGGTAGTTTGGGGAATGTCTGGGCATGCCAAAAATTTGACGATGATGAGAGGTAGTTTGGGGAATGTCTGGACATGCCAAACGATTGACGAGTATGAGAAGTAGTTTGGGGAATGTATTTGCATGCGAAACATTTGACGAGTATGAGAGGTAGTTTGTGGATTATCTGGGCATGCCAGACGTTAGACGATGATGAGAGGTAGTTTGGGGAATGTATGTGCATGCCAAAAATTTGACGATGATGAGAGGTAGTTTGGGGAATGTCTGGATATGCCAAACGTTTAACGAGTATGAGAAGTAGTTTGGGGAATGTATTTGCATGCCAAACATTTGACGAGTATGAGAGGTAGTTTGGGGATTATCTGGGCATGCCAGACGTTAGACCATGATGAGAAGTAGTTTGGGGAATGTCTGGGCATGTCAGACGTTTAACGAGTATGAGAGGTTGTTTAGGGAATGTCTGGGCATGACAAACATTTGACGAGTATGAGAAGTAGTTTGGGGAATGTATTTGCATGCCAAACATTTGACGAGTATGAGAGGTAGTTTGGGGATTATCTGGGCATGCCAGACGTTAGACGATGATGAGAGGTAGTTTGGGGAATGTCTGGACATGCCAGACGTTTGACGAGTATGAGAGGTAGTTTGGGGATTATGGCATGTCAAACGTTTGGCGAGTATGAGAGGTAGTTTGGGGAATATCTGAGCATGCGAAACATTTGATGAGTATGAGAGGTAGTATGGGGAATGTCTGGACATGCCAAACATTTGAGAATATGAGAGGTAGTGTGGGGAATGTCTGGGCTTGCCAAACGTTTGACGAGTATGAGAGGTAGTTTGGGGATTATCTGGGCATGCCAAATGTTTGACGATGATGAGAGGTAGTTTGGGGAATGTCTGGGCATGCCAAACATTTGACGAATATGAGAGGTAGTTTGGGGAATGTCTGGGGATGCCAAACATTTGACGATGATGAGATGTAGTTTGAGGAATGTCTGGACATGCCAAACGTTTGACGAGTGTTAGAAGTAGTTTCGAGAATGTATTTGCATGCCAAACATTTGACGAGTATGAGAGGTAGTTTGGGGATTATCTGGGCATGCCGGACGTTAGACGATGATGAGAGGTAGTTTGGGGAATGTCTGGACATGCCAAACATTTGACGATGATGAGAGATTGTTTGGGGAATGTCTAGCTTTGCCAAACGTTTGACGAGTATGAGAAGTAGTTTGGGGAATGTATTGCATGCCAAACATTTGACGAGTATAAAAGGTAGTTTGGGGATAATCTGGGCATGCCAGACGTTAGACGATGATGAGAGGTAGGTTGGGGAATGTCTGGGGATGCCAAAAATTTGACGATGATGAGAGGTAGTTTGGGGAATGTCTGGACATGCCAAACGTTTGACGAGTATGAGAAGTAGTTTGGGGAATGTATTTGCATGCCAAACATTTGTCGTGTATGAGAGGTAGTTTGGGGATTATCTGGGCATTCCAGACGTTAGACGATGATGAGAGGTAGTTTGGGGAATGTCTGGACATGCCAAACGTTTGACGAGTATGAGAAGTAGTTTGGGGAAAGTATTTGCATGCCAAACATTTTATGAGTATGAGAGGTAGTTTGGGGAGTATCTGGGCATGCCAGACGTTAGACGACGATGAGAGGTAGTTTGGGGAATGTCTGGGCATGCCAGACGTTTGACGAGTATGAGAGGTTGTTTAGGGAATGTCTGGGCATGACAAATATTTGACGAGTATGAGAAGTACTTTGGGGAATGTATTTGCATGCCAAACATTTGACGATTATGAGAGGTAGTTTGGGGATTATTTGGGCATGCCAGACGTTAGACGATGATGAGAGGTAGTTTGGGGATTGTCTGGGCATACCAGACGTTTGACGAGTATGAGAGGTTGTTTAGGGAATGTCTGGGCATGACAAACATTTGACGAGTATGAGAAGTAATTTGGGGAATATTTGGGCATGCGAAACATTTGATGAGTATGAGAGGTAGTATGGGGAATGTCTGGACATACGAAACATTTGAGAATATGAGAGGAAGTTTGGGGAATGTCTGGGCATGCCAAATGTTTGACGAGTATGAGAGGTAGTTTCGGGCATGCCAAACGTTTGACAATGATAAGAGGTAGTGTGTGGGAATGTCTGGACATGCCAAACGTTTGACGATGATTAAAGGTAGTTTGGGGAATGACTGGGGATAACAAACGTTTGACGATGATGAGAGGTAGTTTGGGAAATGTCTGGGCGTGTCAAAGGTTTGACGATGATGAGAGGTAATTTGGGGAACATCTGTGCATGCCAAATATTTGACGAGTATGAGAGGTAGTTTGGTGTTTGTGGCATGTCAAACGTTTGGCGAGTATGAGAGGTAGTTTGGGGAATATCTGGGCATGCGAAACATTTGATGAGTATGAGAGGTAGTATGGGGAATGTCTGGACATGCCAAACATTTGAGAATACGACAGGTAGTTTGGGGAATGTCTGGGCATGCCAAACGTTTGACGAGTATGAGAGGTAGTTTCGGAAATGTTAAGGCATGTCAAACATTTGACGAGTATGAGCGGTAGTTTGGTGATTGCCTAGGCATGCCATATGTTTGACGACGATGAGCGGTAGTTTGGGGAATGTTGGGGCATGCCAAATGTTTGACGAGTATGAGAGGTAGTTTGGGGATTATCTGGGCATGCCAGACGTTTCACGATGATGAGAGGTAGTTTGGGGAATATCTGGGCATGAAAAAGTTTTGACGATGATGAGAAGCATTTTGCGGAATGTCTGGGCATGCCAAACATTTGACGAGTATGAGAGGTAGTCTGGAGATTGTCTGAGCATGTCAAATGTTTGGCGAGTATGAGAGGCAGTTTGGGGAATATCTGGGCATGCCAAACATATGACGAGTATGACAGGTAGTATGGGGACAGTCTGGACATGCCAAACGTTTGAGAATATGAGAGGTAGTTTGGGGAATGTCTGGGCATGCGAAACATTTGACGAGTATGAGAAGTAGTTTGGGGAATGTATTTGCATGCCAAAAATTTGACGAGTTTGAGAGGTAGTTTGGGGATTATCTGGGGATGCCAGCTGTTAGACGATGATGAGAGGTAGTTTGGGGAATGTCTGGACAAAACAGATGTTTGACGAGTATGAGAGGTAGTTTGGGGAATGTCTGGGCATGCCAGACGTTAGACGAGTATGAGAGATTGTTTAGGGAATGTCTGGGCATGGCAAACATTTGACTAGTATGAGAGGTAGTTTGGGGATTGTCTGGGCATGTCAAACGTTTGGCGAGTATGAGAGGTAGTTTGGGGAATATCTGGGCATGCCAAACATTTGATGAGTATGAGAGGTAGTATGGGGAATGTCTGGACATGCCAAACATTTGAGAATACGAGAGGTAAATTGCGGAATGTCCGGGCATGCCATACGTTTGACGAGTATGAGAGGTAGTTTGGGGAATGTCTAGGCATTCCAAACATTTGACGAGTATGAGCGGAAGTTTGGGGATTGTTTGGGCATGCAAAATGTTTGACAATGATGAGAGGTAGTTTGGGGAATGTCGGGGCAAGCCAAATGCTTGACGAGTATGAGAGGTAGTTTGGGGATTATCTGGGCATGCCAGACGTTTGACGATGATGAGAGGTAGCATGGGGAATGTCTGGGCATGTCAAAGTTTTGGCGATGATGAGAGGTAGTGTGGGGAATGTCTGGACATGCCAAATATTTGATGAGTATGAGAGGTAGTTTGGGGATTATCTGGGCATGCCAGACGTTAGACGATGATGAGAGGTAGTTTGGGGAATGTATGGACGTGCCAGACGTTTGACGAGTATGAGAGGTAGTTTGGGGATAATGGCATGTCAAACGTTTTGCGAGTATGAGAGGTAGTTTGAGGAATATCTGGCATGCGAAACATTTGATGAGTATGAGAGGTAGTATAGGGAATGTCTGGATATGCCAAACATTTGAAAATATGAGAGGTAGTTTGGGGAATGTCTGGGCATGCCAAACGTTGGACGAGTATGAGAGGTTGTTTGGGGATTGTCTGGGCATGCCAAATGTTTGACGATGATGAGAGGTAGTTTGGGGAATGTCTGGGCATGCCAAACGTTTGACGAGTATGAGAGGTAGTTTGGTTGATTATCTGGGCATGTCAAATGTTTGACGATGATGAGAGGTAGTTTGGGGAATGCTGGGGATGCCAAAAATTTGACGATGATGAGAGGTACTATGGGGAATGTCTGGACAAGCCAAACGATTGACGAGTGTTAGAAGTAGTTTCGTGAATGTATTTGCATGCCAAACATTTGACGAGTATGAGAGGTAGTTTGGGGATTATCTGGGCATGCCGGACGTTAGACGATGATGAGAGGAAGTTTGGGGAATGTCTGGACATGCCAAACATTTGACGATGATGTGACATTGTTTGGGGAATGTCTGGACATGCCAAACATTTGACAAGTTTGAGAAGTAGTTTGGGGAATGTATTTGCATGCCAAACATTTGACGAGTATGAGAGGTAGTTTGGGGATTATCTGGGCATGCCAGACGTTAGACGATGATGAGAGGTAGTTTCGGGAATGTCTAGGCATGTCGAAAAATTTGCCGATGATGAGATGTAGTTTGGGGAACGTCTGGACATGCCAAAAATTTGACGATGATGAGAGGTTGTTTTGGGAAGGTCTGGACATGCCAAACGTTTGACGAGTATGAGAAGTAGTTTGGGGAATGTATTTTACATGCCAAACATTTGACGAGTATGAGAGGTAGTTTGGGGATTATCTGGGCATGCCGGACGTTAGACGATGATGAGAGGTAGTTTGGGGAATGTCTGGGCATGCCAAATATTTGACGATGATGAGAGGTAGTTTGGTGTTTGTGGCATGTCAAACGTTTGGCGAGTATGAGAGGTAGTTTGGGGAATATCTGGGCATGCGAAACATTTGATGAGTATGAGAGGTAGTATGGGGAATGTCTGGACATGCCAAACATTTGAGAATACGACAGGTAGTTTGGGGAATGTCTGGGCATGCCAAACGTTTGACGAGTATGAGAGGTAGTTTCGGGAATGTTAAGGCATGTCAAACATTTGACGAGTATGAGCGGTAGTTTGGTGATTGCCTGGGCATGCCATATGTTTGACGACGATGAGCGGTAGTTTGGGGAATGTTGGGGCATGCCAAATGTTTGACGAGTATGAGAGGTAGTTTGGGGATTATCTGGGCATGCCAGACGTTTCACGATGATGAGAGGTAGTTTGGGGAATGTCTGGGCATGAAAAAGTTTTGACGATGATGAGAAGCATTTTGCGGAATGTCTGGGCATGCCAAACATTTGACGAGTATGAGAGGTAGTCTGGAGATTGTCTGAGCATGTCAAATGTTTGGCGAGTATGATAGGCAGTTTGGGGAATATCTGGGCATGCCAAACATATGACGAGTATGACAGGTAGTATGGGGACAGTCTGGACATGCCAAACGTTTGAGAATATGAGAGGTAGTTTGGGGAATGTCTGGGCATGCGAAACATTTGACGAGTATGAGAAGTAGTTTGGGGAATGTATTTGCATGCCAAAAATTTGACGAGTTTGAGAGGTAGTTTGGGGATTATCTGGGGATGCCAGCTGTTAGACGATGATGAGAGGTAGTTTGGGGAATGTCTGGACAAAACAGATGTTTGACGAGTATGAGAGGTAGTTTGGGGAATGTCTGGGCATGCCAGACGTTAGACGAGTATGAGAGATTGTTTAGGGAATGTCTGGGCATGGCAAACATTTGACTAGTATGAGAGGTAGTTTGGGGATTGTCTGGGCATGTCAAACGTTTGGCGAGTATGAGAGGTAGTTTGGGGAATATCTGGGCATGCCAAACATTTGATGAGTATGAGAGGTAGTATGGGGAATGTCTGGACATGCCAAACATTTGAGAATACGAGAGGTAAATTGCGGAATGTCCGGGCATGCCATACGTTTGACGAGTATGAGAGGTAGTTTGGGGAATGTCTAGGCATTCCAAACATTTGACGAGTATGAGCGGAAGTTTGGGGATTGTTTGGGCATGCAAAATGTTTGACAATGATGAGAGGTAGTTTGGGGAATGTCGGGGCAAGCCAAATGCTTGACGAGTATGAGAGGTAGTTTGGGGATTATCTGGGCATGCCAGACGTTTGACGATGATGAGAGGTAGCATGGGGAATGTCTGGGCATGTCAAAGTTTTGGCGATGATGAGAGGTAGTGTGGGGAATGTCTGGACATGCCAAATATTTGACGAGTATGAATGGTAGTTTGGGGATTATCTGGGCATGCCAGACGTTAGACGATGATGAGAGGTAGTTTGGGGAATGTATGGACGTGCCAGACGTTTGACGAGTATGAGAGGTAGTTTGGGGATAATGGCATGTCAAACGTTTTGCGAGTATGAGAGGTAGTTTGAGGAATATCTGGCATGCGAAACATTTGATGAGTATGAGAGGTAGTATAGGGAATGTCTGGATATGCCAAACATTTGAAAATATGAGAGGTAGTTTGGGGAATGTCTGGGCATGCCAAACGTTGGACGAGTATGAGAGGTTGTTTGGGGATTGTCTGGGCATGCCAAATGTTTGACGATGATGAGAGGTAGTTTGGGGAATGTCTGGGCATGCCAAACGTTTGACGAGTATGAGAGGTAGTTTGGTTGATTATCTGGGCATGTCAAATGTTTGACGATGATGAGAGGTAGTTTGGGGAATGCTGGGGATGCCAAAAATTTGACGATGATGAGAGGTACTATGGGGAATGTCTGGACAAGCCAAACGATTGACGAGTGTTAGAAGTAGTTTCGTGAATGTATTTGCATGCCAAACATTTGACGAGTATGAGAGGTAGTTTGGGGATTATCTGGGCATGCCGGACGTTAGACGATGATGAGAGGAAGTTTGGGGAATGTCTGGACATGCCAAACATTTGACGATGATGTGACATTGTTTGGGGAATGTCTGGGCATGCCAAACATTTGACAAGTTTGAGAAGTAGTTTGGGGAATGTATTTGCATGCCAAACATTTGACGAGTATGAGAGGTAGTTTGGGGATTATCTGGGCATGCCAGACGTTAGACGATGATGAGAGGTAGTTTCGGGAATGTCTAGGCATGTCGAAAAATTTGCCGATGATGAGATGTAGTTTGGGGAACGTCTGGACATGCCAAAAATTTGACGATGATGAGAGGTTGTTTTGGGAAGGTCTGGACATGCCAAACGTTTGACGAGTATGAGAAGTAGTTTGGGGAATGTATTTTACATGCCAAACATTTGACGAGTATGAGAGGTAGTTTGGGGATTATCTGGGCATGCCGGACGTTAGACGATGATGAGAGGTAGTTTGGGGAATGTCTGGGCATGCCAAATATTTGACGATGATGAGAGGTAGTTTGGGGAATGTCTGGACATGCCAAACATTTGACGATGATGAGAGATTGTTTGGGGAATGTCTTGATTTGCCAAACGTTTGACGAGTATGAGAAGTAGTTTGGGGAATGTATTGCATGCCAAACATTTGACGAGTATAAGAGGTAGTTTGGGGATAATCTGGGCATGCCAGACGTTAGACGATGATGAGAGGTAGTTTGGGGAATGTCTGGGCATGCCAAAAATTTGACGATGATGAGAGGTAGTTTGGGGAATGTCTGGACATGCCAAACGTTTGACGAGTATGAGAAGTAGTTTGGGGACTGTATTTGCATGCCAAACATTTGACGAGTATGAGAGGTAGTTTGGGGATTATCTGGGCAAGCCAGACGTTAGACGATGATGAGAGGTAGTTTGGGGAATGTCTGTACATGTAAAAAATTTGACGATGATGAGAGGTAGTTAGGGGAATGTCTGGAGATGCCAAACGTTTGACGAGTATGAGAAGTAGTTTGTGGAAAGTATTTGCATGCCAAACATTTTATGAGTATGAGAGGTAATTTGGGGATTATCTGGGCATGCCAGACGTTAGACTATGATGAAAGGTAGTTTGGGGAATGTCTGGGCATGCCAGACGTATGACGAGTATGAGAGGTTGTTTAGGAAATGTCTGGGCATGACAAACATTTGACGAGTATGAGAAGTAGTTTGGGGAATGTATTTGGATGCCAAACATTTGACGATTATGAGAGGTAGTTTGGGGATTATCTTGGCATGCCAGACGTTAGACGATGATGAGAGGTAGTTTGGGGATTGTCTGGGCATACCAGACGTTAGACGAGTATGAGAGGTTGTTTGGGGAATGTCTGGGCATGATAAACATTTGACGAGTTTGAGAAGTAATTTGAGGAATATTTGGGCATGCGAAACATTTGATGAGTATGAGAGGTAGTATGGGGAATGTCTGGACATGCCAAACATTTGAGAATATGAGAGGAAGTTTGGGGAATGTCTGGGCATGCCAAATGTTTGACGAGTATGAGAGGTAGTTTGGGGAATGTCTAGGCATTCCAAACATTTGACGAGTATGAGCGGAAGTTTGGGGATTGTTTGGGCATGCAAAATGTTTGACAATGATGAGAGGTAGTTTGGGGAATGTCGGGGCAAGCCAAATGCTTGACGAGTATGAGAGGTAGTTTGGGGATTATCTGGGCATGCCAGACGTTTGACGATGATGAGAGGTAGCATGGGGAATGTCTGGGCATGTCAAAGTTTTGGCGATGATGAGAGGTAGTGTGGGGAATGTCTGGACATGCCAAATATTTGACGAGTATGAGAGGTAGTTTGGGGATTATCTGGGCATGCCAGACGTTAGACGATGATGAGAGGTAGTTTGGGGAATGTATGGACGTGCCAGACGTTTGACGAGTATGAGAGGTAGTTTGGGGATAATGGCATGTCAAACGTTTTGCGAGTATGAGAGGTAGTTTGAGGAATATCTGGCATGCGAAACATTTGATGAGTATGAGAGGTAGTATAGGGAATGTCTGGATATGCCAAACATTTGAAAATATGAGAGGTAGTTTGGGGAATGTCTGGGCATGCCAAACGTTGGACGAGTATGAGAGGTTGTTTGGGGATTGTCTGGGCATGCCAAATGTTTGACGATGATGAGAGGTAGTTTGGGGAATGTCTGGGCATGCCAAACGTTTGACGAGTATGAGAGGTAGTTTGGTTGATTATCTGGGCATGTCAAATGTTTGACGATGATGAGAGGTAGTTTGGGGAATGCTGGGGATGCCAAAAATTTGACGATGATGAGAGGTACTATGGGGAATGTCTGGACAAGCCAAACGATTGACGAGTGTTAGAAGTAGTTTCGTGAATGTATTTGCATGCCAAACATTTGACGAGTATGAGAGGTAGTTTGGGGATTATCTGGGCATGCCGGACGTTAGACGATGATGAGAGGAAGTTTGGGGAATGTCTGGACATGCCAAACATTTGACGATGATGTGACATTGTTTGGGGAATGTCTGGACATGCCAAACATTTGACAAGTTTGAGAAGTAGTTTGGGGAATGTATTTGCATGCCAAACATTTGACGAGTATGAGAGGTAGTTTGGGGATTATCTGGGCATGCCAGACGTTAGACGATGATGAGAGGTAGTTTCGGGAATGTCTAGGCATGTCGAAAAATTTGCCGATGATGAGATGTAGTTTGGGGAACGTCTGGACATGCCAAAAATTTGACGATGATGAGAGGTTGTTTTGGGAAGGTCTGGACATGCCAAACGTTTGACGAGTATGAGAAGTAGTTTGGGGAATGTATTTTACATGCCAAACATTTGACGAGTATGAGAGGTAGTTTGGGGATTATCTGGGCATGCCGGACGTTAGACGATGATGAGAGGTAGTTTGGGGAATGTCTGGGCATGCCAAATATTTGACGATGATGAGAGGTAGTTTGGTGTTTGTGGCATGTCAAACGTTTGGCGAGTATGAGAGGTAGTTTGGGGAATATCTGGGCATGCGAAACATTTGATGAGTATGAGAGGTAGTATGGGGAATGTCTGGACATGCCAAACATTTGAGAATACGACAGGTAGTTTGGGGAATGTCTGGGCATGCCAAACGTTTGACGAGTATGAGAGGTAGTTTCGGGAATGTTAAGGCATGTCAAACATTTGACGAGTATGAGCGGTAGTTTGGTGATTGCCTGGGCATGCCATATGTTTGACGACGATGAGCGGTAGTTTGGGGAATGTTGGGGCATGCCAAATGTTTGACGAGTATGAGAGGTAGTTTGGGGATTATCTGGGCATGCCAGACGTTTCACGATGATGAGAGGTAGTTTGGGGAATGTCTGGGCATGAAAAAGTTTTGACGATGATGAGAAGCATTTTGCGGAATGTCTGGGCATGCCAAACATTTGACGAGTATGAGAGGTAGTCTGGAGATTGTCTGAGCATGTCAAATGTTTGGCGAGTATGAGAGGCAGTTTGGGGAATATCTGGGCATGCCAAACATATGACGAGTATGACAGGTAGTATGGGGACAGTCTGGACATGCCAAACGTTTGAGAATATGAGAGGTAGTTTGGGGAATGTCTGGGCATGCGAAACATTTGACGAGTATGAGAAGTAGTTTGGGGAATGTATTTGCATGCCAAAAATTTGACGAGTTTGAGAGGTAGTTTGGGGATTATCTGGGGATGCCAGCTGTTAGACGATGATGAGAGGTAGTTTGGGGAATGTCTGGACAAAACAGATGTTTGACGAGTATGAGAGGTAGTTTGGGGAATGTCTGGGCATGCCAGACGTTAGACGAGTATGAGAGATTGTTTAGGGAATGTCTGGGCATGGCAAACATTTGACTAGTATGAGAGGTAGTTTGGGGATTGTCTGGGCATGTCAAACGTTTGGCGAGTATGAGAGGTAGTTTGGGGAATATCTGGGCATGCCAAACATTTGATGAGTATGAGAGGTAGTATGGGGAATGTCTGGACATGCCAAACATTTGAGAATACGAGAGGTAAATTGCGGAATGTCCGGGCATGCCATACGTTTGACGAGTATGAGAGGTAGTTTGGGGAATGTCTAGGCATTCCAAACATTTGACGAGTATGAGCGGAAGTTTGGGGATTGTTTGGGCATGCAAAATGTTTGACAATGATGAGAGGTAGTTTGGGGAATGTCGGGGCAAGCCAAATGCTTGACGAGTATGAGAGGTAGTTTGGGGATTATCTGGGCATGCCAGACGTTTGACGATGATGAGAGGTAGCATGGGGAATGTCTGGGCATGTCAAAGTTTTGGCGATGATGAGAGGTAGTGTGGGGAATGTCTGGACATGCCAAATATTTGACGAGTATGAATGGTAGTTTGGGGATTATCTGGGCATGCCAGACGTTAGACGATGATGAGAGGTAGTTTGGGGAATGTATGGACGTGCCAGACGTTTGACGAGTATGAGAGGTAGTTTGGGGATAATGGCATGTCAAACGTTTTGCGAGTATGAGAGGTAGTTTGAGGAATATCTGGCATGCGAAACATTTGATGAGTATGAGAGGTAGTATAGGGAATGTCTGGATATGCCAAACATTTGAAAATATGAGAGGTAGTTTGGGGAATGTCTGGGCATGCCAAACGTTGGACCAGTATGAGAGGTTGTTTGGGGATTGTCTGGGCATGCCAAATGTTTGACGATGATGAGAGGTAGTTTGGGGAATGTCTGGGCATGCCAAACGTTTGACGAGTATGAGAGGTAGTTTGGTTGATTATCTGGGCATGTCAAATGTTTGACGATGATGAGAGGTAGTTTGGGGAATGCTGGGGATGCCAAAAATTTGACGATGATGAGAGGTACTATGGGGAATGTCTGGACAAGCCAAACGATTGACGAGTGTTAGAAGTAGTTTCGTGAATGTATTTGCATGCCAAACATTTGACGAGTATGAGAGGTAGTTTGGGGATTATCTGGGCATGCCGGACGTTAGACGATGATGAGAGGAAGTTTGGGGAATGTCTGGACATGCCAAACATTTGACGATGATGTGACATTGTTTGGGGAATGTCTGGACATGCCAAACATTTGACAAGTTTGAGAAGTAGTTTGGGGAATGTATTTGCATGCCAAACATTTGACGAGTATGAGAGGTAGTTTGGGGATTATCTGGGCATGCCAGACGTTAGACGATGATGAGAGGTAGTTTCGGGAATGTCTAGGCATGTCGAAAAATTTGCCGATGATGAGATGTAGTTTGGGGAACGTCTGGACATGCCAAAAATTTGACGATGATGAGAGGTTGTTTTGGGAAGGTCTGGACATGCCAAACGTTTGACGAGTATGAGAAGTAGTTTGGGGAATGTATTTTACATGCCAAACATTTGACGAGTATGAGAGGTAGTTTGGGGATTATCTGGGCATGCCGGACGTTAGACGATGATGAGAGGTAGTTTGGGGAATGTCTGGGCATGCCAAATATTTGACGATGATGAGAGGTAGTTTGGGGAATGTCTGGACATGCCAAACATTTGACGATGATGAGAGATTGTTTGGGGAATGTCTTGATTTGCCAAACGTTTGACGAGTATGAGAAGTAGTTTGGGGAATGTATTGCATGCCAAACATTTGACGAGTATAAGAGGTAGTTTGGGGATAATCTGGGCATGCCAGACGTTAGACGATGATGAGAGGTAGTTTGGGGAATGTCTGGGCATGCCAAAAATTTGACGATGATGAGAGGTAGTTTGGGGAATGTCTGGACATGCCAAACGTTTGACGAGTATGAGAAGTAGTTTGGGGAATGTATTTGCATGCCAAACATTTGACGAGTATGAGAGGTAGTTTGGGGATTATCTGGGCAAGCCAGACGTTAGACGATGATGAGAGGTAGTTTGGGGAATGTCTGTACATGTAAAAAATTTGACGATGATGAGAGGTAGTTAGGGGAATGTCTGGAGATGCCAAACGTTTGACAAGTATGAGAAGTAGTTTGTGGAAAGTATTTGCATGCCAAACATTTTATGAGTATGAGAGGTAATTTGGGGATTATCTGGGCATGCCAGACGTTAGACTATGATGAAAGGTAGTTTGGGGAATGTCTGGGCATGCCAGACGTTTGACGAGTATGAGAGGTTGTTTAGGAAATGTCTGGGCATGACAAACATTTGACGAGTATGAGAAGTAGTTTATGGAATGTATTTGGATGCCAAACATTTGACGATTATGAGAGGTAGTTTGGGGATTATCTGGGCATGCCAGACGTTAGACGATGATGAGAGGTAGTTTGGGGATTGTCTGGGCATACCAGACGTTAGACGAGTATGAGAGGTTGTTTGGGGAATGTCTGGGCATGACAAACATTTGACGAGTTTGAGAAGTAATTTGAGGAATATTTGGGCATGCGAAACATTTGATGAGTATGAGAGGTAGTATGGGGAATGTCTGGACATGCCAAACATTTGAGAATATGAGAGGAAGTTTGGGGAATGTCTGGGCATGCCAAATGTTTGACGAGTATGAGAGGTAGTTTGGGGCATGCCAAACGTTTGACAATGATAAGAGCTAGTTTGTGGGAATGTCTGGATATGCCAAACGTTTGACGATGATTAAAGGTAGTTTGGGGAATGACTGGGCATGACAAATGTTTGACGATGATGAGAGGTAGTTTGGGAAATGTCTGGGCGTGTCAAAGGTTTGACGATGATGAGAGGTTTTTTGGGGAATATCTGAGCATGCCAAATATTTGACGAGTATGAGAGGTAGTTTGGTGTTTGTGGCATGTCAAACGTTTGGCGAGTATGAGAGGTAGTTTGGGGAATATCTGGGCATGCGAAACATTTGATGAGTATGAAAGGTAGTATGGGGAATGTCTGGACATGCCAAATATTTGAGAATATGAGAGGTAGTTTGGGGAATGTCTGGGCATGCCAAACGTTTGACGAGTATGAGAGGTAGTTTGGGGAATGTCTGGGCATGACAAACATTTGACGAGTATGAGAAGTAGTTTGGGGAATGTATTTGCATGCCAAACATTTGACGAGTATGACAGGTAGTTTGGGGATTATCTGGGCATGCCAGACGTTACACCATGATGAGAGGTAGTTTGGGGAATGTCTGGGCATGTCAGACGTTTGACGAGTATGAGAGGTTGTTTAGGGAATGTCTGGCCATGCCAAACATTTGACGAGTATGAGAAGTAGTTTGGGGAATGTATTCGCATGCAAAAAGTTTGACGAGTATGAGAGGTTGTTTGGGGATTATCTGGGCATACCATACGTTAGACGATGATGATAGGTAGTTTGGGGAATGTCTGGACAAACCAGACGTTTGACGATGATGAAATGTAGTTTGGGGAATGTCAGGGCATGCCAAACATTTGACGAGTATGAGAGGTAGTTTGGGGAATGTCTGGGCATGCCAAAAATTTGACGATAATGAGATGTAGTTTGGGGAATGTCTGGACATGCCAAACGTTTGACGAGTATGAGAAGTAGTTTGGGGAATGTATTTGCATGCCAAACATTTGACGAGTATGAGAGGTAATTTGGGGATTATCTGGGCATGGCAGCCGTTAGACGATGATGAGAGGTAGTTTGGGGAATGTATGTGCATGCCAAAAAATTTGACGATGATGAGAGGTAGTTTGGGGAATGTCTGGGCATGCCAGACGTTTGACGAGTATGAAAGATTGTTTAGGGAATGTCTGGGCATGACAAATATTTGACGAGTATGAGAAGTAGTTTGGGGAATGTCTGGGCATGCCAAATGTTTGACGAGTATGAGAGGTAGTTTGGGAATTGTCTGGGCATGCCAAACGTTTGACAATGATAAGAGGTATTTCGGGGAATATCTGCACATGCCAAACGGTTGACGATGATTAAAGGTAGTTTAATGAATGTCTGGGCATGTCAAAGGTTTGACGATGATGAGAGGTATTTTGGGGAATGTCTGGGCATGCCAAACATTTGACGAGTATGAGAGGTAGTTTGGGGATTGTCTGGGCATGTCAAACGTTTGGCGAGTATGAGAGGTAGTTTGGGGAATATCTGGGCATGGGAAACATTTGATGAGTATGAAAGGTAGTATGGGGAATGTCTGGACATGCCAAACATTTGAGAATATGAGAGGTATTTTGGGGAATGTCTGGGCATGCCAAACGTTTGACGAGTATGAGAGGTAGTTTGTTGAATGTCTGGGCATGACAAACATTTGACGAGTATGAGAAGTAGTTTGGGGAATGTATTTGCATGCCAAACATTTGACGAGTATGAGAGGTAGTTTGGGGATTATCTGGGCATGCCAGACGTTACACCATGATGAGGGGTAGTTTGGGGAATGTCTGGGCATGTCAGACGTTTGACGAGTATGAGAGGTTGTTTAGGGAATGTCTGGGCATGACAAACATTTGACGAGTATGGGAAGTAGTTTGGGGAATGTATTTGCATGCCAAACATTAGACGAGTATGAGAGGTAGTTTCGGGATTATATGGGCATGCAAGACGTTAGACGATGATGAGAGGTAGTTTGGGGAATGTCTGGACATGCCAGACGTTTGACGAGTATGAGAGTTAGTTTGGGAATGTCTGGGCATGCCAGACGTTTGACGAGTATGAGAGGTAGTTTGGGGATTGTCTGGGTATGTCAAACGTTTGGCGAGTATGAGAGGTAGTTTCGGGAATATCTGGGCATGCGAAACATTTGATGAGTATGAAAGGTAGTATGGGGAATGTCTGGACATGCCAAACATTTGAGAATATGAGAGGTTGTTTGGGGAATGTCTGGGCATGCCAAACGTTTGACGAGCATGAGAGGTAGTTTGTTGAATGTCTGGGCATGACAAACATTTGACGAGTATGAGAAGTAGTTTGTGGAATGTATTTGCATGCCAAACATTTGACGAGTATGAGAGGTAGTTTGGGGATTATCTGGGCATGCCAGACGTTACACCATGATGAGAGGTTGTTTGGGGAATGTCTGGGCATGTCGGACGTTTGACGAGTATGAGAGGTTGTTTAGGGAATGTCTGGGCATGACAAACATTTTGACGAGTATGAGAAGTAGTTTGGGGAATGTATTTGCATGCCAAACATTTGACGAGTATGAGAGGTAGTTTGGGGATTATCTGGGCATGCCAGACGTTAGACGATGATGAGAGGTAGTTTGGGGAATGTCTGGACATGCCAGACGTTTGTGCAGTATGAGAGGTAGTTTGGGGATTATGGCATGTCAAACGTTTGGCGAGTATGAGAGGTAGTTTGGGGAATATCTGGGCATGCCAAACATTTGATGAATATGAGAGGTAGTATGGGAAATGTCTGGACATGCCAAACATTTGAGAATATGAGAGGTAGTTTTGGGAATGTCTGGGCATGCCAAATGTTTGACGATGATGAGAGGTAGTTTTGGGAATGTCGGGGCATGCCAAACGTTTGACGAGTATGAGAGGTAGTTTGGGGATTATCTGGGCATGCCAAATGTTTGACGATGATGAGAGGTAGTTTGGGGAATGTCTGGGCATGTCAAAGTTTTGACGATGATGAGAGATAGTTTGGGGAATGTCTGGGCAAGTCAAACGTTTGGCGAGTATGAGAGGTAGTTTGGGGAATATCTGGGCATGCCAAACATATGACGAGTATGACAGGTAGTATGGGGAAAGTCTGGGCATGCCAAACATATGACGAGTATGACAGGTAGTATGGGGAAAGTCTGGACATGCCAAACATTTGAGAATATGAGAGGTAGTTTGGGGAATGTCTGGGCATGCCAAACGTTTGACGAGTATGAGAGGTGGTTTGGGGAATGTCTGGGCATGCCAAACGTTTGACGAGTATGAGAGGTAGTTTGGGGAATGTCTGGGCATGCCAAACGTTTGACGAGTATGAGAAGTAGTTTGGGGAAGGTCTGGGCATGCCAAACATTTGACGAGTATGAGAAGTAGTTTGGGGAATGTATTTTCATGCCAAAACATTGACGAGTATGAGAGGTAGTTTGGGGATTATCTGGGCATGCCAGACGTTGGACGATGATGAGAGGTAGTTTGGGGAATGTCTGGACATGCCAGAAGTTTGACGATTATGAGAGGTAGTTTGGGAATGTCTGGGCATGCCAGACGTTTGACGAGTATGAAAGATTGTTTAGGGAATGTCTGGGCATGACAAAGATTTGACGAGTATGAGAAGTAGTTTGGGGAATGTCTGGGCATGCGAAATGTTTGACGAGTATGAGAGGTAGTTTGGGGATTGTCTGGGCATGCCAAACGTTTGACAATGATAAGAGGTATTTCGGGGAATATCTGGACATGCCAAACGGTTGACGATGATTAAAGGTAGTTTAATGAATGTCTGGGCATGTCAAAGGTTTGACGATGATGAGAGGTAGTTTGGGGAATGTCTGGGCATGCCAAACATTTGACGAGTATGAGAGGTAGTTTGGGGATTGTCTGGGCATGTCAAACGTTTGGCGAGTATGAGAGGTAGTTTGGGGAATATCTGGGCATGCGAAACATTTGATGAGTATGAAAGGTAGTATGGGTAATGTCTGGACATGCCAAACATTTGAGAATATGAGAGGTAGTTTGGGGAATGTCTGGGCATGCCAAACATTTGACGAGTATGAGAGGTAGTTTGTTGAATGTTTGGGCATGTCAAACATTTGATGAGTATGAGAGGTAGTTTGGGGATTGTCTTTTCATGCCATATGTTTGACGATGATGAGAGTTAGTTTGGGGAATGTCTGGGCATGCCAAACTTTTGACGAGTATGAGAGGTAGTTTGGGGATTATCTGGGCATGCCAGACGTTTGACGATGATGAGGAATGTCTGGACATGCCAAACGTTTGACGATCATTAAAGGTAGTTTGGGGAATGTCTGGCCAAGGCAAACATTTGACGATGATGAGAGGTAGTTTGGGGAATGTCTGGGCATGTCAAAGGTTTGACGATGATGAGAGTTAATTTGGGGAATGTCTGGGCACGCCAAACATTTGACGAGTATGAGAAGTAGTTTGGGGATTGTCTGGGCATGTCAAACGTTTGGCGAGTATGAGAGGTAGTTTGGGGAATATCTGGGCATGCCAAACATATGACGAGTATGAGAGGTAGTATGGGGAATGTCTGGACATGCCAAACATTTGACGAGTTTGAGAGGTGGTTAGGGGAATGTCTGGGCATGCCAAACATTTGATGAGTATGAGAGGTAGTTTGGGGATTGTCTGGGCATGCCAAATGTTTGACGATGATGAGAGGTAGTTTGGGGAATGTCTGGGCATGCCAAACGTTTGACGAGTATGAGAGGTAGTTTGGGGAATGTCTGGGCATGTCAAAGTTTTGTCGATGATGAGAGGTAGTTTGGGGAATGTCTGGGCATGACAAACTTTTGACGAGTATGAGAGGAAGTTTGGAGATTGTCTGGGCATGTCAAACGTTTGGCGAGTATGATAGGTAGTTTGGGGAATATCTGGGCATGCCAAACATATGACGAGTATGAGAGGTAGTATGGGGAAGGTCTGGACATGCCAAACATTTGAGAATATGTGAGGTAGTTTGGGGAATGTCTGGGCATGCCAAACGTTTGACGAGTATGAGAGGTAGTTTGGGGACTGTCTGGGCATGCAAAACGTTTGACGAGTATGAGAGGTAGTTTGGGGAATGTCTGGACGTGGCAAACGTTTGACAACTATGAAAGGTAGTTGAGAATGTCAGGGTGTGGCGATTGTTTCAGAATTTTGAAATTTTGGGCATAGTTCGGATGCGTCATATTGGAGCGATAGGTTGTAGCATGTGAGAAGTTGGACATTTTTGAAAGATGTCACAGCATACGAAACAAAAAGTGAGGCAATAATTTGAGGTGTGTCTGAGGTCTGACATAGATCGAAGAGTATCAATGAGTTGCTAACATTTAAGTGGTGCAATATGTTGGACAAAGTGTGGGGGAGTGTACGAAGCATAGATATATATCAAACTGTCGCAATAATGTGAAATGTGGGAGATGTTGGACATTTTTGGAGGAGGGGGTCAGCGTGTGGCATAAGAGAGATTGAATATAGTGGAAAGTTGGACACAGTTTAGGAAATATCATAAAGAGGCGATCATTTTAGGGAATCAACATATATAGACAATTTGAACGGTGTGCGAGGTTGGAGACAGCTAGGGGAGTGACTGGGGATGGCAAAAGGCTGAAGAGTATGAGCGATTTAACATAGTCTGGAGAATGTTACTGTGCTTCGATAGTTTGCGGCGTATGGAGGAGTCGATATAGTTTGGCGGTGGATGACAATGGAACTAGTTTGAGAAGTGTGCGTGGTTGGGCATAGTTTGGAGGGAGTCAATCGGTGGCGATAATTTGAATAGTGTGACATAGTTTGGGTTGTCCGACTGTGCCGATAGTATGAGGCATTTGAGAGGAATGACATAGATTGTGGAGTGTCCGGGATGTGGTGATATGTTGAAGAAGGGGGACGCAGTTTGAAAACTGTCAGAATTGTTACAATATTTTGGGGAATATTTTAAGCTGCACAGTTATTAGAGTGGCAGGCTGTGGAGATACTTTTAATAAGTTTGAGTGTGTCAGAAAGTGGCAATACTTTGAAGAATTTGACAGGTTATGAGTGTCAGGTAGTAACAATAATAAGAAGAATGTGACAGGTTATGAGTGTCAGGAAGTGACAATAATAAGAAGAATATGACAGGTTAGACGTAGTTTTGGGATTGTCGTATTATAAGTAAATTTGAGGAGTGTAAGAGGTTGGATATTATTTGGGGAGTACCAATAAGTGGCACTAACCGGACGAGCGTGATAGGTTTGACATAGTCTTTCTATTGGAAAATATTTGTTGGAGGGTCAGAGTGGATGGGGCACACCTTGAGGAGTGTAAGGAACTTTACATAGTTTAGGGAGTATCAGAGCGTAGACAAATTTTGAGGCGCGCACGCGTATGACATAGATCAGTGAGTGTTACATGACAATTATATGTTGAGTTTTGTCGAAGGAATGCCACAGTTTGGGGATGTGTCAGAGGTGCACATAGTTGGACGACTAAATGGAGGTTTAGAAAATGTTGGATACCTAACGTGGGCGGTTTTCCAAAAGAAAGAAATTGAGAATATTTAGAAAAGCATTTGATGCTGGATATATTTTAAGTGTCTGGAGTGGATATCGTTTTAGGAGCGACAAAGTGTTGAAGTTCTTCTAAGAGTTATAAAAGGTGAAAGTATTTTGTGACATGCCAGAGGGTTGATTTGCGATATTCACGTACGTAGTAGGTTTGTAGAGTAGACACAGTTCAAGGAGTGTCCGAAGATGGAAAAATATTTTGGCGTTACCAGAGGCTAGCATTGATTTAAGAGGATAGTCGTTGTTTAAAAAATGTCCATGTCTTTTTTAAAATTATCGATTGAATGGTGTCAGAGGTTGTGAAGAGTTCGAGGAGTGGGAGAGGTTTGACAAAGCTGGACGTGTTCAAGCTCTAAGCTAGAAGACATTTCCAGGAGTGTCTGAGAGTGCACGTAGTTAAAGAAATGTGAAATGATGGACATAGTCTAAATAGTGTTAGATGATAGTTTGAACAGTATCAGACAGTGGACATACTTAGAGAAGTGGATGAAATTGGACATTTTTAACGGCTGGTAGATATTAGATACTGAACTACGTTAACAATATAGGTGTATTCATAAAAATGATGTTACTGCTGCAGTCTGTAGAAGCTAAGTGAGTGTGCTCCCATCTCTAAATATTCTGTACATATTATTGCCACGAAAGTAATATATATATATATATATATATATATATATATATATATATATATATATATATATATATATATATATATATATATATATATATATATAACCAGGAAAAATATTGTAAGAAAAAGGTCTAAATATTCGAAACATTTATAAAACACTGCATACGCACGCAAGGACGCACGCACGCACACGTACGTACGTACGTACGTACATACATACATACATACATACATACATACATACATACATACATACATACATACATACATACATACATACATACATACATACATACATATAAAGATTTATAGATGTATAGACCTAATCAAATCTTTCCAGCACTTTTATCTCTTCTTTCAAACTCGAAACGATCCAGAGGATGTTGAACGTCTCCAGAAAATGCAAATTGGCTGAATGTTCAAATCACAAGGTAAATACACAGTGGAAATAATCTAAAAGTAATGACAAATGCGGTTTACTCCAAAATTCTTGTCAAGGGGCAACTAAGCGGTATATCAATCGATGTAATACCTTGTGATAAAGAATGCACCTTCCTCTACAGCCCCGTCCTTGGTATTGATACGTGACAAAAAATTGATGGAATGCGCCCCGTGTATACCCCACGTGTCTGTGTACTTGTCATAGTGTGGCTTCTGAGGGTCAGGCATCAGTGATAGCCTGAAAGGTTTAATAACAAAATGATATCAACTTGTGACGTATACTCTGGTGAACACAGGAATGCAAAAGCACATACATCAGTACCTTATATATGTTAAATAATGTAATATCGACGTAGTCGAATTTTGGAATGCAGGTGCTTCCGTCCGGTAGGCATTATCTATTTAACGTTTGTGAGTATTCTCAAAATAAAATAGTTGGATAATATTCCTTACAATTCTTGAGGTACTACGAAAGTAAAATAAAAGATTTATTGAGTAATTTAGTGTCCTTAAATGTCTTTCTTAAGAAAAAAATTTAAACTTTTTTCGTCCATGAAAAACAAAACAAGACCAATATTCTAGCTTATAAAGATGGAGGAGGAATATTTTCAAACTTCCGTATCGTTGTTATAATTTTGTGCAGTGTTAAAATGGTATGAAATATTTTTCAGTACGAAAAACGAGCGAAACGTATTTGGTTTTAATGATACTTAAGGCATACGTTTTTTAAGGACAAATAAAATGTCTCCTTTCAAATAACATCAAATACTTCATGATCAGCTGAATATAAGGTATGTTCAGTACCCCTGTAAACTGTTATTATTATTTCTGATGGCAAGTGGATCGTATCTAAATATGCTGTTTCCGCCATCAGTATAGCCAGACATGTACAATTTGTTTTCTACGTCATCATAGTAGAGGTGCTGAGCCCGGCTATCCGCCATATTGTCGGTCACAAAGTCCTCGTTGGCTGTAATAATAAGATATACTTTAACTCTGCAGTTTCATAAATAGCATGGCGACAATTTTTCCTTTTGTGAACGATTCAGTTCAGTTTGGAATATAACAATACATATTATGGTGAGCGACCCTTATGAAAACGCATATCGATGTACAAACTTCCAATTCGGTATGATTTAAAAAAAAAAATTATTTAACCATTAGTTTATCCAAACTACTCCATAGGTGGCGCTCTTGCGACTATTTAAATGCTACGGCCACCACAATACAACTTCCCAATAGAAACTTATTTTGCTTTTAACTCATTTTTCAAAGAATTTGCACAAAAAAAGGAAACTACAGAATTATACGCCTTAAGTCAACTAATCTGACAAAGTTGTTGTTAGCCATTCTTTTTTGCACAAACCTCTACGCAAAACTGACTGAAATGACTCAAAAAAATGTTTACCCTGAGCTCACACGGTCTGTGCAGTTTGGATATTTGTCATGAAATCGGAACAGAGATGAGGCTAGGAAAAAAAGACCAAAGGTCACACCCCCTTCCCCCCCTCCCCGATAAAAAACAAAACAAAAAACAACAACAAAAAAAAACAACAAACAACAGACTAATACAAATTTGATATTTTTTCCCTAAGCAATTTTACAAGCAAGTCACACAGCTTAGATTAAACAAACTATATTTTGGGCGTATAGACATGACTGAAACAATACATTAAACAAACAAAAGCAAAATATTGTACACAATGCATTGCACAATTTAAAAACAGTCCTGCGTTGCATTCGGTTTACATTTTCATTGTGTAACGCTCCGTATCAGTAATCTTAGATATAAAGTCTCGAGAATCTAGTCAGCTGCGCTTGGTTTATTTGTTGACTAATTAAATCTATGTTCTTGAGTGAGATGTGAATTTGACACATAAAGGATCGTACAAGGGAGCTTCTTTCACATACAATTTTTAGAACGAGTCAAATAATTTATATTTATGTCAGAGTTAAAGACCTTGATCAATGATTACAAGGTTATCTAACATAATGTGCCAAAATATCATGTGCTCTGAAAAACAGAGGAAAGGGTCATGTATACAACTTTATATACGTTAAATTTATTATGAAAATATTCAAACATTCGTCTTTCTTAATCAACCAAAATGTTTTAAAATTCCAAATAAGCAAAAAGAACATATCAGAAATACAACAAACACAAAAGTATGTACCGAGCTATAAAAAAAATAATCAAATTTATGAAATATCAGTCATTTGCCAGGAGAACAAATATTGACGGTGACTTAGTACTGGATGGTTTGAAAACAAGAAAATAAAATGAACAAGACCAATTTAGGGTAGATTACAGTGTTAGAGTTAAACAACTAGTTGATATATGAATAGTATTGCAATAAATTGAAAAACTCATACGGTGACAAAATGAGACTGCATTTGACTCATATGGATTCATTTTGAATCAATGCCGGGATAAAGCACTTTTACAATAACATTGAAGACTATTCACAAATGAATAAGAAAGATCCTTGATTTTATTTCAAAGTTACTTGAACGTATTGATTGTAACTTTTAGAGGTTCTTGGTTTAAGCAAAAACTTTTTAAATGAAAAAATTAGAATATTAGAATATTATGTTGTAAGGGAATAAAGCAATTGTTGGAGTACACACGTTTTTAAATACGTGATGTACAACGATTGCTTGTTTAACAACAGTGAGAGAAAAAGCCCAGGAAAATAATGGCTTCAATTCATAAATTTATGAGGTATTCAGCAACTAGATGCATAATGCAGCAATGTTTATGCATGACAACTAGAGTTTTTAAAATAAAATAAAAAAAAAAAACATCTTACAACAGTTATATGATTCTATAGATATAAACTGAAGTCATAGTCAAATTATAAATCGATGCTACAGTATGGAATGTGAAGAATTCACTTGACGAATACAACAAAAATTAATAATTAAGTATCCGCAAAAGGATATGGAAATTATACTATGAAAAATGATCTACCTTTCCTAATTTCAAGATTATGCGGTGGGATAATAAAAAGGCACTTAAATGCAAAAGTCAGCTCGTCCGAGTACCATCTATTCTGTTTTTGAACAAAATTGCTAAAATCATCTTAAGTGGTAGGCTTATGAAAATCCACACATTGATAATCCTATACCATGTATAATCAGCAAAGAAATTTTATTGGATAAATGTAAAGTTGATTTTAAAAAATTATATCGAAAACGAAAATCAAAACGCGTTAAAAAATACTGTTACAGTTTATATTTTAAATTTGTTCATCTTAAACTTACTTACATGGAAATTTGGAAGATTAATTCTGTATAAATCTAAATCGGAATAAAGGTAAATTGCAAGTCATTGTACCGAAGGCAACGTGTGTAAAATACAATTTATTATAATGTAACTCTTTGAAGTGGAAATTGTTTTGAAATTTAAGTGAGTAAATTAAAACAATGGATGGAAAATATGTTTTCAATGTCACAAGGATTATGATATGAACGAGTTTCACCAGCACAAAGTTCATGAAAACATGTCAAATTAATACACACCAACAGTATACTAATCAAATAGCGACAACAATGAAAATAACATGACATGCATTTAGCATGAATCAGATCTGTAAATGCTATAAAATAAAACATTAAATCTGGAAGAATTAACATCTCTCTAGATAGTTGAAGTTAGCACGAAAGTTTAAGCGATGATGATTTGGACAAGGACAATTTAATTCCATGTTCATCATGTCATTGTTATGATGCATACCAAGCAACCAGAAAAAATGCATTCGTTAGTCAAACAGTTGCTACACGATATCCAATGAAAACTTATCCAATATCCACACATGTAAAGATGTCCTAATTGAAACGGATAAAAGAAAAAAATGAATTAAAAAAGAAGAGAAATCAATTCAATGATTTAAATTGCAAACTTCAGCATTTTGGAAATGTTTAATAGTATGATGCAGTCTGATTGTCGTTATTACATTCATTGCAATATAGATATACACTCCAGATATGATATGAGAGGAACACATACATAATTAATAAAGCAACAAATACACATATCTTAAAAGTCTTTTGCATCATTGGCTTTACAAAGTAGTTGCCTTCGTGATAGGCTGTGCTCTGCATTTGTGACTTCTTCAGAGCTCCATGGTTTTCTATTTCCTTCTATTTTTTAAATGATATGCTTGACAGTTGTCCACTGTGCACTTAAATCAGATAGATGCAAACCTAACTTGAATGACAAAATTCCAAAGAAGTATCCATTTATTGGCAAGTAATAATCTTTCAGTTCTTTCTCAAAATTGTCTACATTGTAAGTTGGAATAAAAGCAACATTGGCTACTCTACAAAGTCATAAAATAGATTGCAAAATCGTAAAAAGACTTGCAAATTTTAGAAGCATCTAGATCTACAGAGATTTGTTTATTTCTCATCTATTATTTTCCAACACATTTTCAGTTAATCTTTTAATATTCAATTTGCAATAGTTATGTTCAATTCATGTTTGTATTATTTAAATTCTTAAAAATTTGTAATATTGCTATTATTATTTTCAATAACTTCAATTATTTTATCAGCTGATGTTTGTACCTTTTTACCTGCATAAATTTAAAAATGGTAGAAGGTCGAGAACGCTTTGAGATGAAAGATTTTTTTTTTGTTATGAAGACAACAATTATAATTAAACTGTAGAAAGCGATGCAATAATGCTGCTTGTATTGATAACGATTTTCATTTTGAGGTTCAGGTAAGATTTATACTGGAAAGCACTATAACACAAAAGGACCTCAAATTGAAGGAACTAATAATAAAGTGTGCTTTTAAAGCAGGTTTTGCCTTTGTAAATAAATATATAGGCACATACAGTAAGGGTAAACTATACATTATATCCAGTGCCAGATGAGTAGTGTGAATGATTTGAAAATCACCGATCGTGTTCAAGTAACATTTTAAAAATGTATTTCAACAGAGAAACAACCCCTGAATATATAGATGTAAAAATAGATTAACGGCAGAATAGATAAAATAGACTTAGAGATAATGGAGAAACGTGACAGCCATGTAATGATTAACGATACAAGGTAAGATATTGGTTACAAGGCACAATTGTACAAGGACAGTCAATACAAGTTCTTGAAGATATTGAGGTGCAAATAATAAACAGTTCGATCAACATTGTAAGATAAGCTTTGACTATAGTTGATATATATCACGAAGGAATTCAAAGTGGATAATTTCCTCATGCGATGATAGACAATTCTATTAAAAAAGAAGAAAGAGAACTATGTGGTTTATAAGCACTAAGAGGTGGTACATTCGAACACAGATACAATTTGATGTTTTATGAAAAACAGAAGGAAGGACTTGGAGAAATCTAGACAAAACAAGAATAAAAATAGAGCCAAATAATAACTCGTTATTTCAAGAACATACATCAAGTGTTAAAATTAAAAAATGTGCTTAGTAATTGGACGTTCGGACATATATCACAGTTAGTAAGAGAGACCTAAATGAAAGTATGGGAAAATATATTCCTTTTGGTGAAAAGCAACAGGAGTCTTTAAACAGGAATGCAAATACATCTGTGCTAAAGACAAAAAAAACGTATCATTGGTCTTAAAGGATATGAAAGCAATAGTATTTATTATAAAGAAAATGCAGGCGTACCCATCTGTCCTAAAATAAACTGAAGACTACAACATCTGTCCTAATGAAAAGGAAGCAGATACATCTGTCACAAAGAATGTAGGGCTACAACATATGTTCTAATGAAAAGGAAGCAGATACATCTGTCACAAAGAATGTAGGGCTACAACATATGTTCTAATGAAAAGGAAGCAGATACATCTGTCAAAAAGAATGTAGGGCTACAACATATGTTCTAAAGAAAAGGAAGCAGATACATCTGTCACAAAGAATGTAGGGCTACAACATATGTTCTAAAGAAAAGGAAGCAGATACATCTGTCACAAAGAATGTAGGGCTACAACATCTGTTCTAAAGAAAAGGAAGACTACAACATCTATCCTAAAGGAAAGGAAGGCAAAGACAGTCCAAAGAAAAGAAGGCAGTAGCATAAGAAATGGAAGCCACAATATCTGTCTTATAAATGGAAGGCAAATACATCTCTCTCTCTCTCTCTCTCTCTCTCTCTCTCTCTCTCTCTCTCTCTCTCTCTCTCTCTCTCTCTATATATATATATATATATATATATATATATATATATATATATAACCTAAAGGGAAAGCAAAAACACGTGCCCTAAAAACAAACGGTAAGTAAAAAACATTTGCTTAAAGAAAACGAAGACTACAATATCTTTCCATATGAACAAGTGGGGAAAAACATTCGTCCAAAGAAAAGGATGGTAAATAATATGTCCTGTAAGAAGAAAAAAATAGTAACATCTGTTATTAAAAAAAGGAAAACTACAGCTTCTCACCTAAAGAAATTGAAGGCAAATAATCGCTCGAAAAGAAAAATAATGCTACAGCATCTGTACTAAAGGAAAGGAAGGTAATAACATCTGTCCTAAAGGAAAGGAATGTAATAACATCTGTCCTAAAGGAAAGGAAAGTAATAACATCTGTCCTAAAGGAAAGGAAGGTAATAACATCTGTCTAAAGGAAAGGAATGTAATAACATCTGTCCTAAATTAAAAGAAAGCTAAGAAAACAGCATTATCCTCGAGCAAAATGAAGACTAGATCAGCCTTAGTAAAACGACAACCTTTTAAGCGGTTCGATTTTGAATTATTTCTTATACATTGTAGTCTTTAAGACTCTGTTAGGTCTTGTACTGATGCTTCTTTGCCTAATTTTAAAAGTATTAAATTCTTTCCATAGAAACATATCCTCAACTTTCCTGTTGTAAACTTCTTTGCATACATAAAACTATACTTAAAGGATTTCTCACTTTAAATCTCTTAACGCACAGTATGTCATTTATGTATCTCATAAAGCGTGTGTATATCATAAACCTTAACGCTTTGACTTTAAACATTCATTACTATTTCTAAAGAATATACATCACTGTCAAATGTATTTATAACTAATGTTGTCTTTTCATATGATTGCATATAAAAAAAATCAATCGATGTGTTTTTATTTACGTGTTGACTTCGCCATAGCGAAAACAGATATCAGTGTTTTATATTTTATTATAGTCGATACTAATGCTGCAGATCAAGCGGTGGTTGAAGAGGTGTATAATTGCTAAAACATTATTATACAATAGTATGAAACAAATAAAGTTAAAACCTTACAATAAAAATTTAGCAGAATAAAATGAATGAACGTGCAAGAATAACAAAACACATCTACATGTCAGTCTGTGCAAATATACTAAATTGATGAAAAGATGTGTCCGGCAACTGCAGAACCGTGTACTGTCTACCTGTCCATTCTCTGAAAGGCTATTTGATTGTCTGAATTTAGGTTGGTATCTGGATGGGAAGATAGCTAAATACGGATCGAAGATAAGTTGGCAGTATAAACTTACCTGAAACGCAGTAGTCAGTCCAAACATTGGTTTGCAAGTCGTAACTATAGGCAATAATACATGGAACCTGCACGGGAATATGATGGGGGTGTGATTGAAAAAACATGGCATACACTATCTGCAAAAAGATATCACGAATATAGTTAAACCAGTTTAAGCATTACAATCTCTAAAAGTATTGACATAGAACCAACTACATAGTGTTCAGCTGTCGAGGAATGAGAAGAAAGTGGGAGAATATATGCATATGGATCTTGTGAAAAGAAAGAAAGCCAAGGATAACGTAATGGGGAATTTTTTTCTGCTTTTGTGTGGTTTAATTTTACTTAGGATTAAATGTCTGACTGTATTTATTGTTTTCTTTGTAGCAGTAGTAATTGTAGTCAGAGTTTCTACTGACCTTACCCACCCTCCTTCTGAGGTCATAGAGATGCAGCAAAGATCCGACGCCACCTAATATATGGTTATAAGAGGCGATTAGAGGAGACAGGATCTGCAGTGGCGCAATAGTTAGCTATATGGGGGGGGGGGTGTCACTCAAAACTGTGGCGACTACCCTATGCCGCGAATTCTATGTTTACGTTGGGAATACGCACTGACTTTGCACTCCAAAACAACTGCCAGAATATCTCAAACGGGGTGGGAGAAGTCAACGAAAATTCAGACTATTTTAGTAAAGTATCGACACAACGAAGACCACTGTGTTTGTCACAATTTGCATGTCGTATCGACAGCAACTATGTTCCATAATGTCCCCATGTATGTGATATTTTAAACATAATTAGGGTGAAGGTGTATATAAATCTTATTTGACAGAATAGTTTAGAGAAACAACAAAAATCAGCATTAAAATATATAAAGAACACGGTTGTTGAAGATCTTCCTTATTAATAAAATACATTTTCTGAATTGGTGTGCATACACAGATTAATTAATTTGCTAAAGCCAAGATTGAAGGACAAATACGCTTTGAATATACTGATTTAGGGGTGACCTTTAACCTGGATCTATCATAATTATTTGTCGTAAAAGGAATGTGACCAGTTCCCGATCGTTAAATATATTATAATTGAAATGATAATATAATCTAATCAAATTGATAATATAATCAAATTGAAACGTGTATCACTTGCATGTTTGTTAACTGGATCTACAGCGACATCTTGCGGGTTATGGCCGCTTACACCCACTGTGATATGTCCGGTCTCCCTCCCAGTACTGTCATACGAATGCAACATCTTACCATTAATGTCTAGCACTGCCACCTGTCCGTCCGAGCCAATATCAGACGCACAGTTCTGTCCTCCACATTTCAGTGCTGAAGAATATCATTAGCATCATACACAAATACAAAGCAGACACAACAGAAAGTGAGAATGTGTTAACAATATACAAAACACACACACTGAAAGTGAGAATTTGTTAGAAATATACAAAGCAAACACAACAGAAAGTGAGAATGTGTTGACAATTATACAGTGCAAACATATACTGAAAGTGAGAATTTGTTAACAATATACAAATCAAACATACAGTAAAAGTTATAATTTATTAACAGTGTACCAAACACAATTCATTTCTTGTTTTAATGGACAAATAAATAAATCGTGTCTTAGTGGTGCATCAGTAGTTTTCGTATAAAGAAGATCTTGCTATGAAAGATTACGTGAAATATGGGCAGTTGGATTTCATTACACTATTTCATGCATTCTATTCTAGCTATTGATTGACTCAACTTTTGGGAGTTATGTGTACTCGATGCTTTTATTGCACCCATAACGCGTGTTCCGCTGAACGCGGCGTGTCGCCTGTGAGAGGATATAAGATGACGCGTGAGTGCCATTTGGAATGCATGCATGTTAGGGAAAAAATCAGATCGATGGTAATAGTAGTACTATCCCATAGTCCCCATTGAATACAGCAATTAGAGGTGAAAATATATTACTTTCAAAAAAGTTAAATACGTGACTGACATAAACCTTTTTTTAATGACATTAACATTTATAGTCAATTAAAGATTTTAAAAAATGTAAATGTGTTTAATACATTATACCCAACAATCAATGATATGAAACCTAAAGGCTCTCGTAAACGTTGAAGTAGAGTACGAACTTGGGTATGTCGGGCTCACATTTTGCGGTCTATATACAGTTATCTTCATTTGTGCATTTAGACCAAAACATTAAAAAAACGTCCGTCCGTTCGTCCGTATGTATGTATGTATGTATGTATGTATGTATGTATGTATGTATGTATGTATGTATGTATGTATGTATGTATGTATGTATGTATGTATATGTGTGTGTGTGTGTGTGTGTGTGTGTGTGCGTGTGTGTGTGTGTGTGTGTGTGTGTGTGTCGTTAACGGCATCTCAACACAAGAGTGGTTAATGGTCCCAACTCAATGTAAATTTAAACAGAATGCGTAGAACAATCTTCCACGTCTTTCAACATAAAATCTCCAACAAAATTACCAAATGATGGAATTATGAGATCTCTTATTTTTTTTTAATAGGATATCATCAGATCTCAAGAATAATAGCGGTTGATCAAATGTATATTCCTGAACATTGTCAAAAATGAAATATCTTGAGTTTTCTGTTTCACTGTCGTTTGTGCTAAGATGCCCTTTCTATTTATTACATTTTTTTCTAGACTTCAGTGTCACTCTAATGAGAACGTGTAATATTTTCAAGCCCTTCGTTCGAAATCTGACTTTGTTTGTAATGTCTCAAATCTGATTTTGTTTGTAATGGCTCAAATCTGACTTTGTTTGTAATGTCTCAAATCTGATTTTGTTTGTAATGGCTCAAATCTGACTTTGTTTGTAATGGCTCAAATCTGATTTTGTTTGTAATGGCTCAAATCTCCCTTGAGAGTTTACCGTTACATTTTAATGAAGGTTTCTTCGATACTATTTTATTCCCATGTGTATCTGTTTCGTTCGTTCAGATTTGTAAGTTTATATAATGATTACTTTTTATTGAAAAATAACAAAGAATATGCAGTATTCACCTTTGCATATGTATCGCATTTATCAACAGTATTTACCAATCTCACTTCCTGTAATGCGATTTTTAATTCAATGTCAGGCCATTTTACTTGTGAGTTTAATTTCCATTCACAAAAAAAGAAAGTATTTTTAAAAAAAGTTTCTACTCATTCTCGGCAATAAGTGACATATTTCATTGTTATATTTCCCCTTTTTATTTATTTTTTGTTCTCCATCATATGCTGTTGATAATGTGACATTGTATGTTGGGCTTGACCTTCTCCAAAATTAAGTTCATTTTCATCCTGTCCTGAATTATTGACTTTTGTTTTGTTGTAAACATGTTTATCTCAATCAGTGTCTTGAGCTTTGGAAATTCCTTATAAATTGCCGGATCGACCTGTTGTTTACTACACATTTTTTATTGGAATTTTAGTAACAGACATCTATTAGTAACTAAGATTTTTTTTGGGTAAATATTATGTGATTTCTATAAGTTTATTTCTCATTAGATAATGCTAGTGTTGGAAAATGTTAATTGTGGTCTGAGGTCAGGCAGAAGACTATAATCTTGTCACTGGAATAATTATTCATTCGCGCTTAAACATCAAGTTATTGTTATGCACATCATTTGATTTTAAACTTTTAAAATATTTTTTTCTCTGGAAATAAAAACTTGTCATGATGACATTTTTGGAAATAGCAGCTTGAATTTATACTGAAATTTCAAATAAGAATTTATTCTGGATTGTATCGTTCTCATCCAACAAAAGACTGTTGGTACAACTACACTATATAGGCCGCCACAAGCACATCAACATCTTCAGCGTTGTGCTCAATTTAGACTTCCACTTATTCAGAACTATTATCTTTAGAACTTGTGCATGTAATTCTGTAATTATTTTGAATCTAATTTGCAATATCATAAACTTCCTTTCTACATTTTCAATTCGTATTTTAAGGGAATAATTTTTTTTGCAATTTACAAATTTTTTGCTCTTCACTCTTTTCTGTTACTTAATTTAAGATCTTAACAGAGTAAAATATACTTTAATTTTTTGTGTCTCTAAAAAGGGACACAGACTTTATAGCATGGCTTCCCATCTGTAGATTGTCGTCCGTTGTGTATTGTGCGTTGCCCATCAATATTCAATTTCAGCTTCTTCAGGTTTGTCATGAAAACTTCTTTGTCTTCATTAGGAATGCATCTTAATTTAAGCTGTCCTGTGTTCGACGACGTTTCGAGCATTAGCACAAAAACAAATGAAACTAAAATGCATTTCTTAACGATTTGAGAACTAAAAGTAGTGTTACGTATATCTGATTTGATATATATTTGTTTTACTGTAATAGTTTTTGCCAGTTTAAATTTTGATTACATGCTATTGTAATTTAAATTTATTCACAAGAGATAATGTTTTTTTTTATTATAGAAAATCGATTGACCGAATTATTTTATGTTAGACAAGTAATGCTGACCTTTGTTCAAGGTTTGTGGAAATAACTTCAACAAGTTTTATATTTATTTTAAAATGATTTATTGTTGTCAAGGCCAAGATGGGACTAGTGAATAAAATGGAAACAAGTTTTTGTCTTGAAGTGAATGGTTGGTTCTCGCCAGGGTCATGTTAGGACTACGTGGTATAAACGATCACATGATTCCATCCCTTCGTACTTTCCCAATTTTGTGTCTTTTTCGTAACTGTGTATTGGAATACGAAATAATCTTTGTTTTAGTGAAATATAGTTCTGAGGTTTTACAAATGACGTTAAGTCATTTTATTTTATTGTAGCTAAGCTTTTGAATCAATGTTAACATTTCTTCAGTCATTTCGATTTAAAAGGACTCGAATTTGAATCCATTAGAACATTTCATTACTAGGACTTTTGTAATTTAATTTGTGGATTATTCTTGGATTAGTTTTGGATTTGATTCTTAAAACTGTAAGTTCTTTTTCCATTTTCCAGAGAAATAAAGTATTTGTTCAATTTTACAAAGCTTTTTGTTATCACTCTTTCTTTGTTACCGTTTATTATTGTCTAAACTGATAACAGTATATATATCTTTTTTTTTTGACAGACGTTAGAATATTTAACACTGAAATAACAGCAAATGCTAAATTTCAACTGAAAGGCAAAATAAAAGCGTTTCAATTTACAATTACGACTTCAGCTAACGTATCATTGTTAAAACTGAATGTACAAAGAAAACATGCAAGTAACCTACAGAGAAAGACTAACTTTATCTAACTGTCCTAAATATATATTTTTAATTGAAAGAATGAACAGTATCAAATACATACAACATGTTCGAGTTAGTTATTCTACTTCCATGTACAATGCTATCGGATGAGTAGTGTGTAAATTAACAATGAATGACTACAACTCAGCATTTCGACTTACACAAAAACAGAGAGAGAGAGAGAGAGAGAGAGAGAGAGAGAGAGAGAGAGAGAGAGAGAGAGAGAGAGAGACTTCTGATCGACTACTTAGTTTCCTCAGGTAACCCTTATATTCTGAATGCAAGACACGAACGCTTGTCTCACGTGTGTTTCCACAAGAACGAAATTTACATTTAACTAAGTGGAAGAATGCATTATTGGTAGTAAGTGTATAAACGTGTATTACTTCTGAATTCCATGATCATTTGATTGTCCGCATATTTATTACGAAAGACCATTAGTGCCAAATCGTGTCTCTAAAAAAAAAATATTGCGAATAAACGCGATACTTATGACACGATTTGGCTCTAATGGGCTTCCGTAATTTACGCTTTTGGACAACCACAATATATCAAACTACCTGACACGCTTGTGTAAATTATATTTGTTATCAGAGTTTCTGAATCAAAGCTGCGTTGCAATACATTAGTAAAACTTATTTTTTTTTAAAAATGTTCTTAATAATTTTTATGTTTTTCTCACGGAAATAAATTTGGTGTCCCTGTCCCTGAAGAGCAGACAGAGATATACAGACAGAAAGACAGACAGACAGACAGACAGACAGATAGATAGATAGATAGATAGATAGATAGATAGATAGATAGATAGATAGATAGATAGATAGATAGATAGATAGATAGATAGATAGATAGATAACCATGCTCCCAGGTAGGAGTTCCAATGGATCCCTTATGGACAGAAATTCCAAAATCACCCTGCAATAGGAACACTGTTTGATCTGATACTGTTCTAGCTCGGACGGCTTTAATCTGTGGATCAAATTAAGATAATTCAGAACGCCATCACTATAACCACCCCACTCGAGGTAATATCAAATGTCCACATATTGAAATATTTATTTTTTAATTTTTGATGAACTTAATCAATAATATTATAATAATAATGATTAATTATTTCATGTCCTAATTTGGCACGCAATAACGTTTACGCCCCCCCGCCCCCCCCCCCCCCAAAAAAAACCCCACAACAACAACAGCAAAATACAAACAAAACAAAAAAGCAAAAACAAATCAGGAACAGGCTTCCCATTTAACGTCGATTTAGCTGAAAACTTCAAAGCAATTCGTGTTTACTTCAAGTTGTATTTGTGTATATAATAAACATAACGATGATAACGACATGGAAGAAAGGATAATGATGATAATTACGACGACACCGATGCAGTGGTTAAAAGTGACAACGAGGAGTACTTCCTCGCATAACTGTAAGGACAGAGTTCACTAGATCTCTGAGCGCCAGCTGTAAGTTTGCAAGTATAAACACATCAAAACTAATTAAATTCATTTTTTTCTTCATTTGTATGAGGTATATTTTGCACCCGAAATTAGAAACCATTCAAAGCCACCAGAGTACAATGGTCTTAATTATATGTTGTACGCAGAAAGTTCAACAATACAATAAATATTTACCGAGTTCCCGTGCCTGTAGATATTTATCGGCTTTCCATTTGAATCCAACATCAATACGAATCCAGCTGTAAAAATGGCACACAGACGATTTTCGAAAGAAAAGCAAGAAACAATAAAATGAAATTTGTATAATCTATACAATTTGCAGTAATCTGTTTTTGCCCTGCACGTGTGTGTTTATAAGCCAATTATTTATGAAAGTTGTGTGCAGATTATTTAGTAAAGAATGGGTAATTGTATAATGAAGGATGTTTTTACTGTGTGCTTTTCATATTTTCCTCCGTGAGTTGTTCTAGGATATCTTAATTTGCAGTCCACGATAAAAACTATTGGTGCGGCATATTAGAGGCAAAAATTAATATCCGCTTGACATTGAAAGGTACTGCTTTGTAATCAAAATCCTTGACGTAACATTAATTCCACATGCATAAGATTAATTGTTCTATGTTCAGAATGCAAATATTGTTACCACACATTATAACCAAAATAGTAGTGCATATGGAAATATGCTGAGATGCATGAAGAGTTTCTTTTTGTGTCATAACTAAATAGACGTATAAATTCACCCACTCCCAACTGTGGTAATACCAGACTCGAAAACAAACTCTAGACCGTGCATTTCATTTCTTTGTTCAGATAAAAGTTACAGAAATTGTAATTGATGAAAAGTGATGCATATATTTACTATTCTGTGTCAACAATTTCGATTTTAACACATGCAAAATTTTGAACAGTTGCATCATCTTGTATCTACATTTTTATTATCTCAGCTTTATTGTAATTTTCGATATCTGAAATGTTGTTTAAATGAGTAAAACAAAACATAGAAAAAAAATCTGTACAATTTAAAAGTAAATCGTAAATCATAAAAGGTGTAAATTATTCTAACATGATGCAATTCGAACTGATTTGTTTTCTGAACGTATGAACCAACTGCATCCCAAAAGTTACATAATGTAAGCACTTTTTAAAAATTTCTTCAAACGCTCGAGAATATAATCAGGTCACATTTACACAAATATGCATACACAATTTCATTTGTCGACTACAATCGAATTTTATATTTGCCAAATCATGATAGCAAGCGTTTTGTTAAAAAGTTTCAAACGTTCAAAAGGTTTACGTTAGAAACAAAATTTGAAAAAAAAATATTTTTCTAATAAACAAATAGTCTAATTAGGTCATTTACAAATGAAAATAAATATTCCGATATAATCACATTTGTCTGTTTGAATAGCTTTTGTGTACTGACCTGAAAATGTAATAAAATAAAATAATTGTATAAACATGTATAAATGTATACACATATGCTAACCAAATGTCTTTTGTCTGCGTTGGATAGTTTTTGCACACTCTTGCATACTAGCTTCCCGGGACAAATTAAAGGACGAACAGATGTACGGATTGACATGAACAAATCAAGATATTAATTATGCAGGCATCAGTGGCATCAAATGCAAGCTACCTCCTGATCCTTGTACATCTGATCCGTACAAGCCATAATTGAAAGAACCACTTCCGGTGACGTATATATGACTCTGGCGGTCCACTGCAGTGTCTGTTACAACGTTAATAGTTGATGCTGTGCCTAAATTATTAAAATATCAAAGCTATGACTATTGTCAATATGATCCTGTAAAGTATGTATGTATGTATGTATGTATGTATGTATGTATGTATGTATGTATGTATGTATGTATGTATGAGTGTGTGTGTGTGTGTGTGTATGTCTATGTATTTATCTATATATGTATGAATGTCTACGTCTCTATACATATTTATGTGTCCCTAAAATCACGCAATATACAAGTTAGTCTCTGATACAAAAACGCATTCATTCAGTTTTTAAATATGATCTACGAAAGATTAATAGCTCGTGCACTTCAATTGCAATAAATAAAGCATTTACACATATCACGAATGAGTCTAATGGAAATGGACATAGAGTTCCTTAATGGTAATGGTCCTGTGTCATTGTTTTATTTTATTGTACGAGTCGCTACAGAAGATGAATAGACTCTTTGGCTTCCAAGATTTATAATGTGCAAATAATGTATTGTTAATGATACCTTCTGTGTCCCAGGAACGATTCAGGTGTATCTATCAATTATGCAAAGATCAAGAAATTGAAGTTTTATTAATAGTTATTGTATTCTTTGGAAAAATGAAAGGTTGTGACATAGAACATGTTAAAACGTGGATATCTGTTTCAGTTCTTCTATTGCAGCCATTGCATGTTACCTTGAATTTCCAAGAAGAAATATATTCGTAAGTATTTAGTGTCAACTTGATACTTCTTTGATATAACCGACAAATTTCCATGCATGCTATGATCACAGGAAGGAGAAGACGACACATTGTACAAGTTGTCTATGTACTGGATACCTCCATACCAACATTTCAAAGTAAAGTTTCGTTACAGGTGGTGAGAAGAGAATAAAGTAGTTTATAAGACGAGTTCAACTGCAATATGCACTGATCAGATCTGACGTCGCATAATACGTCGGCAAATCTGGGTCCGTGCAGTTCGTTAGGAGTAATCGGTAGAACAAACAACACAGACCTATATCTGTGGAGTTTGGATGGCTTAACAACAAATGCTAACGTCTTCTTATACATCATTCAACGGCGTTTATTAATACATGAATCGTCTCTGGGAATTTCATAAGTTTAAGTACTCAACTGATTCGGACAACATGCTTCTACATGTTTTAATGGCTTCCATGATTTACTGTCAAGCTTGCAGGTAAAGGAAAGTTAACATTATGGAAGCTGTTTTACGTCATATTTGAACGATATCATCCTGTTGTTGTTTTTTTTCTTTGCACTGTCCTTACTTACCTGTCAAGGGGCCTATATGAATCGAATCAACCTCCCCCCACCCCCCCCCCTTAACACTATGTTAAATTGCAAGCTAACTAAAATTATCTCCAATTTATAATTGGAAATAATTCGTCAGGAAAATTGTATTATTATTTTCCGTGGTCAGATAATGTTGCCCTCTGAAGTATTCTAGACGCCCATGACCATTGTTTACGATTATAATATGAAGAATTGTATTAGCGTGTGCGTTCATGAAGTTCTGGTACAGTCTGCGCTGTTCATGTACATTGGCTGGCATGTACTGCACATATATATAAAATTGCGGCGTGTTTTTAGAAACCTTTTGCTTCATGACTTTGGAATTGAGACACTCCTTGCACCATATTTGTATTAAGGCATAATACAGAAATTAGTCCTCGTGTCAGACCACATTGACCATGACCATGCACTTTAACTGCAAAACGTATAATCGTACTAGAAGCAGAAACTAGGTTATTGCATGGAAACTAAAAGCAACTCATTCACATATGGACTAATTCGTAGCATCATGCATCTCGCCATAAACAGGTTATTATATAAAAGTGTTGCATTAGTTACCTATATTTTTCTTAAATTTTTGAGATTCCTTTATTGAAGATAAACTGGTTTGAATGGTTTAATCGTTTACACCCGCGTAAGTGATAATCAAAGATTTAGTTTATATAGTTCTCAGTTTAGCTTTTCAAATGAAGTTGACTCGAACCTCAACCTTGATAAGAAAAAATGGCAGCATTGTTTATTATTTCTTTACAGTCTTCAAATAATGTACGTTGTCAAATTTGATTACCAGATTTCTACGAAGTCGCATACTTAAATATTGGCTGGCACCAAATTAGAAAACGAAACTGACTACTTACCACCTCCGAGATATGTGCTCATAAGCACCTGTAGATTGAGTGGAGCACTACCGGGGCCACCAAAGACTGCCACACCCATAAGGACCACATAATAACATGCTTGTAAATATAGCATTATTCGTGAACACCAGTATGGATCTGTAATGAGCTAAGATGACGCATTTGATCTTTGGTTAGACGTAATTAATTTTCTCTACTACATCACATTATGTTATATAAAATATTATTACAGCTTGTTATTTATTTTGTTTTCTTGTTTCCTTAAAACTACTACCGTACAAGAAAACCAATTTGTTTGCAAACTAGGTATGTAAGCACAATTCGCAACATATAGTTACTTTAACGTTTTTGCCTAAAATTTAAACTTAGACTGCAAACAAAGAACTAAAATAAGAGTGATATTTAAATTCATTTACAGACAATAAATAGAGGTATTTATTTATATTCAGTATATATCTTAAGAATTACATCTTGTATACGATACAGCTGCTGTGAGTCAAAATTCAATTAAACTGCAGTATAGTATAGTATAGTATAGTATAGTATAGTATAGTATAGTATAGTATAGTATAGTATAGTATAGTATAGTATAGTATAGTATAGTATAGTATAGCATAGTTTAGTATGGTATGGTATGGTATGGTATGGTATAGTATGGTATGGTATGGTATGGTACGGTACGGTACGGTACGGTACAGCACGGCACGGCACGGCACGGCACAGCACAGCACAGCACAGTACATTATAGTATAGTATAGTATAGTATGGTATGGTATGGTATGGTATGGTATGGTATGGTACGGTACGGTACGGTACGGTACGGTACGGTACGCACGGCACGGCACGGCACGGCACGGCACAGCACAGCACAGCACAGCACATTATAGTATAGTATAGTATAGTATAGTATAGTATAGTATAGTATAGTATAGTATAGTATAGTATAGTATAGTATAGTATAGTATAGTATAGTATAGTATAGTATAGTATAGTATAGTATAGTATAGTATAGTATAGTATAGTATAGTGCGGTGCGGTGCGGTGCGGTGCGGTGCGGTGCAGTGCAGTGCAGTGCAGTGCAGTACAGTACAGTACAGTACAGTACAGTACAGTATAAAAGCAAACTCCCCTAAAAAGTAAATTCATCAAGCATATTTAATTTACTGTTTGATAATTGTGTTTTGCTGCAAATTGTTATTTTGATTTTCACAACTTGTAATATCATGCATTATCAATTTATCACTTTCGTTTGTCATCGTCATCGTGTCTTATTTAGGTCACTAGTTATCGCACGTATAATGCAGCTTGATATAATTTAAACAAATTAAGTTCTTTTTCTATTGTGTAATTATGCATGCCCATCAATTCAAATGTTTTTTTTGCTAATTATCCAAAATGTTAATCTTAATGTAATACCATACCCAATTGTTACGTATATACTCTCGTTCCCTCTGTGAATGTAAATGTATCACTTTAAGTTCTTCCGCACCTGATATTATCAACTAGTATATAGGACATTCTGAGCCTGCAGACAAAGATAAAACCCTTTATTATCAGTTAGTGATTAAACTACATCAATCTGGAATATTCCAATACGATGTGATAATGACATAGTTTGCGAAACTTACTTGTCGCGAAAATTGACATGACATTAAACTTACATGTCGCTATATCTGACATGACAATTTAGTGCAACGTTCATGAGGAATTTACACTCAGCTAGATAAATCTCGGTCTCTCATACGCATGACTCACGATCATCATTATTTATAAGCTCTATGCGATTCACTTTCTGCTTCGCTTGAACTTATTTCGCCTTTCATTAAAGGGCTCATTCCAGATCTTTCACATCAATGTTTCGTTCTAAATTCTTCTCGTAAAGAATTTTAGAATAAAGTACAATACTATAAAGAACTGCAAAATATTTCTGTTGAACGTAAAGAAAATGCTTTTCCTTTATAATGTTTTCGTCGGTTCCGACAGATTCTGAACTGTTGAAAGTTTTCAATACATCTTGTACCATTGAATGTTTTGGTAACAGTATCCAAGGTACTAGACTTAGAACCTTATTTTAAGTTCAAAGACTGAAACTAGACATTTCACTTAATAGATGCTGGTTATATTTAATTGTCGATATGATGCGCCGTAAATATTAACACACCAAAATACATATATAAGAAGAACGTCACAAACATAGTCCATTTAGCCAAATCATCCCACTACAGTACTAAGATCACGGAGAGTTCCATCTGCAAAAAGCTCTTCGAGATAACTAACAAACTAATGTCAAGGAACAAATGTACACCACTTCCAACGACCTTCTCTCCACTAGACCTACCAGACCAATTTGCAAATTTCTTCAATGACAAAGTTCAAACCATCAGAGATTCGCTTGACAGCACAATTTCAACTGATTCGTCACCATACAGGTATGATGCAGAATTTCAGCGACAACCGTTAGGAGCATTTGAACCTGTTTCTATAGATTTAGTACGGACAATCGTGATGAAAAGTGCACCAAATTCTTGTGAACTTGATCCAATTCTGACATCACTGCTGCTAGAGTGCTTAGACCCAATATCGCCTTCACTAACTGATGTTAATAATAACTCTCTCAGGGGAATTCCCATCATTTTTTCAAAACTGCCATCGTAAAGCCACTGCTGATGAAACTAACACTGGACCATAACGATTTAAAGAACTACCACCCAGTTTCTAATCTCCCATTCATATAAAAAATCTTAGAAAAGGTTGTCTAACTCAACTTGTATCTCATTTGAATTCAGACAGTCTTTTTAGCAATGTATAGTCTGCATATCGCCTTTGCCACAGTACGGAAACTACTCTTATGAAAGTATTTAGTGACATTCTCTCTGCTTTGGATAGTGGAAAGATTACAGTCCTCACTCTCCTGGATTTATCTGCAGCATTTGACACAATAGACCATGATATATTACTTCACCGTCTCCAGCATGTATTTGGTATTCAGAATATAGCCTTACAGTGGTTCAAGTCCTACTTAGTAAACAGGACACAAATTATATCTGCAAATGGAATACACTCCAGCCCAGTTGACGTATGTTATGGGATCTGTTGTTGTACCTGTTCTCTTCATTCTGTACACTCAGTTGCTCTCAAGTGTCATAGATCATCACCCAGTGTCGCACCAAATTGTATGCTGATGACACCCAAATATACAAGTCTAGCCACCCAACTGAAGTTGATGCTACCATTCATGGAGTAGAGAGGTGCATTTCTGATGTGAAATCAAGGATGACATGTAACAAGCTGCAGATGAATGATGATGAAACTGAGGCTATTCTGATCACAACACATTGACTTTCTCATTCACATCCTTTACCTCAGACAATACATATCAGCAACACCAACATTAAATTCTCACAGTCAGTACGGAATCTAGGTGTTAGTCTAGACAGTACTCTCACATTGCACCAACATGTCATGAACATCTGCAGAGCTGCATATCTTGAATTGAGACACATCAGTTCCATTCGTAAATATCTTTCAGTTGATGCCACGAAAACACTTGTGTATTCAGAATTAAACACAAAATTTGTTCTCTGTGCTATATTTCAATGACAGACTCCAGTCCAACATACCTATCCAGCCTCACCCATGTGTATACACCAGCTAGATCCTTACGCCCTCTTCTGATAATCGTATACTCATTGTTCCCAAGGTGAAAACAATGTCATATGGACAACGTTCGTTTGCATACCAGGGCCCGGCGACGTGGAACGAATTGCCTATTGAAATTAGAAACAAAGACACAGTGGTCACTTTTAAGAGTGCTCTCAAGACTCTCCTGTTTCGACTTCAGGGACAAACTTAGCGACCTAATCATGTTTTGTATCTTATATATTTTCAGCATATTTTTATGTTTTCCAATTTCATTGTTTTTGTCATTTGTTGTTCTGTAGTGTAGTCATATCAGTATTGATGGTGTAAAGCGCTTAGAGCTTTAAAAGATTAGGCGCTATACAAAGTCCTCATTATTATTATTATTATTATTATTATTATTATTATTATTATTATTATTATTATTATTATTATTATCCATTCATCGACACTTTCCCTTCGCCAGATGGTCCAAAAGAAATTACCCATTCGTCCTAAGAAAAGGAAGTTGGTGCAACGTGGAGGACTTTTACCTCTGTTAGAACTTTTTATTAAAGCAACTGTTAGACCTACATTGGGACTTCTGAGAAGTGTTTTATCCGCCATAGCTCCACGATAAAAGGGACAAGGAGATAAAAGGGTCCTCTGGAGTTAACAGATCTCAGATGTGATGAATACAAAACCATTATCCAAGAAATCAGGTTATATGTCCGTCGTGTGGAAGTGTTACCTAAAGTGGAAACGACATCAATCACACTTTAAACAGAACGACTGCCAGATATCCGATACGACGAGTGGAAGTGTAAACTTTCACTAGTAATGCTGGACTCCGATCCAAGATCGAAGATCATGTGTTCCAAAGACAGTTATCCAAACTTTTAATCATTGGTATTATTAGCAATGCAGCCCTCAAAGGAGCCTTCGATCAAATTGCTTTCCAGTTTAAGCACTAATTAGTATTCAAAATCGAAGTAAGTCCCGATGGCAAGACCTCGTGTATCCAACCCCTTGAACCTAAATGTGCCAAGAAGAATTACTTGAGGTCGTACTTGTCCCTGTACGAAGCCACGGGACATCTAGGAACCAACACCAGTCACGGCATTTCGTACGAAGATTATGCGGGAGGTTACACTTTGTGGGCTTTTGATTTTACTCCAGACCAAGTCAGCGACGAGGTAAATTATTTCTTATAAAATCCGGTCAAATGAGTGTGAAACTTCAGTTTGCAGAAGCTCTCACCGAGAGCCCTTCCCCCCCCCCAAGATAAAGACAAAGAGGACGTGCAAATGTATGAAGTCCAGATGGTCAGAACATCATTTAGCCTCCTGTTTAGCCAAACAAATGGCAGCCACCATTACGGAATTGATCAAGAAAGAGTGTTATCGATTTCAAAACAATCATCCCAGTCAAATTCAGCACGGTAAATGTCTAATGCTGAGTCAAGAAGAAATATTGGAAGAGTATCTGGACGAAGCATGAAGTCTTATCTCGGAAGAAGCAGCGTTGCATCAGTGGTATTAAAACGTGCGTAAACATTCTTGTCCTCTATTGATTGTTCTAAATGTCAGTCGCATCGAATCTCTCTTGGCTCAGATTATGTAGACGAAGCAAAGAAACGGTTTCTTGTCAGACATTTTCAAACAAAGAGTCAAGATTGAACTGATGATTTATCATTACCTGTGGGGGGGGGGGACAAGCGAAAATAACAACACAAAAGTGGATACTGGGAACTTTATTACCGTTTGAACCACAATTCGAACACTATTTCTTGGTAGCCTATCGTGTGGGCTAAAGATGAATTACCTCATCGCAAAGTTCAAGACCATCAAGCTTATATTATCAACACGTACGACATTCATCTCTAAGGAACTCGCTGGGTAGGCGTCTACTTTCCTAAAGATGTTGTGAGGAGTATTTTGATTCGTATGGATTGCCACCTCTGGAAGAATACATCATCGACTTTATGAGAAGAAATGCCCAGACGACACGATTCAATAATGTGAAATTACAAGGCACATATTCCATAGTGTGTGGAAAATATTGTTCGTATTTTCTGCATCAACGGTCTTTGGTATTCTTTAGAACATTTAGTGACTTATATTTATCGTCACTCTTCTAGAAACGATGACAAAGTAGTTCGATGGTTTGTGACCCTTATGGCTTTTGTCTTTAGCTGGTAAACGTAGTGTACATCAATAATCCAATGATGTCCAATAGTGGAAGTCTAGTTTTACTCTACAATGTTGTCAACAATGTCAAAGATAATTTGTTTGTTTGAAAACATGTTTGTTTTTTGTTAATTGTTGATTGTTGATAATTTGTTAGTTTTAATAAAAATGTGTTTTTAAATAATTGTGTATGTCGTTTGTTTTCAATTTTTATCAAAGTACTTGCTCATTGACTTCTCTCTATCCCTCACTCTAAAATCAACTATCACAGCGTTCCGAACCAAAAAAACCCCCACATCTTTGGGACGTTTCTATCACGTTCGCGCTTGAACCATATATAGCGAAGCAGTCTCCAGCATCAAAGTGCCAGTTCACATATCCTTTTGCTCCTCCTCCGTTGCCTGACTCCAACACCAGCAAATGACTACAAGTGGAAACCATTTTTCACTAGTCATCATTTGGTGCCATTGCACCTCTAGCTCTGCATCCTCCGATTGGTTGATAGGGTTGAGTGCGTGGCTGTTCTATTCCCACTCACCTTGGTCTTTTTTTCATTCATGTCGATAGCTCCTTATAGGGGTGCGGCATGACGACCAAATTAAATAGCATACTATGTATACATAAATGCCCGCGCGGATGTGGCACCATTCCTTCCTCACGGGAAAATCTAAATCACTACCATATTAATTGGTAGTGTAAAATAGTGAACAAATGACCCTGTGTGGCCGGTTTCACTTAAAACCATAATTCATTCATTCAGTCTGACTATGACGACCAAATTAAATAGCATACTATGTATGCATAAACGCCCGTGGGGATGTGGCACCATTCCTACCTCACGGAAAAAAAACAAATCACTACCATATTAATTGGCAGTATAAAATAGTGAACATTTAAATGACCCTTCGTGCCCGGTTTCACTTAAAACCCAAATCATTATCATCAGTCTGACCATCCATCCATTCTTCTAGTACAACAATGATGGAAGTTAACACTGCAGCACAAGGTGTAAATGGCGGGGTCCCCAGATGACTATCCGGCCATTACAGTTATTCCTGCCCCATCACTAAGAGCCATTAAATCTTCAAATTGGAGTTTGAGAGCAGAATAAAAGATAACATTACTACTAGTCTGGGACTCTAACACTGACAACGAAGACCTAATTATCGGAGGAGAAGACGACGATTGCATATTCCAAAGGAAGAATAGCATTAGGAAACGTAACGTAACCAGAGAATGAAACCTGCCCACAACAAAGCGGCATACGTATATGTTACTCCGGCTACTAATTAGACAGTATACATGGACACTATAACCCAATTAAGGCTCCCTTATGATTAGAACAACATTTACTACTGCAGTCAGAAGAAGAAAAGAACGTAGGAGACGTAATGGTAGCAGCGGAACAAAACAAAACAAAAAAGCAATAAAAAGGGAAATATGAAGAAGGGGTCACGATTTAGCAACTCTCTCTGATATCAAAATAGCCAAGAACTTTATCAACTCTATTAAGTACATGGCTTGGAGGTCGCTTAGAGGAAGAAAAATACCTAACCCCCAGCAGTGGTCATTTGCCCAGCGTGCCCGATCGAAGTACTATCCAAAGGCCTATCACGAATGCAAGCTAACAATCCTTGTGTATTATGCCGTCTCCTTGATAATAATGTATAAGTATGACGCATTTCCCCAGAGAAACATACGATGAGCAAACACGGCCGCGTAAACATGGGAATACGAGAACCGCCGGAATACATTAAGGCTGCTCACCTAAATGCCCTTCTTAGGGCTACCAAAATTGTTTCTTATATAAGGGATTCTACTTTGGCTTTTAAACCTGATTAAATAAAACCACTACACTGATTTGATGCTTTCATCCACAGCTTCAAATTTAAAAACCATATGTCTGATAGTTACTAAAAAAAATTATTCATGTCGTTTAGACATTTAGCACACAAAATTGTATAGGGAATTTTAGAGGTACACTATGTAACAGATTCATTAGATCAGTTAGAAAGTAGGAACATTTTAAAACTTATTTTTTTTGACAATTGCACAGGTGGCTTACACATTATTGGGCATATTTACTGTCCATTAGTACAACGGGAAAAGACTTTTCTCTAAAAGAACTAGCTGTCTTTTGGGGCAGTTACGTGTCGCGATTACCGTTTTGCAAGGTTAATTCTTATTGGTAATTGAATGTTTTTGTCGAACTTGAAAGAATCTAACCTGTTTGTGGTAGACCTGAAAGGTTAAATATGAAGAACCAAGATGGCCGCCCAAGCACGAGGCACAACGAGGCGTCACTATTGCTTGGGTGAAAATGGAGGGACATCTCGTGGAGCAGAAATCATTTCCACAAACCACTACTCAGCATCGTAGACGATATAACTTAACCAGTCAGGAGGGAAACAGGAGGATACAGATGTACATGCTGTGACTTCCACCTTCTGCATCCTGAGTCGACGACAGCGGAGCAAGAAGTAAAAATTTACATTGCCATTTCACTAACCTGAATAATAGGGGACTCATTTGGTTCAGAGTACCCCTCTTTGACGAACTTTTTGGCCCTGAAAATACTAATTTGACCTTATTGGCAACGCCTTCAACAAATTTATGACCACAAACCCCCTACCATTGACTACACTATTATGTGTCGCTTTGACACCTTAATTTAAATACAATAGGGACTTACATATGTACACTTTTGTACTAGTCCCTATTTTTTATAGGATGATTAATAAATAATATACAACTTGGATATTTGGTTAATTACATAGGTGGCTTACACATCATTGGTTGTTAGGTTGTCCATTAATAAAACTGGACTGAATTTGATCTTTTTAGCGTGCTTGGCTCTGCGCACCCTTGCTACCTGCTGCAGTAATATCTCGTGCTTGCACGACCACACTACGCAGACACAGGCGATATGAGTTAAACTATTTTACTCTCGCTTTCCTTACTGCTATTGCAGACTGGTTAGGCAACTACAAATACTGATTGGTGGGTGTGTGTAGGTTCTATTCCTACCCACCAAACGGCCTTACAATCACACAGTGGCAGTTAAAATATTGCCCCGATGTGACGGCCAAATTAAATAGAGTTCTGTGAACTCATAAACGCCTGAAGGGTGCGCGGCACTATTCCCACCCTCAGGATAATTAATTAACTGCCTTTTGGCAGACAAACAAGTGCTAAGAGCCCTAGTGGACGGAGCACTTAAAGCCCATTATTCAATCAGAAGATGAATTGTTTTTTTTTTTTTTAACTTGTTTGTGTCCGATATGTAAGGTCGAATCTGATTGGATGTTGAATTCTTTGGTTGATTTTCTAACTTGCTTTTGTGAATGTAAGGTAGAATCTGATTGGTACTTTAATTTATTTTCTAGTGAAGTGGATTAATTTGCGGACTTGGGAAACTTAGAGTAGGTCTCTCGGATTGATTGTTGCGGGCAAAAAATACCCCTACAATTATTTGTACTATTTCGTTGGCTAGAAATTTGTCTGATTTTTTTCATTTGCGCCATATGTCGAGTGTTTTTCTACCTACCTTGTCTTTTCCAGACAGACTAATTAGGAAGTACGACATTCGCATATAAACGCAGGGTTGTAGTGGCACCAGTCTTACAATCCAATCCAATTGATTAGGGATTAACCAGTAGTATGCGTCTTTAATTATTTTTTGTATTGATAGTCTGACCATCCATTGTTGGCTCATCCTCCTATGAAGAGGTGATCAATTCTAGGCAAGCTGAATGAAGCTTACGTGAATTTACATCGTGTCAAGTCTGATACCGAAAACGGAAGATACAGAGAATGTCAGAAAGAATGTTGAGAGAGAGAGAGAGAGAGAGAGAGAGAGAGAGAGAGAGAGAGAGAGAGAGAGAGAGAGAGAGGAAGACGCAATCTTAGACGATAACCATAACTCCTCGTCCACTAAAAAAGCCCTTTTCAAGGCTACCCCAATACTCTAGAAAAGAGATACTAGTTCAATTGCCAATTGTAAATTAGTAAGTTAAATAATAGACGTCTGTCTATAAGCACTTCGTTTCTGACGCTTGTCAAATAGTATGTGTGATTGTGTTTGTAGTTATTGTTTGTAAGAAAAAAGCGATTGTTTCTTTTAGGTCATTGCGTTCCATGTTTATATTTTGATAATGATATGAGTCGTGTAGATTTTGGTATCTTTGAATTTTGAAGCTTGTACCACGTCGGTTTTGATAGCAGTTTTTAGTAATAATTTAAAGCTACTACCACATACGAAGTTATAACAGTGTTTAATGATACTATAAAGCTATTATCAAGTCAATATTGATAGCAGTGATTTGTGATAGTTTAAAGTTACTACCACATCGGCATTAAAAACAGTTTTTGGTGATAGTCTAAAACTATTGCCACGTCAGAATTTATAGCAGTGTTCAGTGATAGTCTAAAGCTATTGCCACGTCGGAATTTACAGCAATGTTTAGTGATAGTTTAAAGCTATTGTCACGTCGGAATTTACAGCAATGTTTAGTGATTGCTTAAAGCTATTGCCAATTCGGAATTTATTGCAGTGTTTAGTGATAGTTTAAAGCTATTACCAAGTTGGTATTGATAGCAGTGTTTAGTGATAATTTAAAGCTATCCAATTACTTTTTCAATTGTTCTTATAGCTAATAATGGTACCATGTATCATCATCGATATGCTCCACAATAAATATTGACACATATATATACAATCAATATCAACAGATTAGTCTAGCGCGACTATTTAGTCTAAAATCTTATTATAATGTTTTTTCCATGGTGTCTGATATCTCACTACTCTAATGCCTGTAATATTCAAATGGTCGATGATTCCAATATATTCATCACTTACTTTAGACTTTTTATTTATTTTTATGGCGTAACTGCAACATAGTCCACAAATCAGCAACTATTAATATCCACTTTCTATTTTTAAGCATGTTAAGTAATTGCGATGAAAGTTTAAGTCTTGGCAAATATGTTGATATGAATATTTTTTAATGTTTAATCTTACCAGTATATCGTATTGTTTGCTTCCGTGCAATGTGGTTAACGCTAGAGAAGAGTATTTTTGTAATATTAACTTTGTCTATCCATTGAGCAAAGATATATACTTGGATTACATCTGCTTTTGTTATACCACAAGAATATACCAGGTCAGAAATACAAGGCAGTCGTAACACGACTTATTTGAATAGCAGTCGCATCTTTGTAGTGAATTACTATCCCAACGAGCAATGTATACTCCAGATTTGATATAATCTATTATTTTTATAAGCATGCTATCATTTATACAGATACTGTTGTCATTATTTTTGGTTTTCCTACACAGTTGTTAATGCATCTTCCGAAAGTCCAGTTCTGGTAAAAGTTGCATATCGGCATCAGTCCAGACAGACCAGTCACTATGATGGGTACTAACTTTATACACTGCATTACGATTAATCAAATACATCAAACAGTGGTGTCGGCAATTGTAATGCGTATTTGCCCACTACATTTTCTACAGTGTAGTTGTTATAACTGTCAAATAATTTTCTTTGTGTCCATTCCTTGTTGAACGCTCGTCTTATTGTTTAAAAAAACAGCATCTTTTAAATAAAAAAGAAAAACTAGAATCAATTGTTCGTTTTTTTCCTAATGTGTTTGCCATATTTTGTCCAATGTTGTATTTGTTTGTTTACATATTACAAAGTGTTCTTAATGTTAGTGTCTCTATATTTATGTTGATAAAACAAAGTGGCAAAACACGTGTATATAAATCTGCAGTATTGTACCTGAGTTGAATACAAGTTTCCCTTATAAAAAAGAAGAAATAAAAAAGAAAAAAGGAAGAGGAACAAAGATGATGTAAAATAAGGCTCACGCACGTTCTGTTTTCGTTTGAGGCGCGTGCTCACCTTTCCGTGCCGTTACTACTATATTCGACATGTGCCTTGACAGAAATTAACTAGCCACCAATCTGTATCAACAAAACGCATGATTTGACCTACAACACAAAGCTGACGTTTTGGTATTTCGGTTTCGTTTTTTTAATTTAGTTTTTGTCTTCACAAATAGAATTTGATATCTAGAAAGTGCGAAATACATTGGGTCTATCATGATCTGGCATTAGAAAGGTAATTTACAACTGTACTGGCGAGTTTTAAGACTGATTTGGGTTGTTATTTAATACTTTACTGCATTGTGTGTAGTCCTACATGTAAGACATAGTCACATAGCACATATCAGCGTCTGGTCTTACATGTAGGACTATGTTATGTGCAGTTGAAAGACAATTTTTTTTTCTTGTTTAAATTTTGTAACATTGCGTGATTGTGAGTGTTTATATGTTTGTCTTGAATATACCATATAATTTTGTGTGGAAATGTATTAAATGTTTCATATAAAACATGTTGATTTCTTTTATATTCAGGATTGAATTTCCTGTCATTTTATATAGGGTTTCTTGAATAGATAACTTGGGGTAACTAGAAAAACCGAAATACACATGTATTTACATGTTCTCTCTGTATATATCGGTTTTCACACACAAATTATTATTTGTGTTTGAATAATAATATAAAGCAAAATAAATTATGATTTATATGATTTTGATACAAATTATTTACTTTTTTCCAATTTAAGCACAATTCATGTAATGCTGTTACGCGGTCACACTTGATTTGATAGACCTGATACATGGTGAAAATCGTAGTAATGGATACACAGAGTGAAAGGAAAAATTATCCAAGTATCAAAAGTATTTGCCTACATTATATTATATATTTGCTATAACTTTTCATGATATTATTTTTGACAAATCAGTCACATTTAATTTTTGTTTAGAAGATTAACAAATGTTTGGCATATATATATATATATATATATATATATATATATATATATACTAGTTATAATGATATGACAGTTAATTGTAACGGTGTTAAGAAAATCTTCTTGGAAATATGTGAACGGGGAATAGTCATTGTTGTTGTTGTAGGGTTTAACGCCATTTGTCAGCACACGATAGCTATACATGGCAGCCAGCATTAATGGTGGAGGAAACACCCCGGAAAGAACCACCAACCTAGTATGAGAAGCTACTGGCAAGCTTTCTCAAATACCCACATTGGCCGAATCTGAGACTCGAACCCACACAGACAGAGGTGAGATGGCAGTGATCTGTAATGGAGAGCGCTTTAGACCACTCTGCCACTCACTACCTGACACATATAAGTATTGAAATGAAAACTCAGATAATCATTGATCACCTCAATTTGTTGAGCAACAGAAAACCAATCACTGAAAGTCTATATCAGTGGCACAAGATTATAATTTATTTCATAGTTAAAATTACCATAGTCATCATAATACCTAATGTACATTCATACTAGAAAAGTGAGCTCCCTTTCTTCACATTAGAGCTTTCCACTTTAGATCTTTATTTTCTCTCTATGTTTGCATTCAGTAAAGCACACGTGAGATCCATTTTCAAGACTAATTTAACCCACCAATGTGTTAATGGAACATAAGGTCTGAATGGCTGTAAATTTGAAGAAATTCATGTTTTCACCAGATTTCTATTGCCTCTTCTCGCCCATATGTACACTTTGATCGATACATTTCAATACAATTTTTCTGTGTTTTAGACAAAAAATGGGGTGTGGTGGTTGCATTTATTATGGTATGTGGTATAATGGTTACAGTAACTTGTATATTTCATGACCTTGACATTAAAAAATTATAGATTTGGTATCCTTGGCTACCATGTCAGTAATCAGGTTGTGTAAGCATATTGATGGCACTTTTGGTAAAACTGAATACTGTCTGTACATGCTTATAAGATGAGTCCATCTATAAACTGCACAGACCCAGTTCTGCGGGTGCATAATGTGCTTGCAGATCTGGATTGGCACAGTTTGTTAGGATTAATCAGTATAACAAACAACATAGACCCAGATCTGCAGGTACTCTATGATACTGCAGATCTGGATTTTGGCAATTTGCAGTTTGATTCAACTTGCAAGCAAGTACAGACAGTGTGTGTGTGTGGCAAAAGTGCCAATAGCTTAAGCTAAACACAGATTGTTCTTCTCAGCTCTGTATTTTCAGTTCGACCTACAGAAAATTTAAATGAATTCAGAGGAAACACCAAGCGTGAAGGACAGTAACTGGGTTGAAGGAATTGGTGATGAACTTGTGTATGCAGTTGCTGCATTCTTCGCTCTTCTTTTAGCAATGTTCTACATTGCAACTCACAGGTAATTGTGACCTATAATGTAGCTGTACCTACTCATTATTAATGTTTTATTAAAAAGAGGTTTATCTCTAAACTGTATGTTGCTGTGAAGTATAATTAATTAATTCTCAAACATGTTACAAAACTTGGACAACAAATGCTGAAATTATACCTTGTTGTTAGTTTGTGCATGCATAATGATGATGATCTAGCTGTTAGTACATGCATGATGATAATGACCAAACTGTTAGTACATGCATGCTGATTATGACCTAGTCTTTAGTTAGTACATGCATGATGATGATGACCTAACTGTTGGTGAATGCATGATGATGATGACCTAGCCTTTAGTTAGTGCATGCATGAATGATGATGATTTCCTGGCTGTTAGTACATGCATGATGATGATGACCTCGCCTTTAGTTAGTGCATGCATGATGATGATCACCTAGCCTTTAGTTAGTGAATGCATGATGATGATGACCTAGCTTTTAGTTAGTACATGCATGCTGATGATGACCTAGTCTTTAGTTAGTGCATGCATGATATTGATGACCTAACTGTTAGTTTGTACATGCATAATGAAGATGACCTAGCTGTTAGTTTGTACATGTATGATGATGATGATCTGGCTGTTAGTTTGTACATGCATGATGATGATGACCTAACTGTTAAGTGAATGCATGATGATGATGATCTAGCCTTTAGTTAGTGCATGCATGATGATGATGATCTAGCCTTTAGTTAGTGCATGCATGATGATGATGATCTAGCATTTAGTTAGTGCATGCATGATGATGATGATCTAGCTGTTAGTTAGTGCATGCATGATGATGATGATGATCTAGCCTTTAGTTAGTGCATGCATGATGATGATGATCTAGTCTTTAGTTAATGCATACATGATGATGATCTAGCCTTTAGTTAGTACATGAATGCTGATGATGACCTAGTCTTTAGTTATTGCATGCATGAAGATGATGACCTAACTGTTAGTTTGTACATGCATAATAAAGATGACCTAGCTGTTAGTTTGTACATACATGATGATAATGACCTAACTGTTAGTTAGTACATGTATGATGATGATGATCTGGCTGTTAGTTTGTTCCATCATGATGATGATGACCTAACTGTTAAGTGAATGCATGATGATGATGATCTAGCCTTTATTTAGTGCATGCATGAGGATGATTTCCTAGCTGTTAGTACATGCATGATGATGATGACCTAGTCTTTAGTTAGTGCATGCATGACGATGATGACCAAGTCTTTAGTTAGTGAATGCATGATGATGATGATGACCAGTCACCTGTTAGTTTGTACATGCATAATGAAGATGACCTAGCTGTTAGTTTGTATATACATGATGATGATAATGACCTGTTAGTTTGTACATGTATGATGATGATGATCTGGCTGTTAGTTTGTATATGCATGATGATGATGACCTAACTGTTAAGTGAAAGCATGATGATGATGATCTAGCCTTTAGTTAGTACATGCATGATGATGATGACCTAGTCTTTAGTTAGTGAATGCATGATGATGATGATCTAGCCTTTAGTTAGTGCATGCATGATGATGATGACCTAGCCTTTAGTTAGTGAATGCATGATGATGATGACCTAGCCTTTAGTTAGTGAATGCATGATGAAGATGACCTAGCCTTTAGTTAGTGAATGCATTATGATGATGACCTAGCCTTTAGTTAGTGAATGCATGATGATGATGACCTAGCTTTTAGTTAGTGAATGCATGATGATGATGACATAGCCTTTAGTTAGTGAATGCATGATGATGATAACCTAGCCATTAGAACACCAGATCAGCATGTTCTTTTTAAGTGGCCTCTGCTTTGTCTGATGTGAAGTGAATTCTGAAAGAGACTGAGGTAATCATAATGATACTTCAAAATTTTGTAGGTTTTGGGTAGATGAACATCTGGCTAGATGTGTGAAGAACAGATTCAATTAAAATGATAGATGTTGAAGATAACTTCATCATATTTCAACAATTGATGAAATACCTGCAATTTCTTAATGTTATTCCTACAATGTTTTAATGGAAAAACTAGAATAAATCATTTAGTTTCAATAGCCAGAACTATTGCTCACATTAATGTTAGTGATGACATATCATTTAGTTGTTTTTATTCTGATGTAATAGCAACCAAGGGCCAATGAGCAGTTCACAATTTAGGTTGGATTTTGTTTTTCTTCTAATTATCAGAGATTTGTTTAGGGATCTACAGGTGCTCCAAAACTGGGTTTATTCCTAATGCAAACTATTTCAAAATAATTCACAATATCCCATTTCAGCAATTTACTCCAACAAGTTTGTTAAAGAAAGTATATTTCCCAAATCGATGGATAAGACCCAGTTATCAGATACCCCAAACATTTCAGGTAATATGATTGATTGTTTACTTAATTACTCATAAGCAGTAATTGACTGACAGGTTAGATATAAGTCAGTTTGTGCTCCCGTTCTTGCAATAAACAAGATAATAATTACATGCATAAATATTAGCTAATTGAATAATGTTAAGTTGAAAAAAATCACTAAAACTATGCAAGGTAAAACAAAGTTGTATGTACTTCATGAAGTTGACTATATTCCAATCCAATAATTTGTTAATACTTGCAAGTCTTACTAAACCAATTTACTCTTGATTTCATTATTAGATGCAAATATCCTGAAGTCTTCTATATTATAAAAGGGACAGTGCGACACTGCCTTGGTTCAATATTTTGTTGTGTTCAAAATCTGGGGGTTATTTTTAGCACTTTCGTTCAGAATGACCCAAAGAGTTTATGCAATGAAAGTGGTGTTCTTTGGATATTCAGTTTTTTTGCCACAGCAGCCATTTTGAAAATCTTGTAACTGTCAGTCAGCCAGAATGGATGGTCATATAGACATGAGTTTTTCACAGCAAGGCATGTTATGATGTTAGGTTGGTCCTACATAAATTGGTGCCTATATGGCATTCAGTATGGCTGCCATGGCTACCCAGTACCACCATTTTTTTAAATGACATTTTTCCTAAATAGATATCCATAGGTACCTGATGTTTTCACCAAAAGACATCTTATTACATCTGGTTTGATACTAACTGAAAATGAGATGAGTCTGACATACACCATTGCTGATAAGGTGGCCATGTTGAAAATGGCTACAGTATCTACTAGATGAGAAGCTGACTTGACTGTAGTCTGACCCCTGTGTTTTAGTGCTGCCAAAAGCTAATTTCTCTTTGACCCTATTGGAATGTATTATGCAAGGGGTGAACTTGTAATTCATCAGTGAACCAGAGGTGCAAACCAATAATCAAGCCAAACTAGATAGATAAATAGTGGAAAAAAAGACATAACCAGTCTAAATTAAAATTATATTATTGAGTGGAGTATGTCACAAATAAATTGACAGCTTCTATTTTGTCCATTACTTGTAGTAGAGTCCATAGAAATCCATAATGCTTGACATTTTTAAATCCATTTATATAAGAAAATCGTGAATTCTTTTAGAGGTCACATGCCAGTTCAAAAACAGAATGAACAGATTCACTACATCTTGTAATATCTTAACTCTTGCTAGTAACGGATCCTAAATTTGTCACTGTCTAATGTCAGAAATCCTCCGTCATCATCTGGTCATTGTAAAAATCATCCAACTCAGGTTCCTAGTTTTTATTATTGTCAGGAACGAGGGTTGTACTAATTGGGTGTACCGCTTAATTTGGTTTTCATTATCTAGATGTTGACTGCCCTCAGTGTCATTGCCCGGTTTGAGTAAATATAAGTGATGAAACTTATAGGTGACATACATAGAGATCTGAGCAGATATGTTGAGAACAAACCAACACTAGCCCCTGTACAGGTAAACAGTTTAATCAATTACATAAAACAACTATGCGTTCATTACATCAGGAATATCTCTGCTTTTAGGAAAAAACAAAACTTTCTCGATTTAAAAAGGAAAGCAGAAATGGATTAAAACAAAATAGCTGATCTGTTTACTGATAGGTTTAGTTCATCATTAGATTGAGTGAACAATCGAAGTCAATGTCTTGTACGATTGCATAACCAGTTTCTTTGGTTCGCTCTACTTCCACTGTAGCTGTTCAGACCCCTGGATCTCTGGCTGCTACTTTCAACAATCTGTCTCAGGATACAGTAAGAATACCTCTCAGAAATGATACATCATAGGATTATATCACAGGATTGCATGTCTCAAGATTACGCGTCGCAGGAGCTATTTTCTAACTTTGCATCCATCCAAATTAGTTAGTCAGATTACTTCAACAACAGTTTTTACAAGGGAATTTCTTGCAAATCCCCAGTAGCCTTCTCTGGTTTCTCTTGCAAAAAAGCTTAGACCGATTAAAATTTTCAATGAGGCAATTTTAAAAAATCTAGGAAATTTTGTGTGGGAAACACACCCCTTAATTAGTGTAACCAATCAGTCAAATTTCTCTACCACCTTTCTCAAAGGCACCAAAAACGGGGTTAGCTTGACCTGGTAGTTTGATAGTTTCAGAGTTTCTGTGATTTTTCAATTGGAACAGCTGTACCATGAAAATACGTTCACCATGTTTCTAATAATCTGGCTGCTGTCTAAACAAATGCTTAATTAAGAATATCATTCTCCCCTCAAAAGGACATTCTGAACATGGCAGTATGGTGATTGATATGCATCTGTTCTCTAGAAATCTAAGTAATGGTTCTCTGGTCTCAACTAATGTGTTCTTGTTAAATCGCCAGAAATTTGCCCCATAGCGATTATCATATAAATTTGTTTTAAGAGGAGACTAATCTTGGACTCTCTAAGTAACACTTTGATTATCATCTTTGAAATTTGTAAAAGGAACATGTGTCACTTTAACAGATGTCAGATGTTTGTCAAGATTAAATGTAGTTCAAATAACTACTCTTTGTTACTTGGCACTAAACAAGTATCAGATTTGTGGCTCGATCACTGTTGACAAAGAAGGTGCTGCCTCTGCAACCTAAGGGATTAATGTTAAATGCACACATGGAGTTTTAGGACTAGCCATGGACTGATATATTAGATTAGCAGTTCATTCAAAGGATTGTCAGCTTTCAATTAAATTGGGCACTGCTTTTACAAGCCAAGGGCCTATTAGATTGGGCACTGCTTTTACAAGCCAAGGGCCTATTAGATCAGGCACTGCTTTTACAAGCCAAGGGCCTATTAGATCAGGCACTGCTTTTACAAGCCAAGGGCCTATTAGCTCATGTGCACTGGCAGATAACTTGGGGAATATAGTTCTAGCTTATGGAAAGCTAAAATATAAATTAAATCAAACTTATTGTATCAAGCACAAACTGTATATACAGCAAAGCATACAATGCACATACATGTACAGACTGTTGGGAGTTTTGGAAGAATTTGAAAACGTAAAAAACAAAACTGACGGACACTTTATAGCATTAATATTTAATTTATTGGTTTATTTTTAAATATTTAAGATCAAGATAACTGTAGATGCAAGTATTGTGAAATGAATAGTCATGAAATTGATAAACAGTGCAAGAGAAAGCTTTCCAGGTGCTTCCTGTGGGTCACTAGTTCTTCCAGAAATACAGAGCAAATACATTGCTGAATCTGGGCATTAGGAACATTTTGCATGGTTAAATGTACTCATTGTAACAGTATGGTTGATATTTTGAAGCAGACCAAGACTAAATCAGAAATTTGATCATAGATGGTAGCCTATCATGTACTGAAAATAAAGGCATTAAGTCCAGAACAACACTGAAAGACTTTTTATGATCTCTAGTTGATACTAAAAAATGACCTCCAACATGATACCCATGGTGGCCATCTTGAAAATCGCTAGTCTCTTTATAGATGGTCATAGTGACTGTTTGTTTCTCATTAAAATATGTTGTTGGTCCTAAATGATATTGATACAAGTGTGACCTCTGAAAACCTGAGATATATTGTTTAAGCTAATTCTCCAGCAAGAATGGTTTTACTGTCATTTTTTTTAAATTAAAAATTAAATATATTGCTGTTTCTGTATTGAAATGATGTTGATCTTTATATGGCGACTTCTCCTTAACGGAAAATTGTAATGACATGATGGTTTTGGTGAAAGAGCAATATGTAGCTAGTTAAGGAAAAATAGTGTTTTATATTACACCATAACCACCTCATAAAGCTTCTTGTTGCATGTATGGTGATATTGACTTGGGGTTTTCATTAAGACACTTGCAATAATGATTGATTCAGAATAAAAATGATTGACCACTAACATATCCTTTTTTTTAGGGCATTTTGTAAACCATTACAGTTATCATTGGCATGAAGTCTATAGTCATTACTTGCATTTTTGTGCTCCACTCAGCTTGAATATAATGACTTGTACATTTACAAGTTTATTCACACTTTATTTTAATTGCATTCTAATGCGCGAGTTCATAGTCAGGACTTTAATATAGATTTTTAGGTCAGTGGTTTTAATTTGGTGTTTTTTAGCATACTGGTATCTTGCTCATAAACATGACAACACAAATAAGTATGAATGTTTTTTTATTATTATTTAAACCCGTTATGGATATATCGGATCAATACTTGAATAATACAACTTTGATAAATTTTCTTTTTTTCCCTAAATATTGCTTACATATAAAACCAAACTTTGTGGTTATATCTTGGTATTGTCTGAGACAAGCTGACTGATCTTCTGTCCTTGATACATAGTTGAAAATCAAAAACCATGATAAAGAATTTGTACTGTACTTAACAAGTATCTTATGAACTTGTTAGCTCAAACAGAGGAAAATAGTTTTTTTTAAACTAAAGTTTGTGAGTTGGAGTGGAATATTAGTTATGGTTTCATTATACAGTGGTTTTTGAAATAATGATCATGGAGTTCTAGAGATTACTTTTGGTACGTATATTACCAGTCTCTTTGAGTGACTCATGTTAATTTTCAGAGAGTGGCGGCAAGTGTCCATCCATCCAGATAGTGCTGCTAATGTTCAATCAGCACGAGAGTTTCGACAACAAGAGCGTCAACATTCATCATCGGAGCATGCTAACCCAACACTTACTACTCGACACACCAACCAAGGTGACCAGACATGTCCAATTTGTCTAGGTCAAGCTGAGTATGCTGTGGAAACAAACTGTGGACACTTGTTCTGTGGTAAAGTCCTTTTATATTTGGTGCCTATAGATAGATCTTGATAATGTATGTGTGGAATTCAAGAGTGTGATTTGGTGCCTGTGTATAGACTTTGATTGTGTATGTGTGGAATTCAAAAGAATAATTTGGTGCCTGTGTATAGACCTTGATCATGTGTGGGGGATACAGATGGGTATTTTGGTATCTGTGTATAGACCTTGATAATGTGTGGGGGGGATTAAGGCGATTATTAATAGTTACTTCTGGAAAATAAAAGCTTCACTGATCTGGTTTTCTTGGCAACAATTAAAAAAAAACATAATGTTCATAATTTGATTTTAGAGAATATAAAGTGCTTAACAGCCTGACGAGTTGTAGCAGAGGATCTTGTTATCAGTCTGGTCAGTCTTGATGTGTTGTGGCAATAAAGTTTGGTGGGATCTAGAAAAGTTGGCATGACTGTTGACAATGTTATAGATTTCACTGTAAGCACATCCTGTGCATCATGGAAATTCAAAAACTAGCCATCGATCATCAGTTTTCTCAAACTGTGGATCCTATAGATATACATTTTACAGTAGGTTTTAAAAATAAAGATGTGCTAGATAAAGTTGTGAAATGGTGAAACAAATTTTGTAGAGTATCAAGTACTGTGAAAACTAAAATCACACGATTAGATGATAATTATAGTCAAAAACAAATTCCAGTAAAGATTATTGATTTACTTTATTTAAAAGTAATGATTCTTGGCTCTTTGATTTAACAATCTCTTTTTGCACTTGAATGCCATTTTCCCCATGCCAGTTTTTACTGAACATGCCCCTTTCAATGTTACAGGCCTTTAGAGAACTCTGTGTTACTAGAACAAATAAGCTTCACAACAGTAAAAATAATAATAAACATATCTGTATGTGACTGGCTGGGTGATGACATTACTTGAAAACATTTTGACTTTTACATTGCATATTGAACTGTATAAAGCACGTCCATCTGAGAGCAAATGCAGGCAAGTTTTGGAATTGGTATTTGCATAAGACATATATCTAGTGTTTGAAAAGTAATTTTCCAGAACTGTATGTGTTGTTTTCTTTTTTTGATAGGAAAAGTTAAAAACAGACAAAATTTGTGAGTGTAAGTTACAGACTATAGGGGTGGCCGAGTGGTCTGAAGCGCTCTCCGTTATGGATCACGGCCATCTCACCTCTGTCTGCATGGGTTCAAGTATAAGATTCGGCTAGTTTAGTTATGTGTGAAGGCTTGCCAGTAGCGTCTCATGGGTCAATGGTTCTTTCCATGGGTTTTCCCGGGTTCTTCCTCCACCAATAATACTGGCTGCCATGTATAGCCGTTTCTGTGGTGAAAAATGGTGTTAAACCCTACAACAACAACAACTACAGACTATAAATAATGTTTGGATGAAGGTACGCAGGCAACATGTTGAGAAAATACAACAAAGAGAATAATAAAAGTACTGCAGTTGTAAAATTCAGGAGCAATTGAACATATTTACCTAATGATGTGAAGATATAATTTGCATCTTTTGCTTGCAGGTAGCTGTTTGAATGCTTATTGGAGGCATGGAAATTGGTTAGGTGCTGTAAGGTGTCCTGTATGCAGAACACAGGTGAGTCAGTCAGTTACAGAGAATTTATAGGTAAACAGTATGAATATTTGACATAATGGGGGTAATGTAATTGGTCAAAATGCTATCATATGACCACCATCAGCAGTTTGCTGGTCGAAATAAACTGTTTAGTGAACTACATTTTAGTGCTGAAAATAGTCATACAACTACACCATTGAAAGTACCACTAAGAAATAATGACCATTGTTGTTTGTGATTTAAACAAATAAATTTGTGTACATATTTTAAATGAATAAATTGAAAGCTGTAAGTTTACAAGCTCCCCATCAGTAACTTAACCATTTCAGATTTACATTGAAGATAGGGACAGAGCAAATTTGACATTAAAGATACAGACAATAACTTTTACATTAAAAATATGGACAGAGCAAATTTTACATTAAAGAGACAGACAGGGAAAATTTTTCATTAAAGAGACAGACAGGGCAAATTTTACATTGAAGATACAGACAGAGCAGATTCTACATTAAGGAGACGGACAGAGCAAATATTACATTAAAGATATGAACAGAGCAAATTTTACATTAAAGATATGAACAGAGCAAATTTTACATTAAAGATATGAACAGAGCAAATTTTACATTAAAGATATGAACAGAGCAAATTTTACATTAAAGATATGAACAGAGCAAATTTTACATTAAAGATATGAACAGAGCAAATTTTACATTAAAGATATGAACAGAGCAAATTTTACTTTGAAATACAGAAGAAATTATACCAATAAGATATTGACAGAAAATATTACATTAAAGATATAAACAGATCAAATTTTACATTGAAATACAGAAGAAATTATACAAATAAGATATGGACAGAGCAAATTTTACATTAAAGATGTGGAAGGAGCAAATTTTACATTAAAGATGTGGAAGGAGCAAATTTTACATTGAGATACAGAGGAAATTATACATTAAAGATATGGACAGAGCAAATTATACATTAAAGCTGTGGAAGGAGCAAATTTTACATTAAAGCTGTGGAAGGAGCAAATTTTACATTAAAGCTGTGGAAGGAGCAAATTTTACATTAAAGCTGTGGAAGGAGCAAATTTTACATTAAAGATATGGACAGAGCAAATTTTACATTAAAGCTGTGGAAGGAGCATATATTACATAGAAATACAGAGCTAATACATTGCTAAATCTTGGCATTAGGAACATGTTGATGGTTACATGCACTCATTGTAGCAAGTCTTTCAATATTACCATGCACTCATTGTAGCAAGTCTTTCAATATTACCATGCACTCATTGTAGCAAGTCTTTCAATATTACCAGATCGGCAAAGATTCAGTTCCTAGCAGGTTATTCATATACAGCATTAATGATTGTGTGTGTCTGTGTTTTGAGAGTGAGATTTGGATGAAGATCATTTGAAGGTACATGGTAAACAAACTAAAAACCACTTTTGCTAATGCTTAGATATATCCAATTTTTTTGGTGCAGTTACCACTGGACAAATGATTTTTTTGAGAGGATTCAAACTTTTATGATGCTTGTAGGTAGGGGTTTCTTGTGTTTCATCATTACAAATGGCTAGGTGTAATTCATTATGATAAAGGGGCAGTATGGTTGATATTTTGAAGTGGACCCTTTCCATGATTCAGATATACCACTTCCTCGATTTACTAATGCCCCTGGTAACTTGCTAACCCATTTATAAGGTGTCCAGAATGGATTCCATGTTTTTTTCTCCAATTAAAATATAGAAACAAGTTGACCCCTGTCTCAATTGAATAAAATCATAACCTATGTAACTTGTTACCCCATCTCATACTTCTGCCTCCCATCAATTTCTATCCTTTTATTAGGTTTTGGACCCTCTTGTACTTTGTATACCACTCCCTTGATAACTCACGAACATGCTTATAATGCAGTGTCTGGCGTGGATCCTGATTTTTCCCCAAAGAATATATATTATAAATATCTGAACATGAAAAAATTACGATAAGAATTGGTAAATTAAATCTTTTTACGTTTCTTGTTTTATCATCAAAAATGGTGATTAATGCCCATAAAGATAGATTCCATATTGTGAAATTTGCAAGTTCTAAATAATATATCACATATTATGTTAAGGTTTATTTGTTGATAATTAGTCATCAGTACACTGTAATTAAACTGTCTGGTGAAGTAGCAATCAATGAAAATGTAAATGCTAACAGGTGGCAATAGAGAATGACATAAACAGCAATTAAATATCTTGATATGTGAAAGTCACATTCTAATCCTTTATTTCCATTTCAATATAAACATTATAATTGCAATTTTGTTTTCTATGAAAACATGAAATGAGTCAATCAGCTGTCATATCAAAACCTGTGAGTACTTCCTTGAGAACCTAATTACCTGCCAGCTTTAGTTTGATCAACAACTTGGCAAAGTGTAAGAGAATTGTGTTGTTTTATAACTTTGAAAAGGTCTTTTGTATCGAATCAAAGTCAAAGGCACTGAGAGAATTTGTTTCCCACATAATAACATTAGTTCTGTATCAATGGTATTTGTGAATGCTCCCACTTGATGTAAGAAAGACACCGAATGATTTTGGGTATAAAAGGTCATGGTCATTGTAACTGAAAGAAGATGCATTATTTCTGCACAATAACCAAAGTACTACATTATTGATTTAGACTAAAATTTGTGAATGACCTACATTTGTAGTTAAGTATAAGTTAAAAGATTTTCAGTTCAAAAGGTCAAAGGTTATGTTCACTGAATGGAAAAGGAAAAGCAACTTCTGTACACAGAATCAGGTACCTTTACCAATTACACATTGGGGAATAAAGAATTGATTTGGGAGTCTAAATTCAGGGTCACTGTTTCTGAAAGAAAACAAATGGTTTTTGTACAACTTAGATGTAGATCAAAACCCATGACCAACGTTAGTGGACGGCTTGCAATTAAGGTAAATTATTTGGTGTGATTATTTTGGCAAAGTCAAGGTTGACTAAAGAAAATTAGCTTTTCACAGTAATGTGTTTTATCCAGAATAAATTACATGACCAAACTTTGTAGATAACTTGCACATAGTCTGAAAGAAGCCTATTGATTTTAGTGTTTAAAGGTAAGAAGTCTAGGTCATGGTGAATCTAATGACAAAATAATGGTTTCCACTCAGCAAGTTTAGTTCAAAAATTTGTACCCTGACCAAATGTCAGTGTTATTGAGATCTCTTGATCAGTAATTTCCAGAGTCAACAATACCCTACCAGCATCTGCATAGAGGAATATTAAAAATACAGGGTGAACATATAATGTTCCATTTATGAAAATAGTGCTGTTTTTCCAGGAAAGGTGATTACCAACATTATTTTGCATGGTAAAAGTGATCTGAACTAAATGTAGAGTCTCATAGTATCTATAGGCTTTTTTACACAATACAGTTAGTTGTTTTACTCAAACTCGTCAAGAAGTCAAAAGGACAAGTTATTCATTAAGCAATTAAAATCCTTGAGCTCAAGTGTCTTGATATATTTGACCTCTTTTGTCATCATTTACAAGGGTAACTCAGCCCTCTGAATTGGGATGAAATGCAGCAGAACCTGTACAAATGCACATTCAAGGGACCACCAAATTTTGACCTTTGTGGACAGGTGCAGTTTTGTCCTTCATCTATAGGTTACACATGGAAGTTCATGAAGATATCAATTTAAACTGAGGAACTTGATTAAGCAGTTTTAATGTGTGTCCATTTTATGGAGGAGTCCACCAAGGCATGTTTTACTGCTCTTTGATGGAAACAATTGTCTTTTATATAGCGGTGTCCATCAGGACAGTTTTACTGTACACATATTCCTTTATGAAAATGTGGCCTATGCATGGAGCTGTCTTCCAAGCAGGTTTTACCATACACCAATCCTTTAATGAAATGAACTTGTGACATTTATATAGAGGTGTCCACAGAGGAAGGTTTGGCTGTAAACATATGTAAAATGCTTACATTTCTTTATTAACATGTCCTTTTTGTGGAGGTGTCCACCAGGGCACATTTACTGTAAACAGATTCCATTGTATGTTTGTGTCCTATATATGGAAGTGACCTCTTAGGAAGATTTTAGTCTATGCAGATTCCTTAATGAACATGTTGTCTTTATATGGGGTTGTCCATCAAGGCAGGTTTCACTGTACAACATATTTTTTATTGAAAACATCACATTTTATATGGGTGTCCATGAATTGAGATTTTAGAATGCAAAGATTAAATGGTCTTTTTTGGAAGTGTCTGCTGATTCCAGTTTTACTGCACACTGATTTATTTCATGAACATGTGGCCTTTAATTAATATTTAGGTGTCCACCAGGCAGATTTTACTGTTCAATGACTCCTTTTATGAACATGGAGCCATTTTATGAAGGTGTCCACTGATGTAGGTTTTACTGTACATATACATAAACTGCTCACATTGCTTAATAAACATATGGTCTTTATATGGAGGTGGTGTCCACCAAGGTAGGTTTTACAGTATACAAGTGGAAAATGGTCATATCTGCTATGTGTCAGTCAGATGTGACCTTTTAAACATTAGCATCATTTGAGATTTGTCATAACAATATCTTTAAGTTAAGACATTTTATGATTTCCATGCTGGGTTATGAATTTCTGTAGAACTTTTATTTTCAGTTTAGAGATTAAGGCAATCTGTTTCAATTAATATTTTCTGATTTTAAACATTTTTTTTGGTAGCAATATCTTGAACTGTATATGAAGCCCTTTAGTGCTGATAATAATTTTACAAAAAGCAAATCAGGGACCCTTATTCAGAATTGTTGTTTTCCATTAATGGAATCCATAATTATATACTTTGAGTTACCTTTGTTGTTTTTTTTAATCACAGGTGAGCATAATGCTGAGGAATTTCTCCCCATCAGAGCAGAACAATGTGAATTCTCCTGAGAGACAACGCATAGAGGAGCAGATTAACCAATACAACAGGCGCTTCTCTGGGGAACCTATACCAGTGAGTTGCTATTAGTTTATTATTGCTTTCCACCAAGAGGATTGTTTTTCTATGGTATTATTTAGTGAGGTATAGCACCAGAGACTTAAGCTGGGGCTTTACTTTTTTTTTTTTTTGAGAGAGGTCTCTTTCTTCTGATCTTCACAGACCATTTAAAGGAAAGGCTCTCCCTTTTATTATTTTTTTTGTTGTGTGCTATATTATTTATTTCTTTATTATTCATTTTTGTAATATAATTTTTTTTTTTTTCTTAATTATTTTTCTTAATTTTTTTTTTCTCCAAATTTATAACAGGCATTCATCGAAATACAATTCTTTTTGTCTTTCAATTTGGTCTTTTCTTTCTCTTCTTCTTTTTTCGCTTCTCCTTTGCTTCCACCCTTCTAAAAAGATTTCTTCTGCTGACTTATCCATTATCGTTTTGTCATTATAAAGATTTTCCCTTTCTTCTGTTTGTTGTTCCTCCGCTGTCACTTCATCATTATAAAAAAATTCCCATTTTTCTTGTTCTTCTCTTTTTCTTTCACTTGCAAATATTTCCATTTGTTCCACTATTTCATCTTCTGTGATTATTTCTGGTTGTTCTTTTGCCGCTATTTTCTGTTTCTCTTTTTCTTGTGTTTTAATAGAGTTTTCTGTGCTGTTTCTTTTCCTATCCATTTTCCATCTCTTTTTCAATTGTTTTGTTGTTAGTGGTTGTTGTTGTTTTTGTTTTGTTGTTTGTTGCTTTAGTTGTTCATCGGGTTGTATTATTTCTTGTTGTTTTTGTAGTCCTTGTTGTTCTTTCTCATCTTTATTATGAGCTGTGGTTTGCCTTGGTTGTGGTTTGTTAGACATTTGTTTTTCCTGATCCTGTGTTTCTTTTTCATTTCTTGTCTGGTTGGTTGTTACTTGAGGATTTGTAGTATCCTTGTTCAGGATGAGTTGCGGTACTTCTAGGTTCCTCTTTTCTGTTGTTGTTTGTTCTATTTCTATTTTGCAATTTCTTGGTGTATGCCCTGTTTTCCCACACTTGCTGCATTTTCTATAATAGATACATCCTTTGTACCAAGTTGTGATCATAAATCCCTGTAGCAAACACGTTCTTTTTATTGTCCTTAGTTTTGTTCTTTCAATTTCTAATATCCTTGTTTCAGTAAAAATTTCGAACCCCGGTATTTTCCCTAAGCAAACTTTTCCACCTTAATGCCAAATTTTTCCTCTGCCCATATTGCCACAATTTCAGTTGGAATTTCCTTAGGTATGCCGTTTACGTGCAATTCCCCCGTTTGTTTCTTTATTTTCCGCATGATTGGTTTTGGACTTTGAATTATTGCTCTTTGGCCGCATATTGTAGTTTCTCTGTATTTCAATGCTGGTATATTTCCTCTATATCTGATGTTGTATCCGTTTGCTGCATAATTTATGGAGTAGATTTTGGATAAAATTTCTTCATCTGATTTTAAAATGTATCAATACTGATGTTGTGCCTGGTATTTCTCTGTTGTTTAGATCTGGAAATATTATTTGCTGTGTACCTTCTTTGTACTTGCACTCTATATAGTGTCACTCTCTTTGTTCTAAAATATTTTTGAAGTTCTGTCATGGTTCTTCTGGCCGACGCCATTTTTTCTCGTACTGTCCGTTTGTTTCCGTCTGAGCTCAACTCACTTTTCTCCTTGGTTTTTGTCTTCTTCTTTCCTTTAGTTATTCCTTGTTTTTTTTTTGTCTTCTTCTTTCATTTAGTTATTCCTTTTGATTCATTGTAATAGTCATCTATTTTGTTTTGTTCTGTTCCAAAGCAGACCTCATTTAAATCAACATCCCGTTGATTTGCGTGCCGTTTGTTTTGTGCGTGCCATGACAATAATAATGAGTACCTAGACTTCTCAACTCTGGGGCTTTACTTGCTATCAGATAACACTTTAGAAGAACAGTTCCCAAGGTAGGAGGATTAATAGGAGAGAAACTATAATAGTACATAACATGACATAGTCTGATATTTTTTATTATGCACATGTATAACAATAATGCCCACTAAGTATAATGATAATTTATAGGCTGGTAACAATTTAGGAATAAAATGCTTGTTGATGACCAATCAAAGCATAATGATTTATCATGTGATGTACTAATCAGTAATACGTGGGCCTACCATCTATACTCTGCATTTGAGCAATTTGTTTGGACTAATCTGCAGAACAAACAACATAGACTGTGAGCTGCAGTCACATTATGCTACAGCAGATTGGGATCATTTGTGTGCAGTTGGACTTGACTCATAAGCATATATATATATATATATATATATATATATATATATATATATATATATATATATATATATATGGTGTATCTTAAGGATACTGGAAGTGAATTGGATGTTATCATCAGTGAAATATACTTTCAGCGAACATATCACTAATTTCTATGCTTGTCTATGTCATTGTTCAAGCTAGGGTGTATCATTGTGCCATATGAAGTGACACAATTTTGTTAACCAAAATGGTTTATAATAGCATCTAATAATATGTAAGTAACTTGTATATGAAGCATTTTTAGCTTTGCTTGTCATAGGCCAGAAGAGGACTACTCCAGTGGCCTAGTGGTTAGAGCGTCTGAAGCATGAGGTGGTGGGTTCAATCCCTGGCCATCATATCAAAGACTTACACAAATTGTACTAACCACTCAGATATTCAATATGGCCACCAGTGGACATCTTGAATATCTTGTTATCACTGCCTCTTCAGAAGGTATGGTTTTATCAGCACGTGGTTTTCACTAAAAGACTTCGTCTATCTAGTTAGACCTAAATGAAAATAGTCCAGATCTGATGTCAAATAGACTGCTCTACTAGCATAGTGGTTAGAGTGTCTGCATCAGATGCAGGAGGTTGCATGTTCAGCTCCCAGCTGAGTCGTACCAAAACTTATTTCAAAAATGATACTAGCAGCAGCCTCGCTTGGCACTCAGCGTTAAGAGGTTAGTGTTAGGAATGGTTGGCCTGGTGCCAGGATAATGTAAGTGGGTGGGACATTATGCTACATGTCTGTAGCATGGTGCCCTTATCGTAGGCATGACTATAAACTGCCATACTGCAGACATGATTGAATTGTTTTTAAAGCTATGTTAAAAATCCAATTCACACATGCACACAAAAAACACATCAGATATGACCACCACATGGGGTATCTTGAAAATCTTGTTATCTTTGCTTCTGAAATGAAAGTTACATTGACATTGGGTTTTCATCAGAAGACTTTTTATGGTCCTAAATTAAAATGGTGACAATCTGATGGCCTCCACAAGTCAATCTTGAAACTGGTGTCAATCTGATGGCCACCACAAGGCAATCTTGAAAATGGTGTCATTCTGATGGCCACCACAAGGCAATCTTGAAAATGGTGTCATTATGATGGCCACCACAAGGCAATCTTGAAAATGGTGTCAATCTGATGACTACCACAAGGCAATCTTGAAAATCGTGTCAATCTGATGGCCACCACAAGGCAATCTTGAAAATGGTGTCAATCTGATGGCCACTACAAGGCAGTCTTGAAAATGGTGTCAGTCTGATGGCCACCACAAGACAATCTTGAAAATGGTGTCAATCTGATAGCCACTATAAGGCAGTCTTGAAAATGGTGTCAGTCTGATGGCCACCTCAAGGCAATCTTGAAAATGGTGTCAATCTGATGATTACCACAAGGCAGTCTTGAAAATGGTGTCAATCTGATGGCCACCACAAGGCAATCTTGAAAATGGTGTCAAACTGATGACTACCACAAGACAATCTTGAAAATGGTGACAATATAATGGTTGTAAATTATACAGAATATACAGTCTGTTAAGAGCATATTATTACAGAGGATCAAATATGTGCTTGCATATAATGTGTTGACAATTATTAATAATAATCTTAATAATAAGACTTATTAGTGCCTATGGCTTAATTTTTTCATTGGCTGTTGGGGTTTGGATGTTTCTGGATGTATTCAAAAACTTATCATTGGTTGGGCTAGGTCACATGGATAGGCAAGTTTGATGCAAAATCAGTATTGTGATCCATCATGTGGGGTCTATTACAAAATATAGTTGCAATAGATGGTGTACATAATGAGAGAACTGAGCAATCGTACATAAAGAGAAAACTGAACAATCAGTTTCATTCCAAGTTTGGAGTCCGTCTCATTTCTTGTGTTCCTATTGTAAGTTTGCAGACATGATATATGTTGTCCTTAGAAATGATTCGATAAAACATTTGTTTGGACTGTTTGGTAGAAGTTGAGAGTAATCATTATTTGAGCTATAATATTAGTCTGGAACTGTTGCAAATTATTTGAAGGGGTTCTGGATGGTGCCATCTTAACAGTGTCATGATTCTTAACTGACCAGTACATTTCTGGTTTTGAAATTTACAACAAGCATTTCTTTGATTTAGAACTTTCATAGAACATAGAACATCATAATACTGAAAGTTTATCTTTATGACATTGATAATTAAATTCTTTGTTAAGTTTTACAAAACTTGTTGCTTTTGCTTTTTTCTGTTACTTAGTTTGTGACCACTGTTTTGTAACAAATGTAAAGGAATGGGAGAATCAATTGACAAAGCGTGTCACAAATTTATAGTAATGATAGAATAAAAAAAACTAGACCCTATCTTGGAAATATTCAAGTCTTCTGTCAAATCCATATAAATAATTTGGTTCTATTTTCCTGATGATGTGTAACCATTGCTTATTGTAAATTTTTATTCATATTTCAGTGGAGAGATTACATCCAGGACCTTCCTACATTATTTCGGCATGCAATGTCCGAATTCTTCTCTGTTGGGGGACTCGTATGGATGTTTCGGTTTCGAATTATCATGTGCTTTATTGCAGCCTTTTTGTACTTTATATCACCGCTTGATATAATACCAGAAGCAGTATTTGGCATTCTGGGATTCTTTGATGACCTGTTTATTCTGTTGTTGTTAGCAATATATATTACAATAATTTATAGAAATGCCGTGCAAAATAGAGCAAGGGTCATAAACAATAATAATAATCAGTGAAAGTAAATAAATTACTAAGAACCTTTTGTGATACATTTGCCATGCCTTATTTTTTTTAATGTATAATGTAGTAATGACTCGAATTTTTAAAGACCTAGCTCTGCCTTCCCATAATTCACCAGTAGATTTGGGTCTAGACTGTTTTAAGAGATGCCAACCTTTCCACTTGTTTTTAATCTCATCTTGCAGCATTATGCTGTTACAATTACTTTGTCAAATTCTGATTTTAAGAAGGCAGGCTGTAATTTGATCACCTGTATATCCAGATAACAGGAAACACCTGTAATATCTGATTGTATTTCTTTTATGAAAACATACCTCCACATCTGTTTCACAAAAATAATTAAATACTGAATATTGGGAAGCAGCATCAGCTTAACACCTTTAATTATCAGAAACTTTATATAAAATATGTTAAACCAAAAGCAGTTGAAATGCAATGAGCCGGTCATTAGCACTGAATCAGTACCATGACTTTGCAGACTTTTCACAACCGACATAAGTGTTACATGTTATGATAAATGACTTGAGAAAATGTTTCAACCAAAGAACCACTTCAGATCAGTAACAATAAATGCATAATATTTATTGTTGGATAAAAATTTGAAGTATTTGTTTTTTTTATTTCAGAGTATGATCTTTTAAAAGCTAGCATATCTCATTAACATTAGTAGGTGTCGTCATTTCTTTGTGCATGCCAATTATGATTTCAAATAAACAGGTAATGAGCATCTGTTATTTAATGCTTTTGTTAGATCTGGGTCCATGATGACTCTAATAGGATTTGTTGTTTTAGTTTTCTGGCATTAAAAGTTAGTGAGACCTCTATTACACAGGTCAATATGATATTTCCTTGCTGTAAAGATATTTATTTGTTTTTAATGGCACTTTTAACACACAGAGAACATAGTACCTAAGTACCTTTCTGATTGAGGCACACCAGGGCAGGTACAGAACCAGTATCCTTTGGATTACAAGTCCAACATTTCACCAACTAAGCTGTATCCCCCTCCCACCCCCACAATAGTTTTGAGTTCATGCTACTAGTTGACCTTACATGAGATATTTGATTAGTCCATTGCAAAATCACATGACATGACAACCTGTCAGCATCTGACATACATGCAGTATTTACAAAGAAATGTTAAAGTTTCAGTGACATGCTTATTTGAAATGATTCTTATTATCTTTAAAAATGTAACAATTTAAAAATTGTAACAAATGTAACAATCTTTAAAAATGTAACAGTTGCATAAATTATACTGCTTTGACAATATTTTTATTTTAATTCCAAATAGTGTAGTAATAACTTGCATATTTTATTTCAGTAAATTATTTTTTTTAAAAATAAGCGGGTTGATAACATCTTATTGTAAAAAAAAAGAAAGTGTTCAAAAGATGTTATTGTATTTAGTATACAGCCCTATCTTTAGTAATTTGAACTGATTTTTGTAGAGGTTGTTTTAGAGGTAAATTAATATTATTTAGCAAGAGCATAAATAATTAGAAGTATATTGTTAACATAAATAACTAGAAGTACATGTATATTGTTGTACATGTCAACTTTAAAGTTCTGCTCTATTTATGAGATTAAAGTTTGATCAGTGATGGTATATATTGATGTAAACATGTAAATACATGCTTATTTCAGAAAATAAATACATGAAACCAATGTTTTATATTTTTTATGAATAATTGTATTTTTCACCTCCTCCTTCAGCTCAATGTCTAAATGTAGAGACATTCATGTGTCTGTAGATTAAGACAAAGATGCTGATATATTATTTATTAGGACAAACATGTGCATACTATAGAAATAAAACAAACAACTAAACCTGAAGTTAGTGGAATCTCAGCCAGTATTTTAAAATTGTTCATTTTTACATATTTTTCAAAAAGTTTCTTATTATTATTTTCAAATTTCAGTTGGACATGCTTTTCTATATTCATTTATGCAAACGAATACGTTATATACTGTTGTATCCACATTAATCTGACTGGATGAACACTTTTATGTTTTCTGTCAAAGTTCTATCTATATTTTGGAAAGTGAATAAATCTAACTCGGTTTTGATGATCTGGGTTTCAAACATTAGAATTACAAAGTCCCCACTGATTCCCTTTCACCATTATAAATTCAAACATTAGAATTACAAAGTCTCCACTGATTCCCTTTCAACATTCTTTATTGGAAGATTGATGAACCATTGCAAAGATTTTCCCATATTTATGATAAACAATCAACTTGTTGGAAGAAAATGCCAAGCATAAAAATGCCAGGAAGACTGACTAATTATGGAGATTGGTTTACATGATTGACAGGTGTCAGTAGGTCTGTTATTCCCAGGGGTTCTAGTGATACTGTCTGTCCATCCATCACTTGCTAACTCATTCTACTATACTGCTTGGTGATTGATTACCTGGATGACTATATAATGCTCATTGATTGCTTAATTGGTTAACATGATTGACAGATTTCAGTAGGTCTGTTATTCCCAGGGGATGTTGTGATAATATCTGTCCATCCATCACTTGATAACTGTAGTTTGTGAATATTTACCAAAGTTTGTACTGTTATGTATATTTAATTGACCCGTGTCCATAAATGAGGGTAGAAGTTTCGGCCTATCTGGCTAATTTCTTTTTTTTTTAAACAACATGTTACATATATAATTTTTGTCTGTTTGTAGATTATAGTTTAAGATTATTATTTATTTGTTAACAGTTATGTTTGGGCTTAGGGTATTTCATTTGCATGCATTTCATAAACCCTTGTTTTTCTCTCATCATATTGGAATAAATCATTGTCAAGTGGAGACAATTCATTCTACAACACACTTCCTTGCTCTATTTACCTTGATGTGTATTGCAATGGTCTTAGAATATTTTCATTAAGGTTTTGATTAAAGTTCTTAAAATTGTAACAATTGATACACTAATTCATTGAAAATCACAACAATAAATACACTAGTTCATAGACAATTACAACAATAAATGCACTATGTCAGAAAACTGTAACAATAAATATATTTACACTACATCATAAAAAGATCAATGAAAGTACATGTTTCAGAAAACTGTAAAAGTAAGTAAACTAGGTATTATAAAATTGTAACAAGAAAAACACTAATTGTTAGAAAATAACAATAAAAACATTAGTTCATAGAAAATAACAATAAATACATTAATTCTTAGAAAATAACAATAAAAACACTTGTTCATAGAAAATTATGACAATAAATACACTAATTCTTAGAAAATAACAATAACAACACTAGTTCATAGAAAATTACAATAATAAATGTACTACATCATAAATAATTGTAACAATAAATTAACTACATCATAGAAAAGTGCAATAATACATACTGTAGGTCATATAAAATTATAACAATAAATACACTAGGTCATAGAACATTTAAGAATAAATACATGAGGTTATATAAGATTCTAACAACTACACTAGGTAATAAAAATAATTGTAATAATAATATGTAATATAAAATTGAAATCATATCCAGTATAATGGTAAATAAGAATGTTTGCTATTGAAATAATTTATTGACTGTCCTGTCTTTTGTTCAAAGTTGTTTCATTGCATAATGCAATATCCATTTTTTAGAATACATTTAATGTAAAGTCTTGCACAGTTTGCATTTAAATATCTAAATATTGATTGTTTAATGGTGTTTTGGGGCATTCAGTTTTCAGTATATGGCACTTGAATTGGAGGAATGATCAAAAAGATTAGATGATATCAGAATTTGTACCAGTTAAAATTTAATAATATTGGCTAAAAAGCAAAAAAGTATACAGGAACTGTTTGTCAAAGAAAACAAACTTCATTACAATTGAAACTGTGTATCATGGAATACAGAACTAGTTCTAATTGGAGACAAAACCAATTTTAACTGGACTTCTTTAGTATGGAAGACAAAACTAATTCTAACTGGAGCTGTTTGACATGGAAAACAAAACACATTCTAATAGGAACTGTTTAGCATGGAAGACATGATGTATTCTAATTGGAACTTTTTATCGTGGAAGACAAAACTAATTCTAATTGGAGCTGTTTAACATGGAAGACAAAACACATTCTAATAGGAACTGTTTAGCATGGAAGACATGACCTATTCTAATTGGAACTTTTTATCATGGAAGACAAAACTAATTCTAATTGGAGCTGTTTAACATGGAAAACAAAACCCACTCATAATGGAACTGCATTAAGGACTTTATAAATTCTAATAGGAACTGTTTAGCATGAAAGTCAGAACTAATTCTAATACGAACTGGTAAACTTGGAAGACAAACCCGTTCTAATTGGAACTGTTTATCATGGAAGACAAACCCATTCTAATTAGAACTGGTTAACACAGAAGACATACCCATTCTAATTTGTTTAGTATGGAAGTCAGAACTAATTCTAATTAGAACTGGTTAACATGGAAGACAAACCCATTCTGACTGGAACTGTTTATCATGGGGAAAAAGGACTAATTCGAATTGGAACTGCTTACCATAGAAGACCAGACTAATTCTAATTGGAACTGCTTACCATAGAAGACCAGACTAATTCTAATTGGAACTGCTTACCATAGAAGACCAGACTAATTCGAATTGGAATTGATTAACATGAAAGACAAAACTAATTCTAATTATTATAGTATCATGGAAGACAAAAACCCATTGTAACTGTTTAGCATGGAAGACAGAACTCGTCCTAGCTGCAACTGTTTAGTATAGCAAACAAAACACATTCTAATTAGAGCCATTTAGCATAGAGGATAAAATTCATTCTAACAGTAAAAATCACTCCAGTGGTCTAGTGGATAGAGCATCTGCCACGGAAGCAGGAGGTTGTCGGTTCAATCCCCTGCCGAGTCATATCAAAGACTTACAAAAATGGTATTAACAGCTGCCTCATTTGGTGCTCAGCATTAAGAGGTTAGTGTTGGGACTGGTCAGCCTGGTTTCGGGATAATGTGACTGGGTGGGACATTCATGCTACATGTCTGTGGCATGATGCCCCAATGCTAGACATCACTGTAAACTGCCTCACTGCAGACATTGTAGCGATATGACTGAAAATTTGTTAAAGTTACTTTAAAAATCCTAATCACACACCCACCCATTTTAATTGGAACTTTTTAATATGCAAGACACAACCCATTCTAATTGGAACTGTTTATCATGGAAGACAAAGCTAGCATATCTGAAAACAATAGATCAAATGGGGTTGTAAATATAAATCAAAATCAAAGATAAACATAAACATAGAACTTCACTTCTCCACACAAAGAAAGTTTGAAAATATACCTAGACCAATTATTACAAAGAAGTTTTGGAATTATACCTAGACTGATATACATGTAGCATTATTACATTATTGCAAAAACATTTTGGAAATATATCTAGCCCAATTTAGCATTATTACAAAAAGTTAATGAAATATACTCCACATATTGTACTGTAATATTTTACTGTATTCAATAGTACCAAAACCTACCATTTCAGCAGCAAATGGGTCAAAAATTAAAGATGCCAAAAAGGAAATGTTTGTAATAAATTCTTTACCAAATTTGCTTGACTACATTAAAAGAATGTAACAATCCTAGTGATGCGGTATCAAAGTGTGTAACAATATTAGTGATACTATGACAAAATGTATAACAATCCTAGTGATGCTGTATCAAAGTTTGTAACAATTAAAGATTTAACAAATTGTGTAACAATCCTAGTGATGATATAACAAAGTGTATTACAATTCTAGTGATATAACAAAGTGTGTAACAATCCTAGTGATGCTGTATCAAAATGTGTGACAATCCTAGTGATGCTGTATCAATTTTTGTAACAGTCCTAGTGATGCTGTATCAAAATGTGTAACAATCCTAGTGATGCTGTATCAAAATGTGTAACAATCCTAGTGATGCTGTATCAAAGTGTGATAATCCTAGTGATGCTCTATCAAATTTTGTAACAATTCTAGTGATGCTGTATCAAAATGTGTAACAATCCTAGTGATGCTGTATCAAAATGTGTGACAATCCTAGTGATGCTGTATCAAAATGTGTGACAATCCTAGTGATATCAAAAAGTGTATGACAATCCTAGTGATGTGTATCAAATTGTGTATCAATTCAAGAGATGATATATCAAAGTATGTAATAATCCTTGTGACGATATATCAAAGTAAGTAATAATCCTAGTGATATGTATCAAAGTGTGTAACAATTCAAGAGAAGATATAATCCTTGTGATTATATATCAAAGTATGTAATAATCCTAGTGATGATAAAGTATGTAATAATCCTTGTGATGATATATCAAGGTATATAATAATCCTAGTGATGACATATCAAAGTATGTAATAATCCTAGTAATGCTATACCAAAGTGTGTAAGTGTGTAACAATCCTAGGGATATTACAGCATTGTCAGACTATTCAAATTTTAGTACGAACAATGCTATGTGCATACATTCTACACGAGAAACAAGGTTTTACTAATCAGCACTACTCAAAAGAAAAAGTGAATGCAAAACAACTTTTCTGGACATTGTTGATGTGACAAGCTTAAATGTGTAACTATTGAGAAACTTGTAGGAGTCACCATTGATGATGCTATTCACCCAGGGCTGTATAGAGTGAACATGGGCCCTGGAGTAAGTAACATCTGGGCCTCTCCTAGTTCTTGTTCAAGCAAACTGTGGAATCAAATATTGCTTTAGACTGAGCCATTGCACAAACTTCTAGTTTCCACTTATACATTATGGATTCTCTTTAATACTAATGCCTGACAGCTTGCCATCCAAATCCACTCTCCATTGCCATACTTGCAATCATGGAATAAGTCAATTGCTGCCTCATCAATAATTATCTAACTTTTGGCTTACTAACTTTAGGTGGCACTGATTCGGTTATGATATTGGAACTGTCTTTAGTGCTGTTATTAATTGTGATATTTGATTGGAGTGTAGTCTTCTGAGGTTTTGGTATCATTTGATGTGGCTTTGCAGGCCTATGCATGAGTAACAGTCCCTATTGCAGTTGGTGCAGACATACTGGTAAGTCTGAAGTTGCTGGGGTTGCAGCCGCACTCTTCTTTCAATAACATTTCTTTGCTGCCAGCTGGCCTCTCATGTCAGCGACTTCTATGCCCTTGCTTACAATCAGTCTCTAGGTGTCTCAGACCTCTGCCAGCACTTCCCAGACCGGTGAAATGTTGCACACCTTCATGTCCCTCTTGCACACATCCTTGAAATGGAGTGATGGGGCGGCTGACTCTTCTGGTGCCATTGGCCATCCATCCATATAGGATGTCCTTTTGCAGCCGCCCATCCTCCATGCATCGGATGTGTCCCAGCCATCAAAGGCAGTATTTGCTCAGAAGGGAGTACATGCTGTGGATACTTGCATGCCACAGGATCTCACTGTGTGAGATGCGGTTTTGCCAGCTGATTTCTAGGATGCATTTTATGCACTGTATATGAAACGAGTTGAGCCGGTGCTGTTGCCTCATTTAGGTGCTCAAGGTCTCACCTCCATGTAGAAGGGTACTGAGAACAAAGGCCTAGTAAACTCGGTGTGCTCTGTCAAGGTGTTGTTTTCACACACTTAGTCGTGCCATGATGATGTTTGCCTTTACAAGGCTTCTGTCCTGTTCCACATCAAGCGAGAGAGTGTTGCTGATAGTTGACCCCAGGTAAGTATAGTTGTTGACTGCTTCTAGAGTTACACACCATCAATTTTGATGTAAGGAGCAATGGTGGTATCTTGCACATTGATCTTTGTCTTTTTCAGGTTGATTGTGAGCCCAAACTGATTGCATGTATGAGTGAAACGGTCTCCTAGTCTCAGGAGGGCATCTGCAAAAAGCATCTCCCTGATGACCACCGATCTCACTTTGGTTTTCGAGCTCAATCGTGCCATGTTAAACAGCCTCCCGTCAGCCCTGGTGTGCAGATATACGCCATCAGTGGACGATTTGAATGCGTATGACAGGAGCAAGGAGTAGATCCTGAAAAGGGATCATGCCGCTGTTGATTGGGAAGGACTCTGATGAGGATCAGTCATATAGGAATGTTCCCTTCATATCGGCATGGAAATAAATTATCATGTTGCAGAATTTCGGGAGGCAAACGATCTTACTGGGAAGTTCTAATAAATACTTCCTGCTGACCAAATCGATGGCCTTGGTGAGGTCGATGAATATCATGTAGTGTGACTTATCTTGCTCTAGGCTCTTCTCGTGGATCGTGTCTGTCGTCGACCTGCTTGCTCTGAAGCCGCACTGGGATTATGGGTACACACGGTCTCTGCCAGCAGCTGAAGCCTGTTGAGTATGATGTGAGAGTACATAAATCGTAAGCTTCACCACGCAGATCCACCAGGTGCACGTCTTGATGGGTCAGGCCAACCTAAAACTGGTCTACTTTATGACCGTGGAATATCAACCAAATACGTTTGAGATTCTATGGTAAGGACAGAAATCAGTGTGGGCTTATATAAATTTTAAGATATTTACCAGTCAACACCGAAGTTCTTTGTCGAATAAATTCACTGATCGATTCTGTGTTGTATGCTCAGGAGTGAAGTTCGATAGTGTGCCAGATTACGCCAGTGTCTGCATAAAATACAAATAAATTGTTTTCGGGAAGACCAACAAATAGCTGGGGTCGGATATTATGTCAACTGTAGTACACTCGCAATGACTTATGCGATCTCAAGTGTGCGTAATTCATCAGCGGTCGCAGGCGCTCAAAAAGACACTGAATCCTGGTTTTGTGGAGAAATTGTGATCATTGAGTTCACACTCTCAGCTGTATTTACAGCCATATGTTGTACTGAAGCATAGTTATTCATTTATCACATGTAGCCCAATATTAGATTGCGACCAGTTGGGGATTCTCAGCAAATAATAGACGTTTTATTCAGACAGTGTAACAACCTGCAGGTAACTTTATTGGAGTTACTACGGGTGCGTACGAGCTTGAATCAATAAAATATTGAGATCCGAGAGAAGGTCACATTGACAACAAGTAAAGATTTTCATTCTCATACACCATTCCTCACTCAGCTCAGCCATCCGAATCGTTGATAACAGTTCTTGGTTATCCTGAAGATATTAATAAGATTTCCGCGGACTAGCGAATTCTGGTCGCAGGATCCGACGGCATCAGTTACAATATCGCGCTAGTCAGAATTACCACCACGACTAAGACCGCTGATGCAGATCCACCAGGTGCACGTCAGTGGTAGTTATGAAGCATCCGCCTCAGTTATATATTTGAGGATCCCGGTGATCTGATATAGATTATTCCCGCTGAATCTTCGATTTCATCATGATTTTTTGACACATTTTCATTTTAATATTGTAGACCAGGACAAATGCACGTTAGACCTCCACTGGGATACATTGAAGATACGATTGTTTACATGGCATATTACGGAACTGGTCTTGGTGATGCTCATGGATTCTTTACCGAGTCACCAAAGATGATTGCGGCCTTGTCTTAGTGCGCTGCACATATCGCTAAACTAGTTACAATTCGATGTGTTAATGCGGATTGGTTAAAAGTTTGGGATTGCAGACGGTTCACTCCATTCGAGATTGACTACGATAATTTGCGACTCTACAGACAAATGCTATTACACTTCCGTTAACAGAAACAATGCCAACAGTCATTTAAAGCATCAATGAAGTCGCTTATCAACATATAGCTGATTTAGGTATTTTAAATTTGACAATGGAGAGGGGATTGCAGTAGACTCGCATAATGTATTAAACAAAGCCAATAATGTATAAATAATGGCCCCATTTAAGGATACATCCAATCACGCTTTTGATATAAGCATCCCTGTGCTGGTAGATCACAACATAAAGGTTCATGAGTTAGAGCCCTTGCTCAACGAAAATAAAAATTAAAAGTGCAGAACACGTCTCGGATGTTTCTTCCATTTTGGAATTTGAGAGCAAACTGGTACGGACCGGCAATAATATTTATGGTGTCCCAACGACAAGGTTTAATTTGTCAACAATTACATCATTGTTTAACAGCGCGTGTTATTCCATGGATGAAAAGGAAATCGAATAATTTCTCGACAAAACTGACGTTGCCACGGATATTATTGGACTCGTCAGTCCGTTGGCCCATCTATGTTTCAAAGGACTCATCCGATTATGCAGACCATACAATGCATGTAATTCGACAGCATATGGATCGTGCAGTGCCCCTGTCGTTAAAAATACTTTAAATAATTTATCATTTCTTAATCCTAATTTTAACCTTGGATATTTTTAGACGGACGAAAACAACTTATGGAAGCTCGTTTAGATTTTCGTGTGCGAATCCTCTCAGTCATATATTCGGGTTTTACAGAGATGTTCTCAAAATTTTAAGAGCCAAACATAATTATTTTAGTACGAAAAGAACCGATAACGATGCAATTGTGCGTGATGTAGGTGTCGTTGATGGTAACTTTGAGTTGTCAACATTAAGTTTGTTGCTGTCAGTGATAAGCCCTTCAGTTGCCCCAGAAGATCGTTTGCTGTCTTTTATGCGATCTCGAATCTCGTCAATGCTGTTATTTCACGTACGCACACCCAAAGAATATTCAGGGGCAGTTTTCACGGTTTAAGAAAAGTACTCAACTTGGTCTTACCGAACCAAAATACGTGTTTGTTGCGTTTCAAAATATGGATCGAGAAGGAATACTATGCTATGCTATTTGACAAACGAGGTGTGTGTATGTCTCTCTCTCAAAAGCAGACATGGAGTCTAGGTCTTCGATTGTTGGTACGTTGTTGATGCGACCATTTACTAATTTAATTAACTCTCTATAGTAAATTCAGCCAAACATTTCCGATGTGTTTGTATGTGGGATAAACTTGCATTGATGATTCCACGCACAAGGGAACCTGGCCTCACCAACCTGGATTTACCAATATAACCTGGAACACATTGGGTAGAATACGTTGTAACACCTCGACATCTGTTATATTCTGACTTGTACCGACTTTCACCGCCACTTTAAATTTTTGATTATGTACATAGATAACATAATCGTCTCCCGCTGTTTTGATTCAACACTGTAGTAAACTATACAGGACAGTCAAATATGCAAGCATCTTGTTGGCAAAGCATTGCGTGCTCTTGACTGTTCACCAACTTACTCAAACTGTTACTGATTTTACATCAAAGTACGCTTAATAACGTCTTCATATTTACGGACGCTCAGGCGCCGAACGACGCGGCATTTGTACTGATCTGACTAGGTATACCGCATGATCAAGTTTTATAATTCAAATAACCATAAGAATTTTTAAAAAATGAGGTAAGCATCAGAACATACAAAATACTCATTAAAACACGTGCTTTAAGCTGAAGTGTACGCAGTAGCGTAACAACGGGTGTTGGTGGAGTTAGAGTGGACAGGGAGGTTGCACTGGTCTGCAAAAACAAGCAACCAAATTGCATTAGATCACAGGAAACTCGCTGGTGGCCAGTGCTTCGCCCAGGGCCTTGCTGGAGGAGCTAACAGCAGTCTTTCAAGCCCCCTTGCTGATAAGAGGTGTCACTACCCCTTTCCCAAGAACCCTCCAGCAACTTCTTTCCTTCAAGCCTATTCTATTCCTTTGAACAATCATCGTCGCCCTGTACGCCATTTATGCCCCGGGAGCCATTTACCCTTGTTACACTACTGGGTATACACACATATAAATCTGCAAGAATTTTACAGTAAATGACAGTTAAATAATTATTCATCGCCTGACATATTTATGACAAATTTAAATGCATTTATTCATATTCTGTAATGAACTGAAACCTTTTAATGTTTAGAATGGTATAAATTATAAACTTGTTCTTTCAAGTGTTAATGCCTTATGATAGAATAAGAATTCAAATGTTGATGCATTGTGGGAGAATATGAATTCAAATTTTAACGCATTTTGAAAGAATAGGAATTCAGCTGTTAATGCATTGTGATAGAATAAGAATTGCACTCTACAGCAAATAGTGTAACTAGAGTGCAGGCTTGATCTTTCAGGTTATTGCACTCTAGAGCAAATAGTGTTATTAGAGTGCATGTTTAGTATTTCAGGTTATCTGGCATTTTATTTGATATGGGGAAAGCCAGGACCTTATTATTCAATAGGCACAGTGCCTGGGGCCTACGAAAACATAATGTTACTGAAAAGTGTCTACACAAAAAGGCAGGGTCAAGTCATTGTCAATCGATTTATTAAAGGCGTGCTTTTGGCCCGCAAGAACCTTAATCTTGCCCTGTGGGGAAGTGTAGTACAAAACAAACTTGCAGTATAATCTATATCATGCATAGATTACACAAGGGGAACAAATCTTGGAGGAAAATAATAATGTAAAGGGGATCAACTCCTTTATTTTTCGCTTTCTGCTAAACGTAATTTATTGACTATCAATTGATATTTCTCGTAAAGCAGTTTACATGTAACATGTGCATTTAGCAGGTTTTAATTCTGATTGGACATTAACATTTAGCAATTCACACGTTGTACAGGCTTTCAGGATATAAATATTTCTAAACGATCCGTTTATCTCAATTAGAAATTATTGACTTGATAGGCTTTTTCAAAGTAGATCTTTGATAGTGTATTTTTTAAAAATATTTAAAATGCACGGATATATGAAATTTATATTGCGCCATAAAATGGTCACTAAAACATGAATGGTATACTATATGATGTTGCTGCGAAAGATATTAAACAAAAAGTACGAAGGCGCCAATAGTAACTAGAGTATGCTATGGAAACCAAATATACCTGTACAATGTGTGTGTGTGTGACCCAGTTAACGTAATACAAATAAAGACTTGTTGACCCTCAAGGACGAAAATAGGTACAATTCAAATTTTTACAACCCGGAACGAGTCAAAGACATTACGCACATTTAGTTGTTGATGATAAATAATACACTGAAAGGTACCTATTTAACACAAAGCATTATACGTGAACAAATGAACGCATAAATTACAAAATGGATGTATGCAGCTTGTTTCTACGCCTTTTATTTGCGTGCTCTGTAGCAGTAACGGTATATGTGTAGTGTTTCTCGTAAATGTATGTATGTATGTATGTATGTATGTGTATATATATATATATATATATATATATATATATATATATATATATATATATATATATATATATATATATATATATATATATATATATATTCCCATACATAAAGAATAATCTGTTTGATTACTTACACACTTACACTTTAACATTTGACATTTAACCTCAGAGTATTTTGCTACTTTCATGCTTTTTACCTTTCAGGGAAATGTAGATGAATTTAATATTTCAAATGGAAAATTCTTCCCATATTATAAAAGCTATTTCCCGATTTTAACCAAAAATTCAGTAATTCTAAAGCAATTTTTAAGTTGTGAAAACTGCATTCACTCAGATTAATTCAACTAATTTTGCTATTTCTTTTTAGAGTAGAATTATATGATCTTGAAAATAACGATTTGTACAGATTTATTAATAGATATAGTTATTCATTGACATTTGTCTACTTTCAAACATTTGTGAGTAGCATCCCGATCAGACATGTTTTGTTCCAGAAATCTTTATTTCATAGTTTATTCAGTAATCGAGAATCTACACGTGTATACAGTAATATTAAAAGTCGTGCTTTGACGTACACGCTTTCTTGAGTAACGTTGTGGTAGTTGTTGTGGCGATGATTTATTTCAGTATTGATGGAATGTATTTTCAATTAAGACGAGAAGCTTAACGCATTTTGTTTGATAAGCAGGACCAAACAGTTAAGGAGTTGTATCATCTTTAGAGATGGGTGCAAATTGCAATACATAGGAGAGCGAGCTCCATATTTTAAAATAGTGATTTTGAGAGGAACTGGAAGACCTCACTCATGAAAATACTAATATCTTTGGTAAATTGATCTTTTACCAGCTTTAAACCAATCATCCTGAGACGGAGGGTGTGGGGGTGTGGGTGCTTTTGCGAACTCCGCATATTAAAATATTTATTTTAAGAGGAAATATGAGATTTAAGGAAGTACTACATTCATATTTAATCGCTCCGGCGCCCTAGTGTTTTAACCATCCGTCTCATATGCGTGAGGTCGCGTGTTCGAAACGCGGCCGAGTCATTTCAAAGACTTTAAAAATTGGTGCTTACAGCTGTCTCGCTTGGCGTTGATCGTTAAGAGGTTAGTGTTAGGACTGGTCGGCCTGTTGTCAGGAAAATGTGACTAGGTGGGACATCATGTTTACATGTCTGCGGCATGATACCCCAGTGCTAGACATCAATATAAACTGTCACACAGCAGGAAACTGTCACACAGCAGGCATCGTACCGATAAGACTGATAAATTGTTAAAGCTACGTTAAAAATCCAAATCTCTCTCTCTCTCTCACACACACACACACACATCTTTTATCGCAGCAAATGTAAAATCATACGTAAAAGAGGTCAGTCGAAAACTACTGGGTCACGTACTTACTGCGACTTTTGGTAATACATTACAAATGAATAATGCTACATAAAGCCGCATGATATTATCATTAAAACTACATAAGAGTCTACTTGTAATCGTACTGCACTCACATATTTGATTGTCTTTCTTCACAAGCAAAAAAAAAAGTATTAAATACTTAACACGTGTGATTTGTATGCGAGTAAAACAGCTTATCGATAAGCGAGTCAGTTACACCATGAAACAGACTATAGACAGCGCGCGCAATAGGTCAGCCGGGAAAGTATCAACAAATCCACGCTGCTTGGCCGAAACACCGGGAATTTCGGTCGGTCTGTTGGATGTGAGCATAATGTCTCTCATGTAGGGATTCTCTCTTATTCTTTGACTGGGGGAAAATTACCGTTTTTACAGACATGGTTTTCATTAAAGGGATTCTTGTTCTATTCCTGTGTGTGGGAATTTTACCACTGAGCATTACAGGTAAGTTATTTTTTGGGGTTACCTGTGAATTCACATCATCAATCATACCGCGTTCCAGATCTATATATGAGTATATCGCTGTGATTAAACAAGTCTTTTTGTAAGGGGAAACTTAGGTATGCGACATAGAATGACAGTAATGAAAGAAGCTGATTTCTTAAACCTTGTTATGTTGTTTGTTTGTTGTGTTTTTTAAAAAAAAAAAATTAAACAATATTTTTGAAATTCAAAGTCAATGAACTTGTTCATGTGGGTCCAACTTGCATTTAGTAGCTTAACTTTCACTTTTGAGCTCTTGCAATATACGGCATTATAGCTTGATGGTGCTGTAAATCATCTTCATATGACATCATTTTACGGCATTATGCAGTAAAGGCTTCAGTTGGGTATTCGAGTTTTATTTGCTGGACATCAAAAAAAGAAGTGTGTGTGTGTGAGAGAGAGAGAGAGAGAGAGAGAGAGAGAGAGAGAGAGAGAGAGAGAGAGAGAGAGAGAGAGAGATGAACTTAATTAGCAAATCGGATTGTATACGAAAACCAATGATAACATTATATAACATATGTATGGTGATCATGTAACTATAAGATAATAACTAATCCCTGTATTTAGATTACATTTAGATTTTCATCAGCGCTGTGCACAGCTATGTTTATTGTTCATTTTATTTTGATTGCTATCCTCTCAACCTGAAACCCACCGCACACTTGTTGAAAGAACTTGCGTATGACCCCTCAGAGTATGGCAATAGTTTTTTATCAGTATGTTTCCTTTGCGTTTGTTGTTTTATCAATGCAATAGTTAATGCAGCCCCACGTAAAAAAAAAAAGAAAGAAAAAAAAAATGCAGACATCAGCAAATCAAAGAAGCACAGGACCAAGTCTAGACAGTTGTAAAGGTGTAACTATTGATTTTCCTCTCGAGAAACTTTCGTTTTTTATTTATAGATGCCCTTTAACTGTTGCCCACAGTTTATACATTGAAGATATTAAAAAAAATCAGATTACACGTAAAGTTGTGTGTATGAGAGAGAGAGAGAGAGAGAGAGAGAGAGAGAGAGAGAGAGAGAGAGAGAGAGAGAGACTGTATTATGATGTGGATTTACTCTTTGTTTTTGTATTTTTGGGGTTTGGAAAACGTAATTTTTGGTATTTACTGCAGTGCTCGATTATGAACCCCCTACCCCATATTTTTAGAAAACAAAAAGGTTAGTGGATCAGACATCAGAAGTTACCTTCTGGTAAAATAGTGAAGACAGGAGGGTGTTGTACATCAGGTGCAAAATACTGATGACATGGGTGGGGGGTGGGGGGGGGGCTGTACTCACACATGTTGGTGCTGCATTGATTTATTTGAAATTAGGCTCAAGATTTAAAATTTTGATATTTTTGGTTAAAATTCAGCTGATATTTATGGGAGGGGTCCGGGTAATGATCTTGTGTTTATTTGTAGAGTTAGTCTTGTAAAGGTTATTGAAACTGAAGATGAACAAATACAATTTAGAAAAAAAATACCTGAATCAAAATCCATGAAGAGTTTGTTCTAATCCTGGTGTCTTTGCTCATTTACTATGAGTGCTAGTTAAAAAAAACCAGTGTCATTATAATTGATTTGCATACATTTTTAAATGGAACATAATATATATGTAATGACAATACCATAAAACTTCGGCTTGGATAATATGTTGTTGAACTTAACTAAGTATTTACCATGTGCTCAGGTAGATACATTTATACAGGTTGGAAACTTTAACGCGATATAATAATTTGTTTTAAATAGGATGGAACCAGTAAACAAAAATAAATGCTGTTGATGTATTGTTCAGGTGTATTTATTGTTCAGGTGTATTTATTGTTCAGGTGTATACTAAATCTTAAAGCTTATACTTAGTATTTGTACATTTCAGTAAACTTACTTTGTTAATGTGACCTCCATGTACTGTAAAATATGTTTAAATTTGCATCCTTACTCTTTTTTTTGTATGTAAATTTACCAGCTTAAAATGGAAAGTTGACTCCCGTTTGAATTTGTCTTGTTGGATATCACTCAGGCAATGAAAATGTCTTTTATGTACCTGAGTCGCATAACTGTCTATGCAGCTTTAATAGAATCTTCAGTATTCACTCAGGTGTAAGTGAGAAAGTCCAAGCCTCACAATGCTGTATCATGTGTAGTGACTAAAATCTGGAGTTATTTCTTGTCACAGTGTATACAAATGTGCTGTCATTACCATATTTAATATAATAAAAAAGCACCATTTGATATCATTAGCTTTTCTATGAGGTATTTACATTTATTAATACTCCAATTCATTAATTAATAAAATTGTATGTTGGCTGATATGTACAGAGGCGTAGCTATGATATTTTGCGCCCAGGGACGAACTATAAAATTGGCTTCCCAGCCCCCTCCCCGTTTAATCACATTTTTCTATGATCGATTTATTACCCTTGTTTACTTATTATAATGTAACGTTGTAAGCCTCATTTTGGCGCCCCTGTACCTTGGCGCCCTGGGACATATGTACCCCCCAGCCCCCCCCCCCCTTAGCTACGCCTCTGGATATATATGACCTTACAATACTATCCTTTTTTCATGATTGAAAGTACCAAAAAAAATGTTTTGGTAGTCTTATTTATGCCAGTTTTTCTTAGGGAAAGAAAACAGTTTATACTTTTCATTTTGTGAGCATTTATCAGTTCAAGTAATAAAATAGATATGGAGAGGTGTCTAGAACTCAAATCATGAAATTTTGCAAAGAAAATGAATTTAGACTGACTCTAATTTGTAGTAGACTGCCCTTCAGTTCATTGAGAATCTATGAGAGAGAGAGAGAGAGAGAGAGAGAGAGAGAGAGAGAGAGAGAGAGAGAGAGAGAGAGAGAGAGATGGGATTTCAGTATATTTGTAGTAGAGATGAGAGGTGCCATTGTCAGGGATATTTGTAGTAGAGAGATTAGGGATTTTAGTGTGAGAAATACATGTATTTGTGTTACTGAGAGCAGGGATTGTAGTGTGAAGGAATATTTGTAGTAGAGAGATTAGGGATTTTAGTGTGAGGAATATTTGTAGTCACAGAGAGATCAGGGATTTTAGTGTGAGGAATACATGTGATTGTGGTAGAGATCAGGGATTTTAGTGTCAGGAATATTTGTACTTGTGTTAGAGAGAGCAGGGATTGTAGTGTGAAGGAATATTTGTATTAGAGAGATCGGGGATTTTAGTGTGAGGAAAACATGATTTTGTTAAAGCAGGGATTTTAGTGTGAGGAATATTTGTATTACAGAGATCTGGGATTTTAGTGTGAGGAATATTTGTATTACAGAGATCTGGGATTTTAGTGTGAGGAATATTTGTAGTAGAGAGATCAGGGATTTTAGTGCGAGGAATATTTGTATTAGAGAGATGAGAGATGCCATTGTGAGGAATATTTGTAGTAGAGAGATCAGGGATTTTAATGTGAGGAATACAAGTATTTGTGTTAAAGGGAGCAGTGATTTTAGTGTGAGGAATACATGTAGTTGTGTTAGAGCAGGGATTTTAGTGTGAGGAATACATGTAATTGTGTTAGAGAGAGCAGAGATTTAGTATGAGGATTACATGTAATTGTGTTAGAGAGAGCAGGGATTTAGTGTGAGGAATATGTGTGATTGTGTTAGAAAGAGCAGGGATTTAGTGTGAGGAATATATGTATTTGTGTTAGAGAGGTCGGGGATTTTAGTGTGAGGAATACATGTGATTGTATTAGAGCAGGGATTTTAGTGTGAGGAATACATGTAATTGTGTTAGAGAGAGCAGGGATTTAGTGTGAGGAATACATGTGATTGTGTAAGAAAGAGCAGGGATTTAGTGTGAGGAATACATGTATTTGTGTTAAAGGGAGCAGGGATTTTAGTGTGAGGAATACATGTAATTGTGTTAGAGAGAGCAGGGATTTTAGTGTGAGGAATACATGTAATTGTGTTAGAGAGGTCAGGGATTTTAGTGTGAGGAATACATGTGATTGTGTTAGAGCAGGGATTTTAGTGTGAGGAATACATGTGATTGTGTTAGAGAGGTCAAGGATTTTAGTGTGAGGAATACATGTAATTGTGTTAGAGAGAGCAGGGATTTAGTGTGAGGAATACATGTATTTGTGTTAAAGGGAGCAGGGATTTAGTGTGAGGAATACATGTGATTGTGTTAGAGAGGTCAGTCATTTTAGTGTGAGGAATACATGTGATTGTATTAGAGCAGGGATTTTAGTGTGAGGAATACATGTAGTTGTGTTAGAGCAGGGATTTTAGTGTGAGGAATACATGTAATTGTGTTAGAGAGAGCAGGGATTTAGTGTGAGGAATACATGTGATTGTGTTAGAGAGAGAGCAGCGATTTAGTGTGAGGAATACATGTGATTGTGTTAGAAAGAGCAGGGATTTAGTGTGAGGAATACATGTATTTGTGTTAAAGGGAGCAGGGATTTTAGTGTGAGGAATACATGTAATTGTGTTAGAGAGGTCAGGGATTTTAGTGTGAGGAATACATGTGATTGTATTAGAGCAGGGATTTTAGTGTGAGGAATACATGTAGTTGTGTTAGAGCAGGGATTTTAGTGTGAGGAATACATGTAATTGTGTTAGAGAGAGCAGGGATTTAGTGTGAGGAATACATGTGATTGTGTTAGAAAGAGCAGGGATTTAGTGTGAGGAATACATGTATTTGTGTTAAAGGGAGCAGGGATTTTAGTGTGAGGAATACATGTAATTGTGTTAGAGAGGTCAAGGATTTTAGTGTGAGGAATACATGTGATTGTATTAGAGCAGGGATTTAGTGTGAGGAATAAATGTAATTGTGTTAGAGAGAGCAGGGATTTAGTGTGAGGAATACATGTGATTGTGTTAGAGAGAGCAGGGATTTAGTGTGAGGATACATGTGATTGTGTTAGAGAGAGCAGGGATTTAGTGTGAGGAATACATGTATTTGTGTTAGAGAAAGCAGGGATTTAGTGTGAGGAATACATGTAATTGTGTTAGAGAGAGCAGGGATTTAGTGTGAGGAATACATGTAATTGTGTTAGAGAGAGCAGGGATTTAGTGTGAGGAATACATGTAATTGTGTTAGAGAGAGCAGGGATTTAGTGTGAGGAATACATGTAATTGTGTTAGAGAGAGCAGGGATTTAGTGTGAGGAATACATGTAATTGTGTTAGAGAGAGCAGGGATTTAGTGTGAGGAATACATGTAGTTGTGTTAGAGCAGGGATTTTGTGTGAGGAATACATGTATTTGTGTTAGAGAGAGCAGGGATTTAGTGTGAGGAATACATGTAATTGTGTTAGAGCAGGAATTTTAGTGTGAGGAATACATCAGGGATTTAGTGTGAGGAATACATGTATTTATGTTGGAGAGAGCAGGGATTTTAGTGCGAGGAATACATGTAATTGTGTTAGAGAGATCAGGGATTTTAGTGTGAGGAATACATGTATTTGTGTTAGAGGGAGCAGGGATTTTAGTATGAGGAATTTTTGTATTTGTGTTAGAGAGAGAGAGAGCAGGGATTTTAGTGTGAGGAATATTTGTATGTGTGTTAGAGAGAGCAGAGGCTTTTAAGTGTGAGGAATACATGTGATTAAGTTAGAGAGATCAGGGATTTTAGTGTGAGGAATATTTGTATTTGTGTTAGAGAGAGCAGGGATTTTAGTGTGAGGAATACATGTGATTGTGGTAGAGATCAGGGATTTTAGTGTCAGGAATATTTGTACTTGTGTTAGAGAGAGCAGGGATTGTAATGTGAAGGAATATTTGTATTATAGAGATCGGGGATTTTAGTGTGAGGAAAACATGTGATTGTGTTAGAGCAGGGATTTTAGTGTGAGGAATATTTGTATTACAGAGATCTGGGATTTTAGTGTGAGGAATATTTGTATTTGAGAGATGAGAGATGCCATTGTGAGGAATATTTGTAGTAGAGAAATCAGGGATTTTAATGTGAGGAATACAAGTATTTGTGTTAAAGGGAGAAGGGATTTTAGTGTGAGGAATACATGTAATTGTGTTAGAGAGATCAGGGATTTTAGTGTGAGGAATACATGTGATTGTGTTAGAGCAGGGATTTTAGTGTGAGGAATACGTGTGATTGTGTTAGAGAGAGCAGGGATGTTAGTACATGTATGAGGAAGTCATGTATTTGTGTTAGAGCAGGGATTTTAGTGTGAGGAATACATGTATTTGTGTTAGAGCAGGGATTTTAATGTGAGGAATACATTTATTTGTGTTAGAGAGAGCAGGGATTTTAGTGTGAGGAATACATGTATTTGTGTTAGAGCAGGGATTTTAGTGTGAGGAATACATGTATTTGTGTTAGAGCAGGGATTTTAGTGTGAGGAATACATCTATTTTTGTTTGAGAGAGCAGGGATTTTAGTATGAGGAACTTTTGTATTTGTGTTAGAGAGAGAGAGCAGGGATTTTAGTGTGAGGAATGTTTGTATGTGCGTTAGAGAGAGCAGAGGCTTTTAAATGCGAGGAATACATGTGATTGTGTTAGAGGGAGCAGAGGCTTTTTAAAGTGTGAGGAATACATGTGATTGTGTTAGAGAGAGCAGGGACTTGAGTGTGAGAAATACATGTATTTGTGTTAGAGAGATCAGGGATTTTAGTGTGAGGAATATTTGTATTAGAGAGAGCAGGGATTCCAGCATGAGAAATATTTGTTTTTAGAGACAACAGGGATTTGATTGTGAGGAATACATTTGTATGAGAGAGAGAGAGAGAGAGAGAGAGAGAGAGAGAGAGAGAGAGAGAGAGAGAGAGAGAGGGTTTCATTGTGAAGATTTGTAGTAGAGGAAGCAGTGGTTTCACTCTGAGGACAAGAAATAATATAATTTCATCAAGAGCAATTGAAATTGTTTATTAGTGACACTTTTTATTGTATTAACCATTCCACTCTTCTCTGACTCACCTCCAACAGTGTGACCCAGGGGTCATTATGTAAAATCGGGTAAAATCCATTACACAGTTGATGCTTTGATTTATTTGACTGCAAATATAAAGTTTCACTGGAAAATATTTGAAATTATCTTTTTAATTGTGGCATTTTGAAACCTGTCCTTTGACTCCTCCATCATAGGGACCCCCTCATGCACCATGTTATCCAATCAGTAGCATTTAACAACTTCATGAATTTCACCTAGTGATTTAGGGGTGATATGGTAATTGATGGTGAGGGTAAGGGACTACCAGTTGTCTACTTTTTAATGAACTTTTTAAAAAATTTGCTGGTTGAATGGAACTGGCATGAATACTCCACATTCCAGACTCGCAGTTGGATGTGTAACTTAAGTACAGGAATGAATCAATTCATTATTGCAATTAATAAAGAATAATTAAAAGTAATGCTTTTCTGATTTTATTTTGCTTTTTGAGAAGAAAAATTTAGAAGAGTAGTTTCTAACTCTGGCAAAGACTTATTGCAGTTGTTGATTTCCACTCAGACAGATAGGTTTGTTATATTACTATAAAAATGCATTATATACTGTAACCTATGTCTCATTATTTTGTTTGAGTTATCCAGAGGAATGATTAAGTTTAACTATTTTCAACTTTACTTTGAGATATGCATTAGGTGCATGGCTACTGGTATTTGGGGATTGCAATCTTGTGAGGGGTTGGAGTAAGCACTCATTTTCTTTCAATGTTTTTATTTTTCACATCAAAATGTTTTAAAAAATTCAAATAATAGAAAGGGACATAATTTTGTTCTTTTTTTTTCTTTCTACAAAGCAGAGCAAGAATGTTGTCATTTAGTTATTTGTGTGCCCAAATGTTTTGTCATCAAAATATCAGGTTTACCCCCTCCCTCTCAAATAGTTTGTCCCTAAGAGTTGTTTAGGGTTGTTTGATTTATCATAGATTTTTATCAAGAGACCATAATAAACAAAAGCTTCACCTGTTCTGGCAGCAAACATCAAGATTAAATGTGGGAGACAATCACATTGCCATGGTATTAAAATAAGCCTACTTAGACAAATCAAGATTTACAGACCTTTAATCCAACAGTTCAAAGACCTCTAAATAAATAGTAGACCAGAGAGTAAATAGCAACATAAACAATCAGCCTTGACCATCATACATCCTATTACAGTGCAGTCCAACCTTTTTGACTCCATGGGTCACTGAGTTTTTTTTCCTGATGCTGAGGGCAGCAGAAAACATAAAAGTAACAACTATAAAAATTGTTCACAATCGTTTGTCTGTTTAAGAAGATATACTATGAAAGTATGCCACGGACTTCTTTTGCATAAATGCACAAATAATTGCTCAAGCTCTGGCGGGCCATTTAAAATCAGCCTGCGGGGCTGCATATTGGACAGCACTGCCCTAATGCTTTAAATTGGGAGGTTGGAGCAGTGTCACAAGTAAATTTCTAGCTTATAAGTGCTAAATATGAGTTTATACATGTTTGAAGAATTATGCTAGAGATGTAAACTTTGTACCCACAGACAACTAGTTGTTTTTAGACTATTAGAATTGAACACTAGGCTAAAGATTTATTGCTATGCAATTAAAGACAACTATGCATTTTTAGAATATTTGAATGAAACACTTGACTAATGATTTATTGGTATGCAAAGATACAGAGTACTAGGGCATATTTAGAATATCAGAATGGAACACTAGGTTAATGATTTATTGGTATGCAAAGACACAGAGTACTAGGGCATATTTAGAATATCAGAATGGAACACTAGGTTAATGATTTATTGGTATGCAAAGACACAGAGTACTAGGGCATATTTAGAATATCAGAATGGAACACTAGGTTAATGATTTATTGGTATGCAAAGACACAGAGTACTAGGGCATATTTAGAATATCAGAATGGAACACTAGGTTAATGATTTATTGGTATGCAAAGACACAGAGTACTAGGGCATATTTAGAATATCAGAATGGAACACTAGGTTAATGATTTATTGGTATGCAAAGACACAGAGTACTAGGGCATATTTAGAATATTAGAATGGAACACTATGCAAACAACAGCAGATTTTGAGCAAGAGTCTTAATAGCCAAGTACTTTGTGTACTTTTTATTACTTTCATAAGGATGGCCATCTTGTACATCAGTTTGCATCTTAATGTCAGTTTGCATCTTGACTTGCACATAGGTTTCAGCAAACACTATACTTGGAACATCCGATTAAAATTCATTTGAATAATGTTCAAACCCATTACATCATATTACCATCATCATAATGTAGCTACAAGCTTAAACATGAAACTTTTGTGTTGAATATACAGAAAAGGATATGCAATTAATATATATATATATATATATATATATATATATATATATATATATATATATATATATATATATATGAATGTATTACATTTAAAAGAAAGCAGTTATTATGAATTAAATGTTGATTTGTTTAAAGAAAATCTATTTAATTTTGTTAAATTTAATATGCAGAAGGACAACTTCTTTATTAAGTATGCATTTTAAGCGTAACAGTGCTCTGTTAGTGCAGCAATGTTTAGTGTAAATTTAAGGTGAGGATGGCGAAATGAGGGAATGGTGTAAGGACAGGTTGTATATGGAAGGGATCCAGGTGCATAATCAGGGATAACAATGAAAAAGCTACTATTCACAACCATTTGATGATGAAATAAAGTGATCTTTGACCTATGTGCTTGTTATGTTGCAGGTCAAGGCACTTGTAAATGGCATTGCCTTTTGTGTAAAAAGATTGCCTTGTACCCATCTCATAATGCTGACCCATATCTGTACTAATTCTAGCCCCAGATTTTATATTTGTTCTTGTGTTTTACAAGCCTCAGAAGGGATGGAATTTAATCTAACTCTGTTTGCTCAGGATCAAATGCTGTACTCTTTAAATAATAGCACAAGGGTGTAAATGTTTTCCAATGGGAGAAAGGGAAATGAATTTCAGTGTAATATTACCTGAGTAAATTTACCTTTATCATTTGATCTGGAATGTCAATGATGTGCCTGTCTGTGTGTGTGTGTGTGTGTGTGTGTGTGTGTGTGTGTGTGTGTGTGTGTGAAAGATGAGAGTTTTGCATTTAGTTGTTTTTTTTCTAACAAAATATTTGTGTTAGTGTCCAATAGATATAGACATAAAGATAAATAAAGTTTGATTCCCAATTAAATTGATGTCAATATAATAAGGTGATAATTGGTAGTGTAATGATGATACTGATGAATTGCTAATCATACCATTTGGCCACAAAATGAAATGTGATATAGGTATGTTTGTTCTGTATCATGATACTTCCACAAGTACATTTTCCATGTCTTTAATGCATAATTGTCTCACTACAGTATTTCACTAGCACAGCTAGCATACTGCTTGGCATAATTGAATTTATGTTACATTCTTGGTGTGACTTCAGTTAAATACTGGGACCTGGGCACCACATGGCTGGACCCAGCTTAACTGAGGAAAGCATGTACTAAAGTCCTATTGTCTCTGTACAAAAGGTCATATTTGAATGTTGACATCCACATTTAAGTTTGTTCAAGAAGTTTGAATTTTTTTAAAACAAAACCTTGTCAGGGCAAGTCAGAGTCACAACCAATGTGTATAGTGACAACCAATGCAATGTTTTCTTATGAAAAGCAGATAATATTATGTTGTTGTAATGTTTAACACCATTTTTCAGCACATGATAAGACTATACATGGCGGTTAGTATTAATGGTGGAGGAAGAACCTCGGAAATCCCTGGGAATGAACCACTGACCCACGAGAAACTGCTGGCAAGATTTCTCACATACCTACACACGCTAAATCTGAGACTGGAACACATGCAGACAGAGGTGAGATGGCAGTGATCCGTATTGGAGAGCACTTTAGACCACTTGGCCATTCGATAATATGTTGTAAGAAGGAACGAATGGTTTGTTGGTAAAATATAGCACAATATGCAAGATGTGCAAACACTCTTTTGTGGACCACATTAAGAATATAATTATTAGACAAGTCAGTGGCAGACCCTGAAATGTCATGGGGGTGAGGGAAGAAGAATAAATTAGTAGGCAATGGGTATGTGAGATGGAATCCTCATTTGTAGCCCAAGGGGTGAAGCCTCAATGGGCACCTGCATTTTAAGTGCTTTTGAGGCATAATTTCAACCATCTAAATGCAAAGAAAATTTATTCTATGAAACATTCTGATTGGTTTGCAATCATCAGGGTGGAGGCAGATCTGCCTCTGAAAGTTGAGACTCAAATATTCAATTGGAATAAATAGAATGTTGATTTATCTTCAGTTAATTTTTTTCCTCATGTTTTAATGGTTGCCTAAATTACCCTCATTTGTCCATCAGGGACCCTCAAAGTTCTTCATTTGTTTTCCAAATATGACACCAGGGTTTGATTTTTTTAACTCAACTGACTCCTAGTTCTGACAACGATGGATTTTGAATCTTAGCATTATGCTTGTAGGGGAAACACTGCATATTTCAATGTTAACTTGCAGCTGTCAAATATCCTGATAGGTATCGATCAATGTATTGTGATGCACATCTTATTGTAATTCTGCCATATTGTTGCAGTCATTTGGCAGCTCAGCAACACATGAAGGTTAATAAGAACTGATTCAGTTTGGGTTCAATCCAGACTGATCCATATTGATCTAATCCTAACATTGAATGAACCAGGTCAACTACAATGGTTTGGCAAGGGAATTTACTCCAGTTGCCTCTGAAATAATGTTTGATGTCATTTATATTTGTGGCCACACAGGATGATGATACAGTAAATATCATATGTATATATGTTGAATTTTATTTCAAATGTTTCTCAGTACTGTTGTTCGCAGTTCAGTGTAATACTTTTTTAGAATTGATCTTCATCTCTTGCTTTATGCTGTGTTATACACACATCATTATATTAAAAAAAAATGGGCATGGTGGGGGGGAGAAATTATGTATTAAATACTTTTTTTTTTAAAAATTGGGGTAAAATTCACTATTTTTTTAAAAGAAGAATTACAGTCATGGTGGTTCAAGGTTTGATGATCATCTGAAGGGGTTGTATAATCTGTGGAAGGGTTGTTACAAAATCCACCCATAGTTTATGGTATCTGAATTTTTTAAATTCAGATTTGAATAATCTCCTTTTCTCTCACTTATTTTTTTATTGCCTCCAAACATGTAAAGCTGAGATACCATATGGGTAACTATATGGTAATCAGAGGGCAAACAGTGCAGTTAATTAAGTGTTGATAAAAGATCTGCAGAAATGTGACTTGAGAACCATTGGTCCATACATTAAACTGTTATGGTCACTTTCCCTTCTTTTATGGTCTCTGATTTCAAATAAAGGTAGATTGGAGAGATCAAACTGCCATAGAAATTTAACAGCTCTAATGAAAGACAGATTTTTCTGTGAGATTTTCATCTGAAAATGGGATGATTAAAGAGACCTTGGATTCTCTCAGCAGGATCTCTTTAGCCATCTAAGGGCAGTATTTTGGCCAATGATCAATGGCTAATTGAATAAAGATTCTGATTGCCTCATGTAGTACTGATACAAGACACCATCATTCTGTGTGAAACTGGTAAACTTTGGCATCAGTAAGGCATAGCCATAAACCATAAAAATATGGGATATTTGTAAACTGTAGAAATCAGGCATAGTTGTAAACCATATAATTATGGCAAAGTTATAAACTGAAAGATGACATATGAATAAACCATATGGCACAGTTGTAAGCCATAGAAATATGTTGTATTTTTTGTGAGGTTGAACACCATTTTTTAGCACAAGATTAAACTGGTGGAGGATTTGCAGACCTTGAGGCTTGAACCCACGCAGACAGATGAGATGGCAGTGATCTTTAACGGTGAGTGCTATAGAACACTCGAACACCTTGGGCCCCATAGAAAAATGACTGTTGCTGATGATAAAGGAAAAAGCAATGCAATTTTTCTGAGTTGTTAATATCAGGTTTTAATTTTAAAAAACGTAGAAGTTTCAAGAACTTTTACTGTGCGATGTTGCATTCCCTGTTATACCTTTCACATTACAGAGGGAAATATAAGTTTAGAGACTTGAAAGTGAAATACTGAATAGACACATGCATGGCATTATGAAGCTGGTAGGAATACCTGTAAATAAAATAATTGATACAGAATCTATTTTGACTGTGAATTATAAGATTGAAGAAATGAAAGCACACCAATGTCATCTGAGTGACATTATCATAGAGTGTTTTTTATAATCTCGAACCCCAAGGGGGAAAGCTATTTAAATTTAAATGGTAGTTTAATAACATTGTTGAATTCTCTGGATTGCTGCTGACATCCTACACTAGAAGTTTAAGAACATATTGTGGAGTGTCCAGTGAGAATTTTAAATGTAGTTAACTGTGTGGTTAGAAAGATGTCTTTGTTGTGAAGAAAAGAGTAAAGAGATTGTAATCTAGGACAATCAAATTGATCTTATTGCAGTTCTTAAGCTGATATAGGTCTGAATTCATGACATTGACCCATAACTGAAGACAAGATGAAAAGTGTACATCCATCTATCAATCAGTTAGACTTTATATGGAATCATTGGCTGACAGGCAAATAGATGAAACCTGTGACACTTGATATACAGCATAAATGCATTCCTGATGTTATGCTGTAAATCAGAATTGGTGTAAATCAAATGTCACCTGTATTATTTTTCAACATGGGTTCTTCTAGGGACAGGAATTGAGATGATAATGTGATCTCCACTACATATGGATTGTTGTTTTCTACAAGATGTTCAACCATGGTGCTTTTGCCTGGATTGAGTAAACAATGAAATAAAACATGAAAATAATGGATCTTGAATAACACAGATCTGAGCAGAGATAAAGAATAGAATTACACCTATATGTAAAGTACAATAATTTAATTAGTACATAAACAAAATATAATTGAACATGATTTGTGAATGATTCACTTTCTCTCAGGAATTACAGGTACAAAATTTGTGAAATTCAGTTAGCCATTCTGTTATACCAAAAAATTTTTTTCATCATATACTTGAGTGAATGATTTAACTCAGATTGATGGCATGACAGCATCACATGGTTGCTTCCGGTCTCTCCCCAACCCTGCTGCTGATAGGTCAGTATTTTCATTTTCTTTAGCCTTTTTGTGTTATCAGCCTCTTGGCTGCAGACTGAGCACTTTTCTCGCTGTGCGATACAGGTATGGAGCTACTTCCTTCAAAATACAAAGAATAAAACCCAAACTAAATACATATTGGGTTTCTTCTTCAGGATCAACCAATATTCTCACTTTTCTGTGTCAGATATCATCTGTCAAAATTTAACAGAACTAGATATGGTCATTTCAGACTTAATACACACAACACATTCATAACCATATGAATCATAAATCTATGTCTTTCTAGCTGCTTTTCCATTTCTGTGGAGACTATCAGAACTCTCATATACTATTACCCTGCTGTAACTTATAATAAATTTACTAGCTGCGTACATCCCTTGATTTTCTGTTGAAGAGAATTCGCAACTTAAATTACAGAGATTAAAGGATATCACTCCTTGTCCTCACTATATTACTTTTTACTAATTAGGGATTCATTGACATATATTACAGATATAGAAAAATCAATCATCAGCAATATAAATCATTTAAGACATAGCTTCAACAATTTATATTAGAATTAGTGCGTGAAATCTTATACTACATGATTTCTATTACATAAAAAACATCAGAATTCCCACTCTCTCTTCTCAGCTTTCATGTCTAAAAAATTTACAGATGCCCTTGTCAGACTTTCCAGCTTGGTAGAAGGACTTAATAAAACTTTGAGAACGATTATTTTAAAACCCTGAATTCCATCTAGAAACATAACACTTCATTTAGCTTAGCCATTCAAGATTTAATTTAATTGTTTCATCACTCTCTTTGAAGTTTGCATATTCATCTCTAGTCTGCTTTTGTTATTAATTATTCTGGAAGACATGATTTCATGACACCTGTTTCAAATGCCTACAGCTTTCCACAGTTCCTCTCAACTCTTTTAATTGTACTGCTATTAACTTTGCAGTAGTTTTGCACTAGCTATAACCATTAAGCAAGTCCTAATTAAAATTAAATTAATGCCCCAAGCAGAACAGAAACTTACAGTGAGTCTAATCCATACGTCAGACTTAAATGTTTACATGTCGTGCTGACCCTGACAGAAAACTAATCTACAAAATGTTGCACCAATTGCTGCAAAATGTTGCTACAAAATGGATGAAAGAATTTGCCCTGTTTATGCATTCATACCTTATATACTTACGTATGAGTCCAACTTCAAACTGCACAAATATATATGCCATTACCTACCGGTAATGTTCTGGTAGATCTGGGTCTATACAGTTAGTAGGAAGGCTGGAAAATGATGATGTGCCTGACATCTGTACATCCTTCCATTCCAGCTATCAATGTATCAGTTAAACCTTGGAATTTATTCAGAGTGCAATTCTCATCTCACTTATTAATGATTTACATTGCTTGTTCAATCATGCAAATTATCCAAAATCTTCAAAACTTTCCATGTTGTACCAAAGGCAGTTTCCATGTGGAAAATATTCCCACTCAAGTAAAATAATCTGTGATCTTATTTATTCATAGATGAATACTTGAAGCATTTATTTTTAGAAATCTGTACCAAACTTGTAGAAACTTGTTTCTTTATATATTTTCCTTTATTTAAGGTATTATCACATTTTTTTCTTATCTTTAGTTGTCTCCGCATATCCACTATTGTGCAACAAACACCATCATGCACACACACATGCACACACACATAAATACACCCACCCACCCACCTGTAATACCTTGTTTGCGTGCACACACACACACACACACACACACACACACACACACACACCTGTAAATCCTTGTTATGAAACAATTGAATTACTTTGAACCAGTGCTTCCTTTTTTAGCCATCTCGATTGTCCTCCTTGCCACGATGAAGAAGTTTACCTTCATTTTTTTGCTGATTCCCAATGGCTGGATGCTAGCAGCATATGGATCTTATGATGAGTTAATTAATACTTATATAATAATATAATAATAATCTTGACCTGTTACCGCCTCTAATTTTCCACCATTCTCCTTACCAAGAAGGGGCCCAGAGTAGCCAAGTGGTTTAAAGCACTCTGCATTATGGATTACTGCCATCTCACCTCTGTCTGCATGGGTTTGAGTCTCAGATTTAGCCAATGTGGGTATGTGAGAAAGCTTGCCAGTAGCTTCTTGTGGGTTGTGGTTCTTTCCAGGGCTTTTCCCAGGTTCTTCGTCCCATATTAATACTGGCCGCCATGTATAGCCTATCGTGTGCTGACAAATGGCAATAAACCTACAACAACAACATCAACAACTTACCAAGAAATGGGTAAGAAATCAAGGAAGCCCCAACTTACTCAAGTGACAGGACATGTGCTCCTTTTTTAAACAAATTCAAATGTTTTTCATAATTACTACACTGTATTAAAAATGAAGTGGCTGCAATAGTTGTGATATTGCCATAAAAAAGGGGGACAGTTGGCTATATTACAGAAAATGATAATATTAAAATATTCTTGAGACACAAATGCATCATAGTTTTCCAGGCTGCATACTGCAGAATTAAGGATATGAAATTTATCATGGATACAGTGTATCATATTGTAAGAGGCAGTAATGGGAGACAACCTTTATGTCAAGGGATGCATTATGTGATGATATTTCAACAAAGTATATAATAGAAGGTTTTTGACTTGTCAGAATAGTCTGGTTTTTTAAAAGAAACAAAAGGCATTGGTACTTTGAGAGTTGTGTCCCTTTTTGCTTTTGTCTTTGCTTGGGCATACTTTTTAATGGATACCCAGAATTATTTGGCAAGGATTGTGCTGATGTGCTTATAAACCATTGTGTTTGTGATTTGGATTTTTAATGTAGCTTTTATCAGTTTTCCAGTCATATAGCTAGCACTGTGGCTTCATAGCTGCTGATATGACAGCATGATGTCCCACCCTGTCACATTATCTTGACACCAGGCAGACCATTTTTAGCACTAACATCATATCTTGAATGCCATGCAAGGTTTTTGGTATGATTTTGCCAGGGTTTGAACCAGTGATCACCTGTATCTGAGGCAGACATTCTAACCACTTTTGCCATTAGAGCGGTCTCTGCGTTATATATTATCCCAATATTCAGCAATATCTGGTTTTCTTTCCATTTACATGCAACTTCTTGCAATTCTATGAATCTGTTATGTATAAGAAGTGTTCTTGATTGGCAAGGAATGCAGTTTGTTAGTGTCATGTCATATACCTTATATGGTCACTTAAATTCAAGTCTAGTGGCAAACTGCACAGACTGAGATCTGCAATCCCATAATGCACAGGCAGATCTGGGTCTGTTCAGTTTTTTTATAGGAGTAATCAGTACACAAACAACATGAACCCTGATATGCTGTTGCATTATGGGACAGCAAAATCAGGATCTGTTTTGTTCCCGGTTGGAAGTGACTTTTAAGTAAATATATATGATATACACTAATGCTACACATGCTTTGTTATTCAAATTTATTAATAGAATAATTAATTTTTGTTATAAAAAATGATATGTTTATTAACAGAAATGTTAATGGACTTAATTCTTCCTATTTTGTCAGATTTATTCACAATTTTTACAATGATTAGATATGGATTTTCTTAAATTAATATGCAAAGGTCCTGGAGCAATCATTAATTTTTGTTTTCTGATTCATTAACCATGAATATAATGCTAGCTTTATACATTTAAAAAGAGCTTTTTTATCTTTAGCAGAATTCACTATAAAAAAGTTTTGGAAATTCTTTAATGTAAACTGCACATGCAGTTTGCATTTTTAAAATTTCGTTTTGATCCCTTGTTTGATATAACAGATTATGATGTGCGGTTATGATACTTAGGGTGTAACTTGCAAGTCACTTGTCAGTCACTGATTTAATGGGTTATAAAGAAGAAATAACTGAGACCTAGTAGGACTTGCTTGATTGAGGAGATATGTTTGCACAAGGCTTGGCATCAGTCAAAAGCTATAAATAATATCATTTAATCCATGGAGCCAATGTTACCTACAGTTTGACTGATGGCTGGCACATGCTTTTTTATGTTTTCCGGACAGGCCCTCAACAAATATGAAAGAACATAGTTTTTAAGTAAAGGAAGTTCCTTCACATTGTATAAAAAGCTTGCTACAAAATGGATGAAAGAATTTGCCCTGTTTATGCATTCATACCTTATATACTTACTTAAAAGATGAGTCCAACTTCAGACTGCATAAATATCTGCCATCACCTAATGTGCTGGCAGATCTGGGTCTGTGCAGTTTGTTAGTAGTAATCATTAGAACAAACAACATAGACCCTGATCTGCAAGAGCATTATGCAGTGGCAAATTAGGATCTCTGTTGTTTGCAATTTGACAATACATGTACTTATAAGTAACTTTTATATATATATATATATATATATATATATATATATATATATATATATATATATATATATATATATATATATAATGATAATAATAATAATAATAATATAAACAAATTAGTTTTTTCTCTGTATTTTGTAATGTGAGTAGAAAGTCCAGATTATTTAATATCATTGTAGAGCTTCATCTGTCTACTTTGCTGTACATTAAATGACCTTGAAGCTACAGAGCTTGGAAGTAGGGTACAACTTCAGGATTCTGACGTTTTATCAATAAAGTATGGTGAAATCTCAGAAAATATGAAATCACCTGATCAGTTATATAAATGAGCACTTATATAACCTATAAGGGGATTTCATGTTTTCAGTGATTTTGCTGTACTTTATTGATAAAACGTCAGACTCCTGTAGGTACAACCTAATCATCTAAATGCATCATTATGGGTTAATCAGTTACATGTTAGTGAAGAGAAAGAAAAAAAAAAGAGTACTTAAAAATCTGAATCACTCTGCTGAATCAGGAACATTTTTGTTGTAAACTGCAAGATGAAGATAGTTGTTTTAGGGTTTAGATGATAATGCCATGACTTGGATATACCTGGATATGACCCTTCTCTTTGTATGCAGACATAATTTTACATGCTGGAGGAAACATCTTTCTTTAATGATGAATAACTTTGGCCTGAATAGATCCCCAGGCAGTCCATATGATGTGGACTGACCCCAGCAGACTGTCCATCTGTGATTGATTAATTAATAATCAAATTATATTTCCCCAGTTGAGTTGTATATAGGTACATTAGTACTCAATTCATTAAAGGGTTGACTATTCTGCTTCCCCAGTAGATCTGCATATTATTTATGATGTCTTGGAATTGGGTCTTAAATCCAGGTCTTTATTGATTAGAGGGTGGCTGCTGTCTTGCAATATTTCGCTGACGGAACCACACAAGTTTATACTCTCATCTTTTATTTTTAATTGTACCATTGTCTTTTTGAAAAAGGTGGACAGCATAACATGGCTTGAAATTAAGATGTTTTCTCAGTACTAGCATCATTTGAAAGTTGTAATATTTTCAGCAGGCAAATTTTAGGTTATTTTCAATGTCCTGGCACATTTCATGTGTTGATAACAATAATATCAATAGCTTGAGAGAAAAAAACTTCTTAGTTTTTTGGTAGCTTGCTATGAATAATCTTGAGCTCTGTCTAACATATGCATTTCTATCTGTCTGTTAGCCTGTCCAGCGTTCCATCACACATTTGTTTCTTCTCTGTAGCATTAAAGCAGTTTGTGTTTAAAGAATGAGTCTCTTCAAGGTCACGATTCAAATAATTTCTACCACCCTTTAATTTCCATTCCATAACATTGAATCTAGTTGAGAGTATGTCATGAAACTTTGTGTACATGCAAATCATCATTTATAGCATCATGGTTGTGCACCAGATAGAGGGGATGCTATTATCAAGGTCAAGGTCACATCTCAATATTGTATGTTCTCATATTTTTCCTACTGCTCCAAAGCTTTAAAGTCGTTTGAGATAAGGAGAAGAAACTTTGCATAATTAGAAATCAATACTTATAATAAAGTGTCTGGGTACCAAATCAAGAGTCCCTTCATCAGGGTTTAAATCATTGGCTCATCATGCATAGCTTAAAATTATAAATTTCCATTGGCCTTTTCTTTTGATTTTATAAAATTTGAGATTTTTTTGATGGTAATTTCATTTTATCAAAACAATCCATTCTACAAATATCTTTAAAATCATTTAAGATTTAATGAATGAAACCTTATTTTCTATTCATCTTCATTAAGAAGATACATCCTACAATGAGCTGATGTCCAATATGGCCACATCAGTGGCCATCTTGAAAATACTATCACTACTCCTCATGAACGGACGGTTGTATCAATATGGGGTTTTAAAAAAACCATATTTTGACATCTAGTTGGTCCTAATGTTGCAATTTAGACATCAGTACGCCTCCACAGTGGCTGTCTTCAAAATAATATCACTATTTCTCCTGAGTGAATGGTTATATCAGAGGAGGTTTTTAATGAAAGACTCATTATGGTGTCTCATTGGTTATAAATGAAAATAAGGCTGAGCCAGTTCTAATACGACTTCCAGAAAATGCCATGTTGAACATTTTTGTATCACTACTACTTCTGGATGGATGGTCATTTTGACATTGTGATTTCAAGAAAAACTTCTTATGATGTTAAGTTGGTACTAAATAGAAATGGTGCCAATCTAATGTTGAATATGGCCATCATGGTATCCATCTTGAAAATTATATTATTGATTTTCATCCAGAATTGACAGTCATATCAAGTTGACATCCAGTATGTCCACCACAGCAGCTAATATGAAAACATTTTTTACTGCTGAAGAATATCTGTTTCCCAGAATGTTTTTCAGCCAGTATAGCATTAGTCTTGTCAAGGGGCTCTTGTTTTTATTAACTTTGCATTAGATATATGTTAAAGAAACAAGTTGTCCTAATTTGTGACATGTTAAGGAATGAGAACAAGATGACAAAATATTATAGACAAAATTAATATTTCTTTACAGGATGCAAAGTACAGTTTGTCTTTGACTCTTAATATTTGGGTTGAAAAGTGAAACCATTTATTTCAGTCAGTACCTGTGCAAGTCAGTATTTATGGATACAGCTAATGGATCATACCTGTGCAATTCAGAATTCTGGATATGGTTCATGGATCATACCTGTGCAATTCAGAATTCTGGATATGGTTCATGGATCATACCTGTGCAATTCAGAATTTCTGGATATGGTTCATGGATCATACCTGTGCAATTCAGAATTCTGGATATGGTTCATGGATCATACCTGTGCAATTCAGAATTTCTGGATATGGTTCATGGATCATACCTGTGCAATTCAGAATTTCTGGATATGGTTCATGGATCATACCTGTGCAATTCAGAATTTCCGGATATGGTTCATGGATCATACCTGTGCAATTCAGAATTTCTGGATATGGTTCATGGATCATACCTGTGCAATTCAGAATTTCTGGATATGGTTCATGGATAATACCTGCAATTCAGAATTTATGGATTTGGTTCATGTATCATACCTGTGCAGTTCAGAATTTCTGGATATGGCTCATGGTATATACCTGTGCAATTCAGTATTTCTGGATATGGTGTAGGGTTCATACCTGTGCAGTTCAGTATTTATGGGTATGGTCTATGAATATCCAAATTCTGGATGTGGCCCATCAATCATATCTGTGGAATTTGGTATTTCTGGATATGGTCAATGACTGTATCTGCAATTTGGTAATACACTGTACTGGATATGGTCCCTGAATCATTGTGTAATTCGGTCGATAGGGAAATAACTGATGGCTCTCTAAATTCTGGATGTGACTCATGGATCATATCCATAGTTTTGGATATGGCCTATCATTCATATCTGTGGAATTTGGTAATTCTAGATATGGTCCATGGATCATATCTTTGCAGTTTTCTATTTCTGGGTGTAGCTCATGGATAATATGTGTGTAGTTCAGTATTTTTGGATATGGCCCATCCATATTTATCAGCTTGGTATTTCTGGACATGGCCTATGGCCCATGGATCATATCTGTGCAAATCAGCACAGTTCAGTTTTTTTGCCAAACGAACCTGTAAGTTGTAAATGGACCCGTAAGCTGTAAAGGGATCCAACTGAAGCTCCTTCAAATGTTCAGCCGCGATTAACAACATTTATTGGAACACAAAGAAACTGTCCTAATAGTCATCAAGAAAAAGCTACTGCTGCTGTAGCTAAGTTTGTCGCTGAAAACATGCTACCAATTTCGACTGTTGAATCCAATTCCTTCCATGATTTGATGGCTTTGGTTATGCCACAATATCGTCCTCCATGCTGTCAGACGATGATGTCACGAATGGCTACAATGAAGAAGACGCTAATGGCGAAAATGCAGACACATCTAGAAGAAAATGTCAAGGATATTGCCGTTACCACCGACATATGGACCAGTGTAACCAACGAAGCATACCCGAGCTTCACTGCCAGCTACATTGATCCAGACTGGACTGTGAAGACGCCCATTCTTGCAACAATTTCAGTGAATGACCGCCACACACAAGCCATCAACGCTGAACATCTGGGAACTGTGGCTGAAGAATGGGCTATAAAAGGTAAAGTTGTTGCATGTGTCCATGATGGTGCTTCCAATGTTAAAGATGTCAGTAGCGTGAATGGATGGTTGGATGTTCATTGTGCGGCACATAAATTGCAGCTTTGCATTAATCATGCAATGGGCACCCATGCTGTCACGAATCATCAAATTTCCAAGTGTGTATCCGCTGCATCACGTTTAGTTAGACATTTCTCACATAGCCCACTGGTGGAGGGTGAGCTTATGAAATGACAGGTGTCCATGGACAAGGACAAGACACCACTCAAACTGGTTCAGTACTGCAAGACCCACTGGAACAGCGTCTTTGACATGTTTGAAAGGCTCCCACAACTCAGATGGCCTGTTGTGGCGGTTCTTAGTTACAGAAGCGTGACAAAAATGAACGATGCCAAAACACTGGATATGAAGGAGGAACATTGGCAACTGATTAGCGAACTACTCCCAGTCTTGAAGGCGTTGCAGATCATGACCTCAGTCTTGTCAGCCGAAAGCCAACCTTCAGCCTCTTGTATTTTTCCGATGTTATGGGGTCTCATCAAGAATCATCTAATCCTTAAAGAAGAAGATTCTAAGACTTTGGGAGAATTCAAGACTGACGTTGCTAAGAATATTTCACTACAGTTTGGCATGGAACGCGACGAAACAGCAACAAATGAATGCGTCGTTGCATCAATCCTCGATCCAATGTACAAACATCTTCCCGGATTTGATGATAACTTCAAGAAACTGGCATATGATAATGTCCGCCATCTACTCAGACAGATGCCAGCTGACCTTGAACAGCCTTCGACTAGTGGTGATGCAATCAGCTCTGAACCGCAAACAAAATGATCTCGACCAAATCATGCGTCAGTTATGTTTCTGCTGGGTGATAGTGCATCACAGCAGGCATTGAATGACTGTGACTTTGAACATATATCAAATCACCATGGATGACGACTTCAACGGAAACAGCACTGGAATGGTGGAAACATAATGAGAAACTGTTTCCGAAAACAGCTGATCTTTCCAGGAAATTCTTGTGTATTCCGGCGACGTCGGTACAATCAGAGAGATTATTTTCAGTCACTGGACGTTTGATAAGCGATTAAATTAACCGGCTCCTTCCAGAGCATGCAGAGTCGTTAGTTTTTTTTTAATAAGAACCAGGACTTGTTCGATATGTAAACTAATTTGGATTTACTAGTTTTACTTACTTTTTTTTATCTATAGACAATTTTTATCTATGGTTTGTTTATTGACTTTATTCCTGTTTCCTGTTTTTTATTGCCAGCAGGATTGCAACTCGTAAATTTGTTTTATTTGTGCTGTTTAATAGTTAATAATTTTTTTTTATAAACATACAGTATAAATTATGTTTATTGAAATCTCTAAGTAGAAAATATATTAGTCAGCATTGACACTGTGTTGCGTCAACTTGCGCGTATGTAAGTTAATGCATACAGTAACTTGCATTATAAGATTATATTTTTATGAAGGCCAATAAAAACCGATAATCAGTTTAAAATCGGATTGCTACAATCGATAATCGGTTTGCCAGAAAAAGCAATATTAACAACCCTAATCCTGATATAATTGGTTTTCATGCTATGCCAATGATGCTACTGTGATGTGCACACCATTACAACAAACAGATGAACGTTTTCATAAATTCTTCTCAAAAACTGTTCAGTAGAAATGGACCAAGTTTGACTAAAACAAATTTGGCATTATAATTATAGGCTTTTTGAACAAATGATTTCAATCTGCATTCAAATACATGTATAGCCACCATTAATAAAAATACCAAATTGCTCCAGTTACTTATGTGGTTAGATCATCTGCCTCAGATGCAGAAGGTTGTGGATTTGAACACTGGCGATGACATACCAAAGGCTTATCAAACTAGTACCTACAGCTGACTTTGCTTTGGCGCTCAACATTAAGAAGTTAGTGTTAGGTTGGATCGGCCTCAGGTTTTAGGATAATGAGACTGGGTGGGACATTATGTTCTGTGTCTGCAGCATGACCCCAGTACTAGACATTGCTATTAACTGGCTGAGACATAGCGATATGACTGACAAATTGTTTAAGCTATGTTAAAAATGCAACACACACACACACACACACACACACACACACACACACACACTAAAAATACTAAAACCTATATATTCATTTTTCTTCAATAGTTCCTAATTGGTATGTGGCTGAATTTGACAACATAATGGCCTTAAAGTTTTTAAGTTTGGATTAAATGATTGCAGTCCACCATCAGATGTGGTGCAATTGCTAAAAGCAGAACAAATTTGAAAGGGTTTCTAAAATGTCACTCAAGAACAAATGTGACAGAAAGTGATTCACCATAAAATTCTGTTGCTAACAACAGAAAAACTTTTGCATCCCAAAAGCCAAATTTTAAAGAAGGCTTTTGTCATAATGGGCTTTCAATTTTGTACAAATGCCGCACTTGCATTCAGAGATAAGGCAGATGTCAGCAAATTGAGTGATGTCATGTTCACTTAACTGCTTGTTCCAGAAGATCTGCTGTCCAGTCAGTCAAGAATTTTACTTTTACTGAATCAAAAGCAGAATTAAAGTTTGAACGGAAATATGGTATTAATTAAATTCAAACTTTTATTCCACAGGATAATTAATTTAGTTATCGCACAAAACTTTAATGGGCACTAGCTTAGACTGAAAATGAATATGCACTTTAGACAAAACATTTAATATTACTGAGTTTTTGAAAGGTCTGCTTGGTAGGAAAAGTTTGTGATACTTTTATATATCTATTAAATCTTTCTTCATGGAATTGTTTCATTTGCAGCCATTAGTTTTTCCAAGTCTTTCTGATTGAAATCATTTATGTTCTGAAGCATCAAAAGGAATCATTTACATGAAAACTATATAGCTGTTGGTCAAAATATGTGTTGCTTTTTTAAAAGATTTTAAAGTGTGTATTCTGTTTTTTTTTGTTCTTGGATCGTATGTATGTTCTGTATGTTAAAATTTAAAAGTATTGCCCTTTGCACCCTCAGATCAATAGACTATTATGTCTTGTCAATCATTAGCTTGAAAAAGACACCTCACCTGAAGTTGGTCAGATGATTTACCCAATGTATATATCAAACAGAACAGAAAAATATCAGGCCACTTAAGTTAAATCAAGAACAAAAAAAAAAAATGGTGACAAATTATGTTTGTGGTCATGTTGAATATGTAGCAATTTTAGAATTCAAATAGAAAACTTGTGCATTTAGCAGTTGGAAAGAAAATTTGAAACTTGTCATTAATCATACAAACCTGATATTCCTAAAGTTTGGGTTTCTGGATACATGTATCAGTATGTGCTATCATCGCTGTTAACGGGTGCTAAGTACCAACACAGGTGACATGAGTTGTTAATCTTGTTTTCATGGTGACACTAGATCTGTCATCTTTAATATTAACTCGATGACTTTGATTTGACTTGTCGTCACATTACTGTACTGCCCAGTGTATGTGTCTCTTGTTTTGTTGACCTGTATGGGTGTAAATAAAAATTGGTTATTGCCGATTTATTTCTTACATACCTGGTTGAATGAATTTTAATGTTTGTGTTAAAACTGTATTTTGATTATACATGATCAATACAGATATAACCCAAGATATTACACCAAACCATTTAGAGAGTACTGTTTGTGGGTCAACTGTGACTAGAATTAATAAATAGTATACAGGTATACATCAAGTACTCTCTTTGATCTCACCATGTCTTCATACACAGACCTAGGGTCCTTAATGGCTCTTGCTGATAGAGGGCTGTCAGACTGATTTCTGACTATAGTGATAAAGAAATAGGCAGGAATTTATAAGACATATTTAGAGAGATAAAGAAATAGTCAAGAATTTGTACAACATATTTAGAGAGAGGGCTAGAGTGCATACCTGGGGTACACAACCGGTCATTGAATATTTAAGCTTATAGTCTGTAGTAAGGGTTTTACGGGAACATTAACACAGGCTGACAAATTTAACCATCATGTCCGTTACAACTCACTGCCCTAGTCCGAGTTCCCTCTGACCCATGCCACCCTATTTTTTATATTTGGACAATTACATTGGGGTGTAACCCTAACCCTACACCCCAACATAAATATCCACATAACAAAAATGGGGTGGCATGGATCAGAGAAAACTCGGACTAGTGACCACTCATGTTTGGACTAATATCCCTCTTAAAAATTAATCCATTGGAATTAATTTTATTCACTTGAAGTGATTCCTTTTTGTTTTAGTTTGATGAACAAGGTAAATTGAATAAAAAGAGAAAGTAAAAGCTTATTAAAAGAACACTGAAATATTTTTCATAATGTTTTTACAATATAAAGATTTAGTAATATGTTCATTAAAAAGTGCACATGAAAGAAGAGAAAGAAGATATATACATGTATATATATATACACACACACACCTGTGTGTTCTAGCTCAGATTGAGAGAATATTAATGAGCAAAACTGATGGATGCAGTGAATAGGGATCTGAACATATAGATATATAGATATGAGATATAAAATAAAACAACATGAGCCCCATATATAATTTTTTTAATCAATTAGTTAAACAAAGTAAAAGTTTACAAGACCAATTGTTAGATAAACCTCAACTAGAAAATATATTTATACAAAGTTCTAAAATGCAATTAGCAGTATTGTTTACTTAGATGCAGCAAATTTTTATCAATGAATCAAGTGTTTTGAACTTCATTGTCCAGTTTGATGGCATAACCTGGCTGCTGGCTATTATCCAGAATCAACATAGCTTGTTGGTTTGAGTTGACTTGTACAGCAACACTGTTTCCTCAGGTCTTTGCTCTTTTTTTAGGTATGCAAGGAATACTTACTATTTAATATGGAATATTTGTATATGATGTTCTGATATGGAAGTTCAGATGTGAAAGTTTAGTATCTTCCTGATAAATAAAATAAATAAAACCCAGTATACATACTTCTTTACATTATTCCATTTCTCATCCCCTTCAGAGTTTAACAATACTGTATTACAAACAGACACTAACTGCTAACATGTTTTCAGATCATAAACTTTGCATGCCATAAGGTATTTTTTTAAATGCTTTTTACATACCTACCTCTTCAAAAGACATTGCATAGTATAGGAACTTAATGTATTTCTCTGATACATCCAGCTACCATTGTTAACTGATTGATAGCATAGTTTGTTCTCACCTAGTAATAGATATGCCCCAGCAGTGTGAACTATTTATTAATCACTATCTGGACTAATGTCAGACACCTGCAGTCCATTATAAATTACAGTATATAGTCCTTATTTTTGCTCCAAGGCTAATATGTCAGATTCATAAGTTTAGAGAATTCACATTATAATTATACAAATGAATTCAATTAAAGTCACTTCCTGTCTCATCTCTATTATTTGCAAATTAACAATTCATTGGCATGAATATTCTACAAATCTAATAATAATCAGTTCTGTCATATGTGATATTACATATAAAAGTTCAAAGAATTACCTTTTGTGTCATATCAGAGAAAATAATGTACCTTGCTCGCTTTTCCCTTTTACAGAATCATCTTGTTACACATTTGCAGAGCCTCTTGCAAAACTTAGACTAATTTGTTTTGCTGGTTAAGATTTTTTTAATATAAAATACAAAACTCTGCTGGAAACACACTCCTAACCATAACTTATCCAATCAGAATTTAGGTTTATAGAACCACCATTGTTAACACAAACCCTCCAGAGATTGGAAAATTTAGCCTTTTTTCAGGCTTCCATGATTAAACTAATCTCTGCAAAGTTTCCACTTATGACAAAATATTTCAGCAAGTACAAATGCTGTTTCAGAAACATTTCAACCCTTGGCATGATAATTCTCATCCTCTTGACTAGTCCGCTGGACAGTTATCAAATGGAATGTAATTAAAAAGCGATAAATTTAATTCTATGCCAAATCACATACACTAAGACATGTGCACATTCACATACGTCTACAAAATTCATACTGTTAGTGTATAGGTGCATTCAACAGGATTTCAGATCTGATATTGTTAAAAACAAAGGTTGAGATTCATCCATCAACTTCAGAATGGATAGGTGTCACCTTTCCAACAGTTTTGTCAACATTTTTCTTACATTACTGCATGTATATCCAGGACTCAAGATGAGTATTTAACTAAAATGGATATTCTACTTTTTGGATTGGTGCTATTTTCATTTAGTGTAATTTGTCAATACTGAAAAACATGAACTTGTGGTTCAGACATGTGTTAAAGCTGCCACGTTGAACATCTGTACATCTTAAAGATCAAAACTCATTCAGTGCACTGTTTATTCTATACCTTTTTCAGAGTGAATTTTCTGACATAATCAACTACTATACTTTTATTTCAAAAGTGCACTAAATCCCAAAATTTCAATGATAGAAATTTAAGTTGATCAAAGGACTGTCAGCATAAAATATTGACTGATAATTGCAGGAGCAATATAAGTTAACAACTTTGGACTGAATGCTTTAAAATAAAAAAATTATATAATTTTAATGCATTCAAAAATTTATTTATGAATTATTGTCTTTTGTAAAATATGCCAAGATGTTGCTTCTCTAGAGCTCAGATTAAATGTACAGTCATCAAACATAAGGGTTTGTTGATCTTGATTGAATGTACAGTCATCAAACTTGAGGGTTTGTTGATCTTGATTGAATGTACAGTCATCAAACTTGAGGGTTTGTTGATCTTGATTGAATGTACAGTCATAAAAATGTATAGGTCTGGTCATCTTCATTGAGTGTACTGTCATCAAACTTGAAGGTTTAATTCTTTTTACTTTAATTTACAGTCTGTCAAAATTGATAGGTTTGTTCATCTTCATTGAGTGTACTGTCATCAAACTTGATTTGTTTGTTTGTCTTGATTGGATGTAAAGTCATCAAACCTGATGGGCTCTATCCATCCATGGAGAAAAGAAGGTCAGACTAATACATGCTGATGTATTATATATAGTTCTCCTGAATTTGCACAATATTTTGATTTTACATCGCTAGATATTCATTGTCTACTAATCCTGGTGTCCTTATTGTTTTCCTATATTAAGTAATGAACTATGACTTTTACACAGTACATGTTTTTGCTGGAGGCTTGTTTCACAGAGGTCCTGAGTGACATATTGGTACTTTATCCTACTAAAATATTAATTAGTCACCCAAGGCTTCTGAAAATCATACCAAACTTTTTAAATTGATGGACCTGGCTCACAAATAGTGTTGACCTGTCAAACACTCCTTTAACAATTTGGTACTTGATCAGTAGTGAAGTGTTGACCTGGGAAAGGCCATGCTTTGAAATGTTCAGAATGGGTAATAAATCCTTTCACTGCTTTTGGATAAAATAAAAATGTATGAATATATTAATAATTTCGTGATAGCTATTTTTGAGAGCTTAGCAAGTCTATTGATGATGAAATAAAAACTTACAAATGTACTGTTTATTTAATTACAAACATTTTAAATAGTTCATTGTTCTGTCCACTGATAACACCCATGATTAAATTTCCAAATTACACATCATTCACAGTGAAAGAAAATAAACATTCTTAGTTCAAGAATATAATTTTTTGTAGGTGACAGTGCCAGTTGTCTTGATCATTATGAGCTTTTCTGAAGATTAAAGAGCTAGGTTTTATGACTACCATATATACTAGGTTGTAAGTTTAGTTCAATTGCAAACATCTTAGACCCTGATCTGTCATTGCTCCATGCACTGGCATATCAGGGTCTGTGTTGTTTTTTTGCACAGATCACTGATATCAAACTGCCTAGACCCAGACCTACTGATACACAATGCTATGGCAGATCTGGTTCTGCAGTTTATTGTTGTGCTTGACTTATAAGCAAGCAAATAAGGTAATTGAAGCAGATAGAGAGAATATCATTGAATGAATTCTTTGGTGTTGCTTGTCACCAAATGTGGAAGTAAGCCATTCATATTTTGTTTATGAGCAGACGTATTTAATCAGTGTACATAGTGGATGATTTTGACTTAAGTGCCAAGCAGTATTTGACACCAACAGGTCTTTAATGATTGCAGAGGATACTGGTACATTTTGGACTGCATTTGAGTGAAAGCATGTGTCATCCCTAGAACTTTGATTCGATTTGGGCATGTACTAGATAGATCCATCACCATTATTGGATTGTTGATTCATGTTTATGGCAGTAGTAGATTTACATCCTGTGACAAGCTATACAGATTATATCAGGATTATGTGTTACATACAGGATTGAATATAGATTTTCTCAGTTTTCACAATATTTTGATAAAAAGGTGTAACAGTGGAATATTTTATGTGTATGTTTCATGGTTTGATAGTACAAGTTGTACTCGAGTCTCTACGGCTGCTGGTATTTAATGCTATTGTATTTCCATTTTAATACCAGTGTATTTCCATTTTAATACCATTATATTTCCATTTTAATACCAGTGTATTTCCATTTTAATACCATTATATTTCCATTTTAAAACCAGTGTATTTCCATTTTAATACCATTATATTTCCATTTTAATACCATTGTATTTCCATTTTAATACCAGTGTATTTCCATTTTAAAACCAGTGGATTTCCATTTTAATACCAGTGTATTTCCATATTTCCATTTTAATACCAGTGTATTTTCATTTTAATACCATTATATTTCCATTTTAATACCATTGTATTTTCATTTTAATACCATTGTATTTCCATTTTAAAACCAGTGTATTTCCATTTTAATACCATTATATTTCCATTTTAATACCATTGTATTTCCATTTGAATTTTATTGAAGCAACCATAAAGTCTATACAAATTAGCAATATAAAAAGATAAAATTTAATCTACAGTCAGCAATGTATTTAGTTTTTATACTGCCCCCGGACTGAATCACAATTGCAACCTCGATGCGATAGCTAAGAGTTAAGGCGTGCCCGGAAGAGAAGCATTGTAAATTGTGATTCTTATTTTTGACATCTGTTTATTTTAGCTTTAGGCTTGCTGAATATTTTTATTTACTTTAGCAATTTTTGTTTTAAATGGCACTGTAAATTTGATAGCCCCTAAAAGATTTTGCTGCCATAGGCCCGAGACTTTAATCAGCCTGTGTGGAAGTATGACACTGGTTATTTTCCTGGATTTAATATACATTATTAAGATGGTTCTGAATTGTGCATTGTGTATGTTGGTGCTAAGAGACAATATAAAATACTGCAGCACAAATTTCCCAGTACCAGTTGATTGTTACAGACAGTTTATGAACGAACATTCAACTTGTGTGGGCCATGGACCAGACACTGTTCCATAAATGTTTAATGAAGGGTAATATTTTTTCTTCCTACAGACTTGTGGGTCAATCATCTGATTTTCATGGTGCAAAGCAGAAATTCTTTACCTTCATGCCAATTATTAAATTATGTATAAATAACACTTTATGTGTGCTAAAGAGTCACACCCATTTAGCCACAACACATCAATTTACATAGATAAGCATAGCTGTAGAGCCAAACATTCATTACCAATTTGGAGGTCATTGCCAGCAAGAAGTTGATGTACCTGAGGTTACATAATGCTATGTTTAGTAATTATATTAGCATGATGTGTAATTTTCATATTTCTAACAATTTTTTTTACTTATTCTATAAACATTACTGTTTGAATTCTTCATCAAGATTTACTTTGCCAAAATAGCCATAAGTATTAGTAAAAAAAAGATCAGTCTACAGAGCAGAAGTCCACTATTCTAAACCAAAAGGGGCTGTATTTTTTAGAGCACTGGCTTTTTCCCATTTAATCCACATTTTTTCCTTCTTGTTGTCTTTGTTGGGAATTCACTCAGCTCCCTCCCCTCAGAACCCTCATATGCATATAAGCTGTATTGTCAAGTAAATATGAATTTTAAATGCCATTCAGGGCCCTTGATGTTGTTGGTGTTATGTGGTTTAACACCATATTTCAGCACAAGAAAGACTATAGATGATAACA